>CM043719.1:18430573-19030573 GCA_023969325.1 Oryzias curvinotus | reverse complement strand
TATTAGTACGTGGTTACCATGGCAATAGGGGTATGGTATTGACAAAAGCAATGTAAATTTGACAAAATTGTTATTTATTTTCTTTCTTTTTAACCCTTTGACACCGGAGCTGTAGCTCCAGTATTTACATTCTTCCGAGCACCGTACATCTTCAACCGTTGACACAAAATAATTTCAGTGGATTCTGAAGCAGAGAAATGGAGCCTTGCACTGATAAGTATTTACTGTAATCAACTGATTCTGACACAGAGAAAAGCAGGTTTGTTATGTAACACTTTACGTTGGAATCAGCTGATTGACGTTGATCGTATCAATGGTTGAGGAGTTATGGTATGTCAAAGAGCGTATGTTATATAGGCGTCGACAGTGACATCTGCGGTGTATTTTTGAAACGTTTGCATTTTTTCCTATTAATTTTTTTGTCAAAAAAACCTTTGACATTAATGCAAGACAACTTAAATACAACATTGTTGCTTGGCAGCAATCTCTCTGTATTGCTTCCTTTGACCTTAATGACCAAAGGAGAAGCTCAGATTGGCTCTATGGAGCTAAGGTTCAACGCCTTAGCGAGAATAATCTTTCATGAACCTAACTTTTGTGGTTGAAAGTTTTCCGAAATGTAAGTGTGTGCGCTCACACACACAAACACACACTCGCATGGACGCACACGTGCAGACACGCAGTTACGCCATTTATTTACTGAAACTTACCTTTCTCTCTGTTGCTATACCTCTGCAGGTACCCCTGGAGGCGTTTCCTCTTTTTCTTTTTTTTTTTCTTTTTTCTACATGTCCTGACCAACAATTGAGCAAACAGATGAGAGCTGAAGGCATTTTGAATTGGACAGTTTTTACTATTACAATAAGAGGTTATGTATCTTTGAATAACCAGGGTGTATATTTGTATAAACCACAATTTTTTTATGATTATTTTGTATTTATTTATTAAATATTATGTTTTAATTATATATTTTCTTTCTCGAGGGAGCGGAAAAGGGTGAAAGGGGGGAAGAAGTAAAAAAGAGAGAGGGGGAGAAAGTAGGGGATCCAAGTGCCAAGTTGCTAAATTGAGTATGTTATGATTTTAAGCTTCATAACATTTATCTGCTGGAAAGACAGTGGTAGGGACTAACTAAGGGCTAGTCATCCCTCCACCAGTAGAGCGATCCACGTCGCACATGTGGGGAGGGGGGGGACGCATTTCTTTTACTTGTTTCACAATAAGCGACAACTTAAGTTTTCTACATCTCTCCATTTAGAGGAGTGGGAGAAGAATTTGGAAATCTAATTCTGTCCTAGTAACTTTCCCCACCGTCTGTGCACCACTTTGCACACAGGGGCTTGTTATGAACACTACAATAAAGTAGCATTGACATGTTTGACTTCTCCAGTTGTGGAGCGGTTGTGGTCAATGAAGATAAAAGTGGAAGGGCTGCAATGTGCAATTTTCCCAAAACAGAGTGGTTTAAAAGTCCATTTTTAAAAGCAGACAGTGATGGGAAAATGAACGGGCAGTTAGCTTGTCCACACGAACTTCTGGGAATACGGTGTTAAATCAGACAACATGAAGTTGAAGAACAGCAGCTTGTGTTGTAGAGACTTCGTTAGAAGCTCACATCAGCCGTAAACGTGTGAGTCGGTTTGGAAAACTTGATGAAGTTTATTGGTTTTGTTGAGAAAAGGCCATAAGTTGGAAGAAATCTGGCTGACATTTCTGCCCTTCATCTCCATTCTTTGCTCCATGAGTTTGAAAGCAATTCCTGAGGGTGGTCAATCGTCCAGCTGCGTCTACTGGGATGATTTCTATCCTGGAATTTTCTTAACTATGTATGTCCACTTAGAGTGCAGTCTACTAATGCTGCTCAATGGTGCTTTAGGTGTATTTTAATATATACACCGTTCAATTCACAAATGCACTATTTAGTCTTGATTACAGCTGGTTCAATTAAATATCGGTTCATTTTTTACATTTTGTTTTAAAATAACTTTTTTGAAACAAACTTTTTTCATAACTAATAATTTAAACTGAAAACAGGAGAAATTTTTACTACAACAAAAAGCTAAAATTTTTAACAAAAAAATTTACCATAAGCAAATTTTTGCAAAAAAACCTCACAAGAATTACTTAAAAAAAAAAAAAGTATTTTGATTTAGCGGGTGAAGGCTGGTTTAACAGAAATTAAGGTTTTTTTTTTTTTACTCAGGTGTTTCATTCTGAAAACCATTGGAGGTTGTAAAATTGTATTGTGATCTTGGAAAATAGTAGTAACAGTAATAGTAGTAATTATTATTTTTTTTTTTTGAAAATCTGGCCATCATTTAAATCATAAGTCAAAATTGTTTAGTCCCATCAAAGCATCTTTAGAGTTTATCCGCAAAAGAGCAAAGCTTGGCCAGTTTCTAATAATCACAGACATGATCAAATGTGTGTTTTAATGGATTCAATGTTTCAACGTTAGAAACTCTTCGTTTCTCAAAAGAAAATTGTGTTGACTTAGATGTCAAATATACTTTATATGAAAAACTTCACTAAACTGCACTATAGCCAATGTAATAGTCGCTCTAAAATGGAGAATAATGCACCAAATGCGCTACTGTCACCAGAAGTGAATAAATCTTCAAAGGTAAAGTGTCTGCGATGCTTCTCTTTTTCAAAGTAAAACTGTAAAATGTTTGTCATGGCTAATAAAATGAAACTGAAGTTCTGTTTATTTGGATGGATGGATGCATGGAGGGAGGGAGGGGTGGATAGATAGATAGATAGATAGATAGATAGATAGATAGATAGATAGATAGATAGATAGATAGAAAGAAATGCCCCCTGCCTTCGCCCACAAGTGGCCGGGATGGGCCCCCGTGACACCGAAAGGGTCATGTTGTAAAAGGATACAGAGCAACAGTGACGTCTATGTATTGCTTACTGCTGCGGTTAACCAGGAAGTTGACAAAAAAAACTTGAAAGACTTTGACATTGTTTAAAGTGACAAATATCCTCTCTGTCTTTAAAAATCTTTGTGATTCTATCTGTTATGTTTTGTTGATTCTGATATCTTGTTCTAAATCAAGGTATAAATGATGGTGATTAAATATTCTTTAAATTTTCATCCATCCATTAAAAAGACAGGCATAGAACAACCACTCAGACATATTTAGATTAAATAGTAAGAATTACGGTTTGATCTGTGAATCGTTGATTTTGATTAGTGAATCAAATTGCCACCTAAGTAATGATCCACAGCCCTTGAGCGATCAGCCATAAATCCTGTAGGATTTAAGATTTGTTCTTCATTATGTGTGTCTCTAGTAAAAAGCGAATATGAAAAGTAGAAAGTATACAAGCATCTATTTCACTTTCGCCAGTTTCTTACCTTCCACTATAAATTCACACCACATTTCCGAAGCAGTTTGCCAACATGCAAATGCTGCCGCATGTGTATCCAGTTCAAATGGACCAGCTAATGCTAATCTCTGCTAATCCTTTGAGAAGGCCCCTCAGAGCAAGGCAATCATGCCACTCCGAGCTGAGATGGATTGTGGGGGAGAGGAGGCAAAGAAATCCTGAATGGAGACATAAGTACAGCAAATATTAAATCATGACAGTTGGTGCTCGCACAATCCCCTCACCGGCAACACAACCTCTCTTTACAATCGGACACATGCAGATGCATTATTGCGGCAAAAATACACCCGACATTTCAGGGGAAACCACTGCTACAGCCGGATAACAAACAGCAGCCGCGGTGTTCAGGAGTACAGACCCATCCCAAGTCTTCGCCTTGATGCGCAGGTCACCTCTAATCCCTACCTTCTTGAAAAAATGACTCTATAAGCAAAGAGAAGCTCTTTCATCCACCAAATCACAGACGAGTCTGTGTGAGAGGAGGAGACATTCACTTTCTGTCCAACTGCAGTCATTTTTATAGTCACAGTCACTGCTATTGATTTTGTACATTTGCCCACTGACAGAGAAATGAGCCATCTATCATTCTCATTTAACCGTGAGAGACAGAATTATCTCAAAAAGAAAGACGTGTATATATATATATATATAAAACCAAACTTACAGTGCTACTTCTTGAGCCACTCTCATTTTATTTTGGTGGTGTTTGGACGGTCTTATTCAAGTCAAAATCCACTTTTATTGCACCGGAAGCAGAAAGGAGGTTCATGACTCGATGGTCAATGGCTCTTTCAATCTTTTCTTGTTCTGTACCCATAGCATGACGGTTTCAAAGCCATGTTTGGCAGTGGGAAAGGTGTTTTAAGGGTCATCGGTATGGAAAAGGGCCAACAGGAGTTGGTGAGTGTATATGACAAGTGGAGTGAGTAGCTCCTCTCCGAACACGTTCCAAGACGCCAAAATCCCATAAACTTGTCAGAATTATAATTTTTGCTTCGATAACTTTTTTAACGTGGTTTTGCCAAAACTAATTTTTTTATCGATATTTGTTCTTTAATTGCAAGTTATTCAAGTTATAACCTGACCAACTGGATGCCACAATAAAAGTATGTGATCTCTCATTAAACATTTGAAACACTTGATTGACAGATTTCTTAGCCTACCACCTAGTGGAAGGGGTGTGGCCTCACTCCTCACTGGAGTGGTTGCCATAGAAATGTTAACTCAACCCGACTCAGACCAATCACTACTTACAGACGTCATCTGGTTCCAACATGGAAATATCCGTGAGAAAATGGCGATAGAATTAAATTTATGCTGCTGGAACTGAAAGTATGTCATTTTCTATGGAGGAAGTCACACTCACTCTGTATAGTTGTCAAGTACAATTCAATTCAAAGGTTCCATCTCCTTTTGAGTTGCCAAAAATGCATCCATCCATCTTCACAACCCGCTGAATCGCTTTCAGGGTCACGGGGTCGCTGGAGCCAACCCAGCTACTGTTGTATCAAAGGGAGTTGAGACCCGGAACACACTTACATGCACACCTAGGGACGATTTAGAGTCACCAATTAAACCATGAAGCATGTTTTTAGGTTGTTAGAGGAACAGGAAGTGCAGCCATGGCTTTCCACATTAAGATGCCACAAATAGCTAATGCAGCTATCAGATTTACCTCCACATTTCCTCCCATTCCTGTTTAGTGTGGACACAGCAACATCGCTCTGGGATCACATTGCACAGAGCAGCAAAAAAAAAAGGTTCAACCACCAGTGTAATAGTGAGAAACTCTCTGTCAGCAGTTGGTTTCTGTCATTCGTCCACTATGAATATGTGGAGACATGCAAATATAAACGGACATTCAAATCCTATATTCCTTTTGATAATTTCCTTATATTTGCCTTATGCTAATATGCCCCAGATATTTGCATAATTTAGCGGACTCGGGTTTTGTGCACTAAAGATGCACCTCCGATTCTATTGGGTTCGTTTTGTCCAATAAGAGATGTTGGCTGCAGGTACAAGTGTGTCCCTCCCGCAGAAAAAGTGACATTTCCAAGAATGACGGTTTCCTCAGTTTGAGGAGATGCTGAAATCACTGACATTAAGCAGCATTGTGAAGCACAGCAAGAGACCATTTCAGGCAGAATTATCCCAATGTCGTTCTTTTGAACCAATACAGCAGGAAATATCAGACACTATTGCTCAATTAACGTGAAGAAAGTAGACATTAACTTGCCAATTTGTACCAAATTAGGGCTTTTTAAAATTTGACGCTCAACCAAACTGAATTATGACTTACTGTACGCCGCTTGTGCTGCTTTTATCCCTTTCCAGCTCGAATTTGCTCGAATTAGCAGCATGTGCTCATTTTTGTGACATTCAGTACTTGTCATTCAGTGAAGACCATCTAGATAAGAGGCAGAAGACGGAAAGAAAAAAAGCTGAAGCAGACAAAGATAGCAGAAGACAGGGAAAACAAAAGTGATGGTCTGTGTTGGAGATGGGCAAGTGGATGTTGTTCCTCTGACGTTTCCGAGCATCTGCTATGAGATGTGGCAGGTCTCTGCTTTTATCACTGGTACAGCAAAACACCATCCAGTGTTTGACACAATAAAAAGGGAGTGATGATGAAGAGGGTGGAATCCATGCATGGGTTTTAATTGACAAGGAGAGATAAAGGAGGAAGGGTTATTGAAACACTGTATTTATCTTTAAAGACCCACTCCTATGAAAGTAGTGTTTTTAACATGTTCTTGTGACATTTTTCTCATGATGAGGTACATATGTTAAGAAAATTAAGCTTAAAATTGCATTTCAGAGTATTTTTTTTACTAAATATCACTGTGAATCCGCTCCATTCCGATGCATCCACTTGTACGTCTTCGTTTTCTTCGTACAAACCGGCATCTGAATAGCTTTGATATTGCTCGCCGTTTATAATGCACGTGTAATGTTAGGTTGGGGGTGTAAGGTAGCTGGAGAGAGTTTAAATGAGGGGATGATGGAAAGTGTGGCAAATTTCTAATGAATGAATTGCCACTCTGCAAAAACTATGTCCCTGAAAACAATGCAGGTTTTTGGATTTTGGCTAAATATGGCATAATAACATCGTTTTTAAAATAGATCAAAAAGACGATTAAAGTTGGTCTTATAGAAAAACGGAAGCAAGCTAAATGTGTTTATTCAGAAAATCATTTTTTTTCTTAGATTAAGTCATAATCCTCTGTAGTTTGAGTTTTTTATTTTTTTGCCACGCAGGAAGAAAAAGTAAGACGAGATGTTCAACGATAATCAACCTTTTGATAGTTTTACTTTCAGCTTTTTCTTTTAAGGCTCTCTAAAAGACAGCATACACCAAAATCAACAACTTTTCATAATAAAAGTCTTCTTTTCATAATGTAGCAACAACAACACACATCTTGTGAAGGGCTCTGAATTCTAAAAGGATGTCCTTCTAAGATCAATGACAAAGGAAAGACATTATGAGAAAAAATCACTTTATAACTGCAAATAGTATTTATTTTTTCCTCCAGATTTTTTTCCCCTATTATTGTAATGTGACATTTCCTGTTCCTGGTCAGTTGATTGATGGAGTTAGATTTTTCATGACAAATTTAGTACCTATTGAATTGCTTTAAGTAGAAATAAAGTTTCACTTTTCTTTTCTTTTTTTTTTTAACCTTTTTTTCTTCAAATAATTGCAACAGCAAATTTTGACTCTAGTATAAACTTTTTCAAATGAATGATTCAATTTCAATAAAAATTGCTTAATGTCAATAAAATGGTTTTCATGCAACCTTTTAACTAAACAACGGTGGACCTTGCATCTTTCAATCTGAAGTACATAATTGTGACAGAAGTTCAAAATCTACTTTCTCCTGAATGGAATGGCTTGATGATGGAATGATGGTGGAACCACAGACTGGACAGATAATCTGTGACATCATCGATTGGGCTCTGCACTGGAAAAATGAAGCTTAATTTGAGTTGGGGACACTGCTGTTTACTCACCTCAACAGCAGAAAGTAGGCGGGATACATGGTCCCGCCCAAGTGTCGAAGTATCTTTGGGGAAGACACTGAACCCCACTTTATGTAGAATGTGACATTTACCAACGAAAGGTTTGAAGCTTTATTTGGTTCACCTATTGGTCAAGCCAATCAAAAATTATGGCCCTAAATATAAACAATTCGGGAACTAAATAAAAATTGAGTCTGCTTTTAAGAGGTAGGGGTATGGACTTCCGAAAAGCTTTTTCCGTATTGGCAAAAGTGGTGGTCATAGAAATGTTGTCTTAATCTGACTTTGACCAATCACTGCTTTCTCACGTTATCTGGTTCCATCATGGCGACATCCAAATGGCGACTGAATTGACTTTATTTTATTGGAATCGGAAGTAAACCATTTTCTAGGTGTGATGTCAAACTCACTCTGTCCAGTTCTCATGTACAATCAGTAAGCAGTATACATAGTAAAAAATCATGAAAACACAGTAATTGTTGGTGTAAAAGTAAATAGCAAATTGCTCCCTGCCTCTAGTGGTCTTTTAAGGGAACTGCAACAGTTGAGACCTAGTTTGTGTCAAATGCAGAATAGAACTGGGGACTTGTATGGAACTGCAGTTCTCTAAGCTACTTAGCGCTTCGAGATTTTATCTAAAATGTAAAGCGCATTTCTAAATAAAATTTATTATTATTATTATTAAAAAAATAAAACGCAAAAACAAATTTTCCCAAGAAAAATTTAAAACATATGATTAAAAACATGTTATTTTATGTGCTTCACAATGCTGCTTAATGTCAATGATTTCAGCATCTCCTCAAACTGAGGAAACCGTCATGTTATTTTATTTTATGAAATAATTTAAGGTTACAAATAGAAATGTGGTCTTCTGCCTCAAAGATACAACAAATGATCAATGCATTTTACAAAATGATACCCCATCTTGTAAGGAGATCGGTTCAAATCATAAAATGAAGTTTTTCTTTCAAAACCTTTTTCTGTTGGTTAAAATACCTCAAAAAATATTCTGTTCTACATGCTCCTCAATTTCTTCCTTGCATTCGCCTTGTTTTTTTCCTCCTTCACCTCCATCTCCTTCCTATGTGGATGCTTCATTTCTTCCTTTTGCTTCAGACACCTCATTCTCTCGTGTCACCCTGGTCTTTCATCCCAGCAGGGTGCTTCTCTCATAATAACACCCAAATTGGCAGACAAGCACCCTTGTCAGACACCATTCATTGCACTTGCATAGATATGAAAAGTCTCTTAACAAGCTCCACTGAGTTTTGCGCCGCTTCAGTGAAAACTGCACACTCCGTCCCGTGACCAAGCCTTGATCTTGGAGGCTCTTGTGTTGACTTTCTTCGAGTTTTCCTGCTGCAGCCCCGAGAGCTTTATAGCTGGTCAGTCTGGAGTTACATTGCAGAAATATGTGGAGAATCTGGCCTGCGAACTGCTTTACTGTGTTTGCTCAGTTGCATCCTGATTGTTTTTTTCTGAGTTGGATATTTTTGGAATAACTTTGGATGGACACAGTCCAACTTTACTCTGCAATGAGAGCATTATTTGACAGTAACTATATGATAAAGTGAGAGATCATTAATTATTTATTAATTTACTTGACTAATTCTGTCTTAGCATTTTCTTTTGCTAAATAAAAAAATTGGATCAAAATCATGTTTTAAACGTGTTTTTAACAAATTGTAAAAATTGGAAATATTGAAAGAATATTTAATATAAATAGGATGCAAAAAATAGTTTCTGATAGTCTTAGTCACATGTACCCATATGAGGGGTTGACCAGTACAGGTACTGTGGGTTTTTGGGTTGTCCAGGCCCGTGGAGGGTCGTAGACAGGAGCGACCACATCTTAAGTAAAAACGTGTCCTCCATAAGGCCACCATAAGGGATGTCATGAAAATGGAATGTACTATTGTGTGTAGTAAGTGTATCGTGAATTTTTTTAAGGATAATGAAAGTTGCACACACGTATGACGTATAGGTGATGCTATCGTACAATGTATCACTCTATGCACAACTCTAGTTGTTGGTATGGTGTGGTGTGCTCAGTGGCTCCTTCATAGCCATTCACGCATGCTGCACACATGGGATGTACAGGTGATACATATGTGCCTTTAGGATGCCCGCAGGATGTCTACACAAGTGCATATGATTATCCTGCGTGTGGTAAGTGTATTGTAAAGTATTTTTAGGGATTCATAAGGATAAGGCAAGTTGCATGTACTCATGATGTACAGTTGATGGTGTCGTACGATACTCTCACACCATACTCTATTAGTTAGAACAGAGCACGCACTGATTCCTGACTGTCATTTGGAGTATGATTTTTAAACTGTTGCAGTGAAATGGTAGTGATGTTTTTGGTTGTTTTGCTATTTGTTTATATACCGCAAATTATATCATTATCGCAATATTGATCACTCATATCGCATATCGCAAGTTTTGCTCATATCATGCAGCCCTACTGATTACATAATTTCCCTATTTCTAACAGTCAAAGTGCAACGCAGGGAGTGCACACTTATTCCATGAAGATCACTAACATGTGCCTTGCGCAGTGCATAGGATGTCAGGGGTTAGGGTTAGAGTTCAGTAGGACACACCTGCATCTTACCTACTCCACCCTTACTTACTCGTACGTGTTAATTAAATGTGCATGAACATTAGTACTTCAAGAGATCATCAAGCAGTCAACAGCCCGTATCCACCTATAGGGGCAGTTGTGACTAAAGCACAGTTATGGTAGTACCCCTTATACAGTTACTTTTAATCTGCTTTTTTTTTTAAATACACAAAAGAGTTAGACAAAACTGTTCTAAAGCAAAGTAATAATCAGCTCTGAGCTCCTCCATACCCTAAAAGAAGATGAAATCATCAGAACTGGTGTTCTACATCCTCAGAACAATGATTTAAGCCATGAGAACAGCTTCTCTGAAAAAATATGAAGGGCTTGCTTTATTGACCATGACATATCATTTCCTCTCTTCAGAGATTGCACCCAGGCTGGAGTGATGAAACAGTTTCACTAGCAGCCTTCTGTTCTTTTTGTTTCATTCGACTCAATACGTCTTGAGTCGACTTTTCTCGTCTGGAACTCTGGGAGCAGTGAGACTTAATACCAGATCGGTTTAACCACATAAAGGTCACGAGCAAAAGATTGTTCATATATGCCATTTATAATACACTTGCTAATTATTTCTGCTTTAAAGTCTTTGCATTTTACTTGTCAGTTAACTTAAGATTTTAACCACCAATAACTGCATAATATCTGTAGTTAATCCAATAAGTATCCCAAATTATTTGCAAATCTTTAGCTATTAATTAAAGCTTGTTTTGACGTTTTTTCTTCGCATTCCAAGATAAGATAGAAGGAAACATGTTGCCTTATACTAAGCAGAAGATAAAGTTCAGAAGTTTATCAGCAGCTCATGGGCTGGTGGAGGAGTGTACACCCTGACTGGGAGTTCATGGGTTCAAGTTTACGGTTGGATCATACCAAAGCCGTTCAAGTTTAAACACTCACTAAACTAGAATTAACTCTGAATTTGGTAATACACTATCTATCCATCCATCCAGCTGTCTTCATCCGCTCATTCAGGATCAGGTCATGGGGGCAGCAATCTTTGTAAAGATGCCCTGAGTTCCCTCTCCCTGAACACTTCCTCCAACACCTCTGGGGGGACCACTGGTCCAAGACCACTCGAGAGACGTAGTCTCTTCATCGTGTCCTGGGTCTTCCCCGGGGCCTCCGCCTAGCGGGACATGCCTGGAACACCTCCCGAGACCAGGAGGCATCTAGACCAGATACCCGAGCCACCTCAACTGGCTCCTCTCGATGTGGAGGAGAAGCGGTGCTACGGCGAGCTCTCTGCGGGTGACCGGGCCTCCGCGGGGGGGAGATAGGGTGAGCTTCTCATCTCTCATCTCATCTCTAAGGGCGTACCCAGCCACCCTACGGAGGAAGCTCGTTTCAGCCACTTGTATTCGGGATTACAATCTTTCTTTTATGACCATAAGAGAGTATTGGAACAAAGATTGATCAGTAAATTGAGAACTTTGCTTTCTGGCTCAGCTCTATCTTCATCACAATGGACCGGTAAAGCGACCGCATAGCTACGGACGCTGCTCCAAACCACTTGTCCACCAGTGGCAGGAGCATTTAACCCACCAAGAGAGGGCAAACTACCTCTTGGTCAAGATCCATGGCCTCAGATTTAGCGGCTGACCGCTGCCAACTGCCCCAATGCATGCTAGAGGTCCTGGGTTGATGAAGCTAACAGGACAACATCATCAGTAAAGAGGAGAGACAACATCCTATGGTCCCCTAACTAGACCCCTCCGGGCCCTGGCTATACCTAGAAATTCTGTCCATAAAGACGATGAACCCTCTAGGATTACTCATGTCTTATGTCATGTCATGGCGGCCGTGGTGCAGCGGTAGGGCGATCGACCCATGATCATAAGATTGCAGGTTCGATTCCCGCCTTGCACACCCATGTGTCGAAGTGTCCTTGGGCAAGACACTGAACCCCAACTTGCCTCTGGTGGGAGGTTGGCGCCAGTGTTCGGCAGCGGAGCTACCACCAGTGTGTGAATGTGTGTGCATGGGTGAATGGGACTGTGACTGTAAAGCGCTTTGAGCCTTCGAAAGAGGGTAGAAAGCGCTATATAAGTACACGCCTTTTTTTTTTTTTTTAAACAATCCTATTACGGTAACATACAGGGGTACAAATACGTCTTGTTGTTTTTAGACGTGCATATTTTCTTGCATGTCTAGTTTTGCATTTTTATATTTTATTTGTGAAATAATTATAAAGGCCCATTTTCCACCAATTTCTATATTTTCTACAAGGTCAAATTTAGATGTTTTGATGTCTTCTTTAAATAAAATATTACATTATTATTTTTCAGTGTTTTTAGGAAATAAACACATCTAGCATTGTAACTTTGTAGATTGATAGTCCGTTGTGATTACACTGTTATAACTATGTAATAAACAAGGAATGAATAATTTTCATTTTACCTATGCACTTGCAGGGAAATGCAAGTTTATAAACACATGTTTATAATTAGTTTGGCTAAAAATATATTATAGCAAATTCAGTGTTAGTCTAGAGCTGTGTGCCTTTCGTCTAGTTATCAAGTCAAACTGAAAATGGCTGTATGAGCTTTATGCATTAATGGGTAGGCTTAAGCCACATGGTTCACATTGCTGGATCAATGGAATAATATCCTACCAGTAAATAAGCTTGCATTATGCATTATGATTATTGCAGGATGTGAATCTTCAACTAGACGGGGTAAAATGACGACATGTCAGTGACTGGGGATCAACATTAAATGTAAACAAAATCAAATTACTAATTTTTAGGGGCTTCAAATGACATTCTTTTTTTTTTTTTTTTTCAAATTCTGCTTTTGGAAAGGGCTAATAGACGTTAATGTGAATAGCAAGGCTTTTACCAGCCAAAATCAGACTAAGCATTGGTGAGATGAAGCAGAATAAGTTCAGTTCACGCAGGCCTCACTGGCATCCAAAAACACATGACCCAAAGGATGTGTTGCCAACAGACTGATGCCATACTCCACAGGACGCCTCTCATGCCCTGTTTCCACGGCCGTATGGGTCAGAGCTGATCTGGCGGCAGGAAGAAAACCTACTTAGTAGCAGACAGGAAGTTCTTAACTTTGATTTAGTTGCAGATATTAATAAAGAAAATGACTCTTACTATGCAAGTAATGACCTAAAGAAGGAGATTTAAAACACAAATGGTGGAAATGACTTTCCTTTGCGAGATGGATGTGCTGACAGCTAGGTTTACTGCTCTGCTTTCTTGTGGTTCTTTTTCTGGAAGTATTTTTGAGTAAATCTTCTCTTTTGCATCCAAACATGATCGATTGGCGTCTAGTCATTGCAACGTCTAGTGGATACGTTTTGACATAAATAGAGTGCAGGCTTTTTTTTTTTATCTCCCATTTCAGGATCATTAGAAAAAAGTAGGTAGAGAGACGGAGGTCTGGGAATCTTTCCTTCCTCCTCTTCCCATAAATGACAAAGTAGACGAATAGAGGGTTGAATAGATTTATCTTTACTGGCTAAAGACACATTTTATAAGCTAAAATATAAAGAAGTCCCATTCACATAGAGGATAAACAGCCATTAAAATCTTCGACAGATGAGAATTGTATATATTTTGGTGATTGTTTATAGTTAAAAAGATTCCTGACAAGTATGCAATTGATTGAACCCTTAAACACCAGAGATTTGGATTCAGTGGTGACATTCTTGTGACTACCTTGATTCTACGTTCAGACCGGGCATGTGAGGCATGTTCAAGAACGGGCTAAACTTAAGCCCCTAGTGTTCAAATTGGACTGTTGCTACCCGATACTATAGCGGATGTCCCCCACCTACAGTTGGAAGAAACTAGTTGCGAAATGTCAAAGCGGTGCAAATCTCACAAATCTTCCATAGTGCCATCTGAACGTGAACATTCTGGGCATGAAATTCCGAAAATGTACGTTTACGTGCATTTACATAGACTTTTCATTGGAAGTGTCCACTTGAACACACGTCGCCAAGGGCGATGTGAACATAGCTTTCAACCATTGACACAATTAGGGTAATTCCAGCAGATCCTTATGCAAGGAAAGAAAGCCCTGAACTTATATGCATCACTTTACTGTAGTAGAGGGCTAATGTCATCAACATAAATCAGTGCATTTTTTCGTGGACAAAAGCGGCTGTTGCATATCGGCGCAAAGCTAATATGATAAGCCGCTTTTTTTCCCCAGCAGAATTGTCTAATTCACTTTAATCACATAAATATGGTAGAAGACTTATTGCATGTCAAAGAACGTGTGTTATTTAAGTGTTGCCAGCGACATCTGGGGTGTTGTGGAGTTAAAGTTCAATTCCGATTTTCTTTTGATCTAATTTTAAAGCATCCCAGTTTTTTGTTCTTCTTTCTTTTCATTACATTTTTTTGGCAAAATCAAAAAGCTTGTCGCTCTGTAGGTCATTCTAGGTCATAGTTCCTGCTGAGCGGCAGGAGTTCATTAGACGTTCGCCTCTGAGTTGTGGGCGGGACTGTTGGCGTGGAGCCACTCCGCCCCCTCTTGCCCTACCCTTTACATAGCGGAGAAGGGAGCTTGTGGCCCACCCAGCTTTTTTTTGCCGTCACAAATACTCTCTTCTTTTATTTTTACATCTGCTTCTGATTTACAACGCTTTCAATAAAGAGAACATGTTAAAAACACAATTTTTATCAGAGTGGGTCTTTAAAGTGCTCAGCACTTAAAAAATGTACAATTCTTAAATATAAAATTTTAATTTTAAATGTTTCAACTTTTTTATATATTTAAACTGAAAACCTTTTACATTTGTAAAAAGTTATTCTAATTAATAATATTTAATTTTTAATCTAATTTTTTTAAACCTTTTTAAATATAAATTTTTCTTAGCTGGTACGTTTTGTGCATTTGTTTTTTCTCATCCGGCGTCCTGAAAGAAAACACGACTTGTTTATGGTCTTTGTAGCGACGAATAAATGAAATCACATTTCCCATCAGTCAGTGGGCTAATTGAGGCTAGCTCTTCCATTAGTTGTTTGCTCACATCTGCTTTGTAGGGAGCCAGACGGATCAATGGTCGGTCAGGAGCGGGGTACTGGGGCGCGCTCGCACACACACAGGCACACCTCCGCATCCGCAGATTAGTCCACAGCCTTAAGTTTATTACTTGCAGGTGCTTCAATTTGCCGTCATTATCTCTTCTTCCATACACTAATTCACCTTATTTCAACTAACCTGTCTTTAATGTGCGCTTGCGGTTAAAGGAGGAAAGTCATTTCGCCGCTGCGTCAGGTGCAGGAGTGGACGCCGATACTGTCAGGCTTGCTTTCGCCTCCCCGAATGTTTGTGTAGGAGAACAAGGGAGCTAAGCTGCTCTTCCTCCTTCCTTTGTGGTGGGAGAAGGAATCTGGCTGTTCCCACAGTCTTGGCAACGTCTGCCTCCCCGATTCCTTTTCTCAGCGATTCTGTTGTCCTGCCAACGGTGAGTGAAAGCGCAGAAGTGTATTATGGACTGGTCATGCATAAGTAAACGAGGGGCCCCTCCGAATCTCCCCGCTTATGTGTTGGCTTTCAGCCGTTTCTTCGGCCCCGCGGAGGCCCGGTCATTATGCGGTGACCTTAAGTAGCCCTCTTCTCGTTTGAGTTATGATATATATTTTTTCCCTGCGCCCCACCCCCACACACAAGATCTCACCCCAGCATTGATTAGAAGCGTACTTTTGCCGTAATGCGCACACCCACGTTATCCCTTCAGCATCTTGCCTCTCGTACCACTTCCCACCCCCACCACCTACTACGCCTCAGCAAATAATCCATCTGCAGCAGGTTGTAAACAGGTTGCCTGTGAGCTTCCCTCACTGAAAAACAAATCAAGCCAAAACAGCAAACCGACTGTTGGTAGAAATCAAACTCCTCCGTTTGAATTCGTCAGCATTATGTTGGGACGTCAGTCAAATCTGTGTTGATCAAGCAAAGCAGGAGATGAGCAGCCCGTATGTCAGGCCGTCATTTGGATTGCTTTGAGTCTGCCGTCGTCCAGCGCCTGCTGGCAAAGGCGTTCAAAAGCTGGAGAGTGTTTGGTTTGCGACGCGTCACGCCTGTGCCAGTAGAGACGACTGTCAATGGCTGAGGCGTTTGCTGCCAGCAACATTCATCCGTTTCAACTTACAAGAAATATTGTCTCCCTTTGGGCTTAATTGGATATTCAAATATGGAGCCTGGAAATTCAATATTTTTGTTTTTCTTTTTTTTGTCAAAGAAAAATGTAGTTTTTGGGATGCAACTTAGATTTCTTTTAGAAAACCAGTCAAACATTTTCAGCCTCTCAGAGAAGTAGTCAGATGTGGAAAATTTGATTTGATTTGATCTGATTTGATAAATCAAACCTGTTTGCCTGTAATAAACAACTGTAATTGTTTCGATCATTGAAAAAAGGGCCCATAGCTTTAATCTACTGGAATCTATAGAGATCACTAGTTTTATTTCATTTTCATTTACTTATCTAGCCTTTAAACCTTTATAAAGTCAGGCTTGCCATTTAAAGATTATGAGCTTTTTTTTTTTTACATGTAGAGGAAAAATATTTCCTCTCCTACCATCATCAAACCCCGAAATTATTCACCAACATCCAATCTTTTTGAAACCTGCTACCTATTAGCAGCTGTCTCCCCTCATTAGCGATGGGCCATTGACGACGTGCCCTAACTTTGTAAGTGATTTCAAACGTCCACGCGTGGTGTCAGCTGCTGATCTTACTCCATGTTAATGCGTCCGCCTCATGCAGGTCAGATGTAATGACTGTTGCTCGGTCTCAGACAGCCACCCTCAACCAAGGTCAAGCAGAGCCCATTTGGTCTGTGAAGGTGTAGCTGCTGATGCTGCGTTTTGTGTGGCCCACTTACCCCTATTGCCTTGGGGTCATTTTTATTTTGGTTTTTGATGTGAGGGGGTATTACACTGGTACATGTGCTCCACATGAGTAAACACAGTTTTGACTTGCTGCAGGTGCATTTGCGGTGTGGAACCTGATATTGTTTTCTTTCTTTGAGTCCCATTAGCATGTGCATTTCAAATTGACTTGTACCCAGTGGCACAGTGTAGTGTAAAATTGAAGAGTTTTATTTAAAAAAATAAAAAAAAAACCCAGTCTATAATTACTTTTTTTTGTTTCATGCGTCTGTTGCCAATCACTGAAAGCCAACAAAATAGCACAAACAAATACACAGGCAGGCCGCCTCCTTTTCTAACTGCTTCAACTAGTGTATTTTCCGCACTCTAAGGCGTGCTTAAAAGCCTCAATATTTATTTATTTTTTAAGAACTACAGTGTCCTTTATGATTTGGGGGCGCTTTATAGGTCAACTCTGGCTTTGTTTACTGATGTTGAAGTGATTTTTAAAGGCACTATGTCAAAATATCAGTCTGTTTATAATACGATTTGCAAACACGTTTGGATGTTAGCGTAAATATGCTAACGTGGCTAACGTGTAGCTACGTTAAACTGTTTTGATGTGTTACTAACATAGTTAGGAGTTAGCGTAGTCGTCACAGTAACAGGTTTTTTAGCGGGATCAAACAAACACGGTTGTGTAGAGCAGTTCCAGTCATGGCCTGGGATTATGCACCAAAGTCACTTTAATTATCTTCAAAGTTTACAACTTCTAATATATCTTCAGTCAAAAGTACAATGGACCCAGATAGAGCCCTTTTATGTTAGATATGCACCTTCTATGCGACAAAGGGTCATTTGGAAGATAACTTAAGTCATGTTGACTCTTATTCATGTGCAGTGAAATGGAATTGATGTTTTTTTGGTTGTTTTGCTATTTGTTCATGTATCACAAACTATATCGTCATCGCAATATTGATCACTAATTTCACATATTGTGCAGCGCTATTATGTACTAATAACTACCTAGTAAGAGTAAAAGTACACAAATCTTTTTGAGTAGATAGTTTTGTGGTGTGAATTAATATAAATTTTGTAGTAAAACATAATTAGAACGGATAAGACGTTTTATCATGAAAACAGAAAACAACGACGATTGCGTTTCATGCCCTAATGTAAACCGTGTTATGGGGGGAGCATGACATTTCTAAAGTGTGGCTGGCTTAACCACCGCTGAGCAAACAGCAACCCCTGGTCTGTGGACAGGGCTGGGATCCCTTTGGGCGGGAACCGCCAACCCCGCAGCAGGCGCCGTGGCAGGACTACTGGGTCAGACGGGGCGTTTTGACACATGCGGGCCGTCCTGGGCCCCAATAAACACTCCTTCTGGCCGGAACAGCAAAAGTAAACGGTGGTCCTCAGCGGGGGACCCGGGGATGTTCCATTGGCAGTTCTGCATGTCAATCAAGTGACATATTACACAGTGAAGATGATGATTTGCTGACAGATTTAAAAAAATACATTTTTATAGTTTTGTTTATTAGTCTTTGACGGGCCGCAATCTAACGCCACATCCTTTATTAATGTCATGAGCACCCCTGGTGTAGCGTGTTGCAAATAAAGTCTGACTGGCAAACGTATCTGCAACTCTTTTGTCTCACTTAATGCACCTCATAGCTCGGTGCGCCTGATAAATTACATAAGTTCAACCATTTATTGACGGTGCGCCTTATAACCCGCCCTATAGTGTGGAAACATACAAAATGAATGGGCTCTCCTTAGGAAAATGATGCTAACTAAATGGTTTGACGGTATGAGCGGTTGTGGAAGAGGTGGAATCCTCAAGGCTGTTGGTTTGTTGTTTTTCTCAGCCTCACAGCATGCAGCCTGCCAGAGCTGAAATAGCTCTGCAGGTTCGGCTTTGGCCCCCTGACAGGCTGATGAAGCGAGCGCTGTCTGTCAGGGGCCAGGCCCATTAAATGATCAGAGACTACCTTCCCCTGACGCCAATCTGGCTGAGAGGCCTCGACTCCCTCCTGGAAACTGGCCCAGAGGTGTGTGTGTGTGTGTCCGTTTTGTGTGCATACATGTAGAAGTAACGCATGCTGCAGCAAGTCTTCGCCAGCTTTTGGTAATGTTTTATTGTCCAGATATCCCCTTGCTATTTTCCTAATTATTCAACGCACTGTTATCCAGCACCTCTCGTTCTTGTCAGACAGAATAGACACTCCACTGATGCTCTGCTGCAGTGTGTGGGCCTTTTTCCCCCGCAGGATCTCATCCTATAGCAGTGGCCCAGAAGATAAATGTATTCCTATAGGAGCCCGACAGGGCCACTTCAAGCAGGCATAATTGCACAAAATTGTTTTGATGCTGGGAAACGATGAGAAACAATCCATTTAAACCCAAAAATACTTTAATGTGCTCCGGCTGTTTACCATTTTCCCATGCAGATGCTGTTTGTTGTGAATTGATAAAGAGACAAACACAAGGTTTGCACCATATCGAACAACAGGATGAGGCGTTCAAGGCCCTGAAAGAATTCTAAATGTGTTGCTTACCCCCTTCTAAAAGAAGAAACCGGAGCTCCGCTGAAGGTTTTACCACTCTGTGGACTAAGTAAAACTGTGATTGGTTGTGACACAATTAGGACAGCACTCATTGGACGCAGAATGGGTCTTGAAAGGGTGAAATGCTTTGTAAACAAAGAGAGGAGGGATAATTAATAGAGGCAATGCTGAAATTGGACTAAAGCATCAGAGATCCTAGTAATCACAGTCTGCCAGAACTTTCAGAATAAAACCAGAGGGAAGACACAATGCAGGGGATTTGTGGGTGGGTCTTTATCCTTGAGTTAATGTGACAGGCTTTGTGGACTAGCAGCCATTTTTCATCTCATTACACAATAACTTCAGCCAAACACATTCAGTTTTTTGGGGTACTGGCTTTGCATGGTACCATAAACAACTACCACGGGAGCCTTTTTGAGCGTTTTAACAGTTCTCCTAATCCGAATCATGTTCTCGGATCCATGGGAATCTTGCCAAGATTTCTATCAATTTTAATATTTGAGAATATTCTTAAGGAAAACACTTCACCTTAGCATAAATAGAATCAAAAACGTATATATACAGTATGAAGAAAATTAAACTCGACATAGGATTGACGGGTATTTCTTCAAAAGCACTGTTAAAAAAAAGAAAATATCTGTCTTGTAGAAATAGGGACTCAGCTAAAACAATGCACATACAATAACTGTCTTCAATGGAAATATTTGAAAATGGTCTTTGAGACAAATTGAAATAAAACTTTTAATCCTAGTATACAGACAAATGGAACTTAATTTTTGAAATGTGATTGTTTTGATGTGGACTATCATGACGTTATAATGGTTACATCGAAGGATAGTAATGATATTAAATGGATACATTTTATATATAAGCCTCCAGCTACATTATATAATATTAATTTATGAATGTGTTAGGGGTGGGAATAAATACATTTTTATTTTACCTTCCACTGCCTTTTTGAGCTGTTGTTAATTAAACTTCTGATAAAGGCTTAAGTTTGCCTAAAAAACACATTCATTGTCGTTTTTTACTTGCCAAAGATTGAAACCCTTTAACAGAAATTGTGAATTTTGCTTTGTTTTTCATTAAAAGGTTTATTTTGATTTTTATTCAATGTTACAGATTCCATATTTTTGTGGTTGGAAGCCAAAAGGGGCGTGTTTCAGACCGCCACTTCGGCAATATACATTGCAGGAAAACGTAGGCACATATTTAATGCGCAATAAGCAGAAATATCAGAGGGTTTCTTTTGTGAAAGGCTTATATAGGTGTGAAAAGGAAACTCATCATCCAATTATCACATAACTTTAAGGCTATATTGCATACGTTGGAATCCTCCTTATCAGGTATGAGGGTGTGTGGTGTAATTTTCAACAATGCGAACTTGTTTAAAGTCTTCTCGAAGCAAGTATTAATCATAGAAGACTATATACTGAAGTGTTTGTATTCAGTTGCTCCACATCTCTTCATTGGTCTAATTAGTAGCTTTATGGCATTAAGCACATTGTTTGTTTTAATTTTGTTCGGCTCTTTTGGTGGCTCAAGTGTCCTCGCACAATAGCTTGACAGCTATGGTGTAATCTCAGCAAGAACGCACGCCTGAGATTGAAAGATGAATGAAAATATATCTATTTAATTTAACGCATGCTAAAAAAAAAATAAAAAAAGAAAGTCCCTTTTATGCATTTGGGTTGATTCCCATGCATTAAAGTATCATAAATCAAGTGAAGTATTAATTGTTTTCAGCATCTCGCCCAAGTCTACACATTACCATTTTAATGGCATTGCTTTCCTATTAATCTGCTTACCACACAGCCGCGGGTTCAACTTATAAAACTATCAAAGAAGTACTTTGATTAAAGGAAAAAAGGAAAAGAAAAACAAGGCCATAAAGAGGGAATGAAAAGTAATTAAAAAACCAGTGGAATGAAAAAAATAGAGCTAATAAAGCAAAAATAACAGTAAAAGAAAGGGAAAAAGTGCAAACGCAGACGTCTTGAATTAGACATGCCACAAATAAATAAATATTCTTTACAGCTCAGAAAGCCATACCCACTTTAATTGGGAACTTGATGGGTTCCCCAGAGTCTAATCAGATAAATAACCTTAGGCTACCATCAGCGTCCCACCATCTGCATTAAGGAGCTTATGAAACGCTCTCTAAATAATTTTAAATGTGGGTTTAAAACTTTCAAATTTAAAGCTTTTTTATTTAATTATCTCTGCAGCCTGGAATGTAGATGAGCCCCCCCCCCCCCCCCCCCCCCATTACAGGGGATACTAGAAGGCTGTCTTTTACTAAAATATGAGCTGATTAACCTTGGTCATCAGGTTTAATAAATCTGTGAAATTCATTCGCTTGAGGCCCATGAGAAAGTGCTGCATGTATCTTTTAAAAGTGAAGGCCAAGCGAGACCCATTAGCTTCTTGGCCGCAACGCTTCTTAAATTTGAAGCTTTAATTTTAAATGCTTAATATATTAGTTTTGTGTGAGAAAAAAAAAAAAGGAAAGTGCTTTTTGTTATTTAAACAATATGCACTCATCCTATTTGTGTTCTCAAAGAAATAAGCTATTGTCTGCTTGTGTGCTATGGCATGAAGCTATGGACACATCAGGCATGTGAGTCGCGTTCAAAAAGTTCTAAACGCGAATCTTTTTCCAGGCTTTTTCTTTCACTGCTCTATTTTGATATATGAAAGACTCCGTATTTTATAATTCCGTCCGGGCACAAATCGCAATTAATCAAGTTTCTAATGGTCGGCCATCCTTACGTCACTACCAAATCCAAGTCCCTGATTGGTCAGAGTTCAGGCCTGGTTTAACTTGCAATGTGCGTTCAAAGGCCATTTTTTGTACGTAGACCTAAAAACGGTCTTAAAAACGTGCATAGCTACACGTGAACACCAGCGTTTTGAACATGGAAGCCTGAAACCCATGTTTACGAAGACTTTTTGTTGGAAGTGGTCACTTGAACACGCGTTGCAGAGGACAGTGTGAACGTAGTTTAAAACAAACCCCTGGAATAGAATGCTAATACGTAAAAAAAGAAGTTCCGAAGATCCTCCTGACTAGTTTGATGCGAAAAAGTCTTCTGACACCATAGCTTTGAGGCTGTCCTGTTATGTTATCTTGGTGCTGAATTCTGATTCTTTGGTTTTTCGATGGAAGACATACTGCCGATTAGGCCTGCAGAATATATCACAAAAGTTGGCGAAATTGGCGAAGAATGGTAACTTTAAAAATAATCTTATGGCAGCTTGAATTATTTAACTAATCAGGTGGACTTCTTTACATTGTTGACCAATCAGATTGACCCTTTTGATGTTAGATGCCACGCTCCTATGTAGACGAAGGTCATTTGGAGTATAATTTAAGTTATGTTGACTTTTATTTAAATTAAACTGTTTCAGTGAAACAGAAATGATGTATTTAGTTCTTCATAGGGAAATTGGTGACTAAATTGCGTGAATGTTAATATTTATTTGGCTCTGCAATGGATGGCGACTTACTCAGGATGTCTCCTGTCTTCACCCAACAGTAGCTGGGATAGGTTCCAGCAACCCTGTGACCCCGAAAAGGATTCAAGTTTCCTTTAATATATGTATTTAAAGCTTGCATATGAACTCCTTTTTGCTGAAGCACATAATCTGATAATGTTGTTTGAGAATGTTTTCCTGTATTTCCACAAACTGGTTAGTTACTCTTCATTGAATCATATATCATTTTCCTGTAAGCAAGGAATGACTTATCTTGGATTTCGGACTGAGGGGTCAATTATGCATTAGAGATAACATGAAACTGTAGATTTTTAGGAGTAATTTCTAGGTCTTAGATACATCTACCACAGAACCATATACAGACATATTCCCTATATTTTAGAGTGATTTTTTTAACACAACTGCAAATTAACAATATTGATTCACACTAAATAATCAAAGATTGGGTTGAAATGGGCCCTGCAAAGGCTGGAGACCTGCTTATAGTGCACCCCGCCTTCACCAAACAGTAGCTGGGATAGACTCCAGCAACCCTATGAACCCGAAAGGGTCTTCAGAAAATGGATGGATGAATAGAAAAGTTACTGTCAAGAAAATACATCGGTTTTTTAAGCAGTGGTGGTTGAAGCAAACTAATAATAGAACATTTCATAAAGAAGGATTCATAGCTGACAAAAATGCTGATAATGTATAAAAAAATGATATACCAGACTACAAAATATTCCTACTTCCTGTTTGTCTTGAGTTTAAACATATTAGCTTCTACACATAAACAGTTAAACATTTCTATGGGTAAATCCTATCTACTAAATGTACACCCACCACCCATACCACCTACGTTTTGCTTCATCACTCTTTTAACTTTCATTTGCTTCAGCAGAATGAGGATTCTTGAGGAGAAAAATATCCCTGCATCCCACACTCACTGTCCAAAAAAGACGCCCCATTGTCTCATCTTTGCGTTGAGAGGACTCTTTCATGTAATCCTTAGGCAGCTACAATCCAGAAAACCTTCGTTGTCGGCCATTGTTTGATCCAGGAAAAATAGATAGCATCCGTTCATTACCATAAAAAGCAAAGCCCACGCACACAAACATGGACGTCTTCCCTTCGTGTGTCATTGTTTGTTGTGCGCTCCTCTTTCTTATTGCTGTAGATGTCGTTACAGAGTGAATGTGTTGTCTTTTTGTCGCTTGAAAAGAATAACAGTGCTTTGATGTATGGAGATAGGTCTTTATTTTGACAGTGCTGGAGAAGAAGAGAATCTCAACATAGTTTTTTTTTTTTTCTTCCTTCTATTGTCAATTTTAACTAAAAGAGGACTCGGCTTATTGTTGTCTTTAATCCGAAAATTTCCATTTCAAAAGCTCAGCTAAGTGCCTGTGATGGATGCAAAAGCAGCCATTACTTGTAGTTTGGTACTTCAAGCAACACAGGACCTGTTGGTCATTGGATACCTCTGCAGTCAAGGGACAAATCCTCATGTTGTTTGGCTTATTGGACTTTTTAACTGCAGATAACTAGAGTGTACACTTCCAGGTCTCTTTTGTTTCTTGGTGCATGGTTTGGGGTGGGGAGCGTTTCCTTGGCGACCTGTTGAGGGTCAATAAGGCGTGCTGTGTTATTGCTCGAGCGTGCAGTGCTGTTCAAATAAGGTGTGCTTTGAAACCATTGCATAGCATTTGAATGGGATCCGGCTTGCCTTGTGCCGGAGGTGGGGCGCGGGCGAAGCTGAACATGCAGAGCGAAGTCACTAATACTCAACCCAAATGTGTCCATCAGAAAACACAGCAGGACAGCACCCTCCATGCCAATGACTTTGATGCATAGTAGCTATGACATTAGGGGAACTGATTATGTGTTTTTCACAAGTGCATATATGACATAGACATGTCTCCTTTCCTACAACTTGTTCTCCAGGCATCATACAGCCTGTCATTGCTTCATGGATCGCCTCTCATTTTAGTGTTTCTTCATTCCTTTTTAATGGTAACTGATTTGAAACAAGGTAAACAATTAGATAAACAATCATGTAACTTGAAAAATAGACTTGAAAACCATCTAATGTCCATTCTGTAACCCAAACCCTTCAACACTTTACAGAATTAATGTCATTCCAGCTAAATCTGAAGCGGAAAAAGGCAGCCATGAACTTAAATGCAACACTTTACATCAGCAAACTGGTTTTGGAAGCTGGTTATCTTTGCAAAAAACTATTCTCACTTAAAGTGTTGTATGTTAGGATGCACGGTGGAGCAATGGTTAGTGCTCTCGCTTCACAGTGAGAAGGCTCTGATTCGAATCCCAGCTAGGACCTTTCTGTGTGGATCCGTGGGTTTAGTACCAGGTTTGGTACCGGGTCAGCGGGTCAGTGGCCTTGTGGTAGAGTGTCCATCCTTCGACTGGAAATGTCACGATGTTAAGTCCCAATCTGTTCATAGACACACATCTACTGAAGACTTTCAAAATGGACCCACTCAGCATTAAGGGATTGGGTTGTGGTTGGATTGTAGACCAATCGAAAGGAGCTCTTTTATGTTAGATGCTGGCCTCCTAAGTAGACTAGGGTTAACTCTTATTTAAAGTAAACTCTAGCAGGGAAGTGGAAATTGTGTTTTTGGTAGGTTTGCTATTTGTTCATGTATCGTAAGTTATATCGTCATCACAATATTAATCACTAACATCGCATATAAAAAATAAAAATCAGGGATAAAAGTCAGTTTTTCTATCAGTTTGACCGTCATCTAACACAAACCAGAATATTTTGACTTTAAGGACAAACATTGCTATGGCAATACATTTTGTCCCCAATCACCTTCATCAAGATGACGGGTAGGCTCAGGAAACTGTGATACGAGTATACGTTTTCCTCATCTCATGCAATCCTTTAGCAAAACTGATTTAACAAAATCAATGTAAATCAGCTGATTCTGCCATGGAAAAAAGCAGCTTTGCATTGAATAAGCTTTATTACAGACTCAAGGTCCATTTGGCACAAAAATACACAAAACATATAAAAGACTTAAGGATAAAAAATAGAACACTCAAACAAGTATAAGAACAATGACATAAAAAGTGTTAGAAAAAAAACAATGTCATAAAAGTATAAAAATCAATGACATAGGAATATAAATACAATGTCATAAAAGTATAAGAACAATAAAATAATCAGGTATCGTTAACTTAATAAAAAGACTATAACTGCTGACTTAAACAAAAAAAGAAAACTTAAAAGATTAAAAAAGACGACCGTACCAAAACCTCCAAATATGGAATTGGTATCTAAAAGTGCTGTGCTTTACATTGGTGAGAGTTAAAATGATTTCATTATTTGAAGCATTAAGACGATAAATAAAACCATAGATAAAATGTCTCAATAACGCTTGGAGAGTATTAACTCTAGCACCAACAAACAAACTGCTTGCGCTGCACCACCGACGCTGTTTTAATAAAATCATTATAGGCAACCTGTAGCTTCCTCATGCTGGATGCCCTATAATTTGTCCACAGGTGGGCAGTAAGTTTTGAATAAAAGAATTTTAAGATTGTCCGAGCATGAATAAAACCTGCGCACAAGCGTGTTTGCCTGAGCATATAAAATATACCGTTGTCTGTGGATATAATCGTTGCTATGCAATGCTTCATTAAGTCTTATATCAGTGGAAACTCGCTTTTCTCTGCGTCAGAATCAGCTGATTCGGGTTTGTTGTGTAAACGATCTAAGAGTTATGGTATGTCAAGGAGCGTGAGTTACTTGTGTGTCACCCGCGATATCTCAGGTATTATTAAAGGGTTAAACAGTTTCTTAAGTCAGTAAATTTACTGAACCACATGAATATATTATGAATCCTTTCCAGTATAACTGAGTCACATTTAAAATTGCAGTGTCAGGACTTAAATAAATAGAGACATTTTTCCACAAACACGACCAAGACTCTCCTGATTCCCCAATCTGGTTCTGGGCTCAGAAACTAGCAGTTCACACATCTGCTTACACTAGGGGGCGGTGAACATTCCTTTTGTTTGGTTTTCCTTCTGCCAATAAATCGAAAGAAAATGGACTGGCTTCTGCTTACACTTCCTACATGACCTTTGCATAAAAACACAAGCAGTCGTAGAGCTAATCAGAGCTGCCCAGCTCGAGTCTTCAAGATCTACCACCCTGCCTGTTTTCCAACCCCCCACCACCAGCTACTGATTAGCTGACTCAGACGTTTCCACATCCTGACTGACTGAGCACACCTGATCCATGTAATTGGCGGCAAAAAGTGAAGCTGGAAAACCGGCGCGGCTGTAGATCTCCCAGACCAGCATTGGGTAGCCCTGAGCTGAATTCATGTTATATTTACCTCTTCGATCTGTGTTGTAGATCACAAAATGTTTCCTGGACTGTGTGTGCGCTGCGTCACATTCCAGGTTGTTTTACGTGAGCTCTCACCCGAAAGGAAACACTGCCGATTAATCTTCTAGCTTTAGAAAACCTAAAGCTAGAAGTGGTGTAGATGTGCTGCAGACCAACTCTGCACAACACCTTCAATCTGTTGGTTAAGCACTAACAGCAGTATTTTTAAAAACAAAAAGTCGTTCGAATAGCTCTTTTAAAGGGTCACAGTTGTATAAATGATTGACAGATGGTATGAAAAAAAAGGAACCATTTGCAAGTGAAAATGACAAAACATCCTAATTGGCTCACACTTGCAAAAAGAGGAAAAAGGTGTTTAGTATTCAGAGCTTCAATGATGCTGTTTATGTGTCACCATGTCAGTTTTGTTGAATTTCATTACACACTCATTAAGTGGATTTAATTGTAAGTTTTATCAAGACGAAGTACACAAGTTTACATAAAAAAAAGTGACTTTTTCAGGCGTTACTCTAAAAATTGTTCGAATTATGAGCAAACATTTTGAGCAAAAGGCAGTAAACATGGTGAGAGGTTCTTGTTCATCTAAAAACTGTAAAGAATCACCTCTCAGTAGTGACAGAAGGAACCATACGATAGCATCACCAGTACGTGATGAGTGCGAATAACTCCCATAAGCCTGACAAATACTTGAGATACACTTAACACACATACAACAAAATCAGTTCAAGAATGTTTCCTGTTTTATTGGGTCGTCTTCACCTGCTGGAGTTGTCAATGCTCTCTCCGGGCAAAAAATGGGCAAACCTGTACAGGGCAAATTTTAAGATTGTGGACCGTTTGGTGAGCCCATAAAGCGAAAATGTTCATGCACATTTTACTACGGGCTTGTTTCGGATGAAAGGTTGTAGCGAAGACTTAACATGTAACTTAACAAGCTTAACTTAACAAGCTGGTCAGGAGGGCCAGTTCTGTCCTGGGCTGCCCACTGGACTTTGTGGAGGAAGTGGGTGAAAGGAGGATGTTGGCCAAGTTAACATCCATCATGGACAACACCTCTCACCCACTACATCAGACAGAGGAGGCACTGAACAGCTCTTTCAGTGGCAGACTGTTACACCCCCCATGCAGGAAGGAACGTTTCCGCAGGTCATTCATCCCAACAGCTGTGAGATAGTACAATGCCACAGTTTAAATATGCATGTACAAACCGGTAATCATACATCCATAGCTCATCTGGTTATTCTGTGTTTTTACGCACCCCTCACTTTTACACATTGCTGTCACTTTTCTATGCTATTTGGAACTGCTGTGACAATTGAATTTCCCCAATGTGGGATCAATAAAGAATATCTTATCTTATCTTATCTTATGTAAAGGGAAGGTAAGGGTGAAGTAGTGGAGACGCAGGCATGCCATACAGATTTAGCATTGTAAGTTGTAAGTGTGTCTCGTGGCTAGCTGCCTGACTGATAGAAATGAGAAAATTGGACAATCAGAGTGTAGTTTGTGTGTTTATCCTACAAGCGTTCTGCAGCATTTACGCATCACCTGCAAATCCTATATGTGCAGCATTTGCATAGTCAGTAAGGAGTGTGGCATAAGACTCTGGTACCACCTGTACATGAAACCTCCACTTGTCTTATGGACCTCACAATACACTCACCACACGCATGACAATCGTTCAATATGTTTTTTAGGCGGCCATACGAGCCTCAAGGGGAAGTGCGAGACACACCTGCGCTCTCTTTAAGATTTGACCCTCCATGGGCCCAAGCAACCCAAAAACCCACTGCACCCGTACGGGTCAACGGGTGCATCTGGCTAAGGCCTTACTAATCCAGTCATAAATAGATAGCATAGATAGAAGCGAATCTTTATCTTTTTGTTCACCTTTTGACCCATCCTTTCAGGGGTCGCCGCAGCTAACCAGTTTTTATGCCGGATTCCCTTCGTGACTCAGCCCTGTATTTTATGCAGGCTGGGGACTAGCGTAGGGGAACTAGGAGTCTCTCTTGATACAGATTCCAAATCCCAGGCCTTGTTCAGAGGTGGGCCCTGTTTTCTTGCGCAAATGCAAATGTGTGGTAGACCACTTAGAAGAACCATCCACTCACCTGCTGTGACTCCACAAGCCGCTTCTTCTTTGCGAATGCTCCTTTCTCGCTCTTCTGATTTTCAGAGAGAAATATCAGCCTAAAAGCGATTCCCAAACTTGCTAAATGTATAATTCACAGAAAAGACTCTGCCCGTGTTTGATTAATTTCCGTGGCAAGAGTGAACTGCTGTGAGCAGCAAATCTCTTGATCTGTCCCGTCAGTCTGGGGAGTTTATTTATTTTTTTTAAACAGACCTTGTCTCTGATGTTTACTGCTGAGCAACTTCAGAGGAACAAATTCCCCCTTTTTTTCTTTTGTCATGATTGCGCTCTGCCCTATTATTATGTATCAGTAGAGTGGAAAAACTGCATGTGAAGACATTCTGATGATGTTTTCTTTAATGTTGTGTGAAATAAGCCTGGCTGACTGAGACGCTGTGGGAACCCGAATTTTTTTTCCATGCGCCAAAAAAACAGCAAAACTCAATTTGAACACCTTTAAGGTTTAGTTGTGAATTTTAAGACATGCAAAACTTTGAATGTGATTAAAATTTAATTTTATCCCAGCCAGCTCTAAAAAAATTGAAACAGTGACTGGTTAACTTGATGTTGGGGTAATAAAGATCTTTTAAATGCTAAATGGCGTTTACCATATTTTTACCACTTTATGGCCCACCCGATTACAACCCAAATCAATGGTGTATTTCCAATATTTAGTCATATTTAGTGCACAGAACTATAAGACGCAATAACCCTTGTGCTATCTTGTGGGGTCAAAATGACCCCACCCTTACATTGACATGTTCTCCCTACCATGTCAAAGGTGGGTAAAGGTGAAGAGGATTTCATGTAATCCATGGACACCAGTGAAGATCACAAATCATTGAAGAAAAACAGTACAGTGCACTGTCTACTGGGTCTAGATGACCCAACTCCCAATGTTAAAGTGCCTTGACTAGCACAAGGGATAACGAGACAAAAGAGTCAGTCATCCAGACTTTATTAACTGCATTCACAGTAACTGTAGAACTGGTTTTTGATGCTACATGTTAGCATGTTAGCATATCCACAATACATGTAACTCCCATTCGTATTTACAACACATAAAAAAACAGATTGATTTCCATAAAACAATAGTTTCTGTGACGACACTGACTCCCAAACTACTTACCAACACTTACAAAACACAAGTTACATGTTAGCTGTGTTAGTGTTTTTACAAAACACCCAAACTTGTTGGTAAAAAACATATTGATATCGCTAAAACAAATGTTACTGTGACTACGCTATCTCCTAGCCCAGTTACTAACACGTATGAAAAAAAAATACACAATCCACTACATGTTAGCCATGTTGGCATATTCACAACAACACCTTACCTTGTTTGCCAATCATAAAAAACTAGACTGATACCGCTAAAACAAATGGTAAGGTGTCTGCGCTAACTCCCAGTCTAGTTAGTAACACGAGAAAAAAAAAGAACGCAATCCAACACCACTACATAATAGATGCGTTACAAAACACATAAACTTGTTTGCAACTTATAAAAAAAAGAGATTGACATTTTGACAGCACATCGTGTACCTCAGACATCGGTAAACCCAACCTGAATTAATCCATATATAAGGAGCTTCAGATTTTAAGGGACTTTTGGAAACATGATGCTTTTACGCGTGGTCTGTAGTGAGGACAAAAATGGTACTTATGTAGCACTTTTCTACTTTGATTAATGCCTATGGCTGCTTAACAGTCACAATCCCATTCACACTGATGGGGGCTTTGCTGCCTAACACTGGCGCCAACCTCAACCACCAAAAGCAATGTGGGGTTCAGTGTCTTGCCCAATGACACTTTGACACAAGGGTGGGCAAGGCAGTAATGGAACCAAGGATCTTTCGATCAGAGGTATATAAATTGATACACTTTATAGTTTTAACTTGAGGTTCTGGAAACCGTCCAGATCTTTGAGAACCTTAGGGGGCTAAGTCTCTATCAGGAGGGAGCCTGTATAGCGTGGATAAATGTCTGCTGCTCCCGGGGGTTTGAGTGCAGTTTCTCTCATCAATGGGATGTTGACAGAGGAATCACACTTTGAGCTATAACTGGAGTCAAACTTATTTTCCCAACAACGCAAACATGGCCACCAAGCAGATCATCAGCATCTCCAGCCTCCTCATCCTCCCACTTTTTCCTGCTCACCTTGCTGTTTCATTCCTTTCCAAGCTCATTTCTTTTCTGCACGCTGGAGCCTCGCAGATTGTCTTTATGCAACAGTTTTCATTTTGAAGCTTCCTCTTTGTTTCCTGTTGCTGAAAGTTGTTTCCCTGAACGTGCCACAGGGGGAAAAAAACAACAGCAGGCAGCGCTTTCCTGTTGCTTCCTCGGGTTCTGCTCATCTGTGCCATCCTTATCTTTTTTTTCCCCTCCTTTGTCCTATCACCTCATTTTATTTTTTGACATTGAGCAAATGCCCGCTGTGAAGGCTTATAGCCTTCAACCCCCTCCTTCTGCTCACGGGGATAGATTTCACACAGACCTTACCTATGCTGCACTTCTTAGAACAGTAGGGCAGAGTTCATAGACCAATTCTTACCCATATTGCATCTCGAGCTTATATAGTGGTCATTTTTGGATGGGCTAACCTGATATCAGGTCAAATTTGCACTCAGCTGAGGATAAGTTAGGTTTATATAGAGGTTGAATCATTTGGTCTTTATTTTAGATATTGATGTCATTCGTGTCTCACAACTTGCCAAAACCAGTTGGATTAGAAGTGAAGCTCCTCGAGATAAAAGGCTCCACTAAGGTGCCACCCAAAGGTGACTGGAGAAACAGGGGGATGTCTTGCTTTCTTTGCTAACTCCCAAATATTCATTTTCATTGTTCACATCTAGTGCTAGATATAAGGTTCCTGTTCCTTTTCAAGATTCTTTTGTTGGCTTTGTTATTTTTCTATGAATGACCAATGGAGATTCTTCTGCAACTTTAGAGTTGGGGCTTAAAAAATGTCTGTTTTAATGGTTAAACTTTAAATGTCTTTTTTTTATATATATATATATATATATATATAAATAAAATAAGGATCACAATTGTGATTGTGTTGCTACAAACTTCCTGTGAAGTGCATATAAAGTTGCTCTCTGTCCAGTTTTTTTGTGCATTTATTCTGATAAATTTATTATAATTACTGAATGAAAACTTATATTAATGAAAAAGGACGGCACTAAATTGGGGCAAACCATTTTTCCCCCTATATTTTCTTTTTTTTGGTCAGTTTGTCCAGTTCTGTTTTAAAGCTTCTCAGCAGACATAGCTCTGCATTTTAGAGCTGCCACATATCTGCTCTGCTGCTGCTCAGTGTTTGTTGGCGCTCTCCCTCGTGTCCCCAATGGAAAGCGTAAAACATCCCCCCACCAATTTTCTTTTCTTTGCACTTGCACAAATGTGGATGTTGGATATTGGAATCTGTGACTGTGCAATAGTTACAGTGATTCAGTTTTGCACTTCCAAATGGATGTATTGCTTTCTTGCTGCAGGCTGGAGAAAACAGTTTGTCGCTGCCGCAAATCAAGAGGGAGGAACTGTCTGATCTGAACTTTCAGATCCGACTGTCAATCGAAGAGCGCAAAATAACCCACTTACCTGTCTGCAGTTGGGGTGTACACGTAAATGCTGCAAAGGGGACAACTTGTACCGCTTTCAGTGTTTCAGCGCCGCTTGTATGTGTTACAGAGGAAGGCTTTAACGCCATATGCCGCGGCGCCTATTGTGACAGTATCTTTTTCTCCGCCCACAGCTTTGATTTGCTGAGTGAAAAGATAATTATTTCCCTTTTTTTTTTTTTTTTTGCTGAAAATTCATTATCAGAGGGAGAGGCAGACAGGTAAATGACAGGTAATTGCTTTTCAGAGTCAACACGATTCTTCCTCCAAATATCACAGAGGAGATGTGAGGAAGCAAGAGAGCAAGGAGGGGAGAGAAGGGGAGGCAGAGACGAAGTGGGATGAATGAGAAGGAAGGGCTAATTTCCATAATGAAAAGGTAATAATTTGTGCTGTTAGTGTTAGTTTCAGCCGAGAGTCTGTTGCATGCCAGCTCTTTGCTCGAGGTCATTGTGCCGGAGCTGCCATGCATACTAATTCATTAACAACCCCCCCTCTGAAGAATGTCACCTTCCTTGCTTTCGCTCTCGTATCTCCAATTTCATCAACATTAAAGCCACGTTCACATTGGGATTGTAACGCATTCAACAAAAAGCGCTAAAATCGTGTTCTTGAAAGCGCGTTTAGCTGGTGGTGTTTCCTCTGGAACGTCGCAACCGGATACTGGCGCATGTCCGCCACCTACAGTTGGAAGAGACTTGGTGCGAAATGTCGAAGCGGTGTAAATCTGGTGAATCTTGCTGCAGGCTTTGTCTTTCGCAGTTCTTTTCTGATACATGAAAGACTTGGTGTGATAGAATTCTGGATCAGGCACCAACTATAATTATTAATTTATCCTCCATGATCAATTTTCAAACAGTTGGTACTTCCGTGAATTTAAGAGACTCCAGACTCCAGACTCAAACCAGTTTGAGCTGGTTTAGGCTCATTTTCAACGCTTGGTTTAATGGCCGTATGTTTTGTATGTAGAGTCCGTAAACAGCCGTCAAAACTTGCTTAGCGTTGGATGAACGCAATAGTTTTGAACAAAGCAGCCTGAAACACATATATGTGTGCATTTACATAAACCTTTCAATGAAAGTTGTCGCTTACACCTGTGTTGACAAGAGCGGTGTGAACGTAGCCTAAGGTGAACCGGCTTTCAACTTTTTCTATGTAGAGCCTAAAAAGACACAATCGTAGAAACGTCGGTAGGGACACAGGAACAAGAGAGTTTTGAACATGGCAGCCCAAAAATGTGCGCTTTTACACAAACCTTTCATCAACCATAGTCGCTTGAACGTGCACTGCAGAGGGTGGTGTTGTGAACGTAGCTTAAGTTAAACTTGCTTCCAACTCGAGTCGAAAACAATCATAGAAAAGTGCGCAGCGACACAGGAACACGAGAGTTTTGAACGCAGGAAGCCCGAAATGTACGCACATGTACGCATTTACATAAACGTTTCACCAAATGTGGTCACTTGAACCTGCTTTGCCGAGGGCGGTGTGAACGTAGCCTCATTTGAACCAGCTTTTAACCTTTTGTATGCAGAGCCTGAAAACGTTTGTAGCTACGTGTGAAGTGTTTTGAATGCAGCAGAAACACGCATGTACACGGGTAGAGTGACATAGAGTCTTCATTTAAAGAGTTTGCTCGAATGCGCGTCGCCGAGGTTGGTTTGAACGTAGCTTCACTCTGTCATCAGGCTCGGCTTCATCTTTTCCTTTTTTTTTCCCCCTAAATTCCCGGTCGTAACAAACTCACAAAGGGTACACATGTCCTTTTGGAACTTCACCAAGGCTTTGGGAATGTATTTTTATGGCCCTTGTCATTTTTTTTTTCCCTCTCGTTCTCTTCCTTATATTGAAACGTCAATAGAAAATCCTCCTCTCTCATTGCACACACACAGAATTCCCCTCAGCCAAGCCACATGAATGATTTAGGAGCGTGCACATTGACTATCTGCCACCTGCCGTAGGCTCCGCTCAGACCCACCTAGCGGCTCCTGGCCCTGCATGTTAATGCCGGGCAAACGGGGACTTGCATGCTAACGCGGGACCCTACAGTGTTTGACAGATTGACGAGAAGGAGACAGCATCCGCCTCGGTGAAAGCGGGACATGGAGTTATCTGTCTCCGTCTGCTTTTCGCCTTTTGGGCTCGCGTGTTTTTAGCTGCAGCTTCTCAGTAAATGCAAAGCTGCATCCACCAGAATTGTTGGAAATGCAAAGAAAAAAAGCTTTAATATATCTATTTCCGTTGAGCTCAGGGAGGCTTTGTCCTTTTTTAACAGCAATACATCATTTTAACAAATGCTTTTGGGGAGGGAAAGATTGCTGCTGTTGCTATGTGACTAATGGAAAGACGTTTTAAGTGCACTTCCCTTTTGCTCGCAAGACGGTTGACTGTTTTTTCTCTCCCGGAGCCCCTTGTGTTGGATAAAACCCTCATCGCTGTTGGGATTGTGCAGTGGTCCTGCTATTACCAGTTAAAATTCTTTGTGTTGGGTTTCACGCTGCAGCGTTTAATCTCAGAGAAACGCATGGATGGAGAGAAGAGAAAGAAGCTTTTTCTTACACATAGCAGAAAGTTGAACTGTTTGAGTTATGTGTTCAAATGAAACTTTAATGTAGTCTAATAGTTTCACTTGTGTGCTTTGTAGATTCTATTATACTGGGAATGCGTTTCCATGCCAACGCTGTGTCTGGCATAAAGTCTTAGATAGCGAAAGGAAGGTAATTGAAATTCATTCTGTGTTTGTGATCACTTTTTTTTTTTTTCCCTATTAATTTTTGTTTCCAACTCGAAAACATGTGCTTTGGGGAATTCTAATGCGCTGCCTTTGCACTCCGTTTTTTGGGAGGCGGGCCAGTGGCGGAGCAAGAATGTTTTATATGGGAGAGGGGGTTGAAGGCTTTTGGGGTCAAATGAGAACAGCAGAGTGGACGGATCTTTTCAAAAGAAAGGATGATAAATACATTTTTACTATCTTTATTTATGTATAAACAGCAGTTCTTGAAGCTCAGGTGCAATTCCTAATACTTAAAGATGCTTGTATTGATGATTTCTTGATCCTAAACCCCCTTTCCCCCCTGTAGCTCTTCCCCTGGACCGAGCACATTGTGGGTTCTTGGGATGCAATGATTCACCATGATGCGGTTCAAACCTGGATTTTTGGGTCACAGTTTTGTTTCCGTTTGATATATGTATTGGTATTACAAAACGACAAAAAATAAATATTTGAAAATTTTCTGATAAGTGAATAACAATAAATGGTGTCATGTAATAAAACAATACATTCTAAATCCTTCTTATCCCTGGTGCTATTCTATGGGGTCCAGATGACCCCACCCTTACATTGACGTGTTCTCCCTACCATGACAAAGGTAGATAAAGGTAAATAGGATTTCATGTAATCCATGGACACCAGTGAAGATCACAAATTATTGAAGAAAAAAATTTCAGCTCACTGTCTAGTGGGTCAGTTTAGTAATGATAATAACAATAATAGTTATAATTTTCCCCTTGTCAAAGCAACTTTCTAAAGAAGTTTGTTTTTTGCTCATTTTGGTTGTTTGGGTTTAATTTTAGTGGGGTTTATCACCTGATGTTTGGTGTCGCGACTTTGACGTGCGCTTAGTGTGACAGATGTAACAAAGTGAATCTGGTCACTTTTCAAAATAAAACGTTTTTGTCGGAATGGATATTATTTTTTCTTTCTGTGCGTCCCGGTGCAAAAATTTCCCGCGGCCTGGAACCGCTCCGCGGCCCGGTGGTTGGGGACCACTGGTCTAGATGACCCAACTCCCAATGTTAAAGTGCCTAGGATAGCACAAGGGTTAAACAACTTTCACGTAAACATACTGGTAAGCAGAATGATTACAATGATTACCCATGATTTGGTTTAACGGTACAACATATGGTTTGGTATGAGACAGAATATTGTGGCCTCCTGAGTGGGTTTAGTCAACGTCCATCTTTTTTTTTTTTTATCAGTATTTAGAATGTATTATTTTTTAGTTTTGAATTTTGAATTTTGCGATGCATCAAAATCCACCACATAACATTCAAAATACATCACATATCCCAAAAATGCTGCAGCGCAGCAACCTAAGTGCCAGTTTTTCAGCAAATTTGGCAGGCGGCCGCAGAGTGGCATTTGTACGGGGTTTCCGGCAGGGTCGTAAAAAGTCTCAATAGTATTGAATTTATTAATGGGGACATTATACCTTAAAAAGTCTTGAATCTTGATATCTGAGCTATAAAAAATGTACTGCCTAAAACTTCTGTTTCACATCTCTCTGTCTATAAATTTAATTTTTCAACCACGATTATTTTTAGGGATAAGCCAATAGAATTGTTTTTGTCCAATACCGATATTTCTCCTGACCAATGACCAATCCTCAATAAGAATGTGTGGTCTTGTGTCAAACATTTGATTGACAGATTTCATGTAGCCTGCTTTCAGGTGGCAGGGGGGTGGACTTCCAACAAACTCAGTCCTGATTGGCGGGAGGGGTTGCCATGGAAATGTTGACTAAGACAGACTCTGACCAATTACTGCTTACTGATGCTGTTGGGCTCCAACATGGTGGCGTCCACATTACGAAAAACTGGCGACTGATTTGACGACATTTCGTTGGAGTCAGAAATAGGTCATTTTCTCAGTCGGTCCAGTTCTCATAAACAGTCATTAACGCTTGTGCTGTCTTGTGGGGTCAAAATGACCCCACCCTAACATTCCAATGTTATCCCTACCATGACAAAGGAAGATGAAGAGGATTTCATGTAATCCATGGACACCAGTGAATATCACAAATCATTGAAGAAAAAAGGTTCAGTGCACTGTCTAGTGGGTCTAGATGACCCAACTCCCAATGTTAAAGTGCCTGGGATAGCACAAGGGATAAGCAATGTCTTACAAAGGGATTTATCGCATAAATGCTCATCTGCCATAAACAGAAATATAGTCTCTTCAAATAATCAAATCTTTGCAACTCCACAGGTTCAAAAACATCTTCAGTCTGGGTGGAAATCAACTCTACCTGCTGTAGATGAGTTGGGCGTTGTGCGTGACCGTGTAGGGGATTAACCCAACGGAGTTGGGTATGTTTTTGCCCTTATCCTGCCTTCATCTCCCACTGGCCATGCAGAGGGTGGAGGGCTGGGAAAGCAGTCTGTGGGTGGGTGACATGTTCTGCACAACTTGAGGGAGATTTTATAGAGTGTGGCAACTGGCACAAATGAGTCAGGGTTGGCAGCTCCCCCTTTTTTCTCCTCTTACCCCTCTCCCTTATGTGCTTCGTCAGGGTAAGTCACCAGGACAAGAGAAACTACGGTTGGAGCAGTTAGGAGTTGTATTGGAAGTTGTGGTTTTATTGCGTGTTAGTTTAATCATCATCCGTTTTCTGCTGCCGCTGAGCAACAAGCGCACACTCCAGTGTGCCCACCCCCACCAGCTGATCAACTGCTCCGTACTTCCAGTAGCTAACGGGAGCGAGAAATGCACTGTGTCAGTGATGGCGTGTCCCTCATATCTTAAAGCAGAAAAGGCATGACTGCTAATTCAAGGCCTGACGCAAAACACATCTCCCTCAAATGAATCTGACATCTACTATTGTGTTTGACAAGTCCGCGAGAGTGCAGCGTGCGAGACCATAACATTTTGTGATGGAGTGTACATGACATATAAACTCTGCAAATGACAAATGACTGCAGCAAATACCAGCCATCTGTTTTCAATGGGATCTGAATCTTTAAATAGTATGTTTGCAGATGGAAATACTCAGCTAATGGACTTATTGGTTTGCCATTTCATATATATATTTATTTTTTTTACGTAAGTAAAATATTGCGAAGAGAATATTAATACAAATGCTCTCGAAAGCATTATTTGCTGCTAAAATTCTTATATTTGAATCCAGTGAGGTACAAATTCAACCATGATAACACCTTTAACTCCCCCTATGGCATTTTATTTAATAAGAACGTTCCCGATGATGTTTTAAATATGATAGTGAACCAAAACCCCACAACCTAAAAATCTTAAACCCGTATTTCATGTTTATCTGAAGCCACTGTTTCCAAAATCTCCTCTAAAGGGGCGTGGCCATTGCTGAGCAGAGTAGCCCCACCCCCGATCCGCCCTTTCTGCAAACTGCGTCTTACATGAGTGAAAAGCTTGAACTAAGTGGAGCACAAATGACGCCAACTGACGGTCTCTATTCTCAAAGGTTTATCTTTAGTGATAAAGAAACGGTGAAAAGTGACACATTTATGGTTCCATATGGACACTTTTTGAACAATGTGTGGAATGACAAAACAAATGTGTTTATTAAACACCCTGCTGTTTTAATAGATTACACACAAACATAACTCTGACGAGCCCTTGAACAAAATTTGAACTACATTCGAATTTAGGTTACATTGCGGCAGCAAGCAGCACTGGCTCAGAACTGATTTGATGCTAGCACGTGCAGGTTGTTAAATTCACTTGCACAGCAAATAAAAATTTCCAAACACTTGCGTCCAGTGCTGAACCAGAGGAAAGGTTATGTTTAGGATTACGGGTTACGGTTAAGACGCAAATGTGATTGGCTTAGCAGAGGCGGACAGTTTTAATGTGCAAAGTACAGACGCGATCTGAGGTCCAGCGGTGTGATTTGAGCAACAGGTGTGGCGCCAAGGTCTGACAACAGGACGATTTCAGAAGCGCAGGACGGCTACTGTTGGGGAAAGGTGGGTACATCCTGGACAGTCTGTGGCAGGGCCGATGGAGCTGGAGCGATCAGTATGCGAGCTCCCGGGAGGCAAGCTGGTGGCCCGGTGCGGGACGGGGAGCCGGCCTGCTAAAAGCGGGTTCAAGAACCCACGTTCAGCGTGTTCTTACACGTGCTGTGGCAGGTGTAAGAACACGCTGAACGCGGGTTCTTGAACATGCCACACATGTCCGCATAGCAAAAGAGTCACCAATTAACCAAAGAAGCATGTTTTTGGATTGTCGGAGAAAAACCTACAGATGCAAACACAGAAAGGTCCCTGCCTGGATTTGGACCAGGACCTTGTTGCTGTGAGGCTGTGGTGCTAACCACTACACCACCATGCATCGGAACCAATAAATCTACAATCTGCAGACGAGCAAACCCAAAAGTGCCACCAATGGAAGACCCTGCTCAAATGTGCTGTTAGCAAAGATGAAGCAAAAGAGCCCAAATGTTTGTTTTTACCGGCTTGTGGTTGCTGTAGCAACAGCTGCAGGCGTATGCAAATAAACGGCACAATTAAACAGCTTTGATTATTTTTGCATGATTCTGCTGCACTAAGAACACAGTAGTGAACGTTCCACCCGACGATCAAGTTTCCATTTTACCAATCGGATGTTAACATTTTTTTCTCTTCCTGACAAAAAAACAACAAAAAAAGAAAGAATAACCTTACCATGAAAATAAGAGTGAATCTTCAGCGGTTTGTGTGCAGTGGGCAGCCTTCTTTTTTAAAAAGACTTTCAGTGTTTTCTTGTAGGGTAGTGAGGCATGCATAAATATTCATCTTCTAACATAAGTGGAGGAGACAGAGGTTGTCTGAAAGTATGCATCACCCACTCTCCTTGCCTCTCTACTTCCCTCCTGTCCTCTCCTCACCTCTGGGCTTTTTTTGCATTCAGAAATGTGCGTTTTATTTGTCGGATGGATAAATAACAAATTTTCTTTTGATTTTGCGGAATTTGACATTCTATGAAGTCTATGTCATAAAAAATGGCATCATAAAAGGGATGGACGGCACAACTGTTATAGTTGTTGGTCACATCTCCTTACAGACACACTTCTGTGAAAATTGTGCTTTTAACATATTGTGTTTTTTTTTTTAATGAAGGACATAAATAAAGAAAGTTTAGCTTAAATTTGCACTTCTGGGTATTTTTTTGTATCCCAATCCTTGTGAATCAGGAGCAGATGAAAGAATGGCGTTTGAAAAAAGAGCGAATTTGTGAAACGCTGGGCAGATCACATGCTCCCTCGGGGAAGTGGGGGCGGGGTTTCTCCATTCACTGCAATGACCCCGCCCACAACTCAAAGGACATAATCATAATAAAAGACATAATCATAATAAAAATAAAACCCTGGGAACGCTTTGAAAATCCAAAAAGTGAGTCTCAAAAACGGAATATTGTCTCTCATCTTACTAGCCGACTGGGTCATTATACCAGCAAAATCCCAGAGCACTGCGACTTAACACCCCTCTCTCTCCCCCCACCGCCCAACATCTAGAATATTCAGTCACAGCATGTGCTGATCTGTTTCATTATTGATTTCACAAGTTGCTTGTGTGGAGCGAATACACAGACGCTGACAATTCCCTTTTGACAATTTAAAACTCAGTGCATACATCCTCGCAGAAGTCACAGCAGCATGTTAAGCTATGGTTACAAATTAATAGCTGGCAGCAGTGTGAAAGCAGAGCGGGGGACTCGTGTTGGACATGGGGATTTAAAAAAAAAAAAAATCCTGCATATCCTCTGCAAAAGCGGATGTGTTAGCAGCTTTGAGGCTGAAAGCTGTATTTTAATTTTTTTGATAGAAAAAAAAACTCAAAATGGTTAAAGTGAATATTGGTAAGGCACATTTCTTTCACTGTTTATTTTAGATTTAAACACGTAGGCTCGGTGTGACGCCTATTTGTGGACAGACAGACGGGGCACTGGGAGGACAGCAGACACGGCCCCTCCCCGGGGGCCGTGGCGAGGCGCAGACACACAGGAGGCTGGCTGACAGATGGGGCGCAGAGAGAATCTGCAGCTCATCTGACCTCCGTGTTTCACTTTCCTGCACTTCATGTTTTCTCAAGACATTTTTATATGCCAGTACTGGTGACTTTAAGAAAATATAGATGTTTTTGTTTGTTTTTACATAAAAATTTAAAAAGGTCTTTTATTTTATTTAAATAGTGCATTTCTATTGTGAAAAGACAGAACTCTGGTGTAAACCAAATAAAGAACTGGTCTCCATGAAAGCAAGGATACTGGTAAACTTGCAAGTGAACCCTGATGCAAAAATTTGTACAGCAAAAATTAACCACCAAAAAAAGGGAGGAGCTGCTCATTTTTAGTGGGACAAAAATATTGTAATTTATTATTAGGGTAAAACAGACATCGCAGCAAACATGGTGCAGCGAGGAATTGAAGACTTTAAACAGGAAATGTTTGCCAGAAAGGGATAGAGACTAACTGGTTTCAGAGTGCACTGACAGAACATAAGAACTGGACTGAGTGACCCCTCCCCCTTTGTGTTCGAAATGGGACAAACAGCTGGTCCCAAAAAACCAAAACTTCTATAGAGAAGTAAACACCTTTTACTCATTGCATTTGCCAGGATAACTATTCTTGCTTTGGTAACTTGTTTTATCATATTCTTTCTAATCCTGTTTTTGTTATTTTTTTTATTAAATATGTTGTGGTCCAAGTCATTCACGTGATAAACTCACCAATCAGATGCCTCAACAGAAAGTAGATGCTTGATTGACAGATTCTCCCGAGCCTGCTTTCGGGTTGTTGGGGTGTAGACTTCTTACAAGCTGTCTTCTGATTGGAAAGAGTGGTTGTCATAGAAACGTTGTCTTAGACCGACTTAGACCAATCACTGCTTACTGACGCCGTCTGGCTCCATATTTCAAAAGAAAAAAGGGATGTTATTTTCTATGAGGTGATGTCACACTCACTTGGCCCAGTTCTCATATGTAACCAAAGGGCTAAATCTCCTCCAAACCAGCAAATCTTATAATCATAACAGTTCCGGATTATGCACCACATTCAGGTTACCCAGGTACTTTAACCCCCTTTAAGACTGAAGTGTGAAATCAAATCTTTTCTCCACTATTGTAATGTGTTAACGCCCCGTTGTGATAAAAGTCATAAACCTTTTGTTTTTATGCCTTCTTTTACGCTTTTGAACCTGTGATGAGTAAAAATATTCCTTTTTATTTCCCGTATTTTCAGGAGGACATGGTAAATAACAAAGCTCCAGGCAACAGTCTCTTCACATGAAAGTTTAATTTCTTCACCCTCTCTTGCACGGATGTCAATAGTGCAAGAATAGGGTTTTTATTCCTACGGCACCTTTTTTTGTTGTTTTTGCAAACAACTGTAATGCAGAATAAAAGCTTTTTTTCCCGTAAATGTCTCGTCTTTAACCCCATAGACCTTGAGAAACAAACCAAAATAAGTGTGATGGTTGCATCTCCGCGCGTCTGTAAGATATTTGACTTTTGAGGGGGGGGGGGGGGGGGTGACATGTTATCAGCCTCTCTTGACTTCAGGTGTGCTTGCAGCGCTCTCCAGCCTCAGACTTCTCCCCTCGTCTGCAGCACAGACGCTCAAAGAGATGCGCCTTTGATTGGAGCAGATGTGACATGTTTGTCAAATGACCTACTTCTGTCTCTATTATGAATTAAAATTGTATGAGGGAGACTGGGGCAAGTGATGAATGTTACATGTGGTGGCTGATGGGGTGGGGGGTGGTGGTGCTGAGTGAGTGAAAGATAATAAAAATAAAAAGGTTAGGCAGATAAACTGGTTTGTGGATATTTTGTGCATAGGTACGGTGGCCTTGAAGTCCAAATTACAGTCCCTGACAAAAGTCTTGTCGCTTATCCATTTTGTAGAAACAAAAGCGTATAACCTCACTTTTAATGAATCCATTGGTTTTAGAAATGGCTCATATGAAGGCTAAAACCCTCCCAAATTATGTTCAATATAGTAAACAATAAAATTGCTTCACTGAAGAAAGATTGATCATTTAATGAACACAGAAAGGTCACATTTTGGCAAGACAAAAGTGTTGTCCCCTACAGAGAGTAATGTGAAAATTAAACAAATAATTTACTTCAAAAACAAAATTATGTTGCATAACATCTGTGAATTTAGTAGTGCTACTGTGAGATCCATATTTAATATCTTGTATGACTTCCATGAGCTTGAAGGACAGCATCCATGCGGTTTGGCAATGATTCATACAATTTATGGATGAAGTCATCAGGAATTGCAAAGAAAGCAGTCTTCCATGCCTCCCAGAGTTCATCAAGATTCTTTGGTTTCGTCTTCCATGCTTCCTCTTTCATTCTACCCCAGACATGCTCAATGATGTTCATGTCTGGTGACTGGGCTGGCCAGTCCTGGAGCACCTTGATCTTCTTCGCCTTGAGGAACTTTGATGTAGAGATGGAAGTATGCGATGGAGCACCATCCTGCTGCAGAATTTGACCCCTTTTATTGTTGGGAATGTAAGAGGTAGCTAATACTTCTTGATATTTTAGGCTATTGATATTGCCTTCCACCCTGCAAATGTTTGGCACACCCCCATACTGGATGTAACCCCAGACCATGATTTTTCCGCCACCAAACTTAACTGTTTTCTGGGTGAATCTTGGGTCCATGCGGGCTCCAGTTGGTCTCCTGCAGTATTTGCGGCGGCTGTGATGTAATTCAACTGAAGACTCATCTGAGAAATCCACCTTCTGCCACTTTTCCAGCGTCCATCCTTTTTGCAGGCTGTGGGCCTTGGCAAATGCCACACGCTTTCTCAATTGCCTTTTGTTTAGTGCTGGTTTCTGGGCACTGATTCGACCATGGAGGCCATTTTGAGACAGAATTCTACAAACTGTTCTGGTTGACACAGGGACTTGAGGTGACCAGGCCTGGTGGAAAAGGGGCTGGCCTTGGATCTTGAACCAACAAACGGTCCTCCCGAGCAGTTGTCTTGCGGGGTCTGCCTGACCTGGGCTTGTCAAAAACATCTCCAGTCTCTTCAAATCTTTTTCTTATTCTTTGTACTTGACGCTGAGACACATTGAAGGTGTCAGCCACCTCAGCAGTGGATCTGGTCTTCAGCCTCTTGATAATCAACGCTTTGGTCTCAGGGTAAATCTTAAGCATGTTGTCAGAGGTCAAGTTGCAGTTGATGTGAAGGCCTGGTGTGCTTTTTATACACACCCACTAATTGATTGATCAGTAATTGATCACAGGTGAGGCTGTAATCTAGGATTGGGTGCATCATATGACAAGGCGACAAAATGTGACCTTTCTGTGTTCATTAAATGATCAATCTTTCTTCAGTGAAGCAATTTTATTTTATTATATTGAATATAATTTGGGGGGGTTTAAGCTTTCATATGAGACATTTCTAAAACCAATGGATTCATTCAAAGTGAGGTTATACACTTTTGTTTCTACAAAATGGATAAGCGACAAGACTTTTGTCAGGGACTGTATATCAAAAAATCACTGAATGGAAAAACATATTCATGTTCACAACGACAATAAAAAAAAAAGCAAAACAAGCGATAGAAAACGTTTCATTTAAGAAATGAAAACAACATTCCAAAAAATGTAAGGAAAAAAAAAATACTGAGATCAAAAGGAAATGTTAAAGAAAAGAAGCAAAATAAGAAACCAGGAAGGACAGGTATTATGGCGTGTCACTGACTGGATGATGATGTTTGAGTTTCGAAGAACGAGGAAAACGGAAATGTTTTGAAAAAGTGAGGTGATTGCTCATATCAGCAATCACCTCACTTTTGCAGTGGGTGTGGCCAGAAGATCCACTCCAATGAAAATGTTTTTTTTTGTTTTTTTAACATGTTCTTGTAGCACTTTTATCATAATTCAAAACAAATTTAAGATTAAAATTAAAATAAATTTTAAGCTTAAATTTTTTCATTCATATGTCCATCATCAGAAAAATATCACAAGAACATGTTTAAAACACCAAAACCACAGTTTTTATCAGTGATATGTTGACGTGACTTGCCCTTCAGAGCCAGCATATATATATATAGGTGATCAAAACAAATTGTTGGATCAGGGGCGGAGCTAAGGGGGACCAGCTACCCCTTAAAAGAAAAAAAAAAAAAAAAACGTTGCCCCCCATATTTTTGAGTGAATGTTAGAAACCATAAATACAAGCTTTTTGAAGTATTGCAGACACGACAAAAGCAAAAAATGACATAAAATGAAATCTTGAGCCCCTCAAATTCTCTGCTACGCCCCTGTAATGTATGTGATTGCCGTTTGGACCCTTTAAGCAACCAAAATCCTTTTACCTATATTTGGAAAAACACATTATCAATAATAAAACAGATCATATTAAATGTTTACCTCTGCCACCGGGTTGTATCAAAAATTAAAAAATAAAACCACAAAAACGGGTGTTCATCTTTAGAAGAACCCAAACAGGCAAAGTGACCCGCACAACCACCCGCCAAGCCTGAGCGCTAATGGCTCTTTAATTGGCTGAGTGTTTGCTGGGAGGTAGCTGTTGACAGATGTTATCTGGACCTTCTCTCTGCAGGAGGTGAGAGCGGGGCTCTAATGGCGTGAGAAGCCCTGAACCGGGACCTGTGGTGGCGACGCAGCCTGCTGATCCGGCCCCCTTTAGCTGCTGAATTAGTCAGCGTGAGAAGAAAGTTGGCGTAAAGGAAGATTCATCCCTTTGTAGCATAATATGCTAGCATCAGCAGACTGCATGTCCACTGCTTTGTGGCTCCAGTATTTTTGCCCCTGTGGGTAAACTTGGCGTTATAGCGGGAAACCGGGTTTGATAAATAGCACCGTCTTCACTCAGGAAAAGTTGTTTTGTCTGTCTTGGCTTTAATCCTCGTTTTTCTGTCTTAGTGACTCATTTTTTTTCACCTGTATCCCTTCTTTTTTTTTATTCCCCTCCTCCCCTCTCTCCATCTTTTCTCCTCCCTCCAGCTCAGTGAGGCACAACTGCGTGTCGTGAGAGATCATATCCTCTTGACCTTGCTCCAGGAGTTCTGATGTATTTCATCTCCCATCGATTTTCTATCCTTTGTCTTTTTTTTTTCTTTTTTATCACCCACTCCCTCCCTTCCTTTGTCATTTTTCTTCCCCCTTCCACCAAATAATTTTCATCTCTCATCCGCTACAAAAATACTAACACGATTTCTATTAATTAAAAAAAAAAAAAAGAAAATAAGAAAAGAATGGGGGTAAAAAGAATGATTGTAAAAAAAAGTACAAGACGAGATTGTGTTTTCCATGAGAGTGAACTTTGTGAAAATGTCCACAAACAAAAAAAACAACAAAAAGAAAAACAGGTATTGCCTGAGCAGCGAAGATGAGAACAGAGGGCAAAAGAGAAATCAATATTGTCATGTTGCGGTGTGTTTGTGTGCACGGAAAACCCAAACGCAAAAGGTCTGCTTCCAAGGGAAGACCCTGGAAGCCAGCAGATATTTACCACCACGTTTAGGGAAGGCCACCTTTGACCCCTACAACTCCATTCATGGTTCGGGGCAAATGCTATATGTTGCATTAGCATGTGTGTTGTTGCCGTTGTATGATGCAAAAGTGAAAATTCAGGGTTATTGTTATCTTTAGATTCTTGCATACGTCTTCAACTGTCTAGGTGTCACGCTCTCTTTACTTTTCATTATGTCTGTTTTTTCCTACAATGGATCACCAAACTCATAAAAATCTAATTATTTTGTTGTTCACACAATTTTTGAAAGATAAACCCTTTCTTCAAACAGTTACCTACATTTTTACAGCACTTTTTATTTTATTTTACGGGCAGCCGTGGTGCAGTGGTAGGGCGGTCGACTCATGATCGTAAGATTGCAGGTTCGATTACCACCTTGCACGCCCATGTGTCGAAGTGTCCTTGGGCAAGACACTGAACCCCACCTTGCCTCTGGTGGGAGGTTGGCGCCAGTGTTCGGCAGCGGAGCCGTCGCCAGTGTGTCAATGTGTGTGTCAATGTGTGTGAATGTGTGTGTGCATGGGTGAATGGGACTGTGACTGTAAAGCGCTTTGGGCCTTCGTAAGAAGGTAGAAAGCGCTATATAAGTATACGCCATTTACCATTACCATTTTATGTGCCACTAAAGTTTTAGCAACCAACCCCGTCGCACTGTTTTGGTATAAAACTCGAAAAATATTTAACAAAGGTTATCAATCAGATGTTTGGTTCTACATTCTGGCAACCAAAAACACACATTAACAGTGTTTGAACAGATTCTCTCAGTAAGTTAAGGTTCCAGTGTCGTCTAATCAAACGATTAAACGGAAACAATGCAGCTTTAGAGAAATGTGAGCTTCTATTCAAATAAATGACATGGTTCACACAGATCTCTGCCTTAAAGGACAATGAGTGCATTACAGAGGAAGAAAAAAAACTCTCAGAAAGCCTTAAAAAATATGTGTAGCAATTTATTTTTATTTCAGAAAAAAATAATGCATGTATTAGTTAATACCTCAAACTAAATGTTAAAAATGTGTCTTTTTAAAAGGAAAATGCTTGTTAGTCCTAATGAATTTTCACCAGTTGATTTTTTGACATGTTTTTGACAGGAAGTAGTAGTACATGCTGCTTGACCCTGGACATCAAAGTTATGGAGCAAAACTGGAAATTAATGTAAATAAAAACATATGCTAAACAAATATGATAGTGTCAGAAAACTCAAAGCTTTGTGCTTTGAAGCTGCTCCAAAACTCTAAAACGTTGGACTTCTAAATGCAAATTTGGCAGGAAACAGTAGGTTTGGGCTTAACTCTTTATAAGCATTGATCTCATATGTGATTACACACATTTCTTAGACCCCTATCTCATTAGCATGATCCTAACTTTCTTTAAAAACAAACTGAATCAAACTTGATCAATGTTTTCCACTTTGTAGTTTATCATCAGTCCACTAGGGGCAGTAGAAGTGCTTTTCCTGCTCATTTCAAAATGGCTGCCTCAGTGAAATCTCAAAAACACTTTTGGCGGGAAAAGGTTTAGCTAATTTCTAAAACTTTATGAGAGAATAGCTCATCTATTGTTATTATTTTTACTAAAAATAACTCCTTGCTGTATTTAAAAAGTGTAATATTTGTTGATTAAAATTAATTATAAAACAGTTACACTATGGTATGGCTATGGTAATTTGACAGTGGGCTTTACAGGGTTTATTTAATTTTATTTCTTTTATAAAACCTCTGACCACATAGAGCTTTAAAAAATGTAAATTTTCTCCCCAAAATAACAAAAACTTAAAAAAATTAAAAAAATACACACATTTTTTGTTTTAGTTTACTCCATGTGGTCAGGGTGAGCTGAGGACACGGTACCTTGCTTGACCTCAGACGTTTTCCTGGTTGAGTGGAAGAAAGACCCTGACTTTACGGTTCCCCGTGGAGAAAAGAAATGATGGTGAAGTGCAGGCCATGACAGTCTATTCCCTGAGAGTTCATGGTTTCTTTTGACAGTCGACTTTGGCAGCTTCAACCAAAACGCATTCTTTTCCCGAGGGGTAGGGATCAAATATTCACCAACCCTTAGAACACGTTTTTATGTCTGAAGGTGTGAAAATCACTTCCCGAATAAAAGCATAGAACAACATAAATCCCAAATTTTTGTGTCTATGACATCAAAAGCTGGAAGAATCAAAGATAATAGTCATTTAAAAACAGTTCCTATATGTTTCTACTATTGCATATTAGCTTGATTTTTGTCCTACCTTGCAACTCCATAAGTGGGGGTATTTTATTTGTGCAACAAATATTTTTGTGACCATAGATTAGATATGTGCACTGGCAGGTTCATTCATGAGCCGCAGGGGTGACAGCAGTGCATGTGATTTTCGTCATGCCAGACATACATCATCCTGGAGGCGGGGTGACGGGGCTCAAGATGGGGTCCAGGCTATTTATCTGATTGCATGTGGCTGAAGTGCGTCTGTTTTAAATAACAGATTATGCTTGGTTTTCAAAGTAAAGTATCACCTGAGAGACCTGAAATGTCCCTGGAAACGCACGCTCTTTTAGCTACCGCCTTTGACCATTTTTGCAATCAGTATGGCTATTGCATACTGACATTAAGTGTCGCATATGCCTGGTTTATTATTCATAGGAAATTCTAATTGCTTGGATCATATTGGTCCAAAGGCCGTTGGAAGGTATATCCTTTCAGGCGTCGCCACAGCTACAACTTTCTCTGACTAGCATGGGTGGTTTGGAACTGCCAGATGCCCTTCCTTCTACAACCCTGTGTTTTGTACGGGCTGGGGACTGGCATGGGGAGATCCAGACTTTGGCCCTCTTGTGGCTACATCATTTGGCAGTAGTGCGTAGGGTCTGGACCAAGGACCCCCACTGGTAAAGCTCTTTGCACACTCTTAGAATTGAACCCTGATTTCCGTGAACACTTAACTAACTGAGCTATCCAGCCACGCCATATAACCTACACTTATTTTGAGTGATTAGAGTTCACGATGGCGGAGCAAACACGATCCAGAAAATTGCGCCTTTTTAACACTGCTGACAATGCAAACTTAATTGAAGAATTTAGGACATATATCTATATATAGTTCTTGCTTCTACTTAGCAGACAAACTTCTTTTGCCTCATCCTGTACCTACGCTTTCACCAATGCAGCATATGTATCAGGAAGATGTTACCCACGTTGAAAATACCAAAGCACTGAAATGGTGGAGACGATCAGGTCAGGCTTGAAAACTATAAACGCTGCTCAGAAGTTCTTCACAGTTATCGTGGACAGTTGCAAGCAAAACCGATTGCGGCAGATACCCGATAGGATTGATGTGATGGCGGATAGCTATGAAGTATAAACTGGGCATGACGGCGTAAAGCTACTTTAGAATCAGCTGATTGATGTGGTTTGAGTAAGCACTTCACTAGTGTACCAGGCTGCTTTTCTCGACTTCAGAATCAGATGGAATTATGTCAACAGTTAAAGAGCTATGATAGCTGAAAGAATGTCTACAGTGGAGCTAAAACTCTGGTGTTAGAGGTTTAAAGCACACAGAGTGGGATGTGAGGTTGGAACCTGATTCACCCTAAGGACTAAAACACAAAATTTGGTGTTTGTGGAGACAATATGGAGATTATTAATGCAAGAAATGTAAAAATGTGTGTCCTCACCTGGCTATATACTGATCCATGTTGCAAAGTTAAACAGTTCTGACCCCCGTTTTTCTGCCTTTTCCTAGGTGAGTAACAAGACCACAGCAGCACGCATGCATCAACTTCATGGGACCTGCAGGTTTGGTCAAATCAGTTTGCCCCGCCCACACACCCACCCACTCTCCTATTTAAGCGTACTTCCTCAAACTCCTTTTGAAAACTCACTGTCATATTTGAGCACATATACACTTAACTTCCCTGAGTAATGGCTGATTAAAGTTGCTGCCGTCTCCATAGATATCCATTAGCGATATACGGCGTGTGCTGGCTTTGCTCAAGATTTAGAGTGCTGTCCATGGTGCTGAAAACAAATCTATTTCTGCCAATACATATGCGCTCAGTTGTGTAATAGGTCTATTTTGCGTGCAGGAATCTGTGGAAGTGTGTGGTTGTGTTTACCTGTCCGTCCTGATGTGTGTGTGTGTGTGTTAGCAAGTGTGTTTGTGTGACTCCATTATCTTTGCGTCTGAACAGTTTTCCCGTCCCATGCATCATCCACCCCCGTCTGTCTCCATGTCAGGCCTGATAACAGCTCCTATTGCCCACAGAGATGACTAATCAATAACACACAACCATGGGAACAAGAGCCCGCTGTCCACACACGCACAAAGCGAAATTATTGGCACGCTGTCCGCAAACATTGCATTGGAAGCTGTAAGCTGACAAAGAATCTGTTGTTGGCGATATCAAGGGCTTCCACATCATACCCCCGCCTTTGCATTCGCCGTCAACACTAGTAACTCCCAGCCATGCTGTACCTTCACATTCACACACAGGAATCTCTCTCACACACCGACCTGTTAACCCCAGATAACCATTCAAAATACATTTGATAAACACTTTTCAGAGACACTATTCATTCACACAAAAAAACATTCCTTAAATACCCATTGTATATAACTTGCTCCATGTTTTCTGCTCTGTAGTTTATCATCAGTCCACTAGGGGCAGTAGAAGGGCTTTTCCTGCTCATTTCAAAATGGCTGCCTCCATTTACCCTCAAAAACCTTTTGGTGGGAAAAAGTTTAGCTAGTTTTGAAAACTTTATGGTGAGAAAAAGTCATCCATTGTTATTCACCTTTAAATGATGAATTGTTGTAGTGAAAGAATCCTAAATTAGTTGATAATTAGTTCTTTGTTATACAGTTACACACTGTTAAAAATGTGTGGATCAGATTTGAGACGGTGGGTAAACAAAGTGCGTTTTTCCTGAACTTTAATGGCAATATTTTTGCATCTTTATCTAACATTGTTTGAGCAAATCACCCAACAGATTAGAATTGATAATAACTATATCTCATCATGTTTTTGTGGATTTCATCAAAGGGTTAACAGAACATCTGAGATTCCAAAATAATCTTTGATTACAGAGCCCTTAAAGTGTGGGTGACATGGCCTATTTTAATAAGCCAAAATATAGTAAATAGTCTCTATTTCATGTTGCGATTGTTTTTAAAATTTTTCGAAAAAGAATAAATAGCGGAAAACGTGATATAAACAACGAGGACGGCCGCCGGCTTCACGCATTCCGCCGAATTCGCGCCGCCCTGTTTGTGACGTAACGAAAGGCAGACAACATGGCTAGCACCGATAGCGAAGCACAGAGTGATGCTACCGTCTTCCAGCCAAGACCACTTAAATTTGTTTTTTTTAATCGTCTTCTCACAACTGAGGTCGTGACCACGCTCAATAATGACGATGCCCGCATTATTGATCGCAAACTCTTCAGATTTGTTTGTGAAAGTTTAGCGTGTCCCCGCCAGTTTTGGTCTCTAGGGGATCCGTCATGCTGACCACGTGGTACAGACAGAGCCAATCAGAGCCGTCGACGCATCCGAAAGCAACTAAAACGTCCCGTCATTGGTCAATTAGGCCGGAAAGACGAGAGATAGCCGCGACCATAGAGGAAGCTGATCCGCAGAGAAATATAGAAAATAAAGCTAAAATTCGCCGATTTCAGACAATTTTTTCATCCGGAAAGCGATTTGTCCGTAGAGATCAGGTCTTTATTTCCAGGAAAGTACGTTCGGTTTGCTCGAGGGCTTCAGTTTCGCCCTCGTGCGTTGAACTTGTTTTGTCCATTGTTTCAGGCAGCGTTTCTTGTTTTGGGAATTTATACACAGATACACTTTCACTAGATGTATTGCTACATCCAGCTGCCACAACGACTTGGCATGTTGATGATTAACAGAGAATTAACGAATTAACGATGATTAACGAGAGAAACGAAGACTACCTGCTTTGTTTACCTGCTGTCCGAAGCGGAACTACGGAAGTCAATGCCTTTCGTGACGTCACAGGTCATATCGGGGTCACTTCCAGCCTGCGCTCTTAGCGGCAAATTCAAATCTCTGATTCCTTCGAAAGATGTCTATTATTCATATGCTTCGGATTTTTTTCGACGCGAACTATTGGTATCAATAGAATCAGCGTTTAAAGGGCTTTTTTATTTGACAAAGTTGTTCAAAGCATGGCATCCACACTTTAAAGGGTCATAGAAGTAAAGAAAAATGTTGTATTGACTTTTTGTGCGCACAAGAAAGGAACATATGCCACGTGATCAAAGCAGGTGAATTCCCTGCACTGAAACAAACTACATGAATTGAGAACTGGTTTTAGGTGAGGTTCAGACATGAAGTAATGGTGAAGCTGGGCAAGCAAAGCTGCAGTGAAAATGAATCTCAAAGAGCTCTTGTAATTGTGACGGGGTGTGTTTTTATAGTGTAAATTCTGGGCTCCTTGTTCTGAGCTGTGATGCCATAAACGGAAATTCCGAGGACCTTGAACTCCTCGCCGATGTAATTGCAGAATAGTCAACAGGTGTGCACCTGGTATCTGGCATCTATCAGAGGGAGAGCACCAGAACGAGACCAGGCCAGAAAGGGGGTTACCTGCTTACTGGTTCCGTGCCGCACCGGGAGCGGGGTGTGCACAGTCTCCCCCCCCGGAGAGGAGAAAGTCAGGAATGACCCGTCCCCCCGAAGAGAATGTGCCACAGTACTGGTGGCGATGGTGGGCGTAACAAGCCTCGTTTTTGATTGAGCGGAGAAAAGCAGAGAACGCGGGGGCCGCGCCGCTGGAGGAGAAAGAGACGCCGCCAGGGCTCAAAGCCAGCAAGGGAAGCGGGATGGACAACAAGCAGAGGGGAGGGGGACCCAATGCCCCCTCTTTGAGGCTATGGTCATTTTAAATTGACAAAGGACTCCTCGTGTTTAGTAAAACATTGGACTGCGGACGAACTGACAAAGCCTTTTGGATAAGTGTTGAAACGTCTTCAACTTTAAAAACGAAGTCCAGATGACAACTTTTAAACCTACAAATATGATGGAATCAACCTGGATGAATGAGAGTCTTCACAGACATACTTGGTCTCAATTCATGATAGATTTTAAGACTTTTTGTGTGACAACTTGTAAACAAATGGTTCTTTCTTTAAATCGCCAGCATCTCACATAATGTCATTTTTCAGCTAACTGACTCTATCTCCTTGTGCACAAATGACAACCAGATACTAGATGCATGTCTCTTTTGGTTCTCTGTATTTGATATAGTGGGCTTTGCAGGGTTAAAAGAACTTCAGTCAGTCACGCTTTATCAGAGTGAAGGCATCACTTTGCTGCTCAGGAGATTTTTTTTTCTTTTTTCACTCCCCACAAAGCGCCGCCACTTTCTTCTCCCTTTGCATCATTACATCACAGTCCTGGACGCTCTTATCTGTGCATGTTCTGCACTTTAATTCTCACCGAGTACAAGGCCTGTCAACTCCTGTGGAAGCTAAATCAGCGCCGCAGCTGAGTGAATCTGCTTACTGATTTCACTTGATTTAATGCCCCTCACCTTCAATCAGTATCACCGTCAGCCTCGGCGGAATACCGGAGGACAGATGACAATAAATGCATAAAATCCTTTCGGAGGCTCTGATAAAGCACTTCTCCCACCTTCTCTCTTTGCAGTCAGTTCTCCCCCTTCCACCTTTCAGGGAGTTGTAATTCCCACAGACAGACTGGCCTGCAGAAAACCTTGTCTGCTGCCCTGACTCCCCCACCCCGAGGTGCCATTCTGACCCAATAACTCCCTCATTCCTCTACCGTGCTTCACTCACTCGTCTCTCGGCTCCCCCTTTCGTCCTCCTTGTCACTTTCCCCCACTCTCCCCCTTCAGCGGCCAGAATGCCGTAATTGTGTTTTTTTTTTTTATTCGAGTCAATTAAAAGTGCAGGCCCAGTCTGAGACAAAACAAGTCTGCAGAGCTGCTTTTGTCCTCGGGCGAACTCATTTTTTATTCACTTCACTCTTTATATCGCTTAGTAACTAAGAAAGCACGGGCTGTGTACTTTCATTTCATATGTGTCATTAAACTGTTTTGACATTGTTTACAATGTAATTTATCTTTCTGTATGGAGCTCTGCTGCCCCTCCCCCCCCCAAAAAGAAATCCTATTTAAATGGTAATTCAAACTTCCATTAAGTGGGGGCTTTTGTGAATGCCGTACAGAAGTTGCTCTATTCCTTCTTTCTGCCTCGGTAACCATCTGAGGCGTTGTTGTTTACTCCCCCAAAAAGCCAAGTATTGATCAAACTGAAATGCCATGGATGCTGTTCGCGGTCTGCGCCACCTTCCTGTTCGCCGGAGTGACTGGCGATATAGTTCCGAGTTGGCGGAGGATCGGGCGGGAGTGTCACGGTCGGTTATGCATGATGTCACAGACGGAGGTTATGGAGAAATCTCCTGCTTATGTCCTTACAGGGAAGGTTATAAAGGTTTCCTCCACTTCATAAATTGAAATGCAGGTGTTGTGCATGCACACAAAAAAAGAAGTTTCTTCAGCCTTCATTTCCTGAATTGCGATTCAGTTTGCGCGCAGATACGGTGGAAGCGAAGGTGGCGATTTTCAAATGCAAATGAGAAATGAAAGGTAAGATTTGCCGCTTTCATTAAAGCGCAGCTCTGAGATTTATGGTGCCTGTGGGGCTAATTTTCCTTAAATGCTTTAATCAGCAGACTGTTTGGGAAGACGCGTTTTCAAAATGGTAGCTCTGCGGCACGGGCGGATGCGCACACAAACATCAGATAGGATCTGCTTGAACGGATAAACGTTACCGTGGCTGTCTTGTTTTAACAGCAGGTCTTTCTGCCTCCTAATCCCTGCTGTGAAGCAAAGTGCATCAAAACACAAGTATATTTATTCCTAACGGCAATAAACAGCTGCATTCACAACTCTAAGAAGATTTCCTGACATTTAAGATTCTCAAACGACTAATCGCCAACGACGTTTGGCCTTTAAGATCAGTGGTGGGAACTGAGCGAAGTTTGTCATGTCGTCACCTTTAGGTCACCGGCTGGAAGATGTAAATTGGATATGAAAAGTGAGCTTCTTCAGGACAGCGACAGGATTAGAGGAGTTCCACCGCTCCTTCAACCGTTGTGCTATCTTGTGGGGTCCAGCTGACCCTACCCTTACACTGACGTGTTATCCATGACAAAGGTGGATAAAGGTGAAGAGGATTTCATGTAATCCATGGACACCAGTGAAGATCACAAATCATTGAAGAAAAAAGGTTCAGGGCACTGTCTTTCTGGGAGTAGGGTCATCTGGACCCCACAAGATAGCACAAGGGCTAAATCACCAGCAGTCATCTACACTGGTCTTGTACCGTATTTCCCTTCTGTCCCGTCACGCATCCTGCGCACGATGAAGAGGTGATACTTCCTGGCTGGTGCGTAAAACTCCAGATCATTTTTGAGGATCAGAAGGAGTTTAAAAGAAAAAAAGGAAGTTCTGCATCTCATCGCTGAGGTTACAGCTCAAATGACCTAAATCAAGAAAATCCTTAGTGGCAGTTGGCCCTATTTTGACTTATCTGATTGTATAAAAATATCAAGATCAATGATTCACAGCTCAGACCACAGTTCATACTATTTAGTATTTTATGTTTGAATGCTTTCATTTGTGTGTCTTTTTACTAGATGGATAGAAACTAAAATATGTATTTAATCCCCATCATTTATTTAATTGAATTTAACATAATCTTATTTATTTAGACCAATTTTACAGCAATAGGTGTCTTAATAGGCTTCATACCAGTAATTGTATAAGAACAGTCACACAATTCAGTAGGTCATTGCTAAACTAAACTAAACTGGGCATCCCTACCTTGAGACTCTCCTTCTTGGTAAGGAAACACTCCTAAAAAAACAGATTCCGGAAAACAGAAGAAACCTCAGGGATGTCCACATAAAGGAGGGATCCTCCCAAGGACAGACAGGCGATGTACTAGAACTCTTAGAAAATAATTGGCCTAAATCTACAACTACATGTTTAAATAGTTTAATAGTTTTAATATATTAAACCCCTGAAATGCTAGGTTTTACAATTAATGTCACGTTATTCTTTAGTCCCATTTTCACTCAGGTAGGTTGGCAAATCTCGCATAATTATGTTTTCCTCTTGTAAATTTTAGTCGTTATACAACTGAATGAGTTAGGTTTATGAATAATATTTCAAAAGGAAGTGCATACATCTAAATTCTACAACAATCCTTGTGTGTCTGATTATCCTCATTGAAAATGAAGCCGTTAGAGGTTTTCTGACACCTGTGTGCGGCGTTATGTGGCATTCTAGACCCCAAGGTCAGACTGCATTCATTCCCTGCAAGTACAGTCTGTAAATCTGCATGAATAAAACATCAAAGTCTGCCTTCACTTGTTGTCAGATGCATTGACAACCCATCATTTGGTTCTGATGTACATTCTCATGGTAATCGTTTGGGATGGGGGCGTGCCATTGTTTTCAAAAAGCAAATGAGCTTTTGATGTGAAAGTCCAAAAGTGCTCGTGTCACTGGAGGCTTTTAGTGTACTGTACGTTCTGTTCCATGCTCAGTACAATTACATTCAGTTTGATGGCTTAAAGAAAGGACTACACGCATGAGATCTATTGCCTTTGACATTAAAACCAAACAGAATTCTAACACAGTCAACAAACATCTGCTAAAACGCATCTTTTACAGTCTGACAAAATACTTTCACAGCTTTAAAAAGTAACAATCTTTGGGCTAAATGTCCATTTAGCAGTTTCTGACATTCATTTGCTAGGGTAAAAATGTATTATTTGCTTTAATTTGTCTAAAAATTTGAGAGAATTCTTGAAACAATTCCTTTTTTTATGAGCGTACTTCACTGGCTGATGTCTAATTCACACACAGTTAACGACTTAAAATTTGCTTGCATCTGCGGTCTGATACAAATATACGTTTTTGAGATGTTTGAACCCTTATCACCGGCGAATAGCACACGCTCCTTGACGTGATGTACCTCTCTAACAGTTCATGTGATCAATGTGAATCAGCTGATTCGGATGCGGAGAAAAGCGGCTTTTTATATCGATTTTTCTAATGTAAAGTGTTGCATAAAGATGCAAAACTGCTTTCGTCTATGACCGAATTAGCTGATTTTGATTCAAACAGGCATCTTTGTTAAGCCTTGTGCTATCTTGTGGGGTCAAAATGACCCCACCCTTACATTGACATGTTATCCCTACCATGATAAAGGTGGAGAGGATTTCATGTCATCCATGGACACCAGTGAAGATCACAAATCATTGAGGAAAAAAGGTTCAGTGCACTGTTTAGTGGGTCTAGATGACCCAACTCCCAACGTTAGTGTGCTGGATATCACAAAGGTTAATGAAAATTGACACCCTGATTGGCGAAAGTTTTAACTGTTTTGACTTTCAAAGGGCTGCACGGTGGAGCAGTGGTTAGCGCTCTTGCCTCACAGCAAGAAGGCCCCCGGTTCAAGTCCAGGCTGGGGGACATGAAAAACACAACATCAATGGGGGACCTTTCTGTGTGGAGTTTGCATGTTCTCTCCGGCATCTCCAGCTTCCTCCCACCGTTCAAAAACATGCTTCATAGGTTTATGGGCAACTCTAAATTGTCCATAGGTGTGAGTGTGAGAGTGAATGGGCTTGTGATTGTGGACATTCTACCCTGCGACAGTCTGGCGACCTGTCCAGGGCGTCCCCTGCCTTCGCCCAAGTGGCCGGGATAGGCTCCAGCAGCCCTGTGACCCCGAAAGGGAAAAAAACTGTATAGAAAATGAATGAATGAATTACTTTAAAAGTATGCTCAGTGGCCGCAAAATTTGTGTGTAGAGTCCAAAAAAAAGGTCAAAGAAACCTGTGTAGTGACACGTGAATGCAAGAGTTTTGAACACAGAATCCCATTTCCACACATTTTTACACAGACCTAATTATTGAAAGTTGTCGTTTGAACGCACGGTGTCAAAGGCGATGGGTTTTACAGTAGTCGAAATGATGTCAACACCTGAGCCAAAGCGTCTGTGTTAAAGGGAATCTGTTGACATCTACATTGTGCTTGGTGATGTTCTTTCTTTACATTTTTGAAATCTGCTTCCATCTTCCATCAGATCTTTCTTCTTCAGATGCCCCTTTTCTATTTAAAAACCTCTGTTTCTGTGGTTATGGAGGTCAGCAAGTCACACAGACCTGCAAAAAACCCTCAACCTTTGTGCTCTTTGAACTCAACTCTTCTGAGATGGGGAACTGAAAACTTCCTTCACACTTTTTAGTCCATTTGGGAAACGAGCGCCAAAAGAGCTGTCGTCTTCTCCTCTTCCCTGAAAGCAACGTGTGTTTCTCCTCTCGGTGTGCACAGCACAAACTGTTCTGTACAATAAAGACTGGATAAGTGTCCTAATTTGTTTCTCATTTAATATCAGGCTTTGCTTTCGGAAAAAAAGCTACATCGGAAATGTGACTTTTATCAAATATTTACCAAGTAGCAGCAGCAGTAAAAAGAATCAGTCCAGAAAACGTCTGCTTTTATCACGAGTCATTCAAATCTATTCATATATATATTTTATACATTACTGTAAAGGCAAGTATTTACTTGTATGAAGTATGAAGTTCCTCTTTTGATGTGTTTGTGTTTTGGTCTGTTTTTATACCCCGGAGAGATGCTTTCCTTAAATATAAATGCTGCTTTTACAGCATTACAGCAAATTACATCCTGCCTTAAAGCTTTAATAAAAATAAATAAATAAATAAATGATAGTACACCGTATTTTTCAGAGTGCCTTATTGTGAACTAATGCTGGTTGAGCATACTGATGTTGAAACGATTTTGAAAAGGTAAGTGGTGCTCTTTCAAAATATTTGGTCGGATTTCATTGTGAATACGATAACACGGCTAACACATAGAGGTGTCCGACTGTGCGGTTATTGTTTTTTTCACGTGTTACTGACGAGGTTGAAAGTTAGCGTAGTCACAGGAACATTTGTTCTAGCAAGATTTGCTTGTTTCAAACAACATCTTTGCGCTATCTTTTGGGGTCAAAATGACCCCACCCTTGGCGTGTTATCCCTACCGTGACAAAGGTGGATAAAGGTGAAAATAAAGGTGAGGATTTCATGTAATCCATGGACACCAGTGAAGATCACAAACCATTGAAGAAAAAAGGTTCAGGGCACTGTCTTGTAGGGTCCAGATGACGGGAGTGGGGTCATCTGGACCCTACAAGACAGCACAAGGGCTAGGAGTATGATTTTTACTTGTCGTAAACAACCTTGGGGGTTAGTATTGGAAATATGCTAACCCTAGGCTTAAAGTCTGACTGACTGACAGATTTGGGATTTACAGGTATTGTGAATATACTAGTGCGGCTGACATGTAGCTGTGTTGGACATTATTATTTTTATGTGCTACTTACGACATTGGGAGTTAGCATAGTCATAGGCTTTGTCCAAATTCCCACTCTACTCCCTAGCTACTAAAAAAACTACATAGTGCGGGACTATGTAGTGCCCTGGATTTTAAAAGCAATTTGGACACCATGCTCACTACTTTTTTTTTTTTTTTTTTTTTTTTAAAAGGCAAATATGATGTCATCAATTTCAGGAAGTGAAAATCTCACTCTCACGTTTTGCGACAATCTTTTATGAATCCACTGATGATGATTTAAAATACATTTAAATACATTTATTGTGCAAAAATTGTTCAAACGCAATGCACTGTGGTCTATATTTGGCAATCTAGTGAGCATTGATGCAGACAGATTTTTCGCAGAGACTTCTGGGAGATTTCTAGGGCACTCAATTTTGGAATTGTAGATTTGAACAGCACTACAAAATGGCAAACGCACAATATAGTGATTAGTGAAAGATTTCGGACACAACCTTAGAGTTACAGGTAATAAAGTCTGACTGACAGATTTATCTCTGACTCTTTAAGTCATGCTTAAAGTGCCTTATGTTTGGTGTGTTTTATATATGACAGAAATTCAATAATAGACCATTTATTGATAGTGTGCCATTCAATCTGGTGTGCCCTGTAATGCAGAAAAAATGTTAGCTGGCTTGCTCTCTTAGAATTAAATTGCCATTTAACAATGGCACACCATTACACCTTTCCTCACCCGCTGCAGTTAGTCAAAAAGTGCTCTTAAGGATTTCAAATTAAAGGTAAACACATTTTAAATGTAACGTATGTCAGCTGATTGATGCAGTGCTGTACCCGTGCAGTTAAAGTGGAAAATGGCATTAAGAGAGGGAGAAAAGAAAAGGTCTGAAGGGAAGCGAACACCTTCTCATATGTGCTTCTAGGTAATTTAAACTAATAATGCACAGAAGAAATCACTATAAATGTCCTCTACTGTAGCCTGTGATTGGTTACAGGGTAATTTTAGACACCTTTAAAAGGTATTCATGATTACATTAATAAGATCCTAAAGAATATCGTGATATGATAATAACAAATTTTTGCTGTTTATGTTTTGTCTAAAAGAGCCGCCAACGCTCTCTGCCTTCAGAGTAGTAATGTTATGAGTCCTGGAGACTGACAGTCTGCGGAAAAAAAAAAAAAAATAAAGAACACCTCTGCTGCTGAAGATAATCTATATGCTCTACAGCTGTTATTAGATTTGCCTCTTGTCTGTTAGATTTAAGTCAGTGACTTCCTGTTTCTTATGGGCATCATTGGATTTGACTGGACTGAGGTGTTGCAGACATAGAAGCCTCAAAGAAAACTGTCTGGTTTGCCATTAACTGTATGAGAACCTCCCTCCTCGCGTTCCAAACAGGAAGTACCCGCAGGTTTCTAGTAGCTTAAATCCTTCCTTGAGAAATAAACAGCCATATCTGAGTTATTATATTTGACAGAATAGCATTCTTGCTCTGCCACACATTCTTGTTTGTTTTTTCTGTAGTGGAAGACATACAAGTTATAAAGTAGCCAATCAGATGCCTCAATAAAGGTATGTTGTCTCACATCGAAGGTTTGATTGACCATTTCGCCCGAGTCTGCTTTTGGGGCGACAGTGGCTCAGGTGGCTGAGCGGGTCGTCCAATGATCGAAGGATCGGCGGTTCGATTCCCTGCTCCCACCAGCCAAAATGTCGTTGTGTCCTTGGGCAAGACACTTCACCCTCCTTGCCTCCAGTGTGGCCTCCACTGGTGTATGAATGTGCATGGATTATTCCGGTGATGGTCAGAGGGGCCGTAGGCGCGAACTGGCAGCCACACCTCTGTCAGTCTGCCCCAGGGCAGCTGTGGCTACAACAGTAGATACCATCACCACGTATGAATGAGGAATGAATGAATAATGGACACATTGTAAGCGCTTTGGGTGTCTTGAAAAGTGCAGATAAATCCAATCCATTATTATTATTATTATTATTATTATTAAGTAGTAGCGGTGTGGCCTTTGAACAAGCTCACTCCTGATCGAGAGTGGTTGCCAAAAAAACGTTGACTCAGACTAATTCAGAGCAATCTTTGTTTACTGACGTCACCTGGCTCCAATATGGCGGCGTCCTTATCAGGAAAAAGGCGACTTAGTTGACTTCCTTTCGTTGGAGTTGGAGTGAAGTCATTTTCTATTAGTGATGTCACATTTACTCAGTCCAGTTCTCTTATACAGCCAATGGCTGTATGGTACATTTTCGCTTTAGATACATTTCAAATGAAAGGATATAACTGTTGTAGTTTGAAAGTATACATTAAAGCAGTGCTATGTGTGTATGACTGACAGTGATGTGGAGGATTTGTTTTTAGGCCGCACAGTTTGAACAAACCGCTAAACAAAGATGTGTGGTACGGGACTGTAACGGCCACAACGGTTTCATCACTTAAAGTGCTGCACTAAGAATACACCAGAGGGTGAAGTATGAAGTGCAGGTGGTGCAAAGCCCTCAAGTACGCAGATTACTCAAATGAGCATTGGGTAAGTGCTCACAAGGACAAGAGGCTGCTTCCAAAATACAGCTTACTGGATACTGGATCATTTTGAAGTCTTAATGCTAATAAAAATCAGAGCATTATAGCAGCAGTAGCTTAATTAGTGCACCTAACCAGATATCAGCTGTAGCTCATGTGAAGACCCATAATGCCTTCTTCAAAATAAAAGCTTTACTTTGTGGCAGAAATTCCAAAATATATATTTTTTTACCTTTTAACTGTTAGCTTGTCAATAATAGAGTGAATGAATTTAAAGCCTTTAAATATTCCACCCTAACCCCTAACTACAAAAAAACTACTGTATATAGTGCGGCACTATGCAGTGCCCTGGATTTTAAAGCAATTCGGACACCATGCTCACTACTTTTTTTTTTTAAACGGCGGATATGATGCTATCGATTTCACCAAGTTAAAAACTCACTGATATGAGCGATTTGCAACAATCATTTATGAATCCACTGATGATGAAGATAAAAACATTGATGTTTTAAGTAAAAAAAATACATTTAGTTACATTTTTTTGGCAAAAAATGTTCTGACCCAATGCATTATGGTCTATATTCACCAGTCTAGTGAGCATCGATGAGCACTGGTTTTTCACAGAGACTTCTGGGAAATTTCCAGGGCACTCGATTTGGGAATTGTAGATTCGGACAGCACCACAGAATGGCGAACACCCTATATAGTGAGTAGTGAAGGAACTTGGACACAACCATAGACTGACTCCTAAACAAATTAGCCACATTAGCGTAATCACAACATCCAATCCTGTTTGCAACACTTTAAAAAAACAGACTGATACCACTAAAACAAATGTTACTTTGACTACGCTGACTCCAACCTTGTAATAACACGTAAAAATACATAGTCTGACACCTCAACCCGTTAGCCACGTTAGCCGCGTTACTTAATCACAAAAACGTCCATCCTTGCTTACAACACATAAAAACTATACTGATAATCGCTAAAAAAAAACGTCACTGTGACTATGCTAACTCCTAACCTATAACACGTAAAAAAACACAGTTCAACACCGCTACACGTTAGCCACGTCAATCTAATTACGATAACATTAAACCTTGTTTGCAGACTGTCATTTTTTGATCAAAATGAAGGCTTTTGAGTGTGCCTTATTGTACAGAAAATAGGGTAATTAGAATCAAAAGACCACCGACAACCCCTTTGAAGTGGTTTAAAAAGATAAAATAAATAAAAAATCTCCCTTTGGGTCTCTGTTTTCTTAAATGGCACGTTAGGTTTCAGTCTTGGAGGGACGCAGACACGCACACCTTTGTCTACTCACCTTGGCAGGATGCAATAATACTGATGACAGGAAGTGATGACAGAAGACATGTTTCACAGCAGGAAATGTCTTCGGTGAAACATGTTTCTTTTGTACTCATCAATTCTTTAGCAAGTGGCTGTCACCTCGCTCCTCTGAGTACATCAACACATTCCCCACCTTTTGCTCTGCGTGCATTCTACCTCTGTCTTGCTTTCTCACTTTGACACTTGTAAACACACACAAACATGCAAAAATAATAAGATTCCTCCACCTGGTAAAGACGTTACACAGACCTGTATGATTTGCTCAGAGGCATGGATATGAAATTGACAGATACTATTTACTTTGCAAACATTTTGATGCTATACCTGCAAGAAAAATCCAGACAATGTCCGGATAAGGTTTGTTTCAAATGTTTGCTTCAATGGAGGCTGGATAATGTCTGTGTTCAACTTAAAGAAAAAAAATAATAATACATCCAGCTTGTGACAGCTCTTTAACAGTGAAAGAGACCCTCATAGTCAAACATTGGAAGCAGCCAAAATACAACATCACCTGTTGTCTGAGAAACTGAAATATGACTACTGCACCACCTGAAAAAAACACCTTGTATCTGTTTTATGGACTGTACTAACACAATGACGGCTCAACTGTTGTTTACGATTCACACCGAAAAAGATAACGTCATAAAAAAAGGGGCCTGCAAATGCAAAGTGTGACAGATGCTTTTATTATCTCAACAGGTCAGGATTTAAATCAGATAATCCAACTAGAATAAAAACAAAAAAAAAACATTGTCTTTCTTTTGTAAGTTTTTTAAGTTGGACATTTTGGCAAATTGGGAAACATTTACCAAAATATTGTTTTGCATCCCAATCTGAATAAATTAGTAGATGTTTTTAATAGAAATGTCAATAGCTTTACCACTTAAAATCCAATAAAAGTTGCAACACAGTGTCTATTTTAATATCTGCATTGAAATCGAGGCTTAAAATCTGAGTTGTTTTTTTTTTTTTTCTTCGAACAGACATGGCAGACTTTAAATGTATTCCTAAAAAAGGGAGCAGAGTTTCCAGATTGTCATGCTGCAGCCGCCCGATAAGCAAGCAGAATGCAGTTTGTTCACAGACAGTAAAAAAAATTCTACTATTCTATGTTGATTTTTCTATCCGGTCGTCTGTGTAGCTCATGCCGGCTTGATTGCGCCGCTGATTCATATCGGTGGAAGTTATAACATTGGCATTGCCTGTTGATAAGACTTTGCCATCTGCCATGTGTGGGAGGTTACAATACCAAGTAAATAAAACATCCAAAACAACCAAACATTAAATTTAATGTTTTATCATATTTGGGGTTTCAATGTTAATTTTTTGTTCTATTCTTTTACCTTTGTGCAGTTTCTGTACAACTCTATAAGAAAAATAGCTATTGGTTCACCAAGAGGTTGCTGATTTCACTGCCTAATTAGCACTTAATTTGTATAAAGTTAAACAGGAAAAAAATAATTCTGTGAAAATTTGTCAAATAAATGATGTCAACCAAGCTTGGGACAGGCATAATTGTGCTGCTCTACAACTCAAAGCAGTAAAATATTAACACTGTTGCTATATCTCACTCAAAACATCTTTTTTTCCCAGGAGTATCCACGCTGATCACAGAAAAATTGGGTCATCTTCTTTTTGACCGTGTGCGTATCAAGTGCAGTTTATTTATTTATTCAGGTGGTTTGTATAGAAGACGACATTAGCCTTATTTTGAAATCCCATTCTTTAAAATTTAGTGCATCAGGGATTCATTTGCTCTTAAAATTTAGTGAAGTGCAGCTGACTGATGCACCTACTGTGAAGACTGGTGCATGATGAAAAAAATAGACAATGTTGGTGCATGACAAAAAATGGACGATGTTGGTCAACGTCGAGAAATGAATGATGTTGGTGCATTACGAAAAAATAGCCAATGTTGTTAAATGACGAAAAATGGACGATGTTGGTAAATGACGAAAAATGAAAGATTTTGGTCAATGACGAGAAATGGACAATGTTGGTGAATGACGAAAAATGGACGATGTTGGTGAATGACGAAAAATGGACGATGTTGGTGAATGACGAAAAATGGACGATGTTGGAACATGACGAAAAATGGAAGATGCTGGTCAATGTAGAAAAAATGGACGATGTTGGTGAATGACAAAAAATGGACGATGTTGGTGATAGACAAAAAATGGACGATGTTGGTGAATGACAAAAAATGGACGATGTTGGAACATGACGAAAAATGGAAGATGCTGGTCAATGTAGAAAAAATGGACGATGTTGGTGAATGACAAAAAATGGACGATGTTGGTGATAGACAAAAAATGGACGATGTTGGTGAATGACAAAAATGGACGATGTTGGAACATGACGAAAAATGGAAGATGCTGGTCAATGTAGAAAAAATGGACGATGTTGGTGAATGACAAAAAATGGACGATGTTGGTGATAGACAAAAAATGGACGATGTTGGTGAATGACAAAAAATGGACGATGTTGGAACATGACTGAAAAATGGAAGATGCTGGTCAATGTAGAAAAAATGGACGATGTTGGTGAATGACAAAAAATGGACGATGTTGGTGAATGACAAAAAATGGACGATGTTGGTGAATGACAAAAAATGGACGATGTTGGTGATAGACAAAAAATGTACAATGTTGGTCAATGACGAAAAATGGACAATGTTGGTGAATGACAAAAAATGGACGATGTTGGAACATGACGAAAAATGGAAGATGCTGGTCAATGTAAAAAAATGGACGATGTTGGTGAATGACAAAAAATGGACGATGTTGGTGAATGACAAAAAATGGACGATGTTGGTGAATGACGAAAAATGGACAATGTTGGTGAATGAGAAGTGCATATGCTTAAGAAAAAAACGATGTAACATAATTTTTTCAACCAAAAAAAAAACAATGCGTTTGAAATTCCCAAAACTAGATTGATAATACAGATGTGCCTCTAGTTTTTATTTAACCACAAAAGCATGCTGGAGATGTAAATGACATAATCACTGTGGAAACTGTTTAAACATGTTCTCATTAATGATGGTTAGTCCTGTAGCAGAGGGACTTTCCTTTTTTCTTTTTGGAGGGGTGGGGGTTTCTGGGGTGGGGCGTAATTATTGCTTTATTATCTCTATTACTATCTAGAAAAGTCTACAAATTTCCTTACCCTCTCGGTCTCTGTGTGAGTCTGCGTCCCCTGCTGAGCTGAAGAGAGTGGAGCTGCTCAGCTGAATATACGAGTGAATTAACAGCTCTGCAGCCTGGCAGGTGTCTCATTAGAAATATATTGCAGCTGTTATTAGTAACCCGACGTTCCTTAAATGTCAATCCCAGCCTACCTGCACGAGTCTGAGGCACCGAAATCCAGAGGGGGCTTTAGCGTGTTTTTGCTTTTGAGCGAGGGGGATTCAAATAATTATAGACTTTGTTAATTCTGCCTTGGGGTCATAAAGGAACCTACTGCTTTTCAAATGTAAGCTTTGTTTGTGGTATGAAGTGCTCTTCTTATCCCTTGTGCTATCTTGTGGGGTCCAGATGACCCCACCCTTACATTGACTTGTTATTCCTACCATGACTAAGGTGGATAAAGGTGGAGAGGATTTCATGTAATTCATGGACACCAGTGAAGATCACAAATCATTGACGAAAAAAACTCAGTGCACTGTCTAGTGGGGTCCAAATGACCCCATTCCCAACTTGAAGTGCCTGACATGAGCCATCAAAGAGTAGAAAAAACAGAAGAAGAAGCCCCTCCCTGCTGGTCCACTGTGAACACCATGGACTAAGAAAACGATGTAGAGCATTCTTGAACACACGTCACATGCTGCCCGTAGCGTTACGCTATGCATGTTATGTAATTGTCGTCTGATACATTTTTTGTGTCTAAGGTTTACGTAAAAAGATATTAAGGAGCGACAGAACATATGGCTTCCCTCTCAGCCCTAAAATACCTTTGAATCTAAGCGTTTTATGAAGGATTCAGAGACAAAGTGTCTCATCGATGCAAAGCAAGATCAGATTTTCATTGTTTTCATTATCGACCAGACAGTGAAGACGTTTGTGCTAAAGATCCAGTTGAATTTCAGTGAAAGTGATGCTTCCTAGTCAAATGTCGGAGCTGAGTTTCCATTTGTCCAAAAGACAAAAAACCGAACCTCTGAGCAGATCGAACCCGTGTCCTCCTGCTAAACTCTCAATAATTCTCTTAACTAATTCTCACCATATGTTGACTCCTCTTTTCTGCTGTGGCTGAACTTCTCGCCATGATGTCTGTAATAGGAGCTGCCGCGTTACAGACCGCAGTCAGACGGCTCCAATGAGGGAAAGATCACAGCAGACGGGCTCTCGCATTAATGCGTTTTATATCCTGTGATGCATAAAAGTGTCGGAACGCTCCGATGGAAGGTGTTGGATTTTTCATAAGGGCCGTTTTCTCTCTCTGACTGCGGGAGCTTTTATCAGGCATTGATGTTCCAAGTCCTGGTGATTTGGGTTATTGAAATGGATGTTATGCGCTCTGTCATTTAGAAAATATATTAATTTACTCTTTACACTGGTGTTTCTGGAGCCAATACTGATAGTATTTAAAGGGAACTGACAGCTGATAGCTTTTTATTATCTCTTTTACTCTTTTGAGAAATTTTATCATTCCCCTTTACTTGATAAAATTAGTGGACTTCAGCAAATCTACCGGATGTTAATTTGCAGGGATGTTCAGGTGTTTCCACTTTTAAAATTGACTGAACACACAAGATCCAGGTATCTAACAGAAAGCCAACCAGGTAAAACATCAAATAAGGAAGTCGTGGGCTATGTCCTAATTCCCGCAATTCTCCCTAACCCTTAAAAGACTGTTTTAGTCGGCTAATATGACGTCACCCATTTGCCGTAGAAAAAAACTCAAAAATCTGTGTTTTAATGTAATGATGAAAACTTGGATGAAAAATAATTTAAATGCATGTTTTTCAAATAACAAATCGATCAGACGCAATGCAGTGTGGTCTGTAATCATCAACCTAGTGAGCATTGATACACACTAGTATTCAGACATCTAGGAAACTTCCAGGGTCTGGATTTCAGATTTGTAGATAAAGACACCTTGGAAAAATAATGGACGCCCTTTATAGAACACTAAAGCCTCATTTCCACTGCGCGGTCTGGTCTGGTTTAGAAAGGTCCAGGTAATTTAGGTGAGCGTTTCCACTTAAAGTTAGACCGTCACGGCACATGCTGGTTGAAGCTATCAACAACAACAATGGAGGTCTTCCAGTAGCCCCTTTTTTTTCACTTGGATTTTGGTCCTTTGTATATACAAAGGATTTAATGTTGTGTGAGAGAAGAGGAGTACAGTACAGCTGCTTTCTTGGTGTTTTTTTTTTTTTTTGTCTTACTTACCTTCAGCCAATCAACGGGTTTCAGCAATAGCTCCGCCCTAACCGGCCCATTCAATTTGTCCATGGGCCTAAAACCGCTCAAAATATCAGACCAGACCATAAAGGATGGATGCCCTTTGGCGTGTCGTAAAACTTTGAAGGGAATACTGCTATCGCGATCGTGGACATACACTAGTGGACAAAATTGTTAGTACTCCTCAGTTCAAGAAAGAAAGTCCACAATGCTCACTGAAATGACTTGAGACAAAAATAAATTAAAATTGATTGAAAATTAAATAATCAAAATCAGCCATTACTTTTGAGTTGTTGATTAACAGAATTATTTAAAAAAACAAACTAATGAAATAGGCCTGGACAAAAATGACGGTACCCATAACTTAATATTTTGTTGCACAACCTTTTGAGGCAATCACTGCAATTTAATGGTCTTTGTATTTGTCAATGAGCCTTCTGCACCTGTCCACAGGTATTTTGGCCCACTCCTCATGAGCAAACTGCTCCAGTTGTCTCAGGTTTGACAGATGTCTTCTCCAAATGGCATGTTTCAGCTCCTTCTACAGATGTTCAATGGAATTCAGATCTGGTCTCTTAGAAGGCCACTTCAGAATAGTCCAACACTTTTCTCTTAGCCATTCTTGGGAGTTTTTGGCTGTGTGTTTTGGATCGTTGTCCTGTTGGAAGACCCATGACCTGCGACTGAGACCAAGCTTTCTGACACTAGGCAGCACATTTCTATCCAGAATGCCTTGATAATCTTGAGATTTCATTTTACCTTGCACAACTTCAAGACACCCTGTGCCAAATGCAGCAAAGCAGCCCAAAACAAGAACTGAGTCTCCTCCATGTTTCACAGTAGGGACAGTGTTCTTTTCATTGTATGCTTCACTTTTGAGTCCAAGTACATAGAGCTGATGTGTCTTACCAAAAAGCCCCAGTTTTGTCTCATCTGTCCAAAGGACATTTTCCCAGAAGCTTTGTGGTTTGTCAACATGCATTTTTGCAAATTCCAGCCCCACTTTTTTATGATTTCCTTTCAACAGTGGTGTCCTCCTTGGTCGTCTCCCATGAAGTCCACTCTGGCTCAAACAACGACGAATGGTGCGATCTGACACTGATGTACCTTGATCTAGGAGTTCACCTTTAATGTCTTTGGAGGTTGTTCTGGGCTCTTTGGATACAGTTCCAACTATCCGTCTCCCCAATTTGTCATAAATTTTCCTCTTCTGGCCACGTCCAGGGAGGTTGGCTCCTGTCCCGTGGGTCTTAAACTTCTGAATTATATGTGCCACTGTCGTCACAGGAACTTCAAGCTGCTTAGAGATGGTTTTATAGCCTTTACCTTTACGATGTTTGTTATAATTTTGTTTCTAATGTCCTGGGACAATTCTGTCTTTTGCTTTCTGTTGTCCATGTTCAGTGTGGTACACACCTTTTCACCAAACAGCAACGGGACTACTTGTCTCCCTTTAAATAGGCAGACTGACTGATTATGAGTTTGAAAAGCTGTGATGTCAATTAAAGGACATACTGAGTTCATCATGACCCTCTGGGCAATTAGTTCTCAGTCTTTTATGGAGGTATCATCATTTTTGTCCAGCCCTATTTCAGTAGTTTTTTTTTTTTTTTTTAATAATTCTGTTAATCAACAACTCAAAGGTAATGGCTGGTTTTGATTATTTAATCTTTAATAATGTTTAATTTATAGTTACTTTTGAACATTTCAAGTCCTTTCAGTGAGCATTGTGGACTTTCTTTCTTTCTTTAATTGAGGGGTACCAACAATTTTGTCCACCACTGTAGATCTGGTTGTCTGCAAATGGGTGCATACATGCATGAGAATGGAACAGAGCAGGGAGCTTGTGGCCCACATATTGTATTTTCTACATTCCAATTGCGAACGTTTTCAAACAGCATTTTTTCCTCTGCTCCTGCTCCAGAACAATTTGAACAAAAAAATAAACAAAAATACACATTTGAGCCTATCTTTCTTTATATATGTCCTCCATTACCAGAAAAATGCCACAAGAACATGTTAAAAACAGCAAAAACATTTTCTTTTATTTTTTATCATAGTGGCTCTTTAACCAAACAACCACAGCAGTTTCTGCACAACAGACCTAAATCATGAGTTTTTCCTTTTTTATTTCTTCTCTCTTTTATTTTGCATGTTTAAGGCCACCTCCACCAAGACTGTAAACCCTTACTTGTTACTTGAAACTATTCTCCGCGGAGCACCACTTCACCTTACACCTGTGGAGATTTGAAGGCAGACTCAGCATTGTGAAGCAAACCAAAAGGAAAGCAGGTGCAAACTCTCCAGCATGAGCATTTGTGGTGAGAATGTACGAGCCCTTGTGGAAAGAATGACAAAGGAGGACTTAGCTTGCAGGTTTTTCTTTTTTGTCTCATTCATCATTTACTTGCACACTTTGCTCTTGCTCTCTACCCAGCTTGTATGCCTGTTTTTTTTTCTCTCTCCGGAATCATTTTAGAGATTTCCAAATGGTCGCAAAGCAACTTAGAGGTCGCGCTCAGACAAAAACACTTAAAAGTATTTTGGTCCTTCTTAAATGTGTGAGACACTGAGTGTGTTTGACAGCAGCGGCGGAGTACTGGGCTGTCTGGGGCTTCTGTCCTGTCTGGAGTTTTTATCATGCAGTTTTTATGAAAAGCACTGGCGGTTAGAACGGGGTCACGCTTTGAGCGGTTGGCTGATGTTTGAAAAGTTCTTACTTTAAATAGAAGAAAAGAAACCCACATTTCTGAGGTTCTTTTATGGACGCAGTCACAAAGATTCATACATGCTCAGACAGGCCATAGGTTTTCGTTCAGAGTGTGTTTCAATAAAGAAAGCATCGTCTAACGTTCACACCAGCCTCGGAAACATGCGTTCAAGCATCCATTTCCAGTGGCAAGTCTATGTAAACATGCGTAAATATACATTTCTAAAGTTTCGAAGCACCCGTGTTGACATGTAGCTACACAGGTTTCTACAACCATTTTTACACTGCCCCCGGTACTGCGTGTTCAAGCGGCCACTTCCAGTAAAAAGTCCATGTAAACGCAAAACGCAAAATATGCATTTTGAGAGTTTCAAAACTTTCGTGTTGACAAATAGCTACACACGTTTCTACGACTGTTTTCACATCGCCCTTGGTAATTCACATACAACCAGCCACTTCTAATAAAAAGTTTACATAAAGACATGTAAATATGCATTTTGAGAGTTTCTCTCGCATTCACATGTAGCTACACAAGTTTCTGCAACTGTTTTTGTGATCTACATACAAGGCGTACGACCGTTGAACGTGTACTGAAAGTTGAACTTTGACCAATCAGGGATTCGAATTTGGTAGTGACGTACGTGTGACGTCTATGTCCATTCATGGAAATGACAACTGTTAGAAAATTATGGGGGGGAGAGAAATTAATAATTGCTGTTTGTGTCTGGCCAAAATTATACGACACTAAGTCTTTCATATGTGGGAATAAATCTGTGAAGTGGTGATGAGATTTATGGCTCTTCTTCGGGAGCCGAATCTTTTGGATCAGTTCATTGCAAAGAGCCGTTTAAAAGACTGGCTCTTTTGGCTCTGTTCATTCCTTTTTATGAAGCCAGTCTGGAGTTTATTCATTTTATCCTAGAAATAATCTCAGGGAGGATTGATGGGCAGAGATCTGGATCCGAATCATTGAAATTAAGAAAAAGAACAAGAAGCCCCTCCCTGCTTGTCCAGTGTGAACACTATTGGTTAACCACATTTAGTGCCTTCCTAAATGTGCGTCACATGAGTCTGGCTGCACAGACAAGGTAAAGCGTGTTTTTCATGCATGAGCAGCAGCAGGAAGAGCTCTGACTGACTGCTTTTTGCTCACTGTCAAAGAACCCTCAAACACTTTTGCTATTAAAAGTTACCCCATTTCTAAGATCACCAAGACTCCTTTGCCCTCTCTGCAGACCATCTACACATCTACTGGGCGGCAGTGGCTCAGGTGGTAGAGCAGGTCGTCCAATGACCAAAGGGTCGGCGGTTCGATCCCTGCTCCCCCCAGCCATCTGTTGTGGTGTCCTTGGGCAAGACACTTCACCCTCCTTGCCTCCAGTGTGGCTCCACTGGTGTGTGAATGTGGACGAATGATCCCGGTGATGGTCAGACTGGCAGCCACGCCTCTATCAGTCTGCCCCAGGGCAGCTGAGGCTACAACAGTAGCTACCATCACCAAGTATGAATGAGGAGTGAATGAATAATGGACACACTGTAACAACAAGAAGAAAAGCACAGATAAATCTAATCCATTATTATTATTATTATTATTATTATTACAAACGCAAGGTCGGCAGGAGAGCTGCCTCCATCATCAAGGACCCCACCCACCCGCAACGAGGTCTGTTCGCTCTCCTCCCTTCAGGACGGAGGTACAGGAGCTTGAAGTGCAGGACCACCAGACTCAGGAGCTCTTTCTTGCCCTCTGCTATCAGACTCCTTAAGAGCTGACAGGAGTCTGTAACAACAAACTGCACCTTGCACATCCTCACTGTTTATTATTGTTTATTATTTCTGTTCTTGCACATTTAGAATTTGCACAACATTTATTGTTCTTTTTTGTATGGTTATATTGTATTGCGGGTAAAGGCAGGGGACACCCTGGACAGTTCACCAGTCTGTCCAGAATCACACACCCACGCACTCTCACCTTCACAAATAAACGTGGTCTTTGGTCCACCCATTCCTGGGACATGTGAGACTTCCCTGGTTAAGGTGCAGACTCCTTAACACGCGACATATTGAAATCCATGTCAGTTGTTTTGCTCGGGTAAAAATCCCCCAGCGGTAGTGCTCTAGGGTTAAAGACAGATCAGGCAGGACCTAATGTGTTTACCGGCGAAAAGTAACCATCGTTTTAGCCGACTGAAGATCGCTTGCTCACTGAGGTGAGTTTGTCTCTGTAATGTAAGGTTTTATCTCAATGACCCGAGCTAATGTGAAAGCTCCTGGTTGGAACAAAAGCGGCTCCGAGGTTCTCTAAGGCCCCCTCTTTGTGCCCCATTAGCTCAGCAATCATCTGATTGTGGCAGATGAGCTTCCACGTTACTTTAAACTTCAGACCAGGCCTCATTACCCCTCCGCTTTCACTTCCTGCCCTTGTCTACCTTTGTTTCCACGTGCACCTTCACACTGGTCATTTATAAAAATATATTTTTTTAAATCGCTGAGTAAATTACGGGGAAAGAATTAGTTTTGTAATAATTTGCACCATTGGTTATCACTGGATGCAAATGCTGTTGAGTCCATTATTCTTAAAATGAGGAACAAAACCTCCATGAGAAGACGGAGCTGCCAGCGGCTGACATTAAACCACACTGCGTTCCACTAGATGCTGGGATTCCATCCGCCCACTTGCACGAGTCTTTTGAAACACACTCGCAAATCTGCTAACGCCCATCTTCTCCTCTCAGATGAAACACACTCTCCGCCCCCTCTATAATCTCGCTCAGTCACTCAGCAAGAATAGGGGAGCAGAAACATCTGGATCTTCCTTTGATAAAGAATGTAGTCCTGGGGTTGGATCTGTGGAGGATCGACAAAGCTTTAGATGAGAGGACAGCAGGAGGGTGATTGATGAAGAACAAGCAAGAAAGTAGCTGTTTGGCTTGCATCTGTAAATTATGACGGGAGTATTAGGACCATTTAAAAAAAAATAAATAAAACAATGGCTATATGAGAATAAAGTCAAAGCTTTGTGAAATAAAGCTGTAAAACCATGAAAAAAAAGTGCACGTTTTTTTTTCCTTGTAAATTTACAAATTCTTTGTCATAATTTTGCTGTCATATTTTTCTCATATTTTACGATTTTTTTCTTGTAAAATTAAATTTTTATTTAACACATTTTTTGTCCAACTTTATTCTCTTAAATAATATGTTTTTTTCTCATATTTTTATGACTTTATACTCTTAAAATTGTGACTTATTTTTTAAGACTTCATTCTTGAAAAATTAAGACTCTTTTCACATAATTTTATGACTTTATCCTTGTGTGTGTGTGCGTGCATGCGTGTGTGTGTGTGTGTAATCCAATAGAGGCGGGGTTATGTAAATTGGCTTCTTCCCACTCCCTTTTCCCTTTCAAGCAACAAATCAAACCTTACTTGAGTTTATTTGATAACCATTAGATTGAATGGCTTTCAGGTGACATTGTGTTTGTGTGTACAGTATGCATTACAGCAAAAATGTATATTTATGATGATGATTTAATCTGTCAACCTATTTTTCATTTTTTTGCTTTACATATTAATTTATGTCTGAAAATGGGTTTAGTATATCTGTGCACTTTACTTTTTTAATTGCAGATTTTTTTTTAATTCTTGAAATAAAAAAAAATTAATCCATAGTATTGTTTTGCATTTCATGTTTTAAACCTAAACAGTGTTGAGAGTTATTACCAATAAGGCTATCTGCCTTGTTGCTCTCTTTAAACCCTGCTTTTTGCTGATCTAAGAGGTGCACATGAACACCAACACAGTTCACTGTTAAAACTTCCCCTCGATCCCTCTGACCAATCACCTGCCTCTTGGGCCCTGTAGGCATTTTGGGTGGTGGAGTCATGCTACATTACCTGAATGTTCTGCTTCACCAAATGCCCCATATATTCCATACGACAACTTGTAAAAAAAAAAAGAGCTGGGACGGGTTTGTTGTATGATTTTTGCATCACATTATCTGGTTTTTATTAAAAACATTTTTTAAAGCAATGCTGTTTTTGAAGTAGTTTTTCATTTTTGCATTTGTTTTCTCTTTCCTCTCTCCACAGGTGAGTCTGTGACGAAAATCTTTACTTTGATGCACAACAGAGCTGTGAGTGATGAAGCACATAAGCTGTTTTTTGTGAGATATTTTTTTTATTTTCTATTTTTTTTTCTTTAAAGAGCACATCTTATCATCTCATCTGTTTACAGTGCCTTAAAAACTGTTAAAATTGCAAAGCAGTTCCAATATAAAATGGTCTCTAGGTCAGTCCAAAAATGGTCAGACAGTTTCAGAAAGCCTTCTAGCTTTAGGGGGTTTTCTCTTCAGGAAACTCTCTACTAGGGACTGTGTTCCCACTAGGGGTCTTAGTGGGAATCCCCATCCAACTCCTAAAACACCAAGGTGTTCCCAACCGAGCCAAAAAGATATGAAGTCTCCACCAGAACCTCCACTCTGCCCTACGGCAGAAATAGAAGAGTTCAATTTGGATGTTTGAGCATGGGTCAACCAGGGAAAAGCACTATGCAATATTTTACAGCACACAATTTGACATCTCAGCAGCAAATAGACCTTTGAAAAGCCTCAGAGACTCAGCATGCATTTTTCTTACTTTCGGAGTTTTCTGCCCCAAAGCCAGTCATAAGCAGTAAACTCTTTTCATTTAGGTTTCCTGCACATGGAGGGAAACCTCCATCCACTGTTCTGGCTCGTTCTCATCTCTCGGAAAGGCTTAAGCCAAAAACACCCAAGAGTTTTCCTTCCATAACATCAACTTTGTCTTCTTCAATTTTTGAATAGGCAGAGCCTAATTTGAAAGTTGGGTATCTACAAAAAAACTTTTGGGAACTTACAATTGTTTGAGCATCTGGATTAGGTAAGAAAAAAGAGAAGTGAGAAAAAAATACCTTAGGCTTCGTTTACATCCCTCTTTTGACCAATCCATCCCTCTGTCAATCACTTTCAATGAAAAGTCCATGTAAATGCACGAAAATGCGTGTTTTTGGGGCTTACATGCTCAAAACTCTTGTGTTGTCGCAGTGCAAGTTTCTACGACTGTTTTTGGGCTCTACATATAAAATGTGCTGCCATTGAACCTGCATAGAAAATTGAACTGGGTCAAACTTTGACCATTTAAAGACTTGAATTTGGTAGCAGTGTAGAGATGGCGTCCCTTTTTATTCATGGAAGAACAAACCGTTTGAAAACTGATCATGGAGGAGAAACTAATAAATGCAGTCCAGTCTGTGCCCGGCCGGAATTTTACGTATACCATTTCATATACCAGGAAAAAAAATCTATGAAAGTAAAAGCCTTGAACAAGATCTGCACCAAGCCTCTTCCAACTGTAGAAGGTTAAGATATTTGAACTCGCATGGCCAAATATTCTCTGCGCGCCGGAAATGTGTCGATACTTAAATCAACATTGACTTAACATGGAGACTGGCCGTCCATGCCATGGAAATCGCTTTCAGTGTGATCGTAGCCTAACAGTTATTTTAAGATTTCAAGGTAAAGTTTCATCATTTTATTGTCTCACTGTCTCATATTTAACCTTTAGCTTCATGTTAAACTCATTATATTTCCATTTCAGACAGTGATAGAGACACAAGTGCATCACCGCACGGTTAGATTAGTCAAATCTGTCATTTTACTACCAAAGGGCATGGATGATACTTAAGGGATGTTTTGATGCTCTTAACAAGGACTAATGAATCATTTATTCATCTTAAGGACTATTGAAGCATCCATCCACTCAGATAGAATCACTCATATAGGAGAATAAAAAGACTCCAGTGACGATGACAGAATATCCAATTTTTTCTTTTTTTTTGCAAGACTCAGAACAAGTCGAAGAGCCAAAAATGACATGACGCTTTATCGCAGAGCCACAATGCAGGATGGTCAAAGCAGGCTTACCCTTCACATTGCATTATAAAATGAAGCTCACAATCGCGCCTGGAGAACTGCCTTCTTCTTGTGTCGTGTCCTGCCAGCTGTCATAATATTTCACTTGTGAATTAAAGCATTTAGCCAGCAGTGCCCCTGTGAAATTCTCAATAACAAAGGTTAAGTTGAGGAACAAGTGGAAACTAAAAGAACTCCAAAGCTACCCAAGAATTGTTCTGCACAAAGAAAATCAAAAGACAACAGAGTCGAGGCCAAACCAGAGCATATTTTCAGTAAGTTCTCTGCAGTATCTACTGATAGTGATGTATTATCTATGTCTGTAAAAAAAAGAAAGACAAACTATAATTGTAAAATGTGTCACTTGTATGTACATGCTTGTATAAGTACAAGTAGAGACATGGTTTATAAGATCCTGTCTTTACCTTCTTTGCGACAGTTAATTCATCAAGAATAGATTACTGCAATGCCCTCCTTTTTGGTGTAAAGAAAACCACTCTTAGTCAGGAACTCGGCTGCACGCCTTTCAAGAAGAACCAGGAAGAGGGAGCACATTTCACCAATCTTAAAATCTCTACACTGGCTCACTGTCAGCTTTAAGATTCTTTTAATAGTTTATTAAATTGTTCATGATTTTGGTCCCTCTTTGATCCCACACTTGCTTTTAGCTTATGAACCTCCCAGAGCCCGTGGACCTGCTGAAGGTCCCGAGGGTCAGAACAAAAGTCCACAGCGAGGCCTCGTTTAGATACTACGGACATTGTCTGTGGAACAGCCTGCCTGAGGATGATGAGGGCCTCATCTACTGTCGAAGTTTTTAAAAAGAAACTAAAGACATGTTTATTTTATTCAGCTTTTAATTGGGTCTCTTATGTGAGATCTAAATTTTACGCTTGTAGTTTATATGATATTTTATCACATATTTGTTTAAGGCATTTTACGTCTTAACTTATTCTAATTTATATTCTAGGTGTTTTCTGCAAGTTAATGCACTTTTTTTATGCATTAACTTTAACTGCATTAACTAAAGTTTTAATTTATATTTTTATATTTGAGCTTTTTTTATATTTGACCTTTTCTGCTCATTTCCTCTACTTTTTAGATCATATACGAGTGTTTTCTCACCCTTGGCTGGGGTGTTTGTGTTCGGGCTCCCAGAGTTTTGGCCCTGTTTGTCCTCTGGCGTCTCTTGTTGCGGGTCCTCCGAGCTGCCTGGCCTGGTGTGCCCACGTTAGGCGGATGAGTTGTTCTTGTGCTGCTTAGATGCTGACACCCCACCCAACATGAGGGCAGGGCTGACAGCGCCTTCTGGGCTCTCTCTTTTCTAGCTTTTTAGAATCATTTCTCTTTTGTGTATTTTATAATTTTATTGCATGTGTGTGTGGGGATTTGTGTTTTTGTGTTCTTGTTTGTTTTTATGTACAGCACCTTGAGCTGCTCTTTTACATAAAAGGTGCTATAGAAGTCAAATTAAATTGATTCAGATTCGGTCTTGGTTTTCAGCATCATGACAGTTACGCCCACCAAATGAATTATAGAACACAATTGTGAAACCAGGACTCCAAATAAGGTTAAATGCAGATTTATTGACAAACTCGGTGGGAAACACTCAAGAGGGGGTTTGTAAAGAGGGTTACAGAGGGAGATGAAATGAGTCTAATAATCCAAAATCCTAATCCATTGTCAAATTCAAATCCAGAGATCCACTCTGCAGAATCCATATGAGAGAGGTAGAAACAGATTAAGTGGGTAGAAAGGAAGAAACAAGGGCCAAAGGTAGAGGTCAAATAAGGTTCGGTATCAGAGGTTCAAGCAGAGATGATCAGAAGAGTTGATTCAGAGCAATTAATGTGGCAGAGTAGCTGAGAGACAGAAAGCAGAAAAAGGAACCAGCAATGCAATTATTAGTTGAGGTAAGTGGTAAAACAGGAAGTCCTGAGGTTCAGATAGGACCTGGGACAGGAAGTAGTGCCAAAATCACTACGTCCGTCAGCCAAGATGTGTAAACTTCACAACAAATCTTCAGTCACCAAGAATCCTCAGTCAAAGGGACTGAGAACTGATGACCTTAAGGTGTCACTTTGACAGTGAAACGTTGAGGCGTTGCAGTTCGCTACAACGTTGTTTTTCTTGCTAATATAGGAAGTAGACCTGTGAGTCTACTCAATATTCGTTTGTTTAAACGACGAGACAAGAAGTTTAAGGAAGAAAAAGAATCCAGGATAGACCTGTAGGGCAGGTCGATCTAGACTCCTCTTCCCCTGTCACCCTGGAGGTTAGACAGATGGACGACTCAGTGGACAATCTACCAGAGCATGTCTGTTGAGCAGCTATGTGGCACCAGCTTGTAATTTAACATGCCACTCAGGTTAAAAGTCTTCAGAGCCGGACTCCACTGTCTATTATAGAAAAGCAGTTTGTTCAGTGTCCTGTCTGCAGGTGACACCAGCTCACCGTCGTGCTGAGTGTCACACACCATGCCTGCTCTGCCAGGCAGCTTCCATCAAGTCAGAATGACAGTATCAGGCTGAAACGAAACAGATTTGATTTGTGCGAGATAAAGACCGCCATATTTGTGTGTCTCTTGACCTTCAGTTGTGCCTTTAGATCCCATTACTCCCAATGGAGCCACTTGCAGGCGCATCTGTGAGATCTGTATTACTAAAACTTAGAGGAATTGGTGTTAAATTTAATAATGAAGTAGTACACGCTTTGCTTCAAAGTACTTATCCAAAAATTATTAGACCACATCATAAACTGATATCTAATATAAGAATGGAAATTCCTTCATTTGACAGAACCTTGTTTGAAAATCTAATTAGTACGTCGTTTTAATATCCCTCCAATTTCCGTTTTGGACTTTATCACATGAGATTTCTCTGTCTCTAATAAACCTGCTTTTATTTTGACATCTAATTTTTTTTCCTCTATTTTTTTTTTGTCTAATCACATATGAATGTAGAATAGTGAAAAAAATGTCTGAATTAGATCTGCTCATGTTTTTTGGCTTTTTTTCCAAGCATAACAGTCATTTTAAAAGAGAATGCGCTCCGGCAGATTAATGCATTATCATCCTTGTTCTCTGCTGCTGTTTGTTACAGTCTGATAACAAAACAAATGCATAACAGCCCCGTAAAACCAGAGAGATAAAAACAGCAGAAAGAAAAACAATTATAAATCAACACACAAGCGTATCAATGGGGAAAGTGTTCGTATTTAGCATGCAGTAGTACAAACACAGCATCGACAAGCCCATTATATCAAGAGTTGGTGGTTGTAGACCCAGAAAGTAGTAAATTGGGCTTGTGAGGAACTCCAGAACTATACATTTTTAAGGCATTGAAGACACATCAGAGCTTACACATGAACAAACTACAAACAAAAGAAGAAACACCAACCAGGGTGAACCGAAAACCAGATAGGCTGTAGGCCAACCTGGACATGTACGGTCTCAGTGTAGTGTGCCAAAAGGTTGTCAATGTTCTTTTGGTGTATTATTTTAAATATAGCTTAAATTTGTGTATAATGTGGAGCAATTAAATAAGATAAAGATACTTTATTGATCCCAGCTTTAAAAATTCAGTAGTTTCAGCGAGCATGTACAGGCTCAATAACAAACAAACAAACAATGAGTGAAAAATCAGGGAAGCAATCAATCAGATAACAGCTTCTAGAAAACAAACATCAAATGAGTTTATCTTTGGCAAAAGGATAATAGGTTTTAAAGTCCGATGCAGTGAGGTTAGAAGGATTTCCTGTAGCGGTTGGTGTGACAGCAAAGCTGTTTTAGCCTAGTTGCTCAGGATGGAGAGGATGCCTATTACTATCCATGATAGATACAAGTTTATTCAAAGTCCTCCTCTCCATCACAGCTTCGAAGATTTCCATTTTGGACCCGATTACAGAGCCAGGCTGTCTAATCAGTTTCTTCAGTCACTTTGTGTCAATTTTATGATTGGCAGGTGGGTGGACCAATGTCAACTCAGAAAACCCTCCCTTTGATCTATTCCACTTAATTGTCCTGGTTTTTAAATCCTTAAGTTGGGTGAAGTAAACTTTGGTCAAAATAAGTTCGGGCTTCACTTGTGTAGTTGTAGCTGTAGCTGGTGGAGCTGTGGATCAAAGGTTGAGAGGTTGATCTCTGATCAGAAAATCGCAGGTTTGTTTCCCAACTTACCTGTCCATGTCAGAGTCTTGGGTAAAACACTGGACCCCACATTGATCCTGGTAGTTACAGGTTGGCCCATGGATATGTCAGAGAATATCGTCCAGTTGATATACTTTAAGTTAACCCTTTAACCTAAAGCTTTAGCTCCAGAGTTAACATTTGTTTCAACTACTGTAACTCTCCAACCGTTGACTCGATTAAAGTAATTCCTCCTGATTCTGAAGCAGAGAAAAGTGGCTTTGGGTTGAAATGCTACACTCAACAGTAAGGAATTGTTTACACCATCAACGTTAATCATCTGATTCTGTCACATTTGGTCAGTATGCAACACTTCAGCAATGTGTTGCATAGCCGATATGAAAAGAATCAAACGATTCAACGGTTGAGGAGTTAAAGTTGGTCAAAAAAAACCTGCTATAGATGTCCCCGCCAAAATCTCTGATGTGAAAGCGTTACTACTGAAAGAGTGAAAACACTTACGTTAAAACAGAAGTCAAAATGTGTTATAATAATCTAACTTTTGGGTTTACTGGAACCTTTCTAGTATTTCTTTCTAAATCCAGTTATAGCTATCCCTTTACTTTTCACATGGGTCAAGGTACTTGATGGTTACAGATGGCCCTTTTCAAATATATAGTTTGAAAACTGAGAACTTTTTGAGTGTTTATTCCTTTTTTGTGTTTCAGTTTTCTTGACTACATTTTTTAATAATTTGCTCTGTTTCCGGTTTCTTTCACTTTGATCCAAATCTTACTGCCAGTCATGTGCTATTGTGTCAATTAAAGAAACCCAGAAGCAGCAATGCCCTTAGTCCTTTGCTCTATCCAAACACAGTCACCATGAACTGGCACTGGATCATACACACATGCTCTGACGCACACTCACAGACACACAGTTGGGCTAACAGTGTCCTGTGGTAAAACTTTTAAGCAACCAGTTTTATATCATCCAATAAGGCCCAGCTACAGAAATAGCAAGCATATAAAACACTCAGAAAAAAGTGAAACTTTTGCCCCCATCTCTGTTTGCTTTGACTGAGTCACATAACAGGCAAACCCACTGTCAGTAACAAGGCTGCAGTGTAGTGATCTCAGTTCCAAAACACGCATCTGGTCTGCATCAGCAAAGTCTTTACTCATCTGGGACAAATGTCTGCTTCTGCAGTGGAGACCACCCTCATGTTTTCTCTTCCTTTAAGTTGTTAACTGGAGACTTTAAATGCTAGTTTGACTCATGATGAAGTAAAAAAAAAGGAAAACATTCAACTTAGATTGAGTGTATTGTTCTTGTTGCTTTACATGTTCTTTTCTAGAGGTGGTAGATTCTGATATTAGTTTGGGATAGCTCATTCCGTTCTGACAGACCAGTGCACAACAAATTTTCTTAAAAGTAAATTAAAGACTCCAGAACGGAGTTGTACCTTTCTTCATTTCTTTACAAACCGCAGATATAATCACACAAACAAAGACCCCAGCTCAAAAAAGCTGTCAGATCTCATCACATTCTGTGTCAGTTCCCCTTCCTTCCTTTCAAGTGTGATGTGTCACATTTTGGGGTGTAAACAACCTCTAGTCTGGCTGGCGACCAGCGTAGCCTTCCCTTTTTGCTGAAGCTGTCACACCGCTTTAGATGCTGCTTTAGATTGTGAACACAATCACACGCAGAAAGACATTTCCCGAGCCCACACAGCCCCCTTTGGTGGTTGGAAAAGCCTAAGCCATGTGGAACATTTGGCACATGTGCTTCACTAAAGCAACAGGACACATCGGACCTGAATGAAGGCAAACTTTAAGGCACCAGTTGCTCTAAAAATAAATAAATCCAAATCCTATTTCACACACACAAAAAAAAAAAAGATGAAGAAATTCCCCTTGGTTTTAGAAAGATTCCATATTTTCAGCTCTGGGGCACAACGGACTGTAAGGCGCACTGTCAACGACTGGTCTATTTCCAAACGTGTGTCATATCTGGCACACTGACCAATAAGGCGCATCAAATAGGACTAAAGAGTCAGAGATAAGACCATCAGGCACACAGAATTTATTATAACTCTTGAAGTTTGAAACACACTATAGGTTAGCCACGTCACAAGCATTAGCCGAATTAGCATCTTCACAATAACTGTAACTTACAACCTTGTTTGCAACATTTAAAGAAACTGACACCACTTAAAGAAACACAACTGTGACTAACTCCCAATCTTATTATAATAACATATATATTTTTTAAAAAACAGTCCGATACTTCTACACGTTAGCCATGTTAGCATATTCACAACACTGACCTTGTCTGCAACATGTCCGAAACAGACTGATATCACTAAAACAAACGTTACTCTGACTATGCTGACTCCCAACCTTCTCAATAACATGTAAAAAAAAAACAAAAAAAAACAGAGTCCAATTCTCCTACACGTTATCTACGTTAGCTTATTCACAATAACACAGAACCTTGTTTGCTACACGTAAAAAATAGACTGATTCCGCTAAAAAGAAATTACTGTGACTATGCTAACTTCCAACCTTGTTAATACAATGTGGAAAAAAAAACAAAAAAAAAAACAAAAACATTGTCAGATATGGCTACACGTTAGCTATGTTAGCATATTCACAATAACTTTCAACCTTGTTTGCATCACATAAAGAAACTAGCTTGATACAGTGAAAAAATAAGTCACTGTGACTATGCTAACCCCAGACCTTGTTACTAACATTTAAAAAAAAAAGACATACTAAGTGCACCTTATAGTGCAGAGGATTACGCATTTTCCGCAGATGAGTTGTGAATTGTTGTGGAACAATTCTAAAAACCATGTTAATTAGGAGACTGCAATGCTTTCAAAAATGATTTAATTGTTAAAAGCAGATTTCTTCTACCTGTGACATGTGCCCTTCAATCACCTGTGCTGGAATCTTTGAGCTTATAGAAAGAAGTCTATGTGTTTACCTTGACAACTTTTTCAATACTCCATACAGTCAGGCCGTCTGTGAATGTCTGTGTCGATGCGTTGGACGGAAAAAAAAGAAGCCACAAAGAGAGTGAAGAAAAATGTGTTTAGTGGTTTCATTATTGTCTTTCTAAGGTTAACCTCCGGCTTTGAAAGACAGCCAGCTATCGGCAAGTTTATAAAGCTTTAGCTGAACATTTTCTGCTCTAACAGCCGATGCAAACCTACGCACTGTCAGTTTCTGGGTGCACTATAGAGCAAAGATTTCCAGTCATGGCTTGTGGCAGGATGGTGCAGCAGCTGAAGTGATTGTCATCTTTCTTAAATGTCAAAGATTTGAACCCTGCAGCAATCAGTGACACATATACAGCGACTCTACACTACCCTGTCCACTAAGTACATCCTGAATCTGTTCCCTTTTTCAGTTTGATACATATTACTTAGACCTTAAGGCATGTGATGCTGGTGTCATGTGATGCACGTCATGCGATTTTTGTTTTGGCTTTTTTGCAGACTCTTGCACATCTTTACATTTCTAAAATATAATGTTGTTTTTTTTTAATGTGTTTTGCGTTTTTAATTGTTGTTGGGATACTAAATGTGTTTGTGTCAACTGATTTGTTGATTTGCACTTTAGGCCATCATACAAATGAGCTATTAGAAATTTAAAACGATTCTTAAATCAATTCAAAAACCATAGAAATAGTGCTTGGACTCACCGTAGTCCTGCTACAAATTGGCTCCCCTCGTGACCTGTGTTGTCATTGCAACCATCAAATGACGCTACACGCAGTTTAGCGTCTAGGCTTTTACAATCAGACACAATAAAGCCTTTTACATTAACTCCCAACGCGCTACTAGATCATAAACAAAAGAGGCGTTTATTTATTTCTCGTCCACTGCAGTTCAAATGGATGATGAAGTGAATAAATTGCACACAGATGCTTTTATCCTCATAACAATCTCCTTTTTGTAACAGCTCTGAATGGCTCCATATTTGAAATGTATATTGACGAGAAGAGGGGAACACATGTGTAGCCCGTTTCTAGGCTTCTGTGTCCAAGATGAGTGGCTGGAGATAAAAGTACAGCCTTTTGGGTGAATGTGAAAGGAGTCGGAATGTTAGAGTGGGTGGAAACTGTGGTTTGGGATCTTGGCTCTAGTCCCTCTTAAATATAGGCTTGAGAAACACCACAGACTCTTTATTAGATCATACTGGGGATGGCTGGCAGAGGAGTACAGCGACCAGAGACACGCATGAAATACTGCTGATCGTCTGGCATTATCTTCCTCTCTCAAACACACAGAGAATGTTCAGATTCGCAATAAAACTCCTGGATAACATCTAACACCATCAAGAACGATGGAAATTGGCTTGTAGCTTTGCAGGAGATGCATAACACCACCTGACTTTACATGTGCTATCTGTCTCAGCTGTGTAATTTCCGGCTTGGCGTGTCATTATTTCAAAAGTCCTTGTGTGTTCCAAGTCATTTCTTTCTTTCTTTATTTTCTCAAACTTTATGTTTCCAGCAAACTTTCAAAGAAAGAAAACCTTGCTCAATAAAATGGGTTATAAAAATATAGATATATAAATATTAAGTCAATATTAAGATAAACAGACCGAGACAAAAACAGGCACAAGCACTGGTTTCTATGGGTTCTAAAAATAGTTTTACATAATTCTGAATTACATAGAGAAGAGTATTGTAAGGCACTAAGTCCTTTTTGTACTTTCTCTGATTTATTCAGTCTTTTTCCCAAATCTTCTAACATCTGTGTTCTCCTATACAACATTTTTTTGTTGATATATTATTAAAATAACACATTTGTACACCTGGGAGCATAGGAGCATGTAACACCAATGCGATAGACAGATTTTTAGATATTTTTTTTTTTAAAACCTTAGCTAAAAATAAAAGCTTTAGCTCATAATATGGACTTGATTAATTAAAATATGTCTTACAAAACCATATTTTCCCTTTTCATAAGCAACAGGTAAATCAGGATAAGTGTGAAATACCTGTGTTGCCATTTACAGTTGGTAAAATCAGCACTTTAATGCTGCTAAAATTAGGTTTAGTCAGAATTCCTCACTATAGAGAAACATCAAAAGCTTGGTTCTAACTCTGGACAGATTCCAAGAAGACTGTGCCAGGGTATGTCGGTTTAGTCAGCATGGGATGCCATTTTTCCCACATGGATTACCCATTAATCCCAATGAGAATCTTTGTTGAATCCTGGAATAGAATTAATGCAGCAGACTTTTCAGCGCTCATTTCTTGTTCTCGGATGCAAATTGAAAACAACTCTGCCGAACAGATGATGACGTAAGTCTCTCTTAAAGACCCACTCTGATCATCTTTTGATTTATTTTTAAACCAGTGGTCTTTTATTTACGATTATGCCGTTTTTAGGCAAGATAGTAGTTTCTGTAGAGTACTGGTAATTTATCAGAAATTCACTTATGAGTTGTGGGCAGGACTGCTCAGGTGGAGCAACCAACAGTCCTCTCCCTGAGAGCTCTCTGTTTACATGCACTCCTGCTAGTTTACACCTCCAACCTAATATTAGAGATATCCAGATGTAGTTTTGAGCCAGATGCCAGCTCAGACAAGGAAAACAAAGACGTACATGGATCTAGTCGTCAACAAGTGGATGCATCAGAATGGGGCGGAGCTTGGAGCTTGAGGCCTGCCCATTGTATTTTCTACATCACAAATACAATCTTTTTCTAGGGCAGCAGTGGCTCAGGTGGTTAGTGTTATGCACCTTATGTCTGGGGGTGCGGGGCATAACATAAATAAGAAGGAGTTGACCCCAAATGCCAAAAAATGAGCCAACAACGTCAGCAAATTTAATAAAGCTGCCAAGATCAATGTCTCGACAAATAATAGAAGGGTTTATTGTCCCAAATGTAAATATGAAAAAAGAAAAAAAAATGTAGCATCTACCTTCAGGGTGCACCCAAGCCAAAATAATAAACAAACTAACTCAAATGTCAAATGCTCTGTCTGACCTTAAGTGAAACAAAAGAAAGAGAAATAACCGAGTCTGACCTATCTTCCTGAACCTTAACCAAAACTGGAGAAAACGGTCACAAACAAAATGGACAGAGCACCCCGACTGTTTACAACAAAAACATATCCAGATGAACGTTGCACAAAGATCCACCAAAAAACAAAGTCTCATTCTGATAAAAATAAAATACACAAAACACAGAACAAAAAGAAAGAACCAGATACGGCCACAGCTGTAACATCCCCCTACCCAAGATCAAACTTCTTTCCCGAATAAGTATCAATCCCAAGTGGAGCATCGACAGAAAGTGGTCAAAACTAGCGCGCCACATAAGACTCAAGACACGCCACACAAACTCAGAACACACGACCCTCGAGGCACACACCCATCAGTGCAGGACGCGCGCGCCTCAAGTGGTGAGCCCATCCTGACTAGTTTAACAAAAAGTATTACTCAAAATTAACTAAACAAAACTAACGTGTTTCACCAAACAGAGCGCAACATAAGTTCTGTTAACAGTTTCTTTTCCCATCTACAAAACGTTGCAAAGTGCTTAAATTAAATTCAATGTCCAATGTAATCACTTACATTGATAGCTTCCCACGTATGAATGAATGAATGATGATTAGACATTGTAAGCGCTTTCAGCGTCTGGAAAAGTGCAGAAAAATCCAATCCATTATTGTTATCCATGAATCGAAAGGGACACAGTTCATTCGTTGTTACGAAATCCGAATCCCTGATTGGTCAAAGTTCGACCTGGTGTAACCTTTGACCTGCGTTTTGTATGTAGAACCTGAAACAAGTTTTAAAAACGCGGACCTACACGTCAACATGAGAGGTTTGATCGCAGAAGTCCGAAACTTGCATTTACGTTTGTTGACGTGAACTTTTTATCGTAACCAAGTGCGGCATAAACGTAGCTTCATACTTCAGACAACCTAGATATTGGTTCATATGCTCGAGCATTTACCTGGCAGTGCTGCAAGTCGAGAAATGTTTTTTATTATTTACGTTGTATTTCATAGATTTTCTTTTAATGCCTTTGAATGTTTCAAGTTGGAACCGTGTATGTTCAGAGGATTAAAAGTCCTGTTTGGGTTGATCTTATCTTTTTGGAATTGTTTGCTGGGGCTGTTAACGCCTTCTGCCCCTTCAGAGGCAATGTTGCCCCTCACCAAAAGTGGCTGAAAGAATAATTCTATTAGTGAGTTATATTTGGATTCATTTAGAAACAAAGTGATGTTTTTTTAACCTTGAGGGTGACCCACTAATTGGGTGTGTGCATGGCCCCGCCCCCTTTCCCTATCACTTGTAATGCAGCATTTTCTAGCCTCTTTTTTATTATTTTTTTTCCTCCTCGCTTGACAACAAAAGGCGTCGATTCATTTTGTTCTAAGGCAGCTGGAACACATGCGGCCCGTCAAAATAAAAGCATTACCTGCTCATTTATTTTCTTGCACTCCAATGAACGGCGCGCACACCCCCGGGCCACATGCAGGATGAGCTTTTCTTTTTTCTGCGCTCAGTTTAAAGCGGAGCGTAGGTAGCCATGGCGTTCGATGTCGTAGGAGGGACAGCAAAGGAACAATCGAGGCGAGGAAAAATGAGGAGAAGGAAACATATTGTGGGTTATTTTTTTCATGTCAACCACAGGGAGAGGAAAAAAGGCTTTTGTTCAGTGTCAGACGGGAGCGAAACAGCAAAAAAGGATTGAATGTTAAAGTTGAAAACTGTTTTAAAAAAAGAGTGACAGTTTTTAGGATTTTTAGTCAGTTCAAGGCCCACTTTGATGAAATGTGTGTTTTTAACAGGTTTTTGTAGAATTTTTTTATCATGATGGAGATGAAAATTAAGTTTAAAATTGCCTTTTAAAGCATGAACTTCCATTGTCCCTACGTTCCCTGGACTCTGTGAATTCTTTTAAAAGTCAACTAAAAACTTTTTATTTTTGCAAAGCATTTTAACTGAAACGGCTTTTATTGGGCTTGAGATAATTGTTTTACGTGGTTTATCCTTTTTATCTTTTATGTTTTTTTATGTGTACATATACACATTTACAAACCTGTGAAGCACCTTGTGACTTTTTGTCTGTGAAAGGTGCTATACAAATAAAATTTACTTACTTACCTACTATTTCTGAGTATTCCTTTATTCAAACCGCTGTGGATCAGGCGCAGCTGTCGTTTAAAACAGAGCGCCTTTTTGACATAAAATACTGGCCACAAGTTTCCTCCTCCAAGCTCCCAGCAATGGGGAGGGGAAGGGGGGCGGAGTTGCTCCACGCCAACATCCAGCCTACAACTCTGAGGCAAATTTCTAATAAACTACTGCCATGTCCAAGAAAATGACTGTAATTAAAACAACACTGGGAACTCTTTAAAACCGATGAAAGGATGATCAGATTGGGACTTCTACGTTATAACATAAAAAATTTATATATATTTTTTTAACCATACAAATGATGTTTGATGACACTGACATAAGGATTCAGACTTAAACATATATTTGTCTTTTTTGGGCTGTTTCTTGTTTTCTTGATCTCCAGCACAGATGGACACCGCGTTAGAAGTTTAAGGCAAATGAACGTGTTTTTTTGTTTTTTTCATGGGGGTGACAGCTGCTGTTTGATCAGTTTATGTCAACCCGCAAACATTTTTGTCCCTTTAAATCATTGCAAACTCACACAAAGCAACAAATTAGTATTGTCTTTTAAATTTCTAAAGCATGTTGTGTTTTTTTTTTTTTTTTTTTTCCTTGTTGTTCCGGCTGCTTTTTTTTCTGTGCTTTTTCGGCCTTAGTGTGCACTGGTCCTTGTAATTACTTGAGCGTTTTCCACACATTTCCTCTCTTCCAGGCTACAAACACAGTCTTAAGTGAGACATGTCATAAGAAAGGGAAAAGCCAAAAGCCTTGTCTTGGGAATGCTGACCCACATGGCGTTTCATACGCTGCTTGTTGCGTCAGTGGCTTACTCAGACGCCATACAGCTGGAGACTGCCGCAACCTTCAGCTTTGTTTTTTTTTTTTAAAGGGTAGCTAGGATAATCTAGTTAACCCACAAGTGAAAGCAAAAACACGACAAGTCTATCTGCCCTGGACATGACATACAAAAAAAAGACCCAAAGTAATCATTCTTGGCAACATTTTGTGCACACGAATTAACATTTTGTAGCCACAAATTAGCATTTTATTTGCATTTTGTGAGCAGAACTTAGCATTTTGGGACCATAAGATTGTTTTTTGAGGACACATTAGTATTTGAGTATCAATTCCTACTACTAATTTGTGGCCTGAAAAAGCTTATTTGTGTTTCGGTGCACGAAATATGCATTTGTGTTCACAAAATACGAATACAAAATGCTACCTTGTGCCCACAAAATATGCATTTGTTTTCACAAAATGCAAATTTTTGCACACAAAATGCTAAATTGTGCACATGAAACGCTACCTTGTGTTCTCAAAATAATGACTTGTGTCCAGCAAATACCAATTTCGGTGCACAAAATATGCATTTGTGTTCACAAAATATGAATACAAAATGCTACCTTGTGCCCACACACTAGTCATTGGTATCCAGAAAATACCAATTTGTGTGCACAAAATCATAATTTGGGTCAACGAAATACTTATTTGGGGTCACAAAATACATGTTTTTGCACACAAAGTGATAAATTGTGCCTACGAAATACCTATTCGTGTGGACGAAATTTTCATTTGTGTTCACAAAATACACACCTTTTTACACAACATGCCAATTTGTGCGCACGAAACGCTACCTTGTGGCCTCTAAATAATAACTTGGGTCCTGAAAATACAACTCGTGTGCATGAAATATGCATTTGTGTTCACAAACTACACATTTTTGCACACAAAATGCTAATTTGTGCGCACAAAAGGCTACCTTGTTTCCTCTAAATAATTACTTGTGTCCAGCAAATACCAATTTCTCTGCACGAAATATGAGTTTGTGTTCACAACATACGAATTGCTACCTTGTGCCTACTAAATTGGTATCCAGAAAATACCAATTTGTGTGCGCAAAATGCTAATTTGTGCCAACGAAATACTTATTTGTGGTCACAAAATACATGTTTTTGCACACAAAGTGTTAATTTGTGCCTACAAAATACCTATTTGTGTGCACGAAATATGCATTTGTGTTCACAAAATATACATTTTTGCACACAACATGCACACAACATGCTAATTTGTTTGCACAAAATAGTCATTTGTGTGCACAAAATCCTAATTTGGGCGAATGAAATGCTTATTTGGGGTCAAAAAATACAGGTTTTCGCACACAAAGTGTTAATTTGTACCTGCGAAATACCTATTTGCGTGCACGAAATGCTACCTTTTTTTACACTAAATAGGAATTTTTGTGCAAAAAATACACATTTGCATATAAAATGCTAGTTTGTGACTACAAATTCTTAGTTTCAGGGGACAACTTTTATTTTTTATATTTGTATGTCATGTGGAGAACTCCGTACAAGTCTATATGTGTTTATTAGAAAAAAATGCCTTCAGAGCAGAGGGAATCGATTTAAATTTACTGTTCAGTCACTGGTGGATGCTATTTACATGCATTGTTCTTCTCTCCTCCGCGCCCCCCCTCGTTCCTCTCATCTCCTCTGTTTTCTCTCGTGTTTGTGATGGATCGGCTGCTCTATCATATGAGTAATACTAACGTAGGCCTGTTTGCATGCACCGGCTCAAGGCCTTGGAAATTGAATTTGTCAGAGCCTCTTTTGTGATTCACTATCTGCCTTTTCCCCTCTCCTCTGTGAACGTGTAGACTTAAACTGACCAGACTGGACAGCAGCTGTAAGGGTTTTGACCGCCTCTTGCATCTAAACCACTACTTCTGGATAAAACATTCAGTTTAATGGGGTTGAAATGTTTTTTTTTTTTTTTTTCAGTGCTATTGTCTTAGCTGGTAAAGCCTGGTAATCAGCTGTTATTTTTTGATTATTTTTCAGCCAATCGTAATTGCATATTCTGTTGCTAACCCTCTTAGTTTCCCCTTCTGACAGAGAGTCGGCAGTTTGGTTTGCCCAGTTTATTACAGTTGCAAGAAAAAGTATGTGAACCCCATGGGGTGACTTGCATTTCTGCATGAATTAAACAGAAAATGTTCTGATGTTTATCCAGGTCACAACAAATTTACTGGGTTTTGTGTGTTTAGTGAATAATATATGTAAAAAAAAAAATAATAATAATAATTCTCAGTGCAGGGTGGAAAACATATAAGTGAACCTTAGGCAAAATTGCTGGTTGACCTCCCTTTGGCAGCAATAACCTCAACCAAACGTTTCTTGTAGTTCCAAATCAGATTTGCTCAACGGTCACGGAGTTTTGGGCCATCCATCTTTGAAAAACAGCAACCACATTTTCTTCTGCTGAAGTCATTCTGTTGTTGACCTACTGTACTTCTATGTTTCGGGTTGTTGTTCTGTTGTGTCACCCATCCTCTTTTGTTAGTTAGTGGATCAATGGTCTAAAACTCATTTTTCCATTAATGGCGGCAATCCCTCCAGACTCTGGGGTAAAAAAGCAGTCCCAAACCATGATGCTTCCACCACCACATTTCCCATTTAGAATGAGGGTCTAATGTGAAATGTGGTGTGCGTTTCTTTTTTGTTTTGTTTTCTACACCTAGATAGAGTTGTGTTCTTTCCAAATGTGCTACAACATTTAGTTTCAGTGGTTAACCATAACCTCTATGATGTCCTCCCATGAACCCCATCCTTGTTTTGTGTTTTACAAAAATGTTAGCATGTCGTAGAGATTTCCTACAGTCCTTAGCAGACACTCTTCTTCACCTCATTGAGCAGTCATCACTGTGTAGGACGGCCAAATTCAACCTGGTGGTAACTAATTACTACTAAAAATAGCGTTTTCTAACTGGTCTGGTAACCCTTGATGGTGTTGGTTCCTCCCATTTGTTGAAGTTATTGCTTGCTGAAGGTGAACTGTGAAAAGGACGAGTCTTCAGTTTTCTTCTCCTGTTTTTCCTTCTCCTTCCCCCTCCCTGACCTGCTGGTTTTCCCGCTGCGCTCCATCCTGACTGATTTGACTGATTTGGAGTAAACACATTTGTTAATTTCAACTCTTGTTTTTGTCCCCGCCGTGCGAGTGAGTGCACAGGACCGGGGGCCGCGTAGGGACGTGTGCTTTGCCAGGGTGTGGGGTGTGATCCCGCATACACCTGCTGCATTTACCCCATCAGCCTGCTGCTGGGGTTAAAAGTGGTCATCAACTTGCACCAGTTTGTAAGATGAGTCCTGCCTATGCGCGGTAACACATCGCCAATGGGAAAATGCAAAACCAAAAAAAGTCTCTGCAGACATTTACCGACACTCTGCTGCCAGCTGTGCGGGAGCAATGTCACCAAACCTACATTTGTACACCTGTATGGGCAGTTTACAAACACTACTGTCGAAGAGTATATTGTGTGATTGTTTCCAATTCCCTCACTACATAGTGCACTATACAGGGTGTTCGCCATTTTTTCGGGGTGTCCGAAACTACGGCTATGTCTGAATTCCCTCCCTACTCCCTGTTAAACGATATAGTGCAGGGATATCTTGTGCCTTTGATTTTAAAAGCAATTAGGACTCCAGGCTCACTACTTCTTTTTTTTTTTATTGGAAATATGACGTCACCCATATTCCAAAAAATCAATTTCGTAGCCAAAAATCAAATAAATATGAACATTTTCAGAAGACTATTTATAAATTCACTGTGTTCTGATGATGGAAAACGTGGAGGATTTATAGAAGATTACCTAAAATACATTTTTTTCACACAAAAGATTGTTCAGACTACAATGCATTGTGGTCTAAATCAATCTAGAATGAAGGAATTTGAGCACAACCTACAATTCCAAAATTTAAAAATCCAGTGCCCCAGAAATTTCCCAGAAGTCTGCGTGAAAAACTATTGTACAAAGATGCTCACTAGATTAGCAAATATAGGCCACAATGAATTGATGGGTTTGTCTTAGGAAAAAAAAAAAGTTTTTCAATGTATTTTGTGTAAATCCTCCAAGAATACAAATGTAGCCACAAGGAGGACCTAAGGCAGGGACTCCCGGTGCTGGTCCTCGGCCCAGATAAATACAGAGCGTTGTGTCAGGAAAAAAGTCTTTGTCAAACCAAATATGCGAATCAGACTTATGATATCCATAACGGGTTGGTTGAGGACCACGACCGCCATTGGTGTTGTTCACCGAAATTGCACTACTGTTGGTCAAAGAAGGAGAAAGGTGTGTTTTTAGGAAGAAAGAGAAGAGGGCACTGTTAGATGAGAGGAAGCAAATTCACTTTGGCGAGCCTTGAAGGGAAAATCCGAAAGGAAATTAAGAACACTCTGGATTTCCTGCTAGTCTTTGTATAATGTTCATATTTATCAGATTTGTACTTTGGCAAATATTCTTTAAGGGGTTGTAGGCAGTAGTGAGGGAATTCAGATATGGCCTGAGTCTCCTCTTTAGTTATTACAGCATCATAACTCATAAATTAATGCTTCTCTACATGTCAGGGATTTTTTTCTATCATCCTCCTGCTATATTCACTCCTGTCCCATCAACACATTCTTTCCAGACATTCCTTCTAATGTGTTTTCTCACCTTTTCATTTTTTTCACAACCCCATCTGTAAGGTTTTTTTTTATCTATTCTCTTATCCTTTCCCTGTGACCATGTCGCCATTACTCTCGTCTTCCCAAGTCAGCCATTAGAAATCATTAAGGTTTCGTTCCTTCCACGGGGAATGGGGAAGTCACACTGATCTGTTCTCTTGAGAAACGCCCAAACGACACACACTAAAGTTCGAGAATGCAGACCACTCAATGGGTAAGCCACTAATGATTGAATCTCAGCTGGTTCTCTGCCAGATTCGGGAAAGGCGTCTTACAGACAACAGCAAGAGCTTTGGGAAGGTCGTAGTTGGCAGATTCAGCAGATAGATGGTAGAAATCAAAGGTGCGTGTAGCTTTACGACATGGGGTGTCAGAACCCAGGTCTCTTTGTGGACGTCTGCACTGAACACTAGGTCCCACGTATCCATGGAATCGGGATGTGTGCGCAGAGCCGCGTGTGGGACGCGAAAAGAGATCTATCAAAATGACACTTAAAAGGCTTGTAGATCTGTGAGTTACTCAGCCAAAGTGAAGTGGAAGTCCCTCGGCTCGGGCCTGGCACTCACACATCTATTTTAATTTTCCTGCTCACTGTCAGTCTTGCCTGACTAACATGTGATCAATATAGGCAGGCATCCATGTAATTATGATAGATTGGATTTCTCTTAGCATGAAACAAATGATTTGAGATGGGAGGGTGACATGTTTAGTGGGACAAAAAGTCTTTTCTCATTAGTTTTTTTTTTTTTTTTTCTTGCAGTTTAACATGTGACATGTCTACAGCCCTAAAGTCCCACTTTGGTCTTTTAATTATGATTATGCCGTTTTGGGCCAAAATCCTGTGTGGATCCTTTTGTGCAAATGTACTTCTGAAGACCATGTCCCACAGCCGCTATGTACATTTTGCGCATTTGCAAAGTTTGTCTTTCGTGATACATGTGTCATACATGTCATTCATAAGTGTTTTCTTGCGTTTGTCATTGATGTCCGACGAGGCTTTTGGCTGATGGGTCTTTTCGTGAATTCGGTTCTGATCTGATCAAAATTTTTGATCGGTTGAGAATTACGCAGTTTACACGTATTTTGCGTAGTTCATACACAATAATTACATTAATCTTCCGCAATTGCGCCTGATTTTTGTGAGATGCCTACACAAATTTGTGGCTTTCCACGACCGTTCCATGTATGTCTAACGGACTAAACACGCATGTATAACCTTTATATAATGAATAGCACATATCCCGTAAAATTACGTAAGTTACATTCGAATTGCTAATAAATTGGATATAAACAGCGCAATAATCACGCCCGGTTCATGTTGTGAGTTGTTGTTCTTTGCGTGGTTTGTTCGTACTTCTTCCGTGGTTTTAATGTGGTTCCTTTTTGATAAATCTGTGAAAATTTCACGTACATTTTAATCCATGCAATATCCGCAAAATCTATGTAGTGGCTGTGCGACGTGGCCTTGAGTTGGCAAGGAGCAAGCCCGCCCCCAATTCCCTTCAACCAGGTTATTTCTACATAATATGATTTTTTTCAAACAGTATATTTTTAAAATAAAGAAATACTCAGAAATTTTCAGCAATTTTCCGCCTAATTTTCTTCCCTCGGTCAGAAAAATACTTGAAGAACACGAAAAACATGTTTTTCTTGGAAGTGGCTCTTTAATAATTCTGAGCAGAGATAATTCATCCCTGCTCAGGTTTTGAGCCCCAACATTAAGAAACCCACTTTCTGTCTTCTACTTTTAGCCTTTTTTGATTATTCCCTATTATTCTTTAGTGCCACTACTTATAGCAATGATATCGATTTGTTTGGCTCCCTATAGCAGGATGTACATTTCAGCGGCACCACGCCAGGAGCACGCCTCCCATTTAGATTGGAGGGGGTCAGATTTAGACTTTTGGTGATCTGCACGGCTGGCTTTCCACCAGTCATGCTGCTTTTGATTGGACTCTTCTTTCCAGTGAATTGCTTCATTGAGAGCTTCCAGTCTGCTCAGGTCGCTTGCAATTTTCTTCTATTGTGAGACGCATCTGTCTGTAAAACCCTCTTTGTAAAGCCCCTTTGAGATCCCCCCTTTCCTCTCAGCGGGGCCATAATTTGCACGCGCCGCACTTACAAACGTCGCGGTAGAGTTTGTAACAGGTTAATTGCGAAATGATTGAGACATGCATAACCAGTGGGTAAACATGCAGAATCTGAATGTTTGCTAATAGGAAGATAATCTGTCATTTTGCTCCAATCTGTCTTTCATGTTGTAATGTTGAATTTTAGATTATGAAATAAATATTGTCTCTGTAGGAAAAGGCCTCTCATCTCTGAACTCTTTGCATAAATGGATTCATAAATGCATTTTATGCATCTTTATTTAAAAATAATCACTGACAATATGTTTTTATAATTTTTTTAGAGACAAAATAAAGCTGTTCAGCTAATAAATTACATCAGTGTGTGCATTTTTTTTACCTCAACGTAGCTGCTTTTTACATTTTTTCTTCATTTTTTTGCTGGTTTGAAAAAAAATAAAAGCTACATTTCTAAGTGAACACTGGAGAACTCCAGCCAAGTATTTGCCAATCATCACAGTCGTGGCAGTAAAACATGCAGATTATTTCCTGGACTCCAGGAGGCATTTTTTTGGGGCGGATGGTTCGGTTTTTTCCTGTGTGGATCAGGAAAAATGAGTCGCAATCGTTAAGGTGGTGAAAAACAAACAACAAAATTCAAATGTCAATCACCAGTACAGCTAAAAACAGTTGTGTTTTAACCTTTCGTTTTTGTCTTTTTTTATTATTACTATTATTTTTTTTTACGATTACAGTTTTTGCACGTTCATCAAAATATTTTCATAACTGAAAGGTGCACATTAAAATAAAGTTAGGTTGTTTTTAACCCAACTCTGAGGTTGAAAAAGGAAATAATTTTTTATGGTTATTTTAACTCATTAAAAAAACTTGGGAAAAAACAATAATTATGTTCTAATGAAACCACTGAAACCTGAAAACATCAGTATTGCTCCAAAAAGTAACCCAAAAAAATGAATAATCCAGGTAATGGGTTGAAGAAATAAGCCAAGCTAAGTAAACCAAAGGGGTTATATAAGTTTGCTTCCTCTCACTTCTTTAAGCTCCTTTTGACAAACTTAATATTTTATAGTCTCATCTGTCATATTTTGTATATAACAGAGTAAATATATCTATTTAGGATTAAGAGCACCCATTAAACTATTTATCAGTGTATGTGCATGTATGTATATGTACTTACTATCAGCAGCACAAATAATTATCCTAAGTTTGAAAAAATATTTGCATAGATGTATATTTATGTTGTTTATCAAGGTCTTACCTTTAAAGAGACGTCTAAATGCTTAAAAAAAGAAAATGAACAGTGCTTTTTTTGATCCATACATTTAGTGTTGCCATGGACACTAAAACCTCCAGCACACCGTCATACGTGCTGACTTTGAAATGCATTCTGCTTTTGTAAAGCCTTCCGGAGGCGATGCGGTGACTCCATCACACACGCTTCTCTGCTCCCAGAGATTTCACTCATGCTATACAGTTTTCCACTTTCGGTCCTGTGCATCGTCCTCTGGCCTTGTGTAGAGAAGGTTTACAAACTGGAGGTTCAAAGAAATTATTTAGATGATTGAAAAAGAACTAAGCTGAGATGATGTGTCAGCCATTAGATCATCTTTAGTAGGGATGTATAGGGTACAGATACATATCAAAGTCGATCCAGTACTGAGAGTAACAGCAAGATAGGTTTAAAACTACAGATGCAAACAACATTATGTTGGTAAAAACAGTATAAAATCAATCGGGAACTAAATAATTGGTTTCTGGCTCTCTACTGTCTGCCTTTTATGTACCTTATTTTCTGCACTATAAGGCAAACTTAAAAGCCTTATTGTCTTTCAAAAATCTGCAGTGAGCCTATAGGTGATATAGATAATATAGATTATAATAGATTAATTTTGGTTGTTTTAACAGATGTCAAAGTGACTTTGAGAGGTACATGTTGCTCTGTCATAATGCTTGGTTTTTTTTTACAAGTTGCAAACAAGGTTGGGTGTTGTAGAGAAGAGGCCAATGTGGCTAACGGTGTCGGACTGTGTTTTTTTTTAACATGTTACCAAACAAGACTGGGAGTTAGCATAGTCGGAGTAAAATTTGTTTTATCTGTATCAGTCTGTTTTTTTACGTGTTGCAAAGAAGGATAGGAGTTTTAGGTGTTGTTAATTTGCTAACGCTTCTAGTGTAGCTAACACTTTTGACGTAGCTAACACTTTTAATGTGACTAAGGTTGTGTTCAAATTGTTCACTACTCACTATATAGTGCACTATATAGTACGTTCGCCATTTCGTAGTGCTGTCCGAATCTACATTTCCAAAATCAAGTGCCCTACAAATTTCCCAGAAGTCTCTGCGAAAAACCAGTGTGCATCAATGCTCACTAAATTGGTCAGTTTTTGCCAAAAAATGTATTTAAATGTATTTTTTTAATAAACCATCAATGTTTTTATCTTCAAAAGACAGTGGATTTATAAATGATTGCTGCAAAGTGCTCATATCAATCAGATTTTAACTTCGTGAAATCGATGACGTCACAGTTGCTGTTAAAAAAAAAAATAGTGAGCATGGCATCAGAATTGCTTTTAAAATCCAGGGCACTACATAGTCCCGCACTGTATAGTTTTTTTAGTAGTTAGGGGTTAGGGTGGGAATTCGGACATAGCCTAAGGCTTTAACGTGGCTAACGCTTTTAACGTTGCTAACATTTCTAATATGTCTAATGCCTCTAACTCAGCTAATGTTTTGAACGCGGCTATTGCTTCTAAACGTCTTACAAACAAATTCTGGAATTACTGTGATCACAATTAATAAAGTCTGTCTGACTGATTGATTTATCTCTGACTCTTTTGTCTCGCTCAATGCATCCTATAGTTCTGTGTGCCTTCTATATGATGTAAGTTTGATAATAGACCAGTTATTGACGGTGCATCTTATAATTCTTTGTGTCCTGTAATGTGATACAATGTGATGCAGACATAAAGATGTCTAATCACAACACCTAATCGGTTCAATTACAATTGGCTGAGGGGGAACCACAGAGAGACTTTGAACAATACCTGAATAAATTAAACAATGTTTACCCATAAAAACAAACACTCTTAAAAAGCCCAAAATCTAGGGTTTTCGGCTTGAAACGCTAATGGTGAAGACCTACTTTGAGGAAAATTGTGTTTTTGGGTGTTTTTAATATTTTCTTGTGGCATTTTTCTGATGATGGGGGACGTATATCAAGAAATGTAAGCTCAAAATTCATTTCTTGACATTTTTTTATTAAAATTATTGTGAATTAGGAGCAGACCAAAAGAAAGCAGTTTAAAAAGATTGTATTTGTGACATAGAAAATACGCTGGGCGGGCCACAAGCCCCCTGTTCTAAGCCCTCAGTAACATGGAGGGGAAAGGGGGCCGGGGTTGCTCTTCGCCAACAATCCTGACCAAACAATCCTAACCCCTCAAGAACTACTTCCATTCTGCAGAAACCATGTCCTAGGAAACAACAATATTTTAGCGAAAAAAACTACTTAATATAATTAGGAGACCACTGGGAACGCTGTTTAAAAGATGATCTGAGAAATAGTGATTTTGTTTCTTATAATATTAAGGGCCATTAAAACGTATTTTTCAATTATATTTTTAAACGCCAAATGCATTATATATGTCTAGATTTGACCCATTTAGGTAAAATAATTGGACTGTATCATATCGACACAAAGTTAATTGAATCTCTTGTGTATCAATGGGTTACACATGAATTGAGATGTGAGTTAAATCATGCAATAAGAAAAGATACACAATCCTAATTTTGGGGGGTTTTCCATTGGATTTCTGCTTTTGTGGAGCCAGATTGAGTCAGTTATGTGTGCTTAAATCTTCAAAAGCAGAATTTGCTGTTAAACTCATTTGTTCTGTCAATTACCTGCCGAGCCCAAAGCTCTTGTTTGCCTCGGGGCTGGAGTGCGCCGGGGCTCCTGTTTTTTTTTTTGTTTTTTTTTTAGAACTTTAATACAGTTTTCTGTTTTTATTGTTCGCCTTAGTCTTACACAGAGCTCGCTGTGCGCGTTTTTCTGCCCAAATCTGTCTGTTGGCAAAGCCCGGGCCACGCCCTGTCAACCCCCAACGGGGTGGATTATTGGAGGGGGGGGGGCTTACCGCTCACGAGTAAATCATATCAGCACGTTTCACATCAGCTCAAACAGCAGATGACTGTCAGACAAGAGAGCAACAAAAGGGAGCATGAAAAATGGATCAGTCCAGATGTGGGCTCGTCTCTCTGCTGCTTCCATTTGCTTTTTTTTTTTTACAATGTTGATGTTGGGACTTTTTCACCTCCCAACTGGGGTCAAATTTCCTCTGTGGTTCAAATATCGTAAAGCTGCGACCCATTTTTATGTCAAACCCTCTCGTGAATGTTCGTTTTAATTGGAATGGAGCCCGGCTGCTTGCATATATCGGACAACCCCGTCGCATTTCATCAACGGTACAGAGATGAAGCCATCGGGAAAAAAAAATAAATAAAAAAATCGCTGCAATTTCATCCCACCGTTTTTTTGTTTTTCTGTTTTTCTTTAAGTCAGCAAGTCATTTCTCTGAATGATGTCCCAAGTATAGAAAAAAAAAAAAGTCGGAAATAGCAGGGTGAGACGCTGCCAGCCAAATCATAGTTATTAATATCAATTTATTCCCAAGCACTTGTCTTTCTGACTGTTTCTGCATAATCAAGCTGTCATCAGGCAGAAATATTGAGATATGGAGAACTAGGGTGGAGGTTAGGGAAGGAAAGCGAGATAAACATAGTTTAAGCCTCAGGAAAAAGAAATATAATCTTTTTTCTTTTTTTAATTGCAGAGGAGTGACTGAATGCTGAGTCTGTCAGGATTTTGGCAAGCATTTGTGCTGAGCGTGAACATTTTTACACTAGTGTGCATTTAACCGAGGAACGACTTTTGTTCTCCTTCACTGATGAAAAGTCCTTTTCTTGTATATTTGTGCGTTTGAATGAAAGAGAATTACATTATTTAGCTCACTTTTATCATTAATTGCTGTGTAATTATTAGTAATTGTATGTTTTATTTAAAAATTTCAATTAAACCATTCCGTATTTTTTCATCACTAATTATGGTGCAGTGGATGATGAGCACCATCAATGAATGGTCGTTTTCTGAAATTAGGTCATATATGAAGCACTGAACGTTAAGGCACATTAAGAGAGACAAAGATAAGTCCATCAGTCAGACTTTATTTTTATTCAAACAGTAAAAAAGTTTAAGTACCGTTAAAAAGTTACATTGGAAAATTCGGATTGGTAAACCTCCCGCTGCTGTCAGAGGTGCTGAATAATTTTTTATAATCCCTGATTATCAAAGCTCTAAATGAGAAGGATCAGTGTGTTAATTGATTGAAGAGCTGTTAATTTACATGATAATGTGGCGGAAAAAATACAACCCAGAGTGACAGATGACGGATGATGATAGGCAACTTAATTGGGGAGTAATTACTAACGTTTGGCTGGATGCTCTGGTGAAACGGAGGTTGTGGGGGGGTGGGAAGGTGGGGGTTGTAGAAGTATTGTTATGATATCAAGGCTTTGCCTCCAGGTTTAAACCGGAACAAGATTTAATCCCACATTTTTGACAGTTTGTTGCAGATATTTTTGTCAAACATCGTTATTAACATCTGCGTGGGAAGAACTGTGGTTTCTGAAACTGTAGCTTCTTTTATCAACATTTTCTACTAACTTTCCCTCTATAGTGCCTTTCTGATTGTGATTTTTGTTCATGTTAATTTCCTAAAAGAGTTTCGGTGAGTAAATAGTCAGATTTAATTCCAATGATGAGCAAATGTTAAGAATGTTGGCTTAGTTTGACCATTTTTGACCCTAACAGCTACATACGACTATAGAAGTGCTTTATGATGCAGATAGAACTAAAAACGATTAGTTTACTTTTATTGTTTACAAAAAAACAAATATTTAGATCAACCTGTGTGCAGTTTTGAATATCTACCTTCCTACATTGTATCTGAATCGAGTATGAGAAGAGTAAAAATATAGGAATACGCTAAAGAAAGTTTTCTTAATGTTTTGTTTATTGCAGTTATTTACTAAATAAAAGCCATTAAAGAGCTCATTCATACCTAACACACTCATGATTTGTAGAAATAGGCTTTGCTTCTCTTTCGAGGTAAAAAAACGGCTCGTGACAGCAACATTTTGATCTGTTTTAGACTACGGGGAGCTTTTGTACATGAATCCTTCAACTTACAGATTAGACTGTGTATCATGCTGCACTGAGGTTTATCACCAATTGTAGAGCATTAACACATCACTGTGAACTGTACTCTCGTGTGGGGTGGTCCTCTCTGTCCACAAGAAGGGAAGGACACTGGTACATTTTTATTTACAAGGCCATACTTGGACTGCTTCCCTCCTATTGGTGATTTACTAACCAGGAGAAATGTTGAATCATATTCATTGCATTCAAATGATCAACTGTTGCTCAGTGCTCCGTTTGTCCGCACAGAACTGGGAAAAAGATCTTTTTCTCACACTGCTCCCACTTCATGAACACCATGCAAAAAACCCAGAAGCTCCCTGAACTTATCTCTTTAAATGATTTTAAAGCCAGATTGATAGCGCTTGAGGTCTACTCCTTTAAATGTAACTGTTTTTAGAATTGAATGTAACTGTATTTGTTGTCTGTGCCTGTAACTTTTTGCTGCCTCTTGGCCAGGACTCCCTTGTAAAAGAGGTTTTAAATCTCAATTGGACTTTCCTGGTTAAATGAAGGTTAAATAAATAAAAAAATAATAATTGTGAATACATAATTCATTTTGAATTAATGACATTTTTTTTATTTTTTGGTTAGGTCTCACTTTCCCTTGGGTTTTGGACTTTAAGAAAATAAAAGAAACATAATAATCATTTAATTAAAAACTAAACTGAGATAATTTTTTTTTTTTTAAATACATGTTCTTTTTTTTCAATTTAAACATAAAAAGGCTAATACTTTTAATTTTAAATCAATGGGGAAACTTAGAAAAAAAATTAGACCCATATATATTGGCCCATATTTAAAAATATATTATTAAATATATATATATATATATATATATATATATATATATATATATATATATATATATATATATATATATAAAATCAATTACTGTTTAATAACACATTTTTATTAAAGTTGTGTTTTTTCTAATGTTACATACAAATGGACTTAAACAAACTGGATAAACACAGTTGCATTCCATTCTCCAATCGCTGTTTTGTTTAAAATCATTCTTAAGAAATTAAGAAAAATTCTCAACTTTAATTTTTTTTGTTCTGCAACAATCTCAAAAAAAGATCCTGCGAGGTCAGATGTGCAAACCTTTTAGGTGGAAATGTGACCACATAATTTTCTTTTTTTTTATTTCTCATATGCGTCTTATGTCCACCTTTCCTTGTTTTGGAGGTCTTTTAACAAAACAAAGCTTTATCTCAGCAATAAAGACTGTAAACCTACTTTGGTGGACATAAACCAAATGATGAGCTAGTAAACGAGCGCATACATTGGCTTTTAACGGACGATTTGGTCGAGTTTGCTAATAAATCTCTGGTAATCTCAAGTGAACATCCCTGTTTAATCAGAGAGTAGGATAAATTTACCACATTCAGCTCCACCTTGGACTCCCTGGAACAGAGCAGCGCAGCCGTTACTGTCTGAAGCTCTGGCCAAGAAAGAATTGATTATATGGTACTTAAGATGTCCTGTGGGACGCTCTGAGGCTTTTTGCCACTGGAATAATTAGAAAGGACGGAACCAAAGTGGATCCGCCTCAATAGTGTCAATCTCCCTTTTGTCAGATGTGTTAGTTTGTAAGCAGTTATTTTGACTTGACCCTTACATTGTGTTTGGGTCAACTTGACCCATTTTTAAGTGTGGAAATGGGTCCATTTTAACCTGAACACAACATAAGAGTTCATTTTTAATGATCATCAAACTGGAGCAGGAGCTTTATGGCTTTTTTTTGGAATTCCATCATATCTATCAATCAAAGACAAACATAAATGAAGGTTTTTCACATTTTTACGACGATGGGATTTGCTCAAATTGAGTGCCAGACTTGACATTTTGTGTCAAATTTGACTTTTTGTGTGTTTTGTGGTTCCAATTAACCTCTGGAAACACGCTTTCCGCTAACCTTGAGCCAATAAAGGGCTGAAGGTGGGGGTGGTGGTGGATGGGGTGGGGGCAGCTGCAAATAGGAGTATTAATCATGAGACCACCTCACCAACACTTCCCACTCCTATCAGCCTCAGCACACACACTCAGACATGGAAATCCCTGGCAGACAGAACCAATCATTCTCACAGAGGCAATGGGATCCTTGATGAGCGGCATCAATAGTAATCATAGAATTTGCCACGATGGGGATGGATTTTTATGCCTTTTTGCCCTCATTATGGGTCAGTCTGATAGCTTTGCTGAGCCAGTATTTACCGTTCATCAAGGTTTTGTTGTTTTTCCCTTAATTGTGATTGTGTGGGGGTTTTATTTTGTGTGTTTATTCGATATTTGATTTTTTTTTAAACTAACAATTACTACCCGGCGGATCAGAACAACACTATAAGTGGCCATGCTTTTAATATTTCAATGGTAGCCTAATGTCAACTAAAGTTGAATCTTTTTGAACCAAGCGGGCCGTCTTCCTGTCCACAGGCCGTTCCTTTGATCCAAAAAGGTTCTGAAGCCTTATCGGGAGGGGGGGGGGGGTGTAAAAAGATAAATAAATAAAATTTTGTACCTTATGTCTTCATTCCTGCGGTGGGAAAGTTGCTCTAAAACCAAGTCAACATTGAAGAGAAAAAAAAAAAAAAAACACAGCATCTTTTTTAAAAGCAGTTGGCTTTGTCATGACTATGGAGTAGAGGGCTGCATTGGGATCGGGTCCCGCCGGGTCCCGCGGGACCCAACCCAAATCTCGCGGGATTGGGCGGTTTGGATTGTGCTGCGGGCGGGAGCGGGCGGCAAAAAATAAACCCTGCGGGATCAGTGCTGGCATGAATATCGGATGAATATATAATAGCGGACTACGTTAGGCTGTGCGGCTGTTGGAGTCTTGCGTACTGAAGCTCCGTGAAGCACCAGGTAGAGATGCCCAATGGCCTCTGTCATCAAACCTGTTGTTGGGGGGTGTGCAACGCCCCGCCCCGCCTCTTACTAAGAGCGCGCTTCAGGCCGTCTGTCTGCGCGCGCACACACGCACACTTTTAACCGACCAGGATTTGTGAAAATATATTTAATATTGAAGTTGCACATTACACAAGAGAAGAATGCATCAAAAGATGAGACTGGAGGAGGACATGAATCTCTTTAATAATATCAATACAAATACGTGTTTTTTTCCTGCGGGACGGGGGACGATACAAAATCAATGCATCTCTATTACTGTGCGGGACTAAATTCTCTGAGTTTTGCGGGTGCGGGCGGGAGTGGACATACATATTGCGGGAGCGGGCGGGAGTGTAACGCATACGTTGCGGGAGCGGGCGGGATTGGTCAGAAATTCAGCGGGCGCGGGCGGGAGCGGGATGAAGAAAATAGTCCCGCGCAGGGCTCTACTATGGAGCTCTGTAAAACAAGCAGTCGTGCTGGATAAATGCACATGGACTTCCTGCCAAAGAAACCATTTAGAGAAAAGATGAAATGTTGTATCGTGACCCGTGGTTGCGCTGATCTCTTCGGTGATGTGCATTTTTATTTTTTTGTTCCCGCATCTCGTTGAATCCTTGACGCCAGGAAGCCTTTTGAAGAACCTTAAAAAGAATTCAACCAGTGTAGTCTTCCATGCATTTAAAACACTAGTTGGATAAAAAGTACAAAGCCTTGCATTAATGCACTTGCATTGCGACTATATATTAAGATGTCCGGTTTGCAAAGTTTGCACCAAAGTGTATCTAAAATCTTAGGCCAGGGGGGTCCAAACTGCGGCCCGCGGGTCTGTTTGTATTGGCCCGCAGCAAATTTTGAAAATATAATTGAATATGGCCCGCACATGGCGCTTGGGCTCAACTCTGTTGCACTTCTCTGTTTCAACACTAGATGAAGTCAGTCACAGAAAGGTGTGTTGCGGAGTGTGTGTGTTCTGAGAGAGAGAGGGGGGGAGGAGCGCGTGCAGGTGGAGATGGGTGTGTGAGCACGGAGCTGTTCGCAAGGCCATGTTTGCACGCCTCACAAAGATAGAGTCAACCTTAAAGGTGAAAAAATGCATTCTGAACTGTGAAAGGGTATTCCCTTTATGTAAAAAAGAACTTGTTTTGTTTTTGGAATTTTATTTTGTTCATAGCTGCATATTTTGTCACAAAGTGTAATTGTGTGCATTTAATGTTAAAATTGTCCTCGTTGGTCACCCATAAGCCTTTTTTTTTTGGTCTACTTTTCTGAGAAAACAGTCGACTCTTTATACTCTACAAAATCTTGCACTCAACCACACTAACGGCTACATATGTAAAGATCTGCTGGCTTCAGCTGCTCAATAAACCCGTTCTGAACTGCCTGGTTGGAATGAGGTTCCATTGTCTGACTGAATGTTTCATTTTGACGTGCGCTTGTTTAATGTGGTACAGATCAGCATCACTGCTCCACTGAGAGCAATGTTCTTCACATTATAGGTGAGTTGGAAATACACAGCAATCATGTGTCTATATATCACCTCTTGTGTGCGGCCCAGACCTTTGCTCATTTTTCTGTATTTGGCCCTCACCAAAAAAACCTTTGGACACCCCTGTCTTAGGCCATGTCAGAATTCCCTCCCTACTACCAAACTATTAAAAAAACTATATAGTGCAGGACTATCTAGTGCCCCGGATCTTAAAAGCAACTCAGACACCATGCTAACTGTGTTGATGGCTTACATTTAAATACATTTTTTTCGCAAAAATTGTTCTAATGCATTGCATTGTGGTCTATATTTGCTCATCTAGGGAGCATCGATGCACACAGATACTTCTGGGAATTTCTAGGGCACTCAATTTTGTAGTTATAGATTAGGACAAGACAAAAATAGTTCAGTAGTGAAGAAATTTGGACACAACCTTAGTCACAACTGCTCTTAGGGGTGGGTACCGGCTATCTGTGGGCAAAAAAAATGGGCAAACGTGCATGGTGCTCACACGAAATCTTAAGATCGTGGACCACTTTGGCAAGCCCATAGTGCAAAAGTATTCATGGAAGCATGGTCTTGGCGACAGGTCATAGCAAATACTTGTACAACATTTCAGGCTAGGTACAGGAGAAGTAGGTGAGACATTTCTCATTTTTTTTAAACCCTCCCAGGGCCCGTTAATGCTGATCACGCTCCTTGAAAATATTCCTCATGACAGCAGAGGTAAACTGATTTGTTCTCCTTGTACGGTTTGTGTTGGACAAGCGGAAGTCAAGGATTGACAACAACCCGTTAGTGCTGTCCATGCTCCTTGCACACTGTTTGCATGCAACCTGACTGGAAAGAATGAGGAAATTAGACAATCAGAGCATAGCTTGTGTGTGTGTGCGTGTGTGTGTGTCCTATGGACTGTTACAGAATGTACACACCCTGTACTTGTGGCATTAGCATGCGGTCAGTAAGCCGTACCGTACTGACGACGTACGAGTACCATCCAATAGCGTCACCTCCACTTACAGACACTTCACAATACGAGTACCACACACGACTATTGTACGTTCCATCTTCATGACGTCCCTTAAGGTAGGCCTTTGACCCTCAAAGGAACTGCAAGACGCACCTTTGCTCCCATCAAGATGTTACACCCTCCAGGGGGGGACCGACAACCCAAAAACCCACAGCACCATATGGGTCAACCCCCCAGTATGAGTATATGCGACTACAGCTTAAAGTACATCCATTGCACTTCCTCTTTTGCTACAAACTGTTGATATATTTGCTTTCATCTGCTCAGTTTGAAGCTCCTGGTCTCTCTACAAGTGGTCGAGTGCTTGTACCTGCACCACGCTGAGCTCATACTCTGCACATGCTCTGTTCGCTACATTCCACTCCAGCCTCATTGGCGGTCTATTAATTGTTAGTGGACATATTTTTAGACTTTTGTTAGCTGCGGGACCTGCTGAGATGGAGAGAGAGGGCCTCTCGATGAGGAAAAATATGCACCCTGCAGTACTCCTCTGTTATTATGTATATTTTTATGCATTTATGAATGTCTTTGCTCCATGCCCCCCCCCCCCTTCTTTTACTCTGAAAACGATTCACACTATGCAATGCAGCAAATACAAAACTGCAGTGTTGTTAGCTTTTGATGTTATCTGGATTTCCACTGTGACTACATGGGTGAGCGATTACATCAGGAATTCCCAAACAAACAAAAAAAAACACCCTAACAGCATTTGTTATTCTCTGTATGACTTATCGCTAACTTTTTTTTTTTTTTTTGTCTATTGCATACCTAAGTTTGGAGAAAGAGAAACAATAACCACTTATATTTCAAGATCAGGCTTAAAGGAATAATAAAGGCAAACGGAAAGAGTAGAGAGGAAATAAAGTGTTTGTTAGGGCTGGTTCTTATGAAGCGCCTCGCTGTTGTTTCCAAGGGAACAGCTCGTCTGCGTGAGGAGCTTGTTTTATCCTCGGAATTCTCTGGCATTACTTTTGGCTATGGGCAGAAATTGGCTGGGATCTAACAGGATAACATCTAATCTCTTCAATTAGATCCACCAGGGGACTTCCCTATATGTGTGTTTGTGCATTAACTTGTATGTTTGTATCCTTATCGGTGCACTTGTGCGTAAGTCTGTCCTCAACATGTGTGCAAAGAGAAGGATTGATCGCAGGCAAGGCTGGTCTTTCCCATCCATATGCATCATTCACTAACTGCAGTGCGCCACGGCAGCAAACACAAATTCGTTTTACGGGTTTATGGGGAAAGGACTCTTTACCAAATGGCTCCTTCTCCATCCAATATGTCAGCCTTTTGATGTCCTTTCTTCACACTCTTCAGTGGTTATCTAAGTACATACTCAATACTTTTTTCCCTTAACATATACATAGCGTAATTATCTATGCTCAGCGCTCCCTCGGAGTGCCACACTTCAACCGATTTTCTCTTATATTCTTCTCTATCCTCTTCAGATCTGTCCTCAGGGCAGGAAATGCTTCCATCTCTCGTACTGTAATTCTCCTTTTTCTCGTCTCCCACCCTTTGACTTTTTTTTTTTCACTTAAAACCTCACTTTTTTTTTTTTTTTGGCATCAAACAATTGCATTTTTCCCTACATTATCTTTATTTAAAGTTGAGGCGCAGCGTCAACTTGTCATGTCATACTTTACTGTAAAATGATTGAAAGATGGAAGTTGCTTTTCTGGCTGTTTTACTATTAATTACATCATGTTTGCATCACCTAATGTTAATGATGAAGCTTCATATTCTCTCTGCACAGGGATTAAAAAAAAAAGGAGTTGGATTACAAGATGTTGTCTGATCACTTATGCAATCACTTTTAACGATAACGGATGCAAGAACGGTCTAAGATCAAAACTGATTTACAGGCATTGAGTCAGAAACCGGGTGTTTTATTAAAAATAACTTAATTTGCTGATTCGATTTGTTTTTAAACAGTTGATGTGTACACAAATAATCAATTTTCATGTACACAATTCCATAAGAGGTAAAATTATAATTTTATTTATATGTCAATTCAAATGTCAAATCTTTCTTTCAAAACTGATTTTATTGGTTGTAAAAAAAATATTTTGATATAAAAATCATGTAATTTTTTCTTTACAAAAAACTAAACTAAAACTAAATTGCATATTAAAAGCGCAATGATTCTGCACAGTTCATGTGTTATGCTGGTTCACGTAATCTTGTGTGGTTTATTTCCTTGGTTTTCAATCATGATACATCTGTGACCATTTCACATACAGATCATAACTTTTCTCACTTCTTCCACATATATTCACATATGATCACTCCTTCATCAGTGGTATATGCGCAAAATGTTTATGGTGACTGTGTGACACGTCCTTTCTAGCTCACACCTCTGTTGTTTATCTCAGTCTGCATTTACTTACGTCTTTCAAAATATTCTGAGGTTCTATGGAAGGTTTTACTAAGCCTTAGCTACAGAGTTACTTATGTTTTTATGCCACATATTGTTGTCTATGCATTTATGCTTTCTGCATGGTGTCTATAATGAGACGGTATCATGTTGTGCGTCTGGAGAAAGGGGGTCCTTTGTGTTTCAGAAAGGCACTTTGATACGTGGGCGAGCTGGGAATTAAAGTGCTGACCTTATGGTTGAATGCCGACCACTTAGCCGACAGCATTATCGTTAACGCGGCTGAAAACCAGGTTGGAACGCGTCGCATACGTTCTCCGCTAAATGGAAATAAACTGTTCGTTGTCTGTTTAAAGAACTCCCCATCCTCATCTTCACAAAGCGGAATATGTGGCCGGCTTTCCTCGGATCCAGTTATTTTCGCCTTGTAAGGAATTGCTTCCCTCACTCCAGTTAAGCTGTTCGATTCGGCTAATCTGAGCTCGCCTGTCTAACTGCTGGGCCTTAATCCATTGACTCTCTTTATTCTGCCTTCAATCTCCTTATTCCACGCACTGATCTCCTTACCAGCATTTTACTCTTCTTTACTTTTCCTTTTTGCTTCTCAGGCTCACATGGAAACAATTACGTTTTGCTTTATTTCAGGAATGAACTCCTGTTCCTTAAAGATTCATCTGCACAGCTAGAAAGAAAAACAGGGACAAAAGAATGAGAAGACTGCAATTCAATAAAAAGTTTTTTGTCTTTTGATAAAGAAAAAAACTGGAGTTATAGTAAACAATGGCAGCTGGGATATTAAAGGTATTAAAGGTGGCTTTTGGGTCAGGGGACTTCATGGTGGTGCTTTGGAGCCGTAGAACATATTGTTTTTTTCTGCCTGTGTGTGTTTCTGTAAGTCTAACGGTGAAATCAGGTGTGAGGACATCTACTGTGTGTGTGTGTGTGTGTTTGTGCATGCTGGGCCGTAAAGCAGCTGTCTGAGACAATGACTCTGACGAAGATGGATGAGATGCCTGCACCGGGCGCCATCGACCAGACGGGGTACACTCCGCCTTAAAGCCAGGAAGCACAGCGACTCATTACGCCTCGCTGTTTCGCTTTTTCATTGAGGCGCCTCGTACGTGTACCTGCAAGTCGCTCCAAGTAACTCTGAAGTGCCACTTCTGGTAGATCTGAAGAAAGAGAAAAAGGCAAATGGAAACTACCAAAACGGAAATGAGTAGCTAAATCAGAAAATCCGAAAGCTTTGGCGTTGTTTGACACAGGACTACACTCTAGCTGACATAAACCCTTTGTGTTTATGTAAATGTACACACACCTGAAATACTGTATTTATGGCAGAATACCACTGCGCAACGACCTAAATGGAGGTTTTTCAGCAAATTCGGCAGGTGGCAGCGCGGCGGTATTTGTCATGGGGAGGCCAATGCCTCTTGATGTGGACGACTGCCATCCGGAAGCATCTACACATCGTCCAATCAGAGCTCCTGCTGGCCACCGATCGGGCTGCCAGCGTCCTGAGGGCGGGCGCTGGATTTGGTCATGGCATCATCCCCACTTTGACAGACACCTGCCGTCTACATCCGGGACCACGCCAACCATTTTCAAAAAAGCAAAAATGTCAAAATCCACAAACAAAATCCAAACTGTGCGTCAGTGATATCCAAAGAAAGTGTTGAAATTATTATGGGATGGCCACAGGTCCTACACCTTGTGATAAAATCAGAAAAATGGCGATTTTTGCATTTCTGAACAATGTGGAAATAAAACTTTATGTAATCTCACACACATACTGCCAGCTTAAGTCTACAAGCAAGGCCTTAAGTTCTGTGGACCTTTGACCTCGGCCCCCATCTTGAATTTTCCAAAATAAGCACCTTTACCCTACAAATTTAAACTCCTCCTAGAAATTTCGATTTATGCTGATTATGCTGTCAGAGACAAAGGAGGGGAGTGAAGGGCCTGAAGCAGCCGCGCAGCTGGTGATAATAGGTTAAAAAAAAGTGGTAATGGGGGGCGGGGTCAAGTTGTGCCTGCAGGCCATACAGTGCCACTTTTTTTTAGGAAGTCAGTTGTAGAGTCAAATCTGATGACTTGTTTGGTATTTGTTTCCTTTTTGGAAGAGACATGGAAATGTCTGCAGACTGGTAGACAAATAAAAGGCATCATGATATAACAAAAGTGACCCTAAAAAGCTTAAAGTCATCCTCAACGCTCAACACAAAGAGTTAGAAAATGTGACTCATTGGCACCACTCACAAAGGCTTAGACGGGAGGGAAGACCTTAAAACACTACCAGGGTGGACGCTGGGGCGCTCCATTTTGTCAGGTCTTGGAGGTGTTGGTTGAATAGCTTTCCACAGAGAGTTCCTGTTCAGAAACAAGTGTTTGTGTTCCGCTCCAAGCACAGCAAAGTACAACTCTTTAAAAAAAAGAAAAAGAGAAATGCTATTATCAGAGTTGATTGAGCTCATGTTTCTGAACTGCTGCTGTCGGCAGGAACACGACTAAAGAAAACAATTCCTCAGGTGGAAACTACTGAGGTGAGTCTTCAAAAGGGGCAAATCGTTATTCCAAGAACTTTATTTCTTTTTATAATTTGTTGTTTTTGCTCAGTTTGCAAAAGGTGTCCAAGCAGCAATCTGTCACTGTGTCACAAGAACAGGCAGACGACTGGATCCAAATGCAGCCGGTTTAGAAGCTCACCTAAAAGTCCACAAAGCTAATTCAAGGTCAGGCAGGCAGGGGTCAATAACAGGCATGAGATCATCAGAGAAGAGACGGGGTAGTCAGGATCCAGGCGAGACTCGGGGCAGATAGCAGGAAAACAGTCAGAAATGGGGTCAGGAGACAGAAGATCAGGTCCAGATACAACGCTCGGTAATGAACGCAGAGTAGCACAAACAATACCTAGCACTGAGTGAGGCTCCGTTCCATAAGCATGCTGGGATTGATGGAGTGAATGAGAGTCAGGTGTGCATGCAGGAAGTGTCCGCTGGAGTTGCTGGGAGTTGCAGTGTTGATAAAACTCTGGAGACGGCTCCCGCCGGTGACCAGAGGGGCAGACAGAGTTCTGACTTCTGACACACTATTACTCTGAAATCCTCAGTAGATCCTCACTGGCCAGGACGTCATGTCACTCAATAGTTTAGTTTGCTGGTTCAAGTCCCACTACTAAACCAGGCTGGGATTGCATAAATCTTTGTACCAACAGACACTCAAATGTGCCCACTCACTCCGCATTCATACTTGGTGATGGTAAACCATCAAGTCGCGTTAATTGCGTAAACGGTCAAAGAGTTACTGTGGACAACACTGGAGCTAAAGCTTAAAGGGTTAAGCCTGTTCAGTATTGACTGTGCTTTATTTCATCAACAAAAGGATCAGCTGACATCTTTTCTGCCCAAAAGAGGCATCCTTTCTTCTGAAGGCCGGGTCATGGGAGGTCCAAAGCAGCTCTGGCGTTTCTGAGAACACCGCCAGGGTTCCTGAAGAGAGTCAAGCCCACAGCTAAGATTTGCTCTTCAGTGGACTCCCTGCAGATTAGCCGTTAGCTTAGCTCCCCATTTCAGAAAGCCTCGTCTCCAAACTGATTGAGCCGTGAGCTGCGGTGGAAACCATCATGGCAACAACTTCCTGATCGAATCTTCATCTAGTAGTCCATCTGCTTTTTTTTTTTTTTTTTTTTTTTAATTCCCTTGGTTTGGTTGTTATTGTATAACTATAAAGAGCTTGTTTTCATCATATTCACTGCCATATTGTGTGTTTTTGTTTGTGTGTTGCGCCTCCATTGCCTGCAAACCCGTTAGATCCTTTTTTATTGTTGCCTTTCTCCTCTCTTTCACTCAGCAGCTGTTGTGAGGCAAGGCCGCCTCGCAGTGCCTGCTGTCTATTTACTCTCATTCAGGGGATTCACTTGAGAGGCCACAACTCAAATAAATTCGCTCAACAGGCTCCGCTCAGGAGGGACCTCTCACTCGCTTGCTCATTCTCTAGCTGCCTCACAGACTCCCTTGGCATCAATCTGCTTCCAACTCTGTTCTTTCTGTCTTTTTCTGTCTTTGTTCTTTTTTTTTTACATTGTTGTTTTACTCTCTGTCCCTTTTTCTCAACTTAGCTGATCGTTAATGGCATCAATCTGTTTCCCCGTCAACTGGATTTCCCTGTAAACATCTTTGTCCTCCGGGGTAACCAAGCGGTCTACGGCGTAACCATTTTGTCCAGCCAACCAGCATGTTGGGTCAACCAACCAGGTCAATCCAACGCAAAAACAGCTTTGTTAGGGAATCACCTGTTAGCATGCCAATGTATGAGAGTGGGGGGTTATGGAGGGTAATGTTTTTTAAGCTGGATTTTGCAACAAAACGTTTGATTAAACCTTAGGAGCAACTTCCCTTAAGGGTGGATACAAGTTGTCTGTGGGCGAAAAATGGGCAAACCTGTATGAGAAATGCTGGTTGGCTGGACTAAATGGCTAAAATGTAGAACACTTGGTAAAGCCCCTAGAACAAAAGTGTTTGTGCAAACTGGATTTTGCTGCTATTGTGCGAGCAACAGGTCACATTGAACACTTATACAACACACAAGAGGAAGTAAAGGTGCACGAAGCAAGGATGTCGTATCAAGTTTTCATTTCTGCGGACTGGGGTAAGTGTCCATAAGTGCTGTTAAGGCAGAGTGGGCACTACTTGCATTGTGCCTGGCTGTTGGAAATAAGTAAATTAAAAAGTCAGAGCATAGTTAGGCATCCTACGGGCACTTACATATCATATGTACACCCCGTGTATGCGGCATACATGCAAGTTTAGAAAGGAGCCAGTACTCACACAGTTCTAACAACTAGGGTATGACCTAACAGCACTGTACAACAGCATCCCCCACACATCATAAGTGCGTGCAACTTTGCCTTAAGAATACTTCACAATACAATCACCACACACACACACAACAGTGGCACGTTCCATTTTTATGACGTCCCTTAACCCTCGTGCTTTGGGGTCATAAAGAAACCTACTGCTTTTCAAATGTAAGCCTTGTTTGTGGTATGAAGTGCTCTTCTTATCCCTTGTGCTATCTTGTGGGGTCCAGATGACCCCACCCTTACATTGACGTGTTCTCCCTACCATGACAAAGGTGGATAAAGGTGAAGAGGATTTCATGTAATCCATGGACACCAGTGAAGATCACAAATCATTGAAGAAAAAAGGTTCAGCGCACTGTCTAGTGGGGTCTAGATGACCCAACAAGTGCCTTAGATAGCACAAGGGTTAAGACTACCATTCGAGCTTAAAGCGAACTGCAAGGACACACCTGGACTCCCTTTAAGATGTGACCGCTCCTGTCTCTGACTCTCCATGGTCAACCGGGTCAATCCCCGTACGGGCTTTAGATGTCGATCAGATAACACATAAAAAGGTCACATCCGTTACAACATGCGTGGTTTGGATTTGTTGTTTTTGCTTCAAAGCCTTTTGACCATTGATTATTCAGTACGCTGTTCTAGAGCCGGATGTGTTCCAGTGGCGACGCGCATCAGCGTTTTCAAAGAGGCACGTGAGGTTGAAGGCGCGTATAACACACGTGCGTGCAAGTTACTTCCCAATACACACACAGACTGTTGTTTCTGCTCAACAGAAGGAGCATGAATAAATCAGGAGTGCAGAGACTCGGAGAGGCAGTGGGAGACGAGAGGGGAGTGCTGGTAGATCTCTTTGCAGCAGTGGTAGTGTATTCGTGCCACAATCCCTGTGTCTAGACTTACAGGATTAGCTCTCTATGGACTCTTCCAGAGTGCGCTATGAGAATACACTCCCTTTTTTTGCTAACTTGTCTGTACAAACACCAAAAAACACAACCACATGCTTATAAAGTTTTACCCAGCAGGGCAGAGTAACTTACTAGCAATTAAACAAAGGCTTTTTTTAAAAATGTCAACACGGCACACCGGATTATAATATGCACTGTCAACGGATGTTGCATTTTCAAACTGCATTAAGTGAGAAAAAACTTTATTACCAATGTTCACAGTACCCCTAGCACTTATTTATAGCACAGTACAAGTCAGCTACGTTAAAAGTGTGAGCTGCATTACAAGTGTAACCGAGCGATGGGGGAGGTTCAACAATCAGTCACTCTGTAGTCACAAACGAAACGGGACAACAAGTCCGCCATTTAGTGAATCTGCTCACCACTCCTTTATTCTTCTTCTTCAACTCCAAAATTTACAATACTCTCTGAACATGCCACGCTCCCTGGTCTCTAGGGTACTCGGAGGGACACACTTCTCCCAAAATAAAAGATCCAAGAAGTTGGTTACAGAAGCATTTTAGAAGCGTTTGCCGCGTTACGCGTGTTCACTGTACCTTTAACTCCCAACCTTGTTTGCAACATGTAAAAAAAACAGACTGATACCGCTAAAAACAAACGTGACGGTGACTGTGCTAACTCCCACAGTCTGACACCGCTACACGTTAGCTGCATTAGTGTATTTAAGGGGTTCTCAAAGTGCGGCCCGGGGTCCAATGGTGGCCCAAGGGAAGATTTTTTTGTGGCCCTCAATAAAAGAGAGCCAGAGCAGGTTCTTTTGAGGAAAAATGTTGTGTTGGCGAGGAGAAAAGGGGCTTTCAAGCTAAGTGGACTAACGGTTACTTTGTCGTACCTCAAGACCTGGATAAAGTCATGTGCCTTATGTGCAAGCCGCTAAATTCAATGCTCAAAGAGATCAATATAAATCGTTACTATATTAAAAATCATAAAAACTATGACAAATTTACCGGTGAGGGGCACAGAAATAAATTCCAACACCTACAACGAGGCTATGCTGCACAGCAGATAATGTTTGCAAAAATGGCTAAATCCAGTGAAGCTGGGACAAAAGCTAGCTACGTTGTGGCTTTAGAAATGGCCCGGTGTGGCAAGCCCTTAAATGGTGGGGAGTTTGTAAAAAGAATGTATACAGAAAGTAGCTGACTTTGTTTGTCCAGCACAAAGGAAAACGTTTGAAGAAATAAGTCTGTCAAATGATACAATTACTAGACGGGTAGAAGATCTGGGCAGCAACTTCCAACCTCAACTGAGAAAACATCTGGAGGCTTGGTTAATTGTACAAATGACACTTGGTCATTAAAGATTTTAAAAACAACTTTTTCAGTTTATCAATTTTTTTTTCACCAAAATTGGCCCCCAGTCTAATGTAGAGTTCTTAATGTGGCCCTCCACTACAAAAACTTTGAGAACCCCTGGTGTATTTACAACAACATCCAACCTTGTTTGCAACTGGGGAAAAAAAAAAATCACTTATAATGGAATAAGAGTTCAATAGGATGTGGTCTGGTCTCAAAATATGCAAATGTAATTAATATAACCCTTGTGCTATCCTATGACCCCACCCTTACATTGACGTGTTCTCCCTACCATGACAAAGGTGGATAAAGGTGGAGAGGATGTCATGTCATCCATGGACACCAGTGGAGATCACAAATCATTGAAGACAAAAGGTTCAGTGCACTGTCTAGTGGGTCTAGATGACCCAACTCCCAACGTTAAAGTGCCTAGGATAGCACAAGGGTTAAATTAATACATTTAAGCCTTGGATACAGTAGGGGTTTATACAAATATACTCCTAGTACAACCCCCGAATATAGTAACATCTGTCCAGTACAAGAGGCTTTCAGATGTAATCTTTTTGCTTAACTGCTGGCCAGGACAAGTTTATTAAAAAAAAAGTACTTAATGAAAAATCAATAACTCAGTACTCTTTTACTATTGGATTGCATTTTTAATTTTAGATTGTGCACATATATACGTTTGAACAGGTGTTCTCTTCATGCTTCACAATTTTCCGTGTTTCTTTGCAGTCTTGGTGAAACAGTTCTAAATTCTGAAGACTCTGCTGACTGAACCTCTGACCCTGAAAAACACCCACTGAACAGAAATGAATGCTGCCATTATGTTGGTTCAGGCTCCATGAACAGACAGAATGTGAATAAAGCCAGTGCCCTCTCGCTGCTTTTAATATTTGTGTCTCTGGAACGACCTCAATTCTCCGAAGGACTGAAAGACTAGTTCTCATTCTTTCAAAATAAAATGTCCTTCTTAGGAGATATAAAGACAGAGAAAGAAAACCTGGTTGATGATTAAAAAAAAGGCTAAATCTGTAAAGAAATAAAAAGTTCACATTTAGATTAGTTGTGAATTATTTGCAAAAATTACATTGAAAGTCAATCTTAAAAATGTTTTTCAAACTAAAAGGTGCTTTGAAAACTATTTGGGATAAACGAATCTTAAGGAGGCCTTATTATATATGAGTTATTAGCAAAACTTTAAAGATTTGATAAGACGTTAATGTCGCCCAACTATAAAAAATTACTTATTATAATTTACGTATTTGCAATTTAACTGAGTTGTTGAGTCTGCTTGCAGCTATAAAAATGAGAAACAAGAGAGGAAGTTCCATGTTTATAGGCTTTATGAGCTGATGCCTGTTTTGATTCATTGAAAGCCATTTTTACACCTGAATAGACAACTTGATTCACTTTGAACGGGTGGGAGAAAAATGAAAAAAAAAAAAAAAAAACACATCATCATTGCGTTTGCTTTCACAAAACCCTGCCTGGAAAAATTATGGTTGCAACCAATACTAATTGGGGAACAATGATATCTAAAATAAATTCTGAAAATGAGCAGCTAGTGCTTTGTTTCACTGTAAAAAAGGTTAAAAATAGGTAAAAGGCCAGATTTTTTAATAATAATAATAATAAAATTTTCCAGAGGAACTAGTGGAAATAGTCTTGGTAAGATTTTTTAAAATAAGTTGGGATTTCCTGCCCTCTTACAACAAAATAAATGTTTAAATGAGCAATAAAAACTCATCTTCAGGTCCCTTGCTCAGATAATTGGCAATTATATGTCTTGAACTCTTTAAAGTAGGAATACTTAAGCAGTTTCTCCCTCAATATGTCCCGTTTTAAGCGTTTCAACAGTCTATCCCTATTTCTAAACCATAATTATCTTAAAGAAAGACTAAATTTATACACAACTTTTCAGTTTCCTCATATCAAGTACGGCTGTTTGTTAAAATAAAACCACTCAGCATTCACAAATAAAACTTCTGTTTTCAAGTTCAAATGACTCAACAAGATATTCTAGATTTATAGTATTTAATTTATTATTTAAATTAAATAATAATTAATTATTTATCATTTTTACCTGAAAAGGTACTTGTAAGTTGGTTTTGTTTTCATATTATAGTGTAATAAGATTTTTAAAGGCTTATTCCAATCATCTGCTGTTGCTGAGAGCTCTCTGTTTACATGCTTCCCCACCAGCTCACCTAGCATTAGCCAGATGCCAGCTCAGACGAGTGGAAGTATCAGAATGGAGCAGAGCATGGAGCTTGTGGCCTACCCAGCATATTTACTACGTAACAAATACCATTTTTTTTTCCAACAACATTTTTTTGTCTGCTCCTGATTCACAAAGATTTAAAAAGAGAAATACTCAGAAATGTCATTTTAGGTTTAGTTTTCTTTATGTATGTCCTACATCATAAGAAAAACACCGCAAGAACGTGTTGAAAACACCATTTCCTTATCGAAGTTTGTCTTTAAACTGCATTTTGTGTTCTTGCACAGTATACATTATTTATTAACAAGCGCCTCCACGGCCGCGTTTAACCATCTTTATCTGCAAACATCTTTGAGCTTATTTTGTTGTGTTTTGGGATTTTTATTTTGAATAAAAATGTCTCTATTTACTTCACCTGTGAGCTTTGGTCCATCTGCAGACGTACTGTTGCTTAGCACAATGCATTCAAATGCAATGCATTGTGGTTAATACTCGCACGGTGGTTTTTTGCAAAGGCTTTTGTAGGACACTGGAATTTGGAATTATTGATTCAAAATAGCAAACGTACAATACAGTGCACTATGTAGTGAGAAGTGAAGAAATTTGGTCACAACCCTAGTTTTACATTGCTACACGTTGTTGGCGTTTTTGCGTTTGCACCAGAATTCATCCATATATAAGGCACTCTGGATTATGGGACGCACTGTCGTTTCATGGAACAAATAACGGCTAATGTATAGAAATGTGTAATGAAAATATTCAAAACAGCTTTTTTTTTTTTTTTTTTTTTTTTTTTTTAAATAAAAGTTTTTCTCCAGGTGTGAAAGAGACACTTTAACGCACCAACAGGAGAGTTAGACTCCTCTTACAGAAGTCTCAGTGACGCTCCTTCAAAATAAATTGTTTTCTAGCTTTAAGAAAATAAGTGTCTGCAAAGCGAAAGATTAGATAAAACAAAAAAAGAAAGGCTGTACTGTACCCCGGCAGTGCAGTAGCAGTGGGAATCCCATAAAAGCTTAATGTGCAGCTTATTTAAAAGGAAGTGCATTGGGGGGGGGGGGGGGGGTTGTGTCCCCATCGGTCCTCTCTCCCAGCCTCCCTCTCCTGCTTGCAGCTCCAATGAATTTCCTGTCAGGCCCAGTGACCCGAGTTCCTTCCCCTCTGTCAAACAAGTGGAACCCAACCACCAATGGCGGTGTGTGTGTTTCATTAAAGTTTTCTTTCCATAGGTTAGGGTGCATCACATGTGAGCTAGTGGATTACACTACCGGTGCTGAGTACTTTTGGACAAAAAAAGACAGTAGCAGATCTGTTTGAAGTTCTGGGAACTTTGACTCTTCAGTTTTGTCAAGAGTCTTTAAGGTCTCCCCTGATTGTCTTTTGATCTATTTTAAAGCGTTCCCAGTGTTTTTTTTTTTAACTACATTTATTTATTCATTCCTTCATCTTCTTCAGTTTTTCCCTTTTGGGGTCACAGGGCTGCCGGAGCCTATCCCTGCGAAGGCGGGGGGCATCCTGGACATGTCAAACCATGCACACTCACATTCACACCTCTGAAGCATGTTTCTGGACGGTGGGAGGAAGTCGGGGTCCCCGGAGAAAAACCCACGCACACACGGGGAGAACATGCTAACTCCACACAGAAAGGTCCCCCCATTGATGTTGTGTTTTTCATGTCCCCCAGCCAGGACTTGAACCGGGGGCCTTATTGCTGTAAGGCAAGAGCGCTAACCACTGCTCCACCGTGCAGCCTTATATTTTTTTTTATTACAATTATGCAATTTTTAGCCAAAAAAGGGAAAAAAATATGGTGTCAAGGTCATAGTTTCTGCAGAGCGGCTCTCGTCCAGTTGTGTTGTCTGAGTTGTGGGTGGGACCAACCCAACTCCCTTAACATGTAGCGGGTTTCAACAAAAGTTCTAGAATTACTGGAATTAACGGTTAATAAAGTCTGACTGTCAAGTTATTTTGCCCCACTTGAAGGGGAAAGCATCAAATGGAGGAAACGCCAGCAGGACTCCACTCATGGTTGAAAAAATCTAAATCGCGGTGCAAATTGAATATTTGGAAAGGGAGTTATAAAACTTAAGACAAATATTTATAAAGAAAAATAAGATTCCAAAAATAGGTCAACCGCAACAGGTGAGATTGATTAAACTTGCGCCAGCGCGCCTGTGTCACGCCAAAGCGCTGATCACTGCTCTGACAGGCGAGCTGAGGGAAGCAGACGTTTGGACCAACCGTCCCATGAAGGAAAAAATCCCCACCAAGGCGTCTAAAAAAAGTGGAGAGGCAGCCGGTAAGATGCGGAAGTGATCGGGGGTTGATCAGCTAATTATGGCATTTTCAGAGGCGTTTTAGAGATCAGCTGTTTATTGCGTTATCGGTGCGCTTAGACGTGAATTGTTTGAAATGTATTTTCTATGTGTGTTTGATTAATTGATCACGGTGCATCATTGTTGTGTGAAATTTGAATCATTTGAAATATGATATTTTGTTATTTGGACTTAAATGATAGTTTTTTGTAATTTAATTGTAAAACAGAATATATTTTCATAAGCATTACAGGTTTTTCACCTTGCTTGATTTCTACAACTGACTCATTAAGTCACTGGAAAAAGTTCTGTCTAAAGCCAAATGCAAATAAATAAGAGACAAGTTTTTGAGTCATTTTAATTTACATATACACTTCTTTCTTTTCTTTTCTTTTTTTTTTTTCCCAAGCGTGTGTGAGTTTTGACCCACTGACACTGACTGACAGGCTTATCTTTGACTCTTTTGTCTCGCTTATTGTGCCTTATAGTTCGGTGCGCCTTATTATTGTTCAAATAGACCATTCATAATAGTGCAGAACATACGATACTCAGAAATGTATTTTCAATCTTAATTTTTTTTTATCTATGTCCTCCATCATGAACATGCTAAAAACACCATTTTCATTGGTTTGGGTCTTAAAGTTTATTTTTTATCCACTCTTGTGGTAAAATGACCAAATTTGATGGATTTTTTTTCTGTGTGGCTGAATACATTTTTGATAATGCATTCATAATTTGCTGGGTTTTGCAGCCTGGCATGCCGTCCAAAGGAACAACAATCAGTTCGATTGTGCGTAATAGTAGGAGCTCTGGCAAAAAAAAAATCAGATAAAATAAAAACAGTGAGAGGTCTCATGTCATTATCGCTGAGGCTTTCAGTCAAGACCCTTTCCTTCTCCAAAACCAAAGCAAGTCTGTGCAGACTTGGCATAAAGCAAAGGCGAACATTTGTGAGACGTTTCCTTTGGCTGAGACAGAGGAATTTATTTTGAATGTATTAACACCTACAGTGGTGCAACGGTCAGGTAGAAAAACACAAAGAAAAGCAGGTTTGTGTGTGGATTTTGTTGTTTTTTTTTCTCCTCTTCTTGTTGTTCATTTAGGTGTTCTGCAGAATGCCCCAGCCTTTTTTTCAGATGTTCATTTAACCGTCATCCTTTTGGTGCTGCTCCACTGAACAGTGCAGTCCAAAGAGGTGACGGTTGCTTGTTTTTCCCAGCTTCCTTTGAACCTGAACGCTACATTTACCTTTTCTGTTTGAGCAACTTGCATTAGTTTATATATTTGTGGATTTTTCCTAATTTGTGACCACAAATACCATTTAGCATTTTGTGTGTTTGCAGATTAACATTTTGTACATACTAATTAGCATTTTCTGTTCTTACAAATTAGCATTTTATACATAGACAAATTACCATTTTGTGCATACAAATTAAAATTTTGCACATCCAAATTTACATTTTGTTCATACAAATTAACAATTTGTTGGCACAAATTAGCAATTTGTACATACGAATTAGCATTTTTTGCATGGAAATTAACATTTTGTACATTCAAATTTGAATTTTGTGGTGACAAATTAATATTTGTGGAAACATAAATATTTTGCGGGCACGAATTTCGTGGCCAGAAATTAGTTTTTTATAAGGACAACGTAGCATATCTTTTACATAAATTTGTACTTTGTGGCCACAAAATTACTAGTAGGAACTGATGATACTAAAATACTAATTAACACTAACAAATACTAATTTGTTTTAACAAAATGATGATAAAATGCTAATTTGTATGCACAAAATGTTGATTTGTGTGGAAAAACGCTAATTTATCTACACATATTGGTGGATTTTTTTTTGGACACAAATTAGTAGTAGGAACTGATAATACTCAAATACTAATTTGTATGCATTACATGCTAATTGTTGACCACACAATTCTCATTTGTGTACACAAATGAGCATTTTCTGCTCTCAAATGAGCTAATAACAATGCTAACCTGGGGCCGTGAAATACTAAAAATCTACTAAATTGTTCCCACAAAATACTAATTTGTGGCCACATGATATTATTTTTAGGAAACAATAATTTTTTTTAATGTCATGTTCAGGGCTCTGTAAAAAAATAGAAGTTCGATAGTATAAAAATCTTACCTTGGATGTAACGTTAGGTGGAAAATGCCCTCTAAAATGGGCTTTAAAAAGGAAACCTTTTAATTCTGAGGTCAGGGTCAGAGTTAGGGTTTGGGTTAGGGGTTAGTTTGCATAACTTATTTGCTTGCAAATAACAAAATGAGCAAATATTGTTAGATTTTAATCAATGTCTTGTGAATTCTATGGATGTTTTCTTCCATCCAGCCTTATTTCCATTAAAAAAATGTAAATTTATTACTCGAAAACTTACTTAACTTACAAGTTTTTCTGCCTTTTTCCCAAAAAACGCTTCTAAGTAGTCAACCTCCTATCAGTTTTTGGAGGACTCATCACCTTTTTTTAAGTCTTTTTTTTTTCCTTTTAGTGTTTTTGCTAAAAAAAAAAAAAAAAAGGCAAAACATAGAAAATAAAAATAAAGCAGCTGAAATTCAAAATTTGCGTACATGTAGAGAAGAAAATACAATCAGAATGCTATTTGTTGAAGATGTCTACTCACATGCTTCTAGTTTTTTTTTAATTCTTTTTAATAATTTCAATGTTTGCTTTAAAGGTGTCCTCTTAAAGCCAACACAGGCTTTGTTCGTGCCACAGATTGCCGCCCCTCTTCCCATTTTTACCCTAGTCGTGGAAAACTAACTGCACTTGTAAAAACACACCCAAAAGTAGTTTTTTTTTAATATGCTTTTACAAGCAAATCTGTCTTGGTGGAACACCGACAGTCTGTTTTAATGGTGACAAAGACCCAGAATTAGTGGTTTCTTTTCAGCCTCTCTGTCTCACATGCTCTGTGTAAGCCTCACACTCATCCCTTCTCTCATTCTGCATCACAGTCTCCCAATTACTCCGAGTCAGCGTGGTTCAGAACTGAACAAAGGCTAATTTGAGGCATGTCACTAGCTAATTTGTGACATGTGGGTAGCTCTTTGAAATATCATATGTAGACTGTTGAAGCAGCTCTCCACTTTAATCTCATTAGCAATTTCATGTTGGATTCACTGTTTATCTGCTCCACAGTGGAGGGCATTTATGGAGAAGTCATGGATCCGTCTCTGCTTTTGTAAGCAGGTTACATGGGTTTTAATACTACTATTACTTTTATGTTATAGCAGTGATTTCTGTAACCCAACGTGATAGAAAAAGATACAAAGAAAAGAAGATATTCATTGTCCTGCTGTTTTCTTAAAACATTTACCTTGCCTCAAGTAGTTTTCAGACACCTGACATAGACACAGAATTTATCCTTTTTTTCACTACTGATGATTAAACTTTAACATTTAACCCTTATATTGGATTTGGGTCAAAATGACCCATTTTCATTTTCAGAGCTACTCATAACAGAAAATATGTTTTTTTCTCTCACAATTTTGATACTGAGGTTAAGCTTTAACAATTAACTCTTATATTGTGTTTGGGTCAAAATGACGACTTTGATATTTTGTGTGGCCCACCTGTGTGCCCTTTACAGGTTTGCCAGTTTTCCCCCACAAACCACCCATATCTAGCCGGAAGGGCAGGTGTGACTAGGGCTGTACAATCTATTTTTTTTCCTTTTTTTTTTTACTTGTCCTGTCCAACAGCTGGGCAAACAGATGACAACTGAGGGCCTCTTGTGTTGGACATATTTTACTTTAACAACAGGGGTTATTAATCTTCAGACAAACCAGAGGCATGTCTGAATAAACCTCTTTTGTAATTGAGGCCAAACTTTATTAATTTCAATCATATTTGAAAATCTTTGGTGTTGGACCGGATGGAAAATGAAAGGAGGGAAGAAGAGAGAGGGATGTTAGAGAGGGAGGGGGGGGGAGGAGGGTGGTAATAGGAGGGGGGGGGGGGGTAAAACCATTAAGCAGCATAAAGCAACAAGTTTACTGGACAACTACATTATCATTATGGTAAGGTTCAAGTGTAATACAAATCTCAAAGGGCGGGGCCTGTCCACACACACACTCAAATGTCATCAACACACCTGCTAGCTGCAAAGATGTCCACCTGTCAACATGTACACAAAACAAATAGTGTTCACACACGCACACCCATGCCTTCAAACTAACTGGTGTGAAATATTTCATTCATTCAATCATGCAAACTATTAGTGTAAAGGTGAGCTAACACCTGTGCTCAGGTGAGTGTTTATGTTCTTCTAAATGGATGGTGGAATGTGAAAAGAAGGAGGGGGAGTGCCCAGCCATCCCCACACCAAGACCCCCACCGCAGCAGCAGCAGCAGCAGGCAGAGAACAACCGCCCCCCGGGCGATCACATCCGCCACCCAGGCTAGGGCCAGCAGGACCGCCACGAGGCCCCCAGAGCCAGAGAGCAGGGAGGCATGGGGGGAAAGAGAGCGCCGCCCCAGCCCAACCAGGAGAGCAGCCCACCGCCGCAGCGGGAGGGCCCAACGCAGGGCCCCACCCAAGAAGGGCGCCCACAGCCCCAGACGCGCACCTCATCACCACCCAGGAGATCTGGGCATCCCCCCGCCCCAACCCCAGGTACGAGCCAGGACCCCCCAAGGGAGACCCGCTCCGCACTCCAGGCAGCCACCCACCCGGCCCACGGTTGGTCCAGGAAGGAGCAAGGCAGGGGACAGCCGACCCCACCCAGGAGGGGGGCACGCCGGGGAAAAAGGGGGGCCCACGAGGGTTGTTGTAAACATGGCCGGACCAGGCTTGACCACAGTTGGAAATTTGGCGAGGCCGAGTACCCGGGGGCAAGGACCAGAACCCACCCCACAGGGATCCAAGCACCCCCCCTACCAAGGGCCCTACATCTCTATGGTGCAAATTAAACCGAGAGGGGGGGGGCCCATTCCATACGGCAACCATGGGAGGGGGACCACTGCCAAGTAGCCCCCCGCCAAAGTGCATCGCAGGCTAAACCCCCCACCCCCTCACCCTAATAAGAGATTATATGAGGAAGGGGGTAAGTTGGGAACAGCTGTTAGACTTTCCCCCGGTGGTCAAACAGCCGACCCCCAGCCCCCCCAGCATAGGGCCCAGGTCCCCCAGCCCCAGGGCCCCATCCCCAGAGGCGCCGACACCCCAGGCCCAGCACCACCTACCCCACACAGAGAGAGAGGAGCCAGGCTGTACAATCTTAAGTTTACTTTCAGTCTCTGGTGAACCAGGTTTGTTGTTCGCATTTTCACTCGTGTGACTTCCGTGTTGTTTGCTTGCGCAAACCAACACCCAGAACTGAAGCCTTTGGTCCTAGCACAGTTCAGGTGAGCTATTACGCCTTTAAAAAAGACTGTCAGGTTAAACAAGTGTGGGTCGAACTCTCCAGTGTGGATACTCCCCAACCTTACTAATCTAGACCAAAAGATAAACCAATATGTCGTCTAGTTGCTGGCTTTAATGCCTAAATATGTTTCCCAGAAAAAAAGCTGGGTGTTTTGAGCATTTATCTCAAAGGAAAGAGTGATTATTTTCCTCAGCTCAGTAGGCTCAATAATTAGAGTGTGGCTGGAAAGGGCAAAAGCACAGAGGCATCCAATCAAATACCTTGATGTGACCATGAACAACATCCTTTTTTTTTTCAGAGATCCAAACAATAAATGATGTTGGCGCCTCCATTCTGGTGACCACAATGTATCAATCCAAGGGGCATAAGTCTAGATGAGTTCACAATGCTGTTTTAATTTCTTTTAATTTTTTTATTTCCACTCACTATTTTTGTATAACCAAAACACACAATCCCCGAACATCTTCAACAGTGAATGTATAATGAAGACAAATGGAGACATCAAAGGTTACTTAATGTAAAATGGTAATAAACGCGCTAGGATATAGGTAATTTAGTGTCATTTTCAGCTGGTGTGTTTTTTTTTTGTCCATATGTGGAACCTAAGGGCACATTAGAAATGTAAATTGTAATGACCTTCCTAGAGGAAGAACATTAAAGAAAGTCAACTTCCCCCTGGCTCATTTTTTCACTTTAAAAGCATTTAGGATGTTCTTTTTTTGGGTTTTAATTTGAAAAATAGAAAAAGTTTCAACCAAATCTAAAAAGCAGTACATTAATATACTGCTACTGACAACTGAATACACTTTATGGATCATCAGAAATTTAGATTTCAAATTTAAAACATATTGTGTGAATTTTTTCTTCTTGTGGACTCAGTGGTGCGTTTCCATCTGGTTTTGGACTAAGAAAGTAACAAACAAAACACTGCATCAGTCTATCCGAATGAAAGGGTTCGAACAGTCGGATCACAGACACTTACATGGGGATTTAACACAGACGCAGGTTGAAAGAAGCAAAATCATTATCAGGTGTCTCAGTAAAAGGTCACTTACACAGTGGATAATCCTTCAGAAGGAGTATTCTTTGCCTCTTGGGTGTTCTTTCCTCCACCTGCTGTCTTTAGCTTCTCACAGTGAGTTGCAGAGAGTCTGTCTCTCCAGCCGTTCAAAGCCCTCTTAAAAGCCACAGATGGTTTTATCTGTCCGTGTATCGCTTCATCAAAATACAGATGACCACTTTTGATAGAAGGAAGGAGAATCGTTAAAAAGGAAAATGGTAAGGCTCTTTTTTATGACAAAATAGTTTCAAAGCTTTTATTTTGTTGTGCATTAATAAATCCACCACTTAATTTTCAAAAGGATATTCTTATTTTATTAGTCATCTTTTTCTTTGTGGATGACTGTGCGGTTTAGCTTAGTTAAAGTTTTTTGGAAAATATCTACACGTCTGGATTTTAAAGCATCTAATTAAAGGGCCAGTGCATGTAAAACATTGCATATACAGGGTTGTGTATCAGTGCAAGCCTGCTTCAGAATACAATGCGATTACATTAGTAGCGTAAACAAATGAAGAGTTACGGTAGTTAAAAGAATGTCAACACTGGAGCTACAGCTTTGGTGTTAAAGGGTTCTGTTTAACCACAGAGGGGGGAAAAACATACCAGGGTGACTTTAACTGCTATTTTGCATCGATGAGATCTAACTTCCTTCTGTGGTTACTCTTTGAACTGAAGTTTTTCCTCTAGTTTTAGACAAACTTCAAACAGGAAGTTCAATTGGTCCCCCTTTTTGTTGAGCCACCTGTCTGACCAAGAGCACAAAGCATTCAGCAGTACTGCACAGTCAGCATGCTTACTTTTACAGAAGAAAAAAAAGTAATTTGACAGTTGTTGCGTAGTTGGCATCTGGGGGTTGTCTGTTTCACTTTGGCTAACCCTGTTGATGACTGCTCTCCTGCTACTATGACAGTGTCGTCTGGTCGCCGTAGTCGTTAAACGTCCTCCTGCTGCTGGTGAAGTGTTGACCAACAAGCTGCTCGCCTTGGATGAGCTGGTAGAGATGTTCGTTGTGGCGTTCTGGAAAGGCTTAAAAACCCTTGTGGGACTGTAGATGCTAATAGCAATGTGCAGAGGCTGGGGGATACAGTGATGGTGGGAGTAAAGGCACATTACTGTGGTTACAGTAGAAGAGATACTTTCTAAAGAGATGAGAAGGAAATGGGATCATGTAATGGATGTTCTGTTGTCCTGTTGCTTTCTCACTCTTACTTGGGCTTGAACTGAGCCTCAATGTGAAAACAGGAGGGGGGGCTTTTTGTGCACCATTTTGGGCTCTTCTTTGTTCTTTCATTAAATTCCTGCAGAGGAACTCTCTAGAAGCTGCACACAACCTCGCTCTATCTCAAACCGCTTGTCACATCAACGCGGCCACATGCCTGTGAGAGCAGCGAGACTCTGCTATGCCTCGCATTCGCACATCGAGGGCGGCTGGTGGAAAACAAAAGAGCAGAGGAGGCTTCCTGTTGCACTTCAAAAACGCCACTTATTGGGGCTTGACAGGAGGGAGCTCAAAGAGCTGCTGTGGATCTCGCCGTGATTTATTGAGAGATTGCAAAAATGTAACTATAAACAGACTCCTCCCACCAGTTCTTGCTGACACCATCCGTTTTTTTGGCTTCTGGATTGACTCCTGTTGTCTCACAAATGAGCAACTGACTTAAAGTAGATTGTTAGCTTTTCTCATTGTTGACACTTTCGTATTAATATTCTTTGTTTATAAGGTTGTATTCAGACTGGACACATTTGGTTAAAGTGAACCAGACTTTGTTTCCCCCAATAATCCTGAACAAAATTTCCGTCTGAATACATCAGGTGGACCCTAGACCCTAGACCAGGAACCGCTCTCTGTTTTCCTAAAAATCTACTGGTATATGTCATAGACACTTAATTAATAAAGAAAAATTTATATATAAAAAGTCTAATCTAAATTTCTTGTAGAAGCGTTTTAATTTTTACACATTTTTAAAAATAGTTTTTTCAGAAACCGGAAGCTTAAAAATATTGAAACCCAAACTTCAGCACAGTTCAGACCGATCCATGAAAATAATGTCTGATGTTACACCGGTCAGTGGTCTGAAAAAGGTTGGGGACCACTGCTGACAATGACTGCAAAAGGACTTTCATTATTCTTTCTCTAGTTACTTTTTTCCCGCCCTCATAATTCCTGGCTAATGACTGAAGAGAACTTTAGTCTACAAGCTTTGGTTCTACACAGAAATGTCCAGTTGAAAGGCAGGCTGAATACAAACCAAACACAAAGTTTAGGACTCAAACCGGACCAAATTAAGCGGACTTGGTCCGGACCAACAGACTTTTCCAGCCTTAATACACTTCAGGGAATGCTAATAATTAAAATCTACACTGAGAGATTAATATAACACAAAGACACGCTGGTGTTTTAAGTTTTAAAATCGACTTGGTTTAACTTTCAACAAGCCTTCATTAGCTGTTTGTTTTGTATGTAGAGTCCAAAATCAGTAGTAGAATCTAGTGTAGTTACGCCTGAACTAATAGTTTTGAAGACAGAAGCCCAAAACACGCATTTAAGTACATTTACATAGACTTTTCATTGAGAGCGGCCGCTTGAACACGCATGGCCGAGGGCGGAGTGAATGTAACTTTAGAGCTGCAGAACAAAGGAGTTTATGCAAAACAAGGTCTTTTTATTTTAATTTTTTCATCCTCAGAAGCTTGGCATTAAGTTTCAGAGCTATGCTGATGATACACCACTTTATAGCACGTCAGCTTTTTAACAGAGTTTAAGCAAAAAAATTATTAACAGATTTTACTGGTTTGTTGTTTGAACTTTCTCTTTTTTAACCCTTGTGCTATCTTGGATGACCCCCACCCTTACTTTGACATGCTCTCCCTACCAAAGGAACAGGTGGATAAAGGTGGAAAAATTTCATGTAATCCATTGAACCAGTGAAGATCACAAAAAATTGAAATAAAAAGGATCAGAGCTCTGTCTAGTGAATCTAGATGACCCAACTTCCAACGGTAAAGTGCCTAGGATAGCACAAGGGTTACAGGTGTTGCCTTGACAACTCCATAAGAATCCATACAATTGTAATCAGATATTTTTATGTCTCTAAATGTCGTTAAAATCATCAGTTCTCTTTTGTTTTCCACTTTCTTTATCTAGTGTTCTGGCACAGATGGAGGAGGGAAAAAAGCGACTGTAGGAATGTGCATGTGCATGAATGAGTGTGCATTCCTCTCACTTCTATGCTCCGAATAAAATTTCTCTGGAGTAGCGCTTACCTGCTGGGATAAATACAGGTCGTGTGCTGGAATAATGTAGTGCCTTTAGCCTGCTCACACTTTCTTGGCGTTAGCCTTGTCAGTCAGCAACCTCCTGTGGACGTTTTTGTGCAACCCGATCCTCGCAATCGCTTCTTCCTCCCGGATCAAAGAAGATGAAAGAGATCAAGGAAAAATGAATTCTGACATGCAGAGGAAAATAAAAACAGAGTGTAAAGATTTGATTATGTCATCAATATAGTTTATTTATTACCAAAGAGAATTTCATTTCCATGTTTTAGTTTTTCGTTTTGTTGTGTTCCTCCTCTTAAATAGAATTAGATGGCTGCTGTATAGCAGCCATTACCGTCATCATCAGTGGAGATGGGAAGTAATGATGCTGTGTTTGATGCTGGCACACAGGAGCACGTGAATCATCGGATTAATTGACTTATTCAGACCATTAACCATTTGGAGTAATTAACAGATGTAATGTTCAAAGCTATAGCCTCATCCATAACAAAAGGAAATCACTGTCAGGTTTTTTTTTTCCCATCATCTCACAAACTGACAAACGGCAAATGAATACACAGCTCAGCTGTACAACCTGTACAGAGTTACATTGTTTGTCTTGTCTTGTTATTCAGTAGAATCTTATGAAAGTTTACAGATTTTCTATTTAATATTCAATTTAGGTCAATCGTGACAGCCTAATTGTAAATAAATGTAGCTGTACTGTATCCTAGTGTTTTGTACTTTTGTGTTGTGTTGAAGAGATTCCAATTACCCAACTTTACAATAGACAATCAGATGTTGCAGGTGAACTTGTCTCAAAGTGTCATCAGTTGACTTGTTTCAAGATATAGAACTACCGGTAGAGTTTGTGACGGAGCCCCGCCAGTGACAGACCACAATCATGACCAGTATCCAAGGACCTCTGACCTTAGACTGACCTCAAATACCACACAGCTGTTGGCCCATTCACCAGATGTGAGGGGTACTAGGGTTTTCAGACGCACAATTCACAACCAACTCCACCGCTTTGACTTGAATGCCAGACAACTGTTGCAGCTGACTCCACTGACACCAAAACATGGCAGTGAACGTTTGCAGAGACCATGTGACCTGGACGGTGCTACAATCATCTACCAACCTGTTCACTGTTGAGCGCAAGGTCACTTTGCACAAAATGAGTGTTGTTGGAGAAGGTGGGCGATACGCCAAGGTCAACTTGGTCTTCAGGGTTCATTTTGGTGAAGGACAGGCATCGCCAGTCAGCGCAAAAACGATTTGGTTCTTAACTAAGAGACATCATAGAACCCACCACCATCCCCCAATTCCACCAACTTTCTGTTCATGGATGATAAAGCTCCACCACACGCTGGACTTCAGAAAGTTGGAGTGCCTCATACGGTATGGCTAGCAATGATCCCTGACCTGAACCTCACATAGCCCATCTTGGACCATCTAAAGCAGAGACTGGATGATCGTACCCCACACCTAAGTGGCCTGGCAGACCTGCAGGATGGGAAGAGGCTAGTGAGGACCACTGACGTAGGGTAAACTGTACAAATACCCATTATTGACGTGGTTAGTTGTTATAATTTGGGGCTATCGTTATTATTGTGTTCATAATGGGGGTTAATAAATATCAAACTAATGATAATGATGTTTCTTCTCAATCATTATCAGCCATAACTTTAAATCAAGTTCAGATCAAGTAGGAAAAGCGCTCATGTAAATAACAATATCCCTAACTTATCGTGAGTGCTGTATAAGTATGCAGGCTGTTGTGTTCACACGTGCCTTTTTCTGACTCGCATATAAAATGCCTCATTTCAGCTTTTGTTTGCTCAGCAGAATTATCTTTATGAAAATCGCCACTTTAAAATTTCCTCTTGCTTTAGCTCTTTTTTCCTTAGAACGATGTTTTTCCCATGAATCCTAAGAACTAGATTAGCTCTTTTATTGTTTGTTTTTTTATTGTTCCTATGCAGGTTGTGGTGTCTCAAATAATATGTTATAGATCAAAGTAAGGAAAATTGATTTAAATAAAAACAAACTGTAGAAATCCTGAACTTTTACACGTCTTATATGACTCCCACGGTTCTAAGAGTCCTAAAGTCTTTAAATTATGAAATCTGCTTCCTATCTATCTTTCTAATAATAAAACCTTGTTAGCAGCTATTTACGTTTAAGCTCTCACCTAAATAACGACAAAATGACTACACAATAAAAACAAACAACCATCTCAGATACACATCTAAGGCTTATGTTCTCTAATAAATGCAGGCAGGAGTGAAACATCTGGCTCCTGTAACATATTTCCCTCTTAGGTGGCTAACAGATGTTTGCCAGATGATTTCTAATTACAAAACTATAGATTACATTAAAGTATTGATGAGCAAACAGATGGTTTTAGTAAACACGATGGCTGTCCTATTTAACCAACGCCATATTCTCACTAATTTAGTGGCTTTAGTAGCAACACTTCCTGCTGTACAGTTTTTGTTTTTTTTTTTCGTCATGGCGTTTTCAGATTTGTCTACATTTGATTGTACATTTGGGGTTTAGGTCAGAATTCTTTGCTTTTTATGGGGGTGAGAACGTTTTGCTGCACGGCTTACCTGCCTTTGCTCGTGCTCTCACGCATCCACGGTTCAGCATCTTCTTCCGACCTGTCTCATCCACACAAAGTCCAGAGCTAAATTGAAGACGGATCTCAAAGAAAACCAGGGACTTATTATTCTTTGTGCTCACGAGCAGCACTTATTAAATCAGTTCTTCAGCGCAAAGCTGAGATCAGCATTTCACTTTTAGCTTCTGCTGACTTCTGAGGCTCTGTGGCTTTTTGTGTTTCCTGTGTAGATTAGGGGAGTTATTAAACCTTTTACATAATATTAATCAAAGTTTGCCATGAAACCTTTTTCAGGTTTTCCGATTCTCAAGAAACTTTGATGCAACATTTGTTTTCTATTTTATTGTTCTATGTAGAATAATATAGTAATTTGTCAGATGTATGTGTTTTCTATGGACATTTGTGCTAAATATCTCCACTGGAAGGGTGCAGTACGTTCCAGTGACCCTTTTAACACTGGAGACGTTGACGGCAACACTTAAGCTTTGGTCACATCCAGTTTGGTCTACGACCTTGAGATTTCCTGAGGGTCACTTCAGAATTCGGTAATTGTGCATTAATTGCGTAAACAGTTGAAGGGTTACGGTAGGTCAAAGAACGTCAAAAATTGAACTAAGTCCGCCTTTCAATTAAGACTTTTTGCTTTGTATCATTTATATATCGATGAAAAGTTAAATGTCAAACAGAGTTTTTGTCTAAGTGTTGATTTATAGGCTTTGGCTGTGATCAGGTACAAAGTTGTGTTTCTGTCTCGTCTGTCCTCCAGCAGGTCATCCACCTGAAAACCCTTAATGGCATCTTGGGTGTTTTTTTTGTTTTGTTTTTCTGTTTGTTTGTTTTCCCCAATGACTGTCTGTCTGTCAATCCCACCTCCCCGGCGATGGTTTAATGTGCACAAACTCTGGCGCGGATGAGTTCACAGCGACAGGAAAGGTTCTCATCAAAGCCTTGGTGGTTTGCGGTTTCTTAGCCTTCACAGCACCAACGTCCAGCTCCGTTTCCATCAAGCCTTGCTGGTCTTTAATTGGTTCAGCTCATGATGGCTTTTACATCGACGGACTGTACTTGACACAAACGCAGCCAGATTTTGACTTCCGTCAGTTTGCTAACCACACGCTGTGTTTCTCCCACTGAGGAAGAGGAGCCCACAAATGAAAACTGCTATGTTCAAGACATATATGTAAATTTTTTTAAGTAATATAAATTTTTTCCCAAACAATTTTTGTGACAATTAGGACTCCATCTTTATTGCTTTTTTTTTTTTCACTTTATAAATGCTTGTTTTCATGCAAGCGCCCTCCACGTACGTGAGACAGTACACTCAGAGAACTTTCACTAATCCTCTTATCCTTCCTTCGGGGAGGGGGGCACAGTTGAGTGTAAACAAAGAAGAGGAGGGCAAAGGAAAGGAGAGGCAGAGTGGATTATAGTCCATCTCCTTTTTGAATCCAAGAAAGATCACCAAGTCATTTACACAGCATTATTTGTTTATTCTGGAATAAAACAAATCGACTAAATAGACAAGATTCCTTCTTTTCTTTTTTTTTTTTTGCTTTGGTTTTCTGGTGGTGATGCTGTCCGTTAGGCCTGCACAAGAAATCAGATTTTTTTTTGTTATCACAATATCAAGCAGTGCAATACACATATCACAAATGATGGCAAAAATTGCAATAAAACAATATTGTGGCATTTGTAAAATCAAATAAAAAATATTTATGCATTTGAGCAAACAGATGAAGCCCTTTTGTGTTAGATGTCCCCCTCCTATGTAGAGAGGGTCATTTGGAGTATCATTTTTAAACTGTTGCAGTAAAATTGGAAGTATATTTTCGGTTGTTTTGCTAATTGTTTATGTATATCGTCATCGCAATATTGATCACAAATATCGCAAATCGCGAGTTTTCCTCATATCATGCGGCTATAAATGTCGGTCGTTCCATTGGTGTCAAGCATCTGTAAATCTTTGTTGATAGACCATATTCTCCATGCTATGCGGTGCAGTCATAAACTTTAATTTTGTTTTTTTTTTAAAGCCTTATAATCCAGAGTTCCTTTTTTACGGATTAAATCTAGTTGTCTTTACTGATGTTGAAGCAATTTTTTACAGTACACAGCACTCTTTCAAAATATTTGGTTGGCTGTTATTGTAAATCCGCTAATGTGGCTAACATGTAGCTGTGCCGGGCTGGGATTTTTTTTATGCGTTTCTAACAAGGTTGGTAGTTACAGTAAAGTTTGTTCTAGTGGTATCAGTCTTTTTTTTTTACATGTTGCAAACAAAGTTGGGAGTTACACATATTGTGAATATAAGCTAATGCTACACGTTAGCCTGTTCATATTTTTTTCATATTTTTTATGTGCTACTAACAAAGTTGGGAGTTAGCATAGTCACAAAAACATATGCTTTAGCGTTATCAGTCAGATTTTTTTTTTGTATGTGTTGCAAACAATTATGGGTGTCACAGGAAGTGTTAATATGCTAATGTAGCGTTGTCAGACTATGTTTATTTATTTATTTATTTTCTTGTGTTGCTAACAAAGTTGAGGGTTAGCACAGTCACAGTAGCGTTTGTTCTAGTGGTATCGTCTGCTTTTTATGTCTTGCTAAAAAATTTCAGAGTATTGTGGATATGCTGACGCTATGCAGCATGTTACAGAGTTACTGTGAACGCAGTTAATAAAGTGTAACTGACTGACGGACTTATCTCTGACTCTCTTGTCACGCTTATTGCGTCCTATAGTTTGTTGCGCTTAATATAGGACATTTTGAAAATAGACAATTCACTGATGATGCACCTTGTTATGGGATACGCCCTAAAGTGAAGAAAATACTGTACCAGAATTTAAACAGGAATTCTACCAAAAATGGGCTGCATTAATGGGTCTTATGTCAGGTTTTATGAAGTTTTTAGAATATTTAGTTGTATATCTTTGTTGTCAGTATCCATTTACTGTATATGAGAACTGTGCCAAGTGAGTGTGATGTTACCCATAGAAAATGGCGTACTTCCAGCTCAAACGAAGTGAAGTCAATTCAGTCGGAATTCAATTCAATTCAGTCGGTGTGTGTTGGAAACATACACCGTCAGTGAGCTGAGATTGGTCCAATTGGTCTGATTCAACATTTCTAAGGCAACCACTCTCGCCAATCAAGAGTGAGCTTGTTGGAAGACCACACCCTACTTCTTGAAAGTGGACCAGAGGAAATCTGTCAATCATAAATCCTGAATGTTTTACGTGAGACCACATAGTTTTATTGAGGATTCTGATTGGTTAGTTTATAACTTGAATAACGTACTACAGAAAAAAATATGAAGAAAAAATAGGGTTTGCATAACATGTTTAAAATAAAAGGTATCAGAACAAGAATGGTTATTCTGCCTATTAGTATGACTCTGACAAACTATAGTTTTGTTTTATCTGGAGGACAAATCTCAGGTTGGAACAGCCTGTTCTGTCATGCAGAATCCTCTGACAGCAGGTGCTAGATTGTTTCCATTTTTCAGAAGATATCACTAATATATGTGTAAATTTGAAACAGCGACCAATGTTCTTCGTTTTACAGCCCGAGCTGTAAAAAAAAAAAATCCAACCGTTACTACCATTATCCTCCTCCTGCTTCTTTATGATCGCCCCAGACGCCTCCCGGGAATATGTCCAGCTGTGGAAGCAGCTCGCGCTGGCTCCTGTGCTGTAGTCTGATGCGTATGTAAAAGGGCAGCTGTGGACGGTGTTTGATGAGCAGAGATAGCATTAACAGAAATAGATCCTACAGCACGGCAGAGGATATGCTAGAGGCTTTCAGCAGAAATGATGCTGTGTCCTTATTTGGTTTAAAAGTTTTAGAATTTTTGACTTTTTTTTTTAGAAGTCTGTTCCTGCACTAAGTGTTTCTCCTTTTTCTCCTTTTTCCTCCCCATATCGATGCTGACCTGTTTCCTGACCTCTGCTATTTCCTGAAAAGGTAAGACCCCAGTTCCCTATGCACCAAACGCCCTGATTTGTTGAAAACTCCTTTTCTGCATCCATTTGGAAGCCTTATAATGACTTGAACCTTAACGCCGTGTCACGCAGCTTCTACGTACATTTCGCACATATTGCACGGTTGAAAATTGTTCATACGTGAATAAAAGTGGTAAAAGAGAAAACAATTGCGATCTTTACATGAAACGTATCACGAATGAATCACATTCAAACCATGGAAGAAGTACGGATGAACCACGCAAAGAACACGTAAATCATCGTACAATGTGAACTGTGCGTGATTTTTGCGCTGTTTACCTGCAATTCATTAGAGATTTGTCCATCATTTTAATGTAATTTTAACGTGATGTGTGTTGTATACGCGATATAAAAGTTATATATCGGAGGTACAATAGTGAAAGGTCTGTCAGACGTACGTGGAACGGTCGCTGAAAGCCACAAATTTGCGAATACATCTTGCAAAAATCACTCACGTTCGCAAAAAAGATGTACGTAATAGTTGTGTATAAACTGCTTAAATACTTGTAAACTGTATCATTCTTAACCGCCCAAAAATTTTGAACAGCTCAAAACTGAATTCATGAAAAGATTCGTTGCCTGAAACCCTCGACGGACATCTGCTTACATTGATAAATGACCAGCGCAAGAAACACGCATGGATTTGGTATATCATGCATACGTGTGAAATGCGCAAAGTGTACATGGCTGTTGGACATGGCCTTTACACTGGTTATTAGATGAGGGATAAACTTTTTTCGCCCATCCATCTCCCTTGGTGTCATTTTTAGCAACAAACACATAAACTGTACACAGTGATCCTTCACTTTTTCGCAGTTCACCTTTTACAGTGTTGGGCTGTGTCTGAATTCCTTCACCACTCAATATATAGGGGGTTCGCCATTTTGTAGTGTTGTCCGAATGTTCTATTACAAAATCCAGTGCCCTAGATATTTCACAGAAGTCTTTGCAAAAAACCAATGTGCATCGATGCTCACTAGATTGGTGAATATTAACCACAGTGCATTGCCTCTGAACAATTTTTGTCATAAAAAAATGTATTTTTTAAATAAACCTCAACGTTTTTATCTTTAGAAGACAGTAGGTTGTAAAAGGTCGTTGCAAAACGCTCATATCAGCGAGATTTTAGCTTTGTGAAATCGATGATGGGCAGACGGCGCCTTCTGGGTTCTCTTTTCTTAAGCTGGGTTCTCTTTTCTTAAGCTGGGTTCTCTTTTCTTAAGCTTTGTCATTTCTCTTTTATTTGTGCTTGTTTTTGTGTGTCTTATTACGAGGGGCTTATTTAATTATTTTATTTCATGTGTGGGGTTTGTTTTTATTGTATTCTTGTTTGTTTTTTATGGAAAGCACCTTGAACTCTCTGTTTGATATGAAAGGTGCTTTATAAATAAAATTAATTTGAATTTGAATTTTATCTGAACTTAATGTGATACCCGCTGTTTAAAAAAAAAAAAAAAAGAAAAAGTAGTGAGCATGGCGTCCGAATTGCTTTTAAAATCCAGGGCACTACATAGTCCCGCTCTATGAGTTTTCTAGTAGTTAGGGGATAGGGTGGGAATTCAAACAGAGCCTTGAAATTTCGCAGATTTTATTTGTATAATTTTGCAAGCCACTGTTTGTTTGTTTTTTGTTTACAACCTATTGTGTTTATTGACAGTTGACAATTGTCAATCTTCTCCATGCCGTGTCCCCTGTGCAGAATATGTTCAGTTTGCCAAATTGACATACATTGTCAAATGCGATCAGATCTTTGGTTCCTTTATATAATACTGGATTTATTTTTCTATGAAGGTTGGAACTTTGAGAGTTTAAACAAGAGAGAAAAGTGTGAAATCATGTCTGCCTCATTAAAGTGTATAAAGTGTGGAGTAAGTAGGTTTACAACCTTAAAGCATCTGTAATAATTATGAAAAATAAAGACGACTACTTCACTGACTTTATCTATTGCAGGCTACTTTTATAACCTAATTTATGCCATACACAAGGGACCACTGTATATCTTTGAATATGAAAAATAAATAGCTTTTCTATTACCAGATGCCCTGTTTTTATAATAGCTCCACAAGCAGTTGGACAATCTCATCATTGTCCACAGTTTTCAATCGTCCAAACTCAGGTTCCACACTTTTACCTGCAACCCTGGGGTTGGGGAGCTAAGTAAATGTCAAATAAGTGTGCAGCCTGGAGCTACAGGTTGCTCACTGCAGTCCAACCACCTGCCACCTAAATGTTTTATTTGGTAATTTGTCGATATAAGTGGGCTAAATGGTAAATTCTGCACCCTATGTTATATCGCAGCTGTGAACAGATGCCTGTTGGAACAGAGAGGAAAGCATTTTGTCGGCCAAAAAGCTGAGATTTTTTTTGGTGATTTATCTATAATAGAAAAGTGGATCGGTAGACTACTTAACAGAAAACGACCTGTTCTTAACCAGATGGTCATGTTTGTCCAAAACTAGAAACAGGAAACTCAAAAAAAACAAATACAAGGAAAGGGTAAAAAAATACTGTATGTTGTGATTTGGGCAGTGCTGAAGGAAGGTACAGGTCACTCACGAAACATGGCGGGCTTCTTCCAAAACAGGTCAGTCCGTTGAGTGCGCTGAAATTGAAAAGAAAATGCCGTTGTAGGGATCATTTGGGCCAGACGCAGCCAATCCCTGGAAATTAGGACATTTGGGTTCCTTCCCACTAGGATAGTCAGTGGAGGCTGTTCAATTTTCACACTTTCATTTGGTATGGTTTGGTTTCAAAGATGGCACTTAAAAGCTACAGGGCATTTGACGCGCGTCCAAAACTCATAAACCGTGTTTAGCCCATGGTGTTAACACTGGACAAGCAGGGAGGGGCTTCTTCTTCATCTCCCTTTTCTACTGTTTACTAGCACGTGTTCGCCACCTACAGTTGGAGGAGGCTTGGTGCAAAGTCCTGTCCCAGATTTTCTCTTTTACAGCTCTATTCCAGACAGTAGGGTTTCTTAGCCACCCCGTTTAAATTTGCACCCCGGGTAATTGCCCGGATGACCCGTGCCTAAAACCACTACTGACTCCAGTATATGAAAGACTTGGTTTCATAGAATTCCAGCCGGACCAAATGAGCCACAATTATTAGTTTCTCCTTTATGATTAATTTTCAAACAATTGACACTTCCGTGAATGAAAGGGCACGCCATCCATATGTCACTATCAAATCCAAGTCCCTGGTTGGTCAAAGGTCAACTTGGTTTAACTTTCAGCATGCACTCCATAGCTGCAAATTTTGTACGCAAGTGGGCTGCTGGAGGGTGACAGTCTGAAATCGGCCAATCATCAGACGACTTGGGGGACCTTGGAGATCCTCCTCTCAGTAAATTTTGCACTGCTGCCTTTCTGCCACCCGCCTGTCACTGGACTGCCTCCTGCGCAACCTCCAAATGTGCCTGGGGGCTTTTGCCCCATGTCAAAAAATTGTCTGTTCGCTGTAAGATTTCAACTTTTTCTTAAAACCTCTGCAACCACATCCTACCGATTACAAATCCACCGTGCAACCACCTGCCAATTTTGCTGAAAAATGTGCATTTCGATAGCATTTTGGCATATGTGACCTAGGTTTCAACAAAAAGCTCTCAGCAATGGGGATGGGAATGGGGAGTGGGGTTGCTCCATGGCAACGGTCCCGCGCACGACAACATAAGGAACTACATCCTCTCTGCAGAAACCATGTCATAGATAATGATACAAGTTTTTGATTTTTGGTTAAAACCACTAAAATCATAATTCAAATGTAAATAAAATCTTAAAAGATGATTCATTTAAACATAAATTAAACACATTCTCACAGAAAAGAGAACAAATGATAGTCAAAGGCTTCTGTGAGAAGCCTAAATGGCTAAGAGTCCAAGCACATGCGATTAAAACAAACAAAAACCGATCTATCCATACCATTGTTATGCATCTGAAAATGAATGCAGCAGTTGAAACCTCCTCTAAACAGTCATTTCCAACAATGGAGGCTAGCAGCAGAGTCACAACCACAAACAGTTAGGAGTGAGAGGTTAGTCAAGAGCTTTCAGGGGTCAGGCCTTTGTTGGTGGCTGCAGTAAATATCCGTAATGGTCTATAATAAACAGAGAGCCCATAAGGCCTGTGCTATTGTCAGCAGAAAGCCAGGCACTACATCATTCTAATGGTATCCCAAATGGACAATGTCTGCCACTGTAAGCACCCAAAGTGAGAACAGCCGGCCCCCTTTATCTCTTTGACTACTCAAGGCGTAGGGGGTAAATAAGGCTTGTGGCGTTCCTTAAGATCTTAAAATCAACCCCTATAAATTTCTGCCAATCCAAAGAAATCTAATGTCAGTCCTTCGCTGCCATTTGAACTTCTTTGTTTGTTTAGGGGCGGATGGGAACAGTAAGTGACAATGTTTGATCAGCAGTAAGTCCAGAAGCCTTCTTTAGTTCCCATTAATGTCCGCTTTAGATTCCACCTCTGAAGTGCATTAGTGTGTTTGCTTTTTTAAGGTTAGGGGCCACTGCTGCACAATCTGTAAGCCAGTACTCAACCATGGGTTCAATAGAATAGCGTAGGAGTTGAGTAAATTGGTAGACTTAAATATATACTCTAAATTGGACCTTTATAGACCCATTCCAATCCTCTTTTGTTGTGTTTTCAAAGCATTTTCAGTGGTCTTTTAACTATGATTATGCTGTTTTTAGGGTTAGGGTTAGGGCAAAATAAAAAAAACTTGTCATTTTCTAGAACATGGTTTCTGGAGAGCGGGAAGAGTTCGTTGGAAATTTCCCTCTGAGTTGTGGGCCCCTTCCTCATTGCTGAGAGATCTTTGTTTACACTCTTTCCCGCTAGCTTACAGGCCCTCAAACTCCCAACTTAACATTACTGATACAATAAACATGGTGAGCAATATTGGAGCCTTTCCAACCACACAGTTTTGAGCCAGATGTCAGCTCCGACAAGGAAGACAAAGACGTTGGCGTGGATGCATCGGATTGGGTGGAGCAGGAAGCTTGCAGCCCCGCCCAGTGTATTTTCTATGCAACTATTTGAATAAAGAAATATTCAGAAATGCAGCTTTGAGCTTAATTTTCTTTGTATGTGCTCTCCAACATTAGAAAAAGGCTACAAGAACACAGTAAAAACACCAAAGACATGGTTTTCATTAGATTGGGTCTTTAAGGAATTTAGCCTTTGTACTTTATTATGACAAAAAGCTGTGTAATTTACTCAATTTGAGCATAATGTAGGGGATACTTACAAGATTAGGGGACATTTAAAAAGAGGGATTTCAAAGCACTAAATAAAAAATGCCAACCAATGAGATCATTTTCACCTTAAATTTCCCAACGTAGGAAACCAGAATTTGAACGCGATGAGCTTCCTTCAGTGCGGATACACTACTGCTTAACTGCGTAACCACAGGGGGCCCGAGTCCCCCTGTGGCGGTCCCCAGCCTGCATAAGAGGCAGGGTTGTGTCAGGAAGGGCATCCAGCGTAGCACTTTCTCCCAAACCAGCTGTGTAAATCAGTGAAAGCTGATTTGTTCTACATAATTCTCAGAATATTAATAGACACTCTCATACAATTGTGACTAATGTTTTAGTGTGACGTTGCAAGCCAAGCCAACAAATAGTGAACCATTTAAAGAAAATAATTTGAGGAAAAAATGTGTCTGATTTAAAATACTGTCATTTAAAAAAAGAATAGGACAACAAACAGCTTTTATGTTGTTAAGTAATCTATTTATAATTATAGTCTCTGCGTTGATTACGATTATCTCAAAAGCATCTATTTTTGTTGTTATCCATCCACACTGACTTATAATGTGTGTGTTATTGTTTTTTTAAATAAAGCTTTGTAAATGTACATATTAAATTGTTTTCTTCACTTAGCCCTTTTTTCGTTGAACTTTTTTTAAGTAAGGTACTGTTTAACACCTGCACCTTGCATGTGCAAGGGGGAAAAAAAGCAATTTGATTTCTGTCGCTTTTCAATTTTTATTTACTTTTTTTTATCCTTTTATTAACAATCAACCAATTATTCAAACTTTATTTATTTTAAAAAAAAACATGTTTTATGCATCACAGCTTAAAGTGCTTTACAATGAAAGACATGCAAAAGGTTTTTTTTAGTTTTTTATTAATTATGATAAAATTGTGTCAACATTTTTTGTTATTAACTGATATAAAAATGTTAAAGTCCTATTAATTACCTAAACAACACCATTAAAAATGAAAACTTAACAGTGTTAAGTTCCTGCACAAGTCAAGTGCTAATGGATACAACTTTACATAATAAATAAATAAAAATGTAAATACCTTAAATTTTGTTTATAGCAAATTAGTGTCAAATGTTATATAGGGTTTGAGTTTCATTTTGGGAACATTGTCATCCTGAGAATGGCAGATTTGAATGTATACAGCTTTTAGCACATGGTAGATGCCATTTAACTCACTATCTAACTATCAGCTGCCAACATTGGGTCCCTCATTACCCATCAGCCCATTTGCCAGATGCCTCATCATAACCTATTTCCCCTGGCAGCCTCTGTCAATCAAAACGCCTGGAAGAAGCTGGAAAGTCAACTAATGTGTGGAAGCATGTTTGTCTACATGTCAGGTCACCTTATAGTGTGTTTTTGAGAAAGATGGATGGGGGGGGGTTGGGGGGGCATGCGACTGCAGATGTGGAGTAAATTGCGTCTGGGTCAGTGGAATGCAGAAAGAATAATAAGTGAATCAGTAATTAACTCTTGTCCTTCCATAGTGCCTCCCATTTAGACAAGGGCAAAACCACAAGCAGACTTACAATTACCTGCAAATGACATGTTCTTTAAAGGCTCCATTGAGATACTGCACTTAAAGAAACAAGTGTGACCTTAACTTCAAATAACAAGAACCCTCTGGCTGCCTTTAAAAGTTTTTGCCAACTAATGATGTTTCAATTAGTCGATTAGTATCGGCATCTGTTTCTGCTTCAGTTTTTTTTTTTTACTTTTAATTGTAAAACCAGGTGTTTTTCTGTTTATTAAATCAAAGCAGGTAAAGTATGCAGTAGAATGGATCTTTTTCATTATGGCCTTTATTTTTAAAGGCGATAAATAAAAAAAAGGCACCAAGCATTTAAAGCGCGGCCTAATAAAAACTGGTAAAAATAACTAGAGGAACAAAAACATACAAAATAAAAGCAAAATTATAAGAATAAAAAATAGATTTTAGAAAAAGTACATATAGCTTTCTAAATATATCCTAAACTTGATTATGCTTACACGAGAAATTTTTGTTTTTTTGTAACTGACTTTTTTTGTAATTCTTTATTTTCCCGCAAACTTGTAGTAGCATGTTTGCTAGCAGTAGTGCTAACATGCTATGCTTTCGTAAAAAATGTCAGAAAAAAAAGTTTTGGGTTTGATTATGATAAAAAAAAAAAAAAAAACCTTCATATGTTTATTTTATTGTTTACACTGACTAATCTTTAAATATAGAAAAGTTGCTTTAGAAGCACTAGTGGAGCTAGTATAGGTAATACTAGTTGCTATAATGGTGCCTTCATTAATTATAGTTAGTTTGAGCTAAAGCTATTTAATGAAAATAGGAGGAAGAAAATAATGATTTTTTTATAATAACATTTCTTGTTACTGTAACTCTTTTTCTTTTCATTTCTTTATTTCCCTTTGTGGGGCCACCTTCTGTTAGGATTAGCATGATATAGGCCCTTTAACTATAGAATAGTTCCTGCAGAGAGAGCGTAGCTAGTCAAGCTCCCATAGTTAATACTAGCTGCTGCAATGTCGCTCTAAGTATAATAATATTAGCTGTTTCCATCGACTATGATATTGCGCGAATTGGATTTTTGATAATAAATTTGCCTAATGGAAACAACAATTTTGATTATTGAAAATAAGTTTGCATGCTTGGAGGAGGTATTGAAATTGACATTTATTGCTAAACTGCAATGGAGACAGTTCCCGAATTAAAAGAGTCACGTGACCAACAACCGGATGGCAATGCTCCAATTGGTAGGGACTGGCTGCAGAATTGGCGACACAAAAGGTCCCAAAGCTTTACAAAGGTCATCATAACTGAGCGTGTCTGCTGGAAATCATGGTATTGTTTACCTCTTTTGCCATATTTTTGAAGGACTTATCGTGTGAGTTACTTTGTGTTTATTCACATTTATGATTTTATGGAACAGTGACATTTCTAGAATTTCGATAGTTTAGCCCATGTGTGTAATGTTTCAAAACACAGCTTCTAATTCTAGCCGCTGTAGTGTTGCTCTAAGTATAATATTATTTATATAGTTAATTTGAGATAAAACTATCTAAAGTAAAAGTAATGTAATGGTTGTTTAGAATAAAATTGAATAAAACGTTATCGATTCCACAAAAGGGAATTTACACCTTGTGTTTACGATGGCCCTAAAGTGCAAATCACAACACTTAAACATAAGAAAAATCACAAAAACAATGAAAAAAGCAAAAGAAATTAAATACAACATTATATTTCTGAAATCAAAGCAAAATGTAAAAAAAATCAACGTTTTTAGAAAACAAATGTAGGTTAATTTCCAGTAATCAAAATGAAATAATAAAAAGGAAACACGATACAACAATTGTCCATTATTTTAACTTAAATTTATTTGGCATAAAGTGACACTGGATGTGGTCCGTATTAATCATGAAAATGTTCATGGTATGCAGACATCAGACAGCATTTAAAAAAACTCAAATGCCATCATCCATTTATCAATGATAGGACCTTGTAAATTTATAAATAAGAACCAGTGGAGAAGATTGAAACGTAAAGAGGTTTATGTTGATTTTTCTCAGATCTGATGTGTTGATTGAAGGGTGAAGTGTGTGGGTAGTCATGCATTCACATCATTGGGAAATGTCAAAGTAGGTGATGGTGAGGTACAGGCAAATTAACAGCTGATAAGACATGTAGGAGTGAGAAATGGAGGAGGAAGGCGGAAAGAGAAAGTTTTCTCAATGCCAGATGGAGGAGCAGTTGGCACCGTTCTTATTACTGTGGGGATGGATTTTCTTCTGTGGCGCCAACACACACATACATGCAATCGCATAAACACACACACATGCAGAGCGACATGCTGTCACTCCGCACCACCTGCCCAGCACCTGGTCATCAAAGACCAAAGAGGGCTCTCATCTTTAGAGGAGGAAGAAGAAATTAGGGCAAAAGAAAAGGAGAGGAAGAGTATGAATTAGCACGTTTCTCGTACTTATTCCTCTTCTAAATAAATGTCTCATACTTTTCTCTCTAATCCATCACTTTACTTAACCGGACTATCATCTGCATCGCATTTTTGTTTATATCTTTTGTGTGCGTGATTACACGGTTTTGCCCTTGCGGTTCAAAAAAGCGAGGTGTGTTGTGCATGTGAAAAAATTAAATGTGACACAGATGGGAGGAGTAGCCTCCCCCTTTGATCCAATTGGTGCAACAGAAGGACAGACCCTGATCAACACATGTCTGACAAAACTGTTGGACACCATCAAAGGTAGCTTTGTGGTTCCACTGGACGCAAGCCAGGGTGTGAAGCCATAGGGTGAGCTGGGCATGCTCTCACTGACCGAATGAGGCCTTGGACAGAGATAGTTGTACTTGTTCAGGAGGAGAGGAAAATGTGTTTGGGACCAAATGTGTGAGGATTATCCAATGTAGCAATACAATGCTCTTAGTGTAATGTGTCAGCCAGCCCCGTTTAGCTGCAAGGTGACAGTGTACATCAAAGCCAATCATAATCCACTAAGCCTCATCGTGTGGTGGACGTGTCACTCTTAATTGAGAGTGGTCAGGGTTGCGTGAAATTGCCAAATATCAACATTTATCTATCGATCAACAACTTTCTGCTTTTCCAGCTTTGCTATAGTGTAGGCAGAACCCTTTGCTTACAGGAATTCACAGCCTGTGTTGACTCCTTTGATATTTTGGGGTTAAAGGGGAACTGAAATAACTTATATCCTGTACCACATTCGCTATTTACCATGTCCTTTGTCTCCGAATGACGTCAACGAGAACCAATTGAGCCGAACCAGGAATTAGTACAAGGACCGTAGAGACAAGGCAGCTGGAGGCTCGGTTGGTTGCGTGTAGGACTGGCGCATGGAAAACCAGGGTTCATTTACCACGGACCCAATGAGCTTCATCCAATGTGGGTTGGGTCCTTGGCCAAGACCCTTTGTGCTACTGCCTAACTGTGTAGCCACAATGGGGCCCAATCTGGGTCCTCCTGTGCTGGTCCACAGCCTGGATAAAATACAGGGTTGTGTCAGGAAGGACATCCGGTGTAAAAATCTCTGCCATAACCACCTGTGCAAATCAGCGAAAGCTGATCCGCTGGGGTGACCCCTGTAGGGATATGCCGAAAGGTAAAGGACAACAACAACAAGGACTTTAGAGACAGGCAGAACCAGTAACCAGTAACCAAGGAACCAGTGGGAAGTGTTGATTAGGAGGCTTCAGGGGTCCCACGCTAAAAGGTTATTAGGTGTAAGAGATATTTTTGCCACACTTTTTGCGACACTTTGATGTACAGAAAATCTATTTAGCTAAAAGCTCCCAGTGTGCTCCACCTGAAGTTATGTTAATATCAGGAATGCATTGTCATTTAAACTTGGACTAATAGCTCCACTAATGTGGTGAATTAATCCACACAGGAATTCATTAACACATATTATGCAAACCAGACGGCAGGGAAGCAGTTTCTCAATGAATGACTTCACTGACATTTTACCACTGCTGCTTTGATTGTGACGTACTGCATAGTGTTTCTAAAAAAATAGACTTGAATCATAGGAGCTTTTATTTCCTTTGCAGTTACTGGGAAGATGGAGACTTTGGGGGGGGGGACATGTTTGCTCGGGTCATAAATGCTAAAGATAACAAATCCAGAGCTTTCATGTGTTGGTCCCAAGTCTGGAAAAATGCTGAGGTTAGAAAGGGTGTTCGATGTAAAAACCAAAGGCAGCAAAAATACAAAAACCAAAAAAACTATTATCTGGCAATCCCAAAACTGAACAAACAATGGGCAACCAAAAAATCTTCTTGTGACTTCGGATTCCGTCTTCAAAGCATAAGTACATTTAAATCTAACCCTTTTTAAAATCCCTCGGTTGGGGAATTTGGTGGTAACCGGGACCTTGTGTTTCATCTGGGGCAGCTGCAGTGCAGAGGTAGAGTTGTCGACCTCTGATCAGAGGATTACAGGTACAGTTCTCACCTTACCCCAATGTCAAAGGGTCCTTGGGCAAAACACCACATTGGTCCGGGTGGTTACGGGGGTGGTATGCAGTGTGCGATTGTGTGCTTGGGTAAGCAGGAACTGTAATGTGTTTTGAACCTTAACCTTTGACATTTTTTTCGGCTACTGTAACTCGTAAACCGTTGATCCAATTAATGTAAACGTACAGCTATGCGCTGATATGCAACACTTTACAGTAGTGAAGTGATTACGCAATCCACGTAAATCAACTGATTGAGAGTAGCGGTTTTGCTGTGATTGTTGCGTAACAGCGCAAAGCCACTTTGGTCTGCCACAGAATCAACGGATTCACGGTGATCACATAAATGGTCAAAGATTTACAACATGTCAGAGCGGAGGGCGTGATATTTTGATCTAGCTAGCGACTTCTCCAATGTTAAAGGATTAATCAAGGTAGAAAAGTGCTTTATAAGAACACAGCATGTACCATGATAGCTGCTTTATGGCTACTTTTACGTCTTCTGCCACTCTTCCATTGACCGTTTCGACTTGACTTGCTGTTGGTATTTGCTTCTTCTTACATGACACTTCAGTACCACCTCAATGTGTGTCTTGTGGGCAAAACCCCAACATCTTACTGTCTCCCACTGGTTCAGACGATGAGGCAGAACCCTGATGCTGAGTCAGCGCTAATGCCGTATATGTCCCCCACACGCTCCGACTTATCGACAGCTTTGAATTCCCTCTTTTCACTACAGGTATCCAACTTCCTTCCTGTCTTAACCGGTTTATTTCTGTGCCCCCCCCCCCCCCTACCTCCCACTCCTGGTCAGGTTGAGGCAGCCCTTCAGCTCTATTTGCATCTCTTTTTGTCTCTCCTTGTCATGTACTCCGCTGGGCTCTGTACAGGCATCCTAAATACAATTATAGTCCACAGCTGAATGGAGAGGAAGAGTCTGCAGGGATTTCCCAGAAGCAGGAAATGGTCAGGAGGATAGCAGCGAGAGGGGAATGGCAAATCCCTAATTCAATTGCGCCGGATCCGGGCAACAAGCCCCCCGGCGGCTTTTTACAGTGGAATCAGTGGAATCAAACAATGCAGCTCAAAGACCAAGAGAGATTTTAATAAACACTTGGGGGGAGAAAAACAAAAGTGCTGAGTCACACACTTCCACAATTGCATCTAATTTTTGCTTCTCTAAGGTTTCCTTAAACTATCAGCTTTGTCTTGTTATTATCAACAACCACTTTTCTCAGATTTTCATCAGTCTTGAATGCCTATAAACTTTACCTTTTCTGCTTTTCCATTTACCCTGATACGAGGAGCAATCAATCCCTACATGATGTGTCAACCTTGTTGACCACCGCCGCAGACTTTATAGGTTACACCTGATTGCTGTTGAGCAGCTCAGGCAACACTCTCATGTAAAATCCTAAAGGCGGCACTTAATGTAAGGAGAAAATCAATTTGTAACAACACTAAATCTTTTAATTCACACCACGGGTGTCCTTTGGTGAGCAAGGGGGGAAAAGCCACTCTGCAGGCAGACATGCGTAAAGGGACGGGGAGGTTTTTATGAAAGCTTTTTGCTCTGTAAGATTAAACCCACTGTGAGCGTTGTGACTTTGAAGGGGGAAAAAAAATCATTTAGACTTTCATTCTTCTGCTGCTATTTTCTGCCAAAACTCTGCTAATGCGGCAATAATCCAACCATCTGTTAAGGTGGCAACATGTGGGGACTGCAGGCTTTCATGAGGATAAAACTAGAAATCGTCAGTGAGCTCGTGAAATATTTACACTCTACTGAAACCACATTGGCATTCCAAAAAAACCTTTTTGTGTTGTTCACCTAAATGCACCCTTTACCCTTTACCCATGCCATCCTGCTCAGAGGTGCAAGTGACCAATCCACTTTTTTCAAAATTGTGATTTTCCGGCTAATTTTATCTCCATAGCAACCATTTTATTTTTTGTTCGCCTGTGAGTGACGGATAGGTCTACGTAATTTTTAGAAGCATTGGCAAAAGTAAATCTTCTGAATCCCTTTCCGGGTCATGGGCTTGCTGGAGCCTATCCCAGATACTGTTAGGTTATACCCCTCCCCCAACAGATCACCAGAACCGTTGAGTGTTTATGAGAACCGGACTGAGTGAGTGTGATGTCATCCATAGATTTGCTTCCAGCTCCAATGAAATTAGATCAAATTAGTCGCGATTTCTTTTCTGTGATATCGACGTTGCCATGTTGGAATCAGATGACGTCAGTAAGTTCTGATTGGTCCGTGCCAAATTTTTTTTATGGCAACCACTCTTAACCAATCAGGAGGGAGCTTGTTCGAAGTCAACTCGAAAACAGGCTATACAAAATCTGCCAAACGCTTTGAACATTCCACAGCAATAATATACCATAGAAATCTTTTAGGACATTGATCAATCAGCAAAACACAAGTTCCAGTCAACACAGCGGCAGTTATCAACACCACAGATATAGAGACACTCAACCACACCCAATTTTGAAAACTCTTTGTAAAGGACGATATTACTTTTTCAGTATATGTTTTTGGCACCCATTGTAATTTCCTCCAACTCCTTTTTCATGCTCCCTCCCTCTATGTCCCTTTCTTCTCAAATGTACTTCCATCTGCTGCTGTAAAGCTTGCGTGAATAGCAGTATTAGGCCCTATAACCTTACTGATAATTGGAACAAAGTGAGGGATCGATGCTATGGTCACACACACACACACACACGTACACACACACTAGTATAAACAACCACATATCCATTTACAGTGAAGCGGAACCCCACAATCGATACAGCTCAGAGGAAGGATTTTCTTCAGGGTGCACAGTGCATGCCGGCACCGAGCATTTGTGTCGCTGTCAGCAAAATTAACAATTTAGCAAAATTGTATGCTCTCATGTCGACATCAATATTTAAATCCTCTGCCCAGCACTTACCAGTCTGCCGACTTTGAGACATATACAATAAACTGCCCGAAACAGGAAAACCGTCCGTTGGTAGCGCAAAAAAAATTCTCCCTGAAAGCCACGGAGCCCATTTCCATTTCTGTTCAAATATGCTAGTTGGCCTTCAAAAATGTGTTTGCTTTCTGTGCACACATCTGTAGATATTAAAATACATCCTTCCTCTTTCTGCTGCAGCGGCTCACCCCCAATTCTGATCAGACTCTTGACTCCATCGCTTCAGATACTTTTGGCAAAACCGCTAATACTGCGCTGCTAATATTAGATGCGCCTTGTTACCATTTGACAGCTGTAAAAAAAGAAAAGAAGTCCTGACGGGTTCTTTATGCTTCAGTCTCAGTTTTAGGGGGCTTTTATAGCCTGGAGGGGTTAAGAAACAGTAGAAAAAGCGTTTATTTTCCTCTTAAAATCAAATTGAACGGTAAGACAGCTAGAGAGCGACTTTAACCGTCTTTGATTGTTTTGAACGTTTCCACTAGCCTGAGTCAGACAGGAACGCTTTCTTGAGTTGTTTTATTTCTTTCCTTCTTTGTCTGCGTTTGCTGGAATGCATGGATGCACACGAACAGGAAAAGATCTTGTGTTTTTATGGATCCTCTCCTGGGGGAGGAGAGAGCAGCCAGCTGAGACTAATAGGCAGGTCTAAAGAGGAAGTGTGATGATGGGTCTAAATGGTGGAAGGATGCTGATGAAAATGGGGGGGGTTACTACCTCCTGTTAAAATAGGAAGACGTACGATCATGGCCTCTAGGTGTGTCCTCCTTTTATGACATCAGTGCTGTAAATGTCACAGCAGACACCGTCCTCCACAAATCAGGTTTTTATCCAAGTCTGGCAAAGATTTTCTTTCTCACCAAAAATCCTAAGGTGAAAGCAGCTTTTTTTAATTCATGTTTAAATGTAGTCTTCTTCAAATATTAAAACAACAACAACAAAGCATATATTTTGATTAAGACAAGTATAGTTTTTTTTTCACTTGATAAAAAAATCCTTTGAGGGATAAAGAACTAAATCTGTCGCTTTGTGCTTTTGCTTTGTTTAATATGTTTACACTAGACAAGTAAAATTAAAGCCCCAAGCACCCCCCTTAACCCCCTTGTTACATGCCCCCACTCTCCTCTACCCCTTTACCCCTGCCATCCTAGTCAGATGTGCAAGTAACCAATGAAGAGGTCATTTTTAGAAGAATTGGCAGAAGTAATTTTTGGGGGATTTCCTTGGCAACAGAGGTTTTTCATTAACCACGACCACATTCAGATCTTATGTGATACCATTTCATTCAGCTTGATCCATGAATTTATGTTCTGTTTTTGGGCTCTATGTTAAAAACGTGTGGCTGTTAAACATGCGTTGAAATTTAAACCAGGTCGAACTTCAACCAATCAGGGACTTGGATGTGGTAGTGACTTATGGATGGTCTAATGAACTGTTTGAAAATTGATCACAAAGGAGAAATTCGCGGTTGTCGTACTTATTCAACAACATTTTTCACATACATTTATTTTTTCTTATACATAGCTTTAGATTTAAAATGGAATTAAGCTGCTTTATTTCTAAGCTTTAGTACTGAGGGTCATTTTTGAGTATTTTGTATGTTGTTATTAAACATGTATGTATGTATGTATGTATGTATGTATGTATGTATGTATGTATGTATGTATGTATGTATGTATGTATGTATGTATGTATGTATGTATGTATGTATGTATGTATGTATGTATGTATGGGCTCGGTTTGATACGTTTCTGTTCGGTACGGCTGTTTAACAAATCTGCCTGATATGACCTGCTATTTTATGAACTATTATTTTATTGTTATTTATTGTGTGTGTTTTGCTGCCGGACACCTAAATTTCTCCTTTGGGAGGAGAAACACTCCTATTGTGTATACATTATTCATATGTACTGTAAACAAATTAATGTATTCAGATGTGTTCAGCACACATTTGACCCTAAGTAACTATTTCTAGTATTTTTCCAACTTCCATTCTGGTGCTTAACAGTGTTACTAAATGTTGTCTCTAAAAAAAAATCATAAAAAATACAGTAAATTATTTTACTTACATTTTTAACCACTTACTCCCATGTTGTTTTTAAAAAACAAACATTGAAAAACGTGTTTGGTCTTACTTTTTGAGTCCATGTGTTGATCCTTCTCCACAAAAATCTCTATGATCTGTTGGAAAAGTTTTCCTTATTTTCCTTTAGTTTATTTGAGTTTCTCCCTCTCAATGGAGAAAGACGTTCTTAGTCTGTTTCTACGGCAGCAGTGTAGCTACAAAGCAGCTGTCAGCTCACGTCTGCCCCCTACCTTTTCTGCGGGCGTACAGCAGCATTTTGACCAACGTCTGTGTTAATATTGAGCCCTACAGTCAGACATGAGGCACAGCGGAGCACAGAGCTTCACCCGGAGTTTCCGCTCTGTCTTTGATCGCCAGACACTCAAAATCAGTGATCTTAACCTCAGAAACTGTGAATAACTGAGCTACACAAACTGAACGCACGCTCACACACACACTCTTACGCTGCGCACGGCTATGCCCCCCCTCCTCTTACAGGCGCGCGATTGCAGAAACCATCAAGAGTCTCGGCGAGTAACATTAGCTCCGCCTCAGCGCAAAGTTAATACATTTGGGGGGGGGGGGGGAATAAACAAACCGAAAAACCGAAATGGTACGAACGTGAACCGAACCGAAAGTGCCGTACCGAAACGGTTCGGTCCAACTACGTATACCGTTACACCCCTAGTATGTATGTATGTATGTATGTATCAGTGACGTGCAGTCAGGAGAGGCCTCACCTGTCATTATGGGAAGAATAGAGAAAAAGTAAATTCATTTATTATATTTAATCAGTAATTTGTGCTTTGCAGTCATTTTCTATTTAAATGTACCATTTTTGGGTGTTTTTTCTTTTCAAAATCGCTGAATTTCCGCATTTGCCGTTCAGATACTAAGAAGCGACGTGCGATGAGGCACCAGCCCGCTGAGCCTCACCTTGGATTGCGCAATACCTATGCAATACTGCTGTCTCTCTGTATGTCGGTTCAATCACTTGTACTATATGAGTTGAGTTTGCATAATTTAGCAGATGTATATGATGTACAGTGTTTGTTTTTATAAATAACTGTATGTTAGGGACGTGTTTCTTGTGCTGAGCGCTAAACGCCGGCAAAAAAGCCGCTGGGGGAGGCCAGCAGTTCTCGTGCCTCATGTTAGGGGGCGCCGGTGAGCCCTGAGATTATGACACTAAAAAGTAATTGAAGTGATAGCAAGCGGCAAGTCATTTTCTTCAGAAGGAGCGGCGTATGGACTTTATTTACAAGTAAAGGTAAGATGATAATAAGGTTTGTGCTTTTTTCTATGCTGCAGTTTGTATATGGAAAAAAAAACATGTTGAAATGATGTTTTAAACAAAACACGTTAACTGTTGTCAATCAAATGGTGAATAAGTTACTCAGTATGGTTTGTAAATCTGACTGATGACGTCAGTGCCTCACCAGCCATAAACCCCACCGCACGTCACTGGTATGTATGTTATTAAACTTAGCGGTTTTCTTCATCTAGACTAGCGCATCTCCACCAACACAATCTTTCAAAGTTCTCTGAAAGATTGCATGAAAAAAACCGTCCCATTAATGCCCAGAAAGTTTCCAAACTCTTAACCCCCTTCTCTTACTATTATTTTTTATCTTTAATCTTTTTAATGGGTTTTAACTCTTTTTCTCATGAAACATAAAATGATGACACGGAGCATTTCTTAATGTACTCGTCTGTTAAGACTCCCATAAAAGCAGCAGCAGCTGTGCTCACAAGTCTCATTCAAACACCAACATGTAAACTCTTTCTCATCATCTTTGAGTAAAAGGGTGTAAAGCATTTTTATGACGTGTTTTTGAATTTACAAGTGTTGTTTTATCACTGCTGTTTTATATGGGAAAGTACTTTCATCCATTTCATTTTAATAAGCTTTGGAAACCTGCACTCCGTCTGTCTTTACGCTCACTACATCAGTGATGAATGGGAAACAGAAAAAAAGGCTCTTGTTTTTATAGAAACACAACCGTCTCACTATGACAGTTATTCATAAACATTCTCTTTTAACAGCATAACTTTTATCTTTTTTTTGTAATAATTCTAATAAGATGAGTGCTGCAAAGGATACGGCTGTTGTATAATGTTGCATAAAAATACAATAATGAACCAGCTTTGATTATCAATTTTTTCTGAGTAAAAGTCACTTTTTTTGTCGTTGTTTGGCCGAGGAAGCGAGTTACATGTGTTTTAAAAAATAAATAAATAGCAAAATCCACTAGAGGGCACTGTAGATATGTGGATCAGTATTTACTACTGACAGCAACACAGAAGAAGAGGATGAAGAATTTAACGGATTTAAAGTGATTTAGGTTGTGTCCGAATTTGTTCCCTACTCACTTCTTAAAATTTCCCAGAAGTCTCTGCAAAAAACCAGTGTGCATCAATGCTCACTAGATAGGGGAATATAGACCATAATGCATTGCGTCGGAACAATTTTTGCCAAAAAAACGTATTTAAATGTATTTTTTTTATTAAACAATCAATGTTTTTATCTCCAAAAGACAGTATATTCACAAATGATCATCACAAAACGCTCATATTGATTAGATTTTAACTTTATGAATTCAATGACCTCGTATTCAGCGTTTAAAAAATAAAGTAGTGAGCATGGTGTCCGAATTGCTTTTAAAATCCAGGGCAGCACATAGGCAAGGCAAGGCAAGTTTATTTGTATAGCACAATTCGTACACAAAGTAATTCAAGGTGCTTCACAAAACAGAAAAATGCATTCAAATCACAATACATCATAGAAATAATCAACGTAAAATGTACTTTAAAAGAAAGGCAAGGCAAAGTGCCGCACTATATCATTTTTTAGTAGTTAGAGATTAGGGCGGGAATTTGGACACAACCTGAGTTTAGTTGTTAGCATGTTTTTTACGCTATGTAACGTTGCATTATCCCGTTATTATAATTTATCTATCAAGAGGAAATGTCAGTTCTAGTTCCTGTATTTTATTAAATTAATATTTTCCTAAAAGTGCGACTTATGTATGAATTTTTTATTTAGCTTTTTTTGCTGCTGTGACATATGTGTGGTATATGTTTTTTTTTATATGAAGCCTGTGACCTGACATGGGTAAAAAGGAAAAAAAAAGTATGAATTTGTTCCTATGAAATAGTCATTCATTCCCCTTAAAATACTAATGAGTTCAAACGATTTATTACTTTGTACCCATGGAATACTATCGTTCAGATTGAAAATTGAAAATCTTAGTCATGACGCCAAACCGTTAATCAAAATTACGAGGTACCTGAATAATAATACAATGGAAAGTGTGATTCAAGTGGGACAGGAAAAGATCTTATCGAGTGGAACAATACAGGTACAGTTCGGTACAGTCAGTGTGTCCATTTTCTAATGGAAACGCTCAAATACTGAACCGCTCAGTGGAAACAAGGCAATTGTGACTTTTTAAACAGTCAACGTAAATGCCTCCGGTTACATATTTACTATAGATAAGATAACTTATATAACATAATAGAAATAAAATGGATTTTGCCACTGCATCTATGTAAAACAGTTGTCTACTCATTTTCCAAAGTGATATTTAGGAGTTTTTTTCTCGTAAATTTAGGAGAAAAAAAGTCATAGATTAACAAGGAAAAATCACCAAAGTTTTCCGTTTATCGGAGCCTAGCTTGAAGATGAAATATGTGGAACCTTTTGTAAAGCTTTATTTCTGGATAGGTTTAAAAAACAAAGTGATTCTGAACCTTTTGGCGACTCAAAATCCGATTATTTTCAGTGGAGCCGGCTTTCTGGGGTTCGGTGTCAGTAAAGCAGAGTTTCATCTGTAAAATAAGGAGCTCAGAGACACGTTTGGGTGCAGAGGACTGCTGCAGCCTTTATTCTCCTTTTCATTCACACACCCTGAAGTTCATCTGTCACCTGACGTCATGAACCTGTCATCTGAACACCAGTGCGGAAGTAAACAGTTTTACATACGCCCCTTCCTGCAGATGAAACGTCCCGTTTCAACATAAAACAATACAGAGGAATGAAAATAGTCTGTTATATTAGCATTAGAACATTGAAAATGCCCAAAAGTGCTCCTCCTCAGAAGGAAGCGTCACACAAACGTAGAGATCTTGTCTTTGGTGGATGGAGAAAGGATTGAAGTGGATAGCTGCCTGCAGGGACACCAATGTCTTCATCATCGGGCTGCAGAGATCCTGCAAACCACCCATCAATAAATAAAAGATTTATAAATCGTAAATCAAATAAAACATTTGGAAGATTATCAATAAACATTCAGCTCAGCTGTTCAATTGAGTTTAGTTGGTCTGCTCTGCTGCTGCATGGCGTTCACTAGCTGCTCTGTACGCTCACTTCCACTTTAATCTGGTAAAATTACGAGTTTTTGTCCCGTAAATCTACGATTTAAAATCTCGAAATTGTACTTTTTTTTTTGTTTTGTTTTTTTGGGTGGCCCTAAAACTCCGTCGTAACATTTAAAGTCGTAATTTTATTATTATTTTTTTCATAAATGTATGACTTTAAATCTTATACATTTATTACTTTAAAATACCTAAATTTATGCCAAAAAGTCATAAATATACAACTTTATTCTCATAATTTAACAGTTATAATTTTTTTTTTCTCTCTAGATTCACGACTTTAAAGTTGTAATTTTAAAAATGACATAATTTTGTTTGTAAACGGCCCCAAAACTCCGTCGTAATTCTAAGCGCATCATTGTTTTCATTTTATAAAACTGGAGTAATTTTACTACAAAGCTTTAAACCTTGAGTTTAAACAAAGGATAAAAAAGGATGAAAATGTTCATGTTTGTATAAGAAAAGTGCATAAAGTGTGCAGTTACAGCTCTAAAACATCTATAGTCCTACTTTTGGGATTTTACCTATTGTTATTTTTAGAACCTAAGGGAGCACTACTAAAAAATGTAAGAATAAAATGAGCAGAGGACAACGTTCTGATCATATTCCTGTGGATGCGGACACCTATTTGTATTAGAAACTGAAACAGACGTTTAAATATCGTTTAACGCTGAGTCAAAACAGGAGACGTCTTCCTCCTTCTGAGCAGTTACTCCTCATCCAATCAGACATCTCAGACCTCCTGGTGTCTCAACACTTAACTGCAGGGTCTGCATGTCTGATAAAGCTTTGCTGATCTTATCGCCTCTATTACATCCGTCCTGATGAACCGCTTTCAAGCCTTTATTTGCTGGTGTGTCTCTTTAGGCTGTAGCACAACTGAATCAAATGCTTTGAAATAAATGGCTTAGTGAGTTAAATAACACTTAAATAGCACCCAATATAATTTAAATCCTTAAATCAATAAAAATACCAGATTATTTGATTTGTTGCAACTGATTTTGTTTTGGTTTAAAATGTAAGATTGAATTTTTGTCATATTGAACCCTAAGTTGCAAAATGCATTTTCTAATTGAAAGCCTGAATAGCAAATCAGATGGTCAATTGAGAATGAACACACTTTGAATTATGGGTAAAAAAAAAATGTCTATACATTAGAGAAAGTCTGTTTTTTAAATTGTTTCTAGCTTGGAAAAAGGCTAGGTTGCGCAATTTTTTGTCATAAATTTGGTGATTTCAAATTCCGTGGCCAATTCATAGGTCAAAGGTCATCACCGTAGTGATCTTTTCTTTTTTATTTTATTTCTTTTATATAGTTAGACATTTTGATGTTTTTGCACATCAAGGGGATCATATTTGGGGTGAAAAACAAAAAATAGAAAAACCATAAGAAAATGACGATTTGCACGTAATTGGGGGAGGGTTAGTGTAAACCAGTGTTTTTCAACCAGTGTGCCGCGGCACACTAGTGTGCCGTGGGAGATGGTCAAGTGTGCCGTGGGGAATTGCCCTCATTAACTGATATAAAAACATTTACCATCTCCAGGATATCAGCTCTGTGTTCATCCAAACAGGACTTGATAAAACACTGAGGAGTTAGGAATATAAAAGATCATAAAATACTTTTTCTTTGTGTTTATTTGATTCTATTAAAGACATTTTAATAAGGTACCGTGATTTAGCTGCAACTAAAGGTGTTTGCGGAAAAGTCCCGCCCCTTTAATTGTCTCCACCAATCATTCTTGAAGGCTTAATCACATGTCATCAGTCTGACCAATCAGAAGTGGTTAGTCTTCACTTCCTTGTCCCGATTTAGCTCGTAAAGTCGCTCAGTTCTAACAAAAATACCAGCTAAAGCTCGTCTTTAGCAGTGTAGCTTTCCACAGAATCCGGTATCAGACCGTGGAACAAGAGAACAAAACCATGAAGCTCAGAGACGCGATCTCCACCGGCCGTTTTATGCACTACATCTCCCATGATGCATTGGGTTGTGAGAGTGACAGCGCACAAGGAGATCTGTTGTTAAACGTCTCGAAACCAACAAACACACATCAAACTGTTTTTAAATCTTCTAACTTAACTTTTATTGCATCTTTTTTAAAAAAAAACAGCTGCAGTTTCCAGCTTTTTCTGCAACAATTATCTCAAAAAATGCATGTGAGATTGTGGAGGGACTGTAGATCAATACAGACTATGAGTTTCTCCGTTTTTTTTGTGTGTGTTTTTTTTTAATTTTTGGATCCTGGTGTGCCGCGGGATTTTTTTTAAGGTTAAAGTGTGCCGTGGCTCAGAAAAGGTTGAAAAACACTGGTGTAACGATTAGGGTGAAGGTAGCAATTACGGTTACGGTGAGGGTTTTGTTCAGGGTTACAGGGGTAAAACACGGGCAGGCACTGCAGCAATGGGCTTTTTTGATGCACAAATGACGTGTGGCCAACATGAATTTGCATCAGTTTTTGTGCTTGGCTACGTAAATATGTTTGAAAAACACAACAATAATTCTTGTGAAAACGTACAGTTGGTTTTTAGTGTACAGGGGGTGTGCGGTTTTGTTTGTGTCTGTTGGTCCGTCACCCTGTGTGTGTTTATGCGTGTATTTATCTGCCATAACTAGGCGAGAAATACTGAGACATCTCTTACTTTCGTACGGTTTTCTTTCTCGCTAACGTGGACTAAACCACGTGGGAAAAATGGGGTTCCATTAGAGCAGCTGCTGGTTTGTAGGGCGACACTAAAACAAGCACAGGCTAAAGAGAAAAAAAAAGCAAAAAAAAACGAAAGTAAAACAATCTAGCTGTGTGCAAATATCAACTAATGAAAGAATATTCAGTGAAGAAAAAAACCATTTCAATAAAAAGAATATAAACACATCAAGCAGCTATGACGGCAGCCGTTAATCAAAATTACGAGGAACTCGAATAATAATATAATGGAAACCGTGAATTCAAGCGGGACAGGAAAATATATTTTTAGACGGCGTTCATTTCATTTTACGATGAAAGACAGGGATTGCCTAGGAGGCACTTGGGGGGGGGGGGGGTGACAGGCATTGGAGATCTTACGATGGAGAAAAGCTGCACTAATAGACGAGAAGAAAATAAAAGCCGTAAAACAGCTCGGAAGTTAATGTATTAAAAAGCGCCATTGAGGGAGAGCCATTAAGTCAAGCGTCAGACCGCCGATTGGTTTAGTGTCAGCTTTGCGAGATGAGGTGAAACACACAGAATAGTTTATAGCGTGTTGTCACAGTGATTAAGATAATGCTGCTGCTCATTTTCAGGTGACTTAAAACACAGCAAACACGCAGCCAAACACAAGAACGCATATTAGGTCTTCTCTGGCTGTAAATTGAGATGTAAAGCATCTGATGTGAGTTTTATTTTGAAGAAAATAAAGGAGACGGTTTTGTAACGACCTGATGTAAATGGATCCAAATAACACAATCATGATGTTGAAGGTAAGCACTTTTGTTTAGAGACTTCCTGGGTGACGGGCGCTCCTTAATGCACATTTGCCATAAGGTGTTCAGACTGGACCATTGCTACTTAATACTAGCCCATGTCTGGCACCTACAGTTGGAAGAGGCTTTTTACGAAATGTCGAAGCGGTGAAAATCCCATGATTCTCGGCCCAGGGTTTTTTCTTTCACAGCTCTATTCCAATACATGAAAAACTGGGCGGGGCACAAACAGCGATGATTCATTTCTCATTCGTGATGAATTTGCAAAAGATTGACACATCTGCAAATTGAAAAACACACCTTTACCAAATCCAAGTTCCTGATTGGTTAAAGTTCAACTGGCTTAACTTTCAACGAGGGTTCAAGGGACACACGGTATGTACCTAGCGGCCAAAAGTGGTTGTAGAAACTTGCATGGCGATGGGTGCGTAGAAACACAAAAGTTCTGAACGCAGAAGCCCAAAACCCGGATATACCTGTGCTGATATGAGTTTCAATTGAAAATGGTTGCTGGGACGCACATTGCTGAGCGTAGTTTAAGGGAACCAGAACTACAATTTAGCAAAATCAATCCCTGAATTGATTTGTGTATTAAAGGTTTCCTTTTAACAACAGACTTAAAAAAGGGTTGTATTTTCTAAATGTATTTATTAGAATTAAAGAGAACCAAATTAGCCAAATTCAGATATTTCATTTAATCAGTTTTTTAAAAGTCTTTGTTAAACAAAAAAATGACAAGTTTTAAAATATTTTTGTGTGATTAAGAAAAAGTAGCATTTGCAGATAAAAAAAGAAAAAAAAATCAATGTATGTTTATAACTCGAAACCAGAAATATGTCGTTTTTCAAATTACACTTACAGTAATCGGTATGTAGGTATTTATTTTAACGTATTTTTGTTATGTTTGAGTGTTGTTCCAAAGCCATCATCCATCCAAACTTTACTACCTTTGTTTAGGTTGTTACCATGGTTACAACCAAAAGATAAATTACATAAATAGGGTTTTTTATTAGGTTTTTGTGATCTTTGCTACTAAAAAACACTTTTTTAATTTTCTATTTTATAATTAAAAAAAAACAAAACAAAATAAAAAGCATTTTAATGTTTCTTTTTTGTTTTTGTTTTTTTTTATGGAAACTTAAACTCAAAATCCACTGAAAATGGCAGATCACATAAATATTTTTTTTTTTCATATCTGACATGATGAATCTCTGAAACATTGAAGCAAAGCCCTAAAGTCTGGCAGAGAATTTTTGAGGGAATTGAAAAACCAAAACTCCTTAATCCCTCCTGATTGCTATCCAAGCTGTAGAACATCAAATATACTGCAGAATCCCAATGATTCTTCCAATTTTGGGCATTGTGGTATTAAAAACTATCCAGATACACTGTATTTTTAAAATATAAAACATGATTTTATCCAAATGGAAAAATTCATACAAGTTCTTATTATTCCATTTCTTTTAAATCTATGGTAAAAGTTTGTTGTTGGGTTTGGAAGGTCACGGTGCCCTCAGCAGAAGGTCTTCCAGCCAGACCAACAAAGTTTATTTGTCTTTAGATAATTGAAAGATTTTGAAGATGACCTCACCATCAGCACCTACCAGTGGGAAAGCAAACAGACTTCACGCTCTCTTCTTTTACTCTATTAACTTTGATCATCTTTTCAAAATAAAATAAATTACAAGAATAATAAGTGACTTTAATTTATAAATTTTAACAATCATAATGTATATGAATTTTGCCTCATTCAAAAATGATTCAAATGTCTCTGTTCCTTTACAGGTAAAAATTTAATTTTCTTTTATTTTGTTTCATAAATCCCTAAGTGACTCTCTGCTGAGTGTACACTGATTTGAAGGTTGCACAGCCACTATGTACATTTTGCGCATTTTCCATGTATGAAATTTCGGTCTTTTGTGATATATGTAATCCATAAGTGTTTTTTTTTTTTGCATGTGTCATACATGGATGAGCGCACATGTCCATTCAGCTGACAGGTCTTTACGTGAATTCTGTGTGGAGCTGTTTGAAACTTTTGATCGATTGAGAATTTTGGCGCACATATCAGTTTCAAATTATATGTATATAAAGAGAGAGTAAACATATATAAACATACATACATACATACATACATACATACATACATACATACATACATACATACATACATACATACATACATACATACATACATACATACATACATACATACATACATACATCGCGTTCAAAATAGATAATTGATGCACAAATCACTAATGAATTGCATATAAGAAGTACAATAATCACACAGAGTACATCTCTTCTAAGTTGAGTTTTTCCTTCATTAGGTATTGTTTGTCAATATTTTTGTAAAGGTTTTATTCCTTAGCATTCTATTTATAGTGTTTTTATTTTAATATTGACTTAATTTGTTTTCACTTTCATATAAATATTTGTTTATGTATTCAAACTTCTCTCAAATGAAAGATTGGACCACCAAATGGCGTACACATGAAGCTGTGCTTCCTTTTTAATCAGCTAATCAGTGGATCTAAAATGAGTTTTCTCTTAACTGTAATGGAGTTTTTCAAAAGAAAACAAGTTGCATCTTCCGATGCATCTATGGTGATGAGTTTATTCTCTTGTAATATGGTGGGGCAGGTTTGCCACTGTTTTGACTGATTCCTCACACTGGAAAGGTGTGAAGCTTCATTTATGTCTGGAATGGAGCCGAGATGGAGCTTTGGCTGGAGGCTTGAAAACAGTGAAGTTGAACTTTCTCACATCTGCAGACTAATCCAAATGTGTCTCCTTAATGAATCTGCTGCTTCCACAATCGCTTTTCCATTAGCAGGAAAATAACTGCAAATGATATTTATTTCTACATTCTCCTGCTTGAGTGACCTAACCCTCTTGAGTTTTCAAGTTGTTTTCCTCCTAGTGCGTACATTTCCATACGTGGATTGTGGTAAGAGGTTCGTAGATATTTGTCATGAGCTGAAGTTATGTCAAATCTGCCTCAGATTAACATCAGACATCATCTTCATATTTTAAAAATGGTGGTTTCAACTTTTGGGGTTGAATTTTATCATCGATTTGAGCACCTTTGGTAAGGCTTTGCCTTAGAAAATTCTCAATCTCTCAACATTTTTTTTCTCTACCGATCAGTCAGTCTTTTGTTACAACCACAATTACAGTTGGGCATTTTTGCAGGCGAATGATGTACGGTCACGCAGGCGACCTACTCAAAATAAAAAAAAAATCATGTGCATTTTATTCTAGGGGCATGGTCGTAGCAAACACTTTAACAACACGTAAGATTAAGTAAGGGTGAGGTGGTTGAGACGTCGTCAAACTTGTCATTTTTCAACCACTCAGAAACCTGTGCACTGCACAACTGCCCCAATAGTGTTGCTCAGTAATGCATCACCTGCAGAATTTGTGTGCAGTCAGTAAGCGACCAACACGCTAATGACTAGAGTGTGGCGTCATGGCACCATACTAGAGCATCACCTGTACATCAGAAGTGTGTGTAACTTTCATTGTCCTTACAAATACGTCACGATACATTTACCACATGCCTGACAATGGTATGTTGTTTTTTTTCATGATGTCCCTAATGCTACGTACATACCTGGCATGTGATGCGTGTTCAAGAATGAGCTTACTGTTGCTCTTGAATGCGCTTTTTTAGCATATGGTGTTCACACTGGACTGTCGCTACCCAATACTAGACACTCACAGTTGGAAGAGGTGGAGGGCAAAATTTCAAAGGGGTGTAAAACTCAACAATCTTGCTCCAGGCTTTTTTCTTTTACAGCTCTATTCTGATATACAAAAGACTTGGGGGAAAATAATTCTGTTTGGGTACAAATTGCAATTATTAATTCCTCCATGATCAATTTTCAAAGAGTTGGTACTTCTGTGTTTTGAAAAGGGTGCCACCGATACTTCAATACCAAATTTGCGTCCGTGGTCAAAGTTCAACTTTTGACGCACGTTCAATAGCCGTACGTTTTGTACATAGAACCCCGAAAACTTACTTGAAAACATGTGTAGTAACAAATGAAATAAAGAGTTCTGAACACCCGTCTACATAGACTTTTCATTGGACGTGGTTGGTTGACTATCTGTTTCCGAGCCCGGAGCAAACGTAGCATTAGGTCGCAGTAGCAACAAGGGAACTGCAAGACAAACTGGCACTCCCTTAAAAATATCTACAACCTGAAAATCCACAGTACCTATATAGATGCATGTGACTAAACGATAGGGGATCTAAAATCTCCAACTTATTTCTATTTTTTTTTTTTAAATCGTTCAACTAAGTCTAATCTCCTGAGGTTCCAAACTGTTTTTTCTATTGCTACAGTTGACATCCAAGCTCCTGGACTGCCCAAAGGCCCTCAGGGACCATATTTGTAGTATGCAGTGGATGCTTTTTTATGATCTCATCTTGACCACTATGTTGTTTGTAGGAATCAGTCAAAGGGTCCCATCTGGCCTGCAGCTGTTTGGAAGTGCTGCAGCGCGACTCCTCACCGGTGCAGAGAAGACAGAATACTCTTCCGATCTAATAGCCACTCTCCACAGGTTACAACAGCAGAAATAATTTAAAATATTTTTTTTTTCTCTGTTTATTCTTGATGCCCTTTAAAGATTAGACAAAATTTCGATTTTCAAATATAAACACTAAAATTCTCGTATGAAACCTGGAAATGCATTTCCAGGTTTGCTGCATTTTAAAGCACTTTCTAAACACACTCTGACTTGAAGTTGACAGGTCTGATTGTACCAACTGAATATTTTCCTCTGGGGATGAAGACATATTCTTTCAGTTAGCCTCAATGGATTGCTCCTCTTGAGCATTTTATATGCAGTGGCCTTTTACCTGACTTACCAGCTGACAATCACTGGTTTGCGCCCATCTGTGAGAGCATGGCTGTGCGTCAGCTAACTGACATTTGAATGGTCTCCTCACTCACTGCGTGGTGTTGACGTGTCAACACCTTTGTCTGGCCCTGACAGAGAGTCAGCAGTGATGGATATGACATTGGAGCTCCTTGACATTATTGCTCCCATTGAAAGGTCTGCAGGAGTCCTCATACGGGACCCAGAGTGGCTGCGACTCTGTTTCACAAGCGCACATGTGCACGCACACGCAGAGTGACTATAAAGGCACAAAGCCAAATAGTAAAGTCCTTCAATGATCCATCAAGTGTTTGAGCAGCCATTGTGTCCTGATCATTAACCAGGAAACGAGAGCATCTTTGAGATGGTAATGTTGCGGTGCTCATTTCGTACATGGCCAAGACAAAATGCCAACTGCTAATCACCCATGTGTGTTGGAAGACAAGAGAGGCAACGATGGGAGAGGGGACCATTAAGGCTTTTCAAAAGTCCATTCAGGAATTTTTCTGCATTATTTGTTGGGATCACGATCCAGCTCCACTCTGCATTTGGGTTTTGTTTAGAGTTATGTGGAACACTGTCATTGTGCATCATTTGTACAAACCTCTGCCTCAGCTGGTGCTTTGAGGAATGTTCAAATGTAGGCGCATTGAAGAATATTCATTTATTAGGATTTGTGCTGCTGTAACCAAATGTTTCAAAGCAAAAAAAATCAGTGTGAATATTACTCATTAACTCAATAACAAAGAAAGATTTTACTGGTAGGTATTTTGGTTAAGTCGTATTTTGTGGTGTTAATATGCTTGAAAACTAAGTTAATTTTTGTTTTTTAGTTTTTTTTTTTTTTAATATTTGTAGATTCTCTGTTGGCTTTGTGTTTGCCTGTTGTAGAAGTCGGCAGGGAAATGTAACTTTAAGTTTGCTTCCTGGTTCAGATTCTAGTTTCCCTCATGCTGTATATCCGTAATTAGCAGCGTACCATTATATCCAGGACTCCACTTAATATAGCATCACCTTAAATGGGTAAAAACATTAAATAAAATATTTTTTCATATAATTGTAAATTAAGTCAGGCATGAATGGGTAACACTATAGACTTTATATGAGAACTGGACTGAGAGACCCCTACCCCCCTCTTGTGCCAGACAGGAAGTAATCGCTGGTTCCAAAACACCAAAATTCCATAGATTTCCATTGAGAAATAAACAGCTATTACTGTCATAACATTAGTCAGAATAACTATAACTTGCTCTGCTACATCTCTTTAACATGTTCTTGCTAGTCCTAATTTTTTTCATGTTAAATTTTTGCTCATTATTCAAATTATAAACTGACCAATCAGATGCCTCAACTCAAGTAGGTGGCCTTGCATTAGAGCCCTGCGCGGGACTATTTTCTTCATCCCGCTCCCGCCCGCGCCCGCTGAATTTCTGACCAATCCCGCCCGCTCCCGCAACGTATGCGTTACACTCCCGCCCGCTCCCGCAAAACACAGAGAATTTAGTCCCGCACAGTAATAGAGATGCATTGATTTTGTATCGTCCCCCGTCCCGCAGGAAAAAAACACGTATTTGTATTGATATTATTAAAGAGATTCATGTCCTCCTCCAGCCTCATCTTTTGATGCATTCTTCTCTTGTGTAATGTGCAACTTAAATATTAAATATATTTTCACAAATCCTGTTTGGTTAAAAGTGTGCGTGTGTGCGCGCGCAGACAGACGGCCTGAAGCGCGCTCTTAGTAAGAGGCGGGGCGGGCACCCCCCAACAACAGGTTTGATGACAGAGGCCATTGGGCATCTCTACCTGGTGCTTCACGGAGCTTCAGTACGTAAGACTCCAACAGCCGCACAGCCTAACGTAGTCCGCTATTATATATTCATCCGATATTCATGCCAGCACTGATCCCGCGGGGTTTATTTTTTGCCGCCCGCTCCCGCCCGCAGCACAATCCAAACCGCCCAATCCCGCGAGATTTGGGTTGGGTCCCGCGGGACCCGGCGGGACCCGATCCCAATGCAGCCCTCTACCTTGCATCAAAAGTTCTTGAGCCCACTTTCCGTGGAAGGGGTGTGGCCTTCTAACATGCTCACTGCTGATTGGAGAGAGCGGTTGCTATAGAAATGTGGACTAAGACAGACATGGAAAAATCACAGGTGACTGAGGACATCTGGTTCCAACATGGCAATGATAGCTTCACCCCACATGCGCCGTGACAGTCCAACTTTGAGTGGAACGCTCACCTGAATTCCCTGGACCATTCTACACCAGACAGGGCCATACCGGAACGTAGCATACCCTGTCAGACCACTCAGTAAAAACAAGGTTTTAGACTATAAAAAGGCCCAGAGTAAAACAAAAACAAAAAAAAAAAAAAACAAAAAAAAACAGCCTTAGTCTTACAATGACTTTATGGACCTAAAATTGGCTTTATGGTATGTCAGAATTGCCGGAAATACAATATTATTGTTTTAAATCAACGACTAATCTACTACGGAATAGAATTGATTTTTCTAATGTTAATAATATAATTATCATTTCTGTTACTGGATTGACAAGAAGCTGTTTTTATTAAGCTGCGTATGAACTGCTAACCAAACATGCTAGTGCAGGGGTCGGCAACCCACGGCTCCGGAGCCACATGTGGCTCTTTCATCCTTCTGTTGTGGCTCCCTGTGACTTTGGAAAATAATGAGTATTTTCTAAAAATTCAATTTTATTTTAGTTTGTTCATTTTTCATGGCATTTCCAAGGCGCTGCTGGCTCCATACGAAGCACGTGCCACGTAAAAAGCAGCTTCCTTAATGAATGAGCTCGTATTTATCGGGCGAGAATTGGAGAGCTGATAGCAGGAGGACACGCGGGACGGCTTCAATAAACACGCCTGGTCCGGGAGTGGTTTTCTGCCGGGAACTTGACGTGCCGCGGAGCAGAGAGCAGCTCTCTGATGACAGAGAATTTGCACTTTGTGTTTTTAAACACGCATGTGCATTGATGTATGTTTCTTCAAGGACATGAGTGTAGATAGCGGGACCGAGAAGATTAAAAAAAAAAAGTACTTCTCAAAAATCCACCAGCCAATCAAAATCCTCACCAAAAAGTACGGGACTAATCATCAGTACATAAACAATAATGTTCAAATAAACATGTAACTACTAAACATGACGATGGAAAGAAAGGAGTACTTTTTTATTTTTTTAATCTTTTCTGGCCCACGATACACTCATGTCCTTGAAGACTGACCGGTCGATCACGATCGATGTAATGAGCACCCTTGATATAACATATACATGCATAATATATATAATGATGTCAAAACGGGTTGTGGCTCCGGGTGCTTTTCTTTTCATTAGGGGCGGTCCCAAATGGCTCTTTGAGGAAAAAAGGTTGCCGACCCCTGTGCTAGGCTAAAGGCTCCCCACACAAGCTAATTGCATCTGACTAGTTTACATCAAAACAGAGCTTTCCTCCAAAACTCAAAAACATATATACATTTGTGAAATTATGACTGAATTAGTCGATAAATAAAAAAATAAAACATTTAACACGATTAGCTAAAAAAAGAAGAATTTTAAAAAGCTGGTATCCCTGCTAAGAAAGCTACCCTCATGACAAATGGAGCAAAATGATGACAAAATACCTTCAAAGTGTGTGGTAAGGAATAGTAAGGAATTAGTTAATGAGTTTCTAAACCATATTTACGCATAAAAAATGATTCTGACTATATTTAATCATTTGCAGGAGTACAGTGTCCCACAGCTACGGCCAAACGTGCCCAGACGTTTGTGCAGTGTGGTGCTCTGGGATGTGTGCACGCACTGTGTGGTACTACTGTGATGTTGGGGGTGGACAGTTAACAGATGGTGTCCTATCAGGATAATAATATTCAATTATCTGTGTCCAATTTACACCTTTGCAATGAACGACAAAGAAATGGAGAGTGGGAACAAGTGAAAGCTTGGATCAACAAGAAAGGTGGTAGGGAGTGTAAAAGTGACAGAAATATTGATTTAAAAAAATCTTTTCCTTTTCTTATAATTGGCTGTGTGTGTTCTTTTATTATTATTATTTTTTTGTCCTACAAGGGCTAAATGACAGCTTAGCCTTTTTTTTTTTTTTTTTTTGCACTCCCCCGTCCCCTAATGTGCTTACATGACTCTTGTGGATTCTTGCCCGTGGACAGCAATAATAGGAGCATGTTGAGGTCAGCTTTAATTTTATTCTGAAAAACAAAACAAACAAACAAAAAAAAGCGGGGGAAAAGCACAATTATATTCACTTATGTAGATAATTTGCCCTTAAAAATAAATTAGTTCCAGCTCAATTTGTTCCGAGTACCTCAATGAGTTCAGATTTGTCTGTTGTAATTGAACATGTTTCTTTATTTTCTGTAAATATAATCTAAGCTGTAAAATCGCAAATTATTTCCTTAGCCATAGGCAAAAGATAGTGGATGACAAAAGGTGCACCATTAACTGAACTTAATGAGTATAATCAGTAAGCTATTTCTAATAAGGTCACATTTGCCTAATTAATTTTAATAAATTGGACTACTTAAAGAATAATCTAGATTTTGCCCCAAAACAAAAGAAGAACCAGGCAAAAGAGCACACCTTACACGCTTCTAAATTGTCCAAAGCCTAATGAGTTATGTAAGGTGGCCATGAAGCGCAAACCTGATCAACAAATCACTTGATGCAAAAATATTTTAAAGATCACAACAACAACAACAACAAAAACACCATTACATTTTAGAAAACAAAGCAAAATTTCAAAAAAACAAAATGTAAAAGGCAAAAACAAATAAAACATTTCGGAAAGCAAAAGTAATTTCCAGAGAACAAAATAAAATATTAAAAAACAAAGAAACTAATAAAGGTAGGTACTATGGGACATCAGTGTTTGGATGATAATGTTTGTCCACCATTTTAACTGAAAGTTATTTGACATATTTGCGATACTGGATATCATGATCCAATCAGCAATGTCCCATAGTACCTACCTTTACTGGTTCCTTACTCCTTGTGTTTTCCCTCCTAACTAGTTGCATCCTGATAAAATACTAGCTTAAGGCTGGTTGATCTCCCTTCTTTCTTAGGTACATGAGGAAGTGCTTCACTATCCTCAATACTGAAAGAAACCAATAAAATTGGTTTGATTGTTTGGTCGAAATGTCTCTCTGGTTAAAAAAAGCAGCAGCACAGATCCAAGGTTCACTGGCGAGATTGATTGTGGGATAAAAAACACGTGTATATCTCAAAAATTCCCTCTACTCTTGTGGCTTCAAAGGGCGAACTGAGGATGTGCTAGTGCCCCTTTTTATTACAAAACTTTTCAGAGCTGCATTTAAATACCTATATTATATATATAATATATATATATATTATATCTATGCTGATGATACACTCAATCCAACTTGAGTGAGAAAGGTAAGATAAATGTTTTATCTGATTTTTTAAAATCACTCTTTTATACATTAAATAAACTACATAATTTCTCTCTTGAGGACCTAAAAGTTTGAAGGAACATGGCTGTAGTGGAGGGATTTCACTTGGATGGCTCAGTACCATCAGTGTTACATGATGTGAAGAAGGTGACTGAGGAGATGGGTCATCTGTAAGTCCAAGCAGTTATAACATGGATGAATAGACACATTTTGAGTATTCTTCTCTCCAGAATCATATACCAAATGGATGGGTAATTCCAATTGAAGATTTTGTGCAAAACCCTGCCACTTAAATGCCAAACTCTTGTTTTTATTTTGTCTCTGTCCTATTTGCTTTCTTTTATTTTTTACATCTTGATGAATCAATTCACATAACCCACTTAAGCTTTCTTGACTTTTTCTTAGAAGCACTTCATAAATAATGGAAGGTGCCGCAGTGTAATGAATGGTGTTATGCATGCAGTACATAAACCATAAGAACATTCAAGGTCAGACCTATCCTCCCACCTCTGCCCTCATCGCTGCTTTGTTTTCTCCCACACTCAGGGGGCAAAGCATGGTAAACTATTGTTATTGCACATTGTGTAAGACAAAGCTGAGAATCCATAGGTTTTGCCTTTGAAATATGCTAATATTTATTCCAGTAATAAGCCGCTTTCACTAAGCTGTGATCATTCTGGTGCCACCTTTGTGTACGGAGCGCTTGGCTTGCTTGCAGAAGTAGACTCCTTCACTGATTCTTGTACTATAAAACTGAAACTGTATGCATTGTGCTTTAAGCCCAGAATGTACATTATAGCATTGCTTATGCAACAGTGTCTTGTGACCCCGGAGTCCCCAATGTGTTGATCCTATTTAAAAACCAAACATAGACTATGAAACCATATAAAGGGCTAATGGGAGGAGAAAACCTCCTCACCTAGTGGACTGGCGAATATAGCTGTACTCGGGCGCGATTGGTGACAGAGTTCTTTACCGCAAGCCAGAGATGGTAATTTGTAAACTCTTTGTCACATTTTCAATCTTATGTAGTGAGTTGGCCTTACAGGGATGGGTAACTCCAGGCTTCGAGGGCTGCATTCTTGCATGTTTTTCAACTTACCCTGCTCTGGCATGCTCTAATTGGCTGGACATATGAATCAGTCATGAGTAGGGCTTGGATATCTGGAAATCATGCTCAAATACCAGCCCTCAAGCCATGGGATGTTCAACATTCCTGCCCTAAGAGGTAGCAAAACCCTTAGTCCCATGCAACCATATGGAGATTGACCTGTACGGGTGCTGCAAGTTTTTGGGTTTTCTGGAATCATAAAGGGTCATAGCCTCTTCAAGGGAGCTAAGATGTGTCCCCGTGAAATCCCTTCAAGAAACTTTATGAAAATGGTACGTAAGATTATTAAGTGTGTGGTAAGTGTATCGTAATGTATTTGTAAGGCTGATAGCACAAGGGTTAACCCTAGATGACCCAACTCCCAACGATAAAGTGCCTAGGATAGCACAAGGGTTACGTTGCATACACTTATCTTGTATGGTGCCCTTACGCCACACTCTCGTTGTTAGTAAGGTGCAAGTCTCTTACTGATCCCGCCAAGATGCCTCATGTACTGGATGTCAACGTGATACGCTAGTGTTTGTTTGACACCCATAGGATTCCCACACAAACTACACTCTGATTCTCTAATGTACTCATTTGTAACAGTCAGTCTGCATTCAAGGAGCCCTGCAAGGAGTGTGCACTTATCACATGAACCAAACTTACGGGTCTTGCAGGACTTGGGGGGTCAAAGAAATGAAAAATCCATACAGGATGCCTACTTCCCTTACATTATCCTTGCGCATTGTATAAGCGCTTGCTAGCATCTGTCACTTGCAGCATGACCATGAAAAAAAAATTTGCATGAATATTTTTGTTTCATGGGATCAAACGAGTGGTCTAGGACAGTTATTTTGTGTGGGTCACCTGCGTGCCCCGTGCAGGTTTCCCCATTTTTTGCCTGCAGACAGCACAAATCCAACCATAAGGGTAGTTGTGACTAAGATGTTAATGTTGATGGAATTTGGCTGGATCATCTGTCTTTGACTTTTTTCAGTCTTTCAGCACTAGCTACTTTGAAACTACCACCAATTATCCATGTCTGTCTGTAATAGCAATAGATCTCTAGTCTGGTTATGGGAGATTGACACCAAGGTATCAAAATATAAATACCCATACATCACCCAATTTAGGTATCGACTATTATAATTAGTTATTGATTATTATTTATCTCCATGTTTTGTCCCAGTCCACAGCTTATTGAACTGCTCCATCATGACCAGAGTAGCTGCGACTTGTGCATGTTACCCTTGGCAGCAACCAGCTCAGTGGACTTGTGATAGAGTGACTGAGACTAGAAGGTCATGAGTTCCAATCCACAGCCTAGTCATTCCAAAGACTCCCTGCTTGACACTAAGCATTAAGGGATTGGATTCGGGGGGTTAAACCACCAACTGTGTCTGCAGCTAACCGATCTCCCAGACGATGGGCAAATGCGGAGAACAAATTTTGCACCCCAGCTGCGTGACAACTGATCTTGCACGTTAAAGTGGTCACCTGGCCTCAGAAATCTCAGAAGTGTGGTATCGCCCATCACTTCTGTATTCTGAACTTGAACTAACTTGGTCATTTATTTATTTGTTTTTTCCAATTCAGTAAGTTTTATTTTTTCAGATTTGCTGCCTTTTGTCTTAGAGAATCCTGATAGGACTGATTTTAGGATTGCACTCTTCACACACAATTGCACAGTCACACTCACACATATTGGTGCAATAGAGCCGACAGAGTTTTGCTTGAATTCACGGATTATTAAAACACACACACACACGAGCGCACAAGCAAATGTAACACTCATGACCAAAAAAAACAAAAAAACCACACATAGCCCAACAGGAACAGACGTTTTGTTTCTGTAGTTAAAAGGCCATTCTCCTCCCCACATGCTTGAAAGCTGCAGAAAACATAATGCCCCGAAAAGAATTGGATATAAAGTTGATGGTTTGAAAATGCGGAGTAACAGCCTGGCTTTGACTAGAGCTGCAACAATCACAGGGAGCTCGCGTTGTTTGATGCCAAATGGTCCCTTGAGGGTGAGGCTCAGCGGTCAACTCCCCACCAAGACCCAGCGAACACTTTGCCAATTTACCGTCATTCGACACCCCCCACCACCACCACCACCACCTTTTGTAAGGCAACCCGGCACAAACATGCTTTTGTTCGCTGACCTTTGAATAATTCATCTGGAGCAAAATGCTACGACACATTTTTGATCAAAGTCTCACTATTGAGGGGGAGGAAGCTGTGTGTTCCTCTCCTCCGAGGATAAAAGCTTCGCTCCTCAACATGATCTCTTAACAGGACTGATAAAGTCACAAAAGAGAAAGTTCACTGGAGATATCAGTATGGTCGAATTAAAGGGAGCTCCTAAAGCTGAGTGAAAAATTATTACCACACACATTCTCTTGACCTCTGCGAGGAGCACAACAACAAAAACAAAAAAAGACGCTTGCTTTATCTGAAAGTTAAGGCTTCGAAGGCTCCTGTCCTCTTAACCTGATAAATGACCGAAGATTGCAGGTTGATGACTGAACGTGTGCATCTGCTCCAAAGCCTCGTCTGCAGAAAGACATTTGTTATCCTCCAGGCATCAATCACGACATAACCTCAATTTCTAAACTATTCATTTAAGGAAGAGGTAACAAAAAGCTTCTGCAGAATTATAGGCTATGCACAGACTCTCCATCATCGATGGGCTATACCGGCTTGACAGAACGGGGCATGTGTGTGATTGCAAGCATGTGTATCCATTCTGATTCGTACACCGACCGGTCGAACAGCAGTTTGTGTCCGACTCATCTTTTATGCTTCCAATGCCCCTCAGTTGTTATGTGCAAATTGAAAAGTGCCCAGCGGGTCCCGGAGGAATTTCTGAAAGATCTAAAAAGGCAAACGTTTATGGGGTGTTTTTGTGGGACCGTGTATGCACATTCTTTCACTGGCGTTGTTGAAATATGGCTTTTTTGTTTGTTTTCTCTGAAAATCTCTCATTTTGCTTCTTTTATTAGCCGATCAATCTGTCCGTCTTTCACTTATTTAGCATTATTTGGCTGCTGCAACACAAGTGCTTTACAGGAGCCCATGGGGTTGCAAGGGGGCTGTAAGCTAGCGCAAGGTGGTGTAAACAGAGAGCTCTCACTTATGGGTGATGGGAACAGGGGGCAGGGTTTAGAAGCAGATACCTAATGAATTACTGCCATTCTGTAGAAACTATGTCCTAGTCATCGTCAGTCGAATAAGATAGTTTTGACGGGGAAAAGCTGCTTTGCGCTAGGGGTGGGCAATGAATCTATGTTTTCGATTTAGTTACATTTGCTGTTAAAGAAGATTTATTTTTGGGTAGATTGGGATTTTTTCCCAGCCATAATGAGGGTACAAAACAGGTCAGCCACAAAAACACGTCATCGTGTCAACGGAGAATTGTGGTTGCTGCCTGATAATTAGAGTCAGGAAAGTTAAAAATAGGGACGGTTGAGACGATTCCTGTTGTAGTTACTATTACAACGTGAAATTTGTTAAAGTGTGTTTTGTCAGTTAGATCAGCTTATAATAAAGAACGTTCACATTCAGGGATTCATCTTTTTCTTATAATTAAGTACAGAAATGAATGATACACAAAATACAACTCTTGTCTTTTTTCTTTGCTTTGGAGATAATAGGTTTTCTTCACAGAAAAGAAAATTGCTTTCGAAATAGTTAAATATTAAAGAAAGAACTTTTTTTTCCTATCCAGGGTGTAAATTTAGCGATCTTATTTATGATAAAACCGTGCTCCAGCTAATTTTTTGTTCGACATTTCCTCGCTAATGAGCATGATTAAAAACTGCTTTTCTCCACGTCAGAATCAGCAGATTGACGGTGATTGCGTCATAGATTGACGTTATGTCAATGAGCGTTTGTTATTTAGGTGTTGCCGGCAACATATCTGGCATTAAAGGGTTCAAATATAGAGAAATTTACCAAAAAGTTGTCAAATCTACAATCTAAGATATCTAGTTTAACATAAAACAACAGATGGAACAACCAGTATAGGTGTTCAAGAGAACGGAAAATTAAAAGATTATCAGGATAAACACAGACATTTTTAAACTAGAAAACTGCTGCCTTCTTTTCAAGGAAATTCCCTCCCTCCTTGTTTTCTCCCTTAAAAACCAATGGATTCACCAGATGTTATGTGGGGTGCAATGTTTTGCCTAAAGACACGTTTCAGGAGCCAGGAGTCAAACTACCAACATGCCAATTGGCAGCCAACGTCCCTACTTCCTGAACAGCAGCTGCCTCACTAATGAAGGCTTGACTAAAAAAAAAAGGATGCCCACTGCAGTCTCCAACCAGTTTAATGAAAATTCTTTAGCCAGAAACAGACAAGGATTTCTGTATCAGAATGGCCTTGCATTTGAATTTTCATAGGCCTGAAAGCTTTACGTCATGTACGTTCAATACTAACCCCTAAAAATGAAAACTATGTATAAAAACTCATCCTTACTTTTTTATAAACTCTTATTCTTAAAGATCCACTCTAATGACAATAGTGTTTATGGTGTTTTTAACATGTTCTTGTGGCATTTTTCTAATGATGGAGGAAATCCATTAAGATACAGAGAGCTTCAGTTAAGTTATGGGGAAATGGAGAATCTTGGAAAACGACACAGGTTTTTTTTTTTTTTATTTGGCAAAAAAAAGCATAATCATAATTAAAAGACTACTGGGAACGCGTTGAAAATAAATTAAAAAAAATGATCGGAAAGGGTCGTTAAGAAAACCTGGATTTGCATCCCCAATAATTTGGATGTTCTTCCTCAATAAGGTGTTAGATTCAAACTTTAGCGCATCTCAACATCTCTAAACTTCTAAAAATGTATGTTTTCCTATTTTTCTGATGAGATTTCTGGTTTTTGAAAGCAGTTCAATCCCATGTGACTGAAAAAAAAGTCATGCTGGCGCCAAAATAAAGCGACAAAAGTAATATTTGTTACTGGCTGTTGCTATAGTTACTCCCAGCTACTGTCTGAAAAAGATTTATTGAAAGAGTTTTGCTTCCTGTCTGAGTCATGAATCCTAAATGTAAAAATGGCATTGAAGCCTTTTGTCATTGATTATTGTGATGTAAACACACACATAGATATAATTTTTTTTTTTTTTTTTTTTTTTTGGGGGGGGGGGGGGGGGGGGTTCTGCACAGAAAGATTTTCTGTGTTTGGTTGGATGTTAGTCACATGAAGGGAGCTGATCTCTCCTTTTTTTTTCTATTTCCCCAGCAATGATAATTGTTTTTACCTTGGAAATATCTGCCTGTAAACGTAGGCAACACACGGCGCTAAAATGGCCACAGCGAAGCCCCGCACTCGCATTATTGCTTTTCACATGTTGGAACATGTGCTGTTCTGACTTAAGGAAACTGGAGAGCACGCCGTACGCAAAAGAGATCAGGTTATTTTCAGCCCCGAAAACAAGTCAGCATGTGGACGGGGCGTCCAGGTGGCTGCCTGATAATTACCGTCAGGACAGTTAAAAATAGGGGGAGAGTGTGTTTGTGATTTGATTCCTGTTTTAGTTTCTTTTAAAATCATAAACTTTGTTAAAATATGTACTGTCAGTTAGATCAGCTGATACTAAAGAACTTTCACATTCAAGGATTCATCTTTTCCTTATAATTACTACAGAAATTAATGCAAGGATGCGCAAAATACAACTCTTGTCTATTTTTTTCTTTGCTTTGAAGATAATAGGTTTTCTTTAAAAAAAAAAACTGCTTTGAAATTGTTAAATATGAAAGAAAAAAACCTTTTTTTCTAAACCAGGGTGTAAATCTTTGATGTTTTCAGTCATAAAACCGAGCTTCAGCTTATTTTTTCTTGTATATTTCCCCTGCTAATTAACTAGATTAAAAACTCAGGGAAAAAAATGTTTATGGCGTGTAGTCGTTTGGAGTTTCTGTGCACACGAACGCGGTCTTGTGGGGTATAGGAGGAGGAGAAGGTGATTTGTGGCCGCGTGGGTGAAGGTTCTGTGACTGAAACCAGCCGGCTCTCTACTCATACGGCACACACCGTGGACTGGGCAGTGTGTGCGCTGCCGTCCCTCGTCAGTATGTGCCGCTGTAAACAATCGGCGTGCTCATGTTGTTTTTGTGTTAGCCGTGCATGCTATGACCTTTCTTATAGAGCAGCTGTGAAGTCAAGTGACAGAGGAGCTGGAAACTGAAATGTCCTGACATTAAGGATGCTGTCACTGAACCCTTCTCCTAATACACTAACTGCAGACTGGACTCTGATTGTTCCCTGGAATAAACCACATATAGCAAACTTTACATTAAAAGCCTTTTATTTATTTTTTTCCAAAAAACGGCCTAATTATCCAGGATGCTTAATTTATGAATTTATCCAATAATGGACTTAGAAGAAATTTTGAGAGGTGCACAGCGCTTTGTCAAAACCTCAGTCTGTTTCCTTTACAAGTCCAAATATGTGTGAATATGCTAATGCGGCTACCATGAAGCGGTGTCGGACTGTGTTTTTTACATGTTACACACAAGGTTGGGTGTTGACCTTATCACTTAATAGTTGTTTTAGCTGTATCTGTCTGTTTTTTTTTTTTTTTGGTTTGTTTGTTTTTTTTTTTGCCTTTTTCCAACAAGCTTGGTAGTTAGCTTAGTGCAGGGGTCGGCAACCCATGGCTCCGGAGCCACATGTGGCTCTTTCATCCTTCTGTTGTGGCTCCCTGTGACTTTGGAAAATAATGAGTATTTTGTAATAATTCAATTTTATTTTAGACACAGGGCGGCCTCAATAAACACTCCGGTTGTCCGGAGTGGTCTTCTGCTGGGAACTTGACGTGCCGCGGGGCAGAGAGCAACTCTCTGATGACAGAGAGTTTGTGCCAGTGTTGCCAGATAGAGTCAAAGTTTTCCAGCCCAAAAGTCATCTGAAAACCGCCCAACACAGCTTTTGTTGATGTTTTTTTTTTTTTCGTACTGGAATGATTTAGCAAAATAAAAGATTTTTCTAAATGAAAGATAGTTCAGACTAATAATAAAATGTGTACACTGTTGAATATTTCTTCAGCGGACCGCCTTCTTCCATTCATTTTCTTAACCCGCTCTATCCCCGCAGATTTAGACGCAGCTTTCCCTGCAGGAGTTGAAGCAGAGACTTTCCCTGGGATGATTTTATGAACTCAAACATGGAAACATGATTACCAAGTAGAACTCTTCAAAATAATAAACCTGATCTCTCCACATTCTCCGTGTCTACCATGCATTGACAAACACATGGCTCCATGCAGGGATCAAACCATAAATTCAACTGGTAGCTCCTCCCACACGCGGCCGCGGTATTATCCTTTTAAGAACACAATGTGCATTTGCAGTGATGTATGTTTCAGAGGATGTCTGATTGGCCAATCTACATGTCAATCAAGTCCCGTACTTCTCAGTGAGGATTTTGATTGGCTGGTGGATTTTTAAGAAGTACTTTTTTTTTTTTTAATCTTTTCTGGACCGCGATACACTCGTGTCCTTGAAGACCGACCGGTCGATCACGATCGATGTAATGAGCACCCTTGATATAATATTTACATGCATAATATATATAATGATGTCAAAACGGGTTGTGGCTCCGGGTGCTTTCTCTTCATTAGGGACGGTCCCAAATGGCTCTTTGGTGTGTAACTAACTGGGTTGGAAGTTAGCGCAGTCACTTAACGTTTGTTTTAGCGGTATCTGTTTGTTTTTTACATGTTACTAAATAAATTAGGAGTTATATAGTCACTTAACGTTTGTATTAACGGTATCAGTCTGGTCTTTTTGCGTGTTGCTAGCTAGGTTGGAAGTTAGCATAGTCACTTAACGTTTGTTTTAGCGCTATAAGTCTGTTTTTATTGTTTGTTTGTTTTTCGTTTTACTAACTAGGTTAGCAGTTAGTGTGGTCATTGTGTTACCTTCTTGCAATACATAGAGTAGAATGATTATCATAAAATACAATAAGAAAAGGGTTGATCAGTTGAATAACTGGTATTGATAGCGGGCTAGGGCACGCATGCCTGTATGATTAGACAGTAGTCCCTTGCTACAATGCAGATCACCTTTTGAGGTCTCGCTGTTTTAAGGATATTTTTAGCGCATTATTGCATGCTTTTTTTGTGCCTTTTTTTTTTTTTACAGCACAGTGTGTTCTGCATCCTGATTGGCTGTTGACCTTATAAAGCAGTCACTATACCATGTGTGCATTACAGAATGCGTTCCGCTTGCCACACAGTTCTGCTTGCCACAGAGCAGATCTTTGTTTAGATTCTATAATACTGGATTTTTCTATAAAGGTTTTATATATATATAATATAAGTAGTAATATATATAGAGTATGTATGATATATTTAAAGTATTTTGGTACTCCGCAGGTTTAAGGCTTAAATCCTTACTGAGAGAGTAGAACTACCAGTAACTGGTAGAGGAACTGTTACTCCTGACACTTTTTTTGTTTCCCTTAGAACTTCCTCTACTGTGACACAAACAAAATAATAAAGAACTAGTGAATTACTATAAGTCCTGCCAGGAAAAAGCATGCTAGAAAAAGAGCTGTTATTTTCAGGGTCAGTCATGTGCTTGACCTGCACCAACATACACATAAAACCCTTGAGTGTTGGCAATCCATCAGCTCCAGAGCCCTAATACGTTCACTGTGTCTTTAGCTGGAGGCCGTTACCTGTCAGAATAAATTGTCGATCCCTTGACTCATTATCCTTGTGCATTGCCTCTGGACTAGGCCCACACAGTCACCGGAACAGCAGGCGGTTGTGGAAGAGACCTGAAATAGGGGTCTTGGTGTTTCTGTAGACCTAAGAAACAGTGTGTGATGTATGATCCAAACAGGGGAGGTCACTGCTCTGCATTTACCTTGTGAAACAGGGTCGCTGCACACCTGCCAAAACAAATCCCTTACATAACTAATAAGGGACATGCAACGTCCATGCTTGAGCAGATCGATGCTCTGGCAGGCAACACACGGCAGACTGAAGAAGAGTGGGATTCGTGAAAGCAGCTTCTTTTTTTTGAGCAATTCCTTATATTTTTATTGACTATTTGACCAACAGAAAGAAAAACAATCTGAAGTGTTAGAACACTTTTGAGTATTTTTCAGATTGTGAGGCTGTCTACAGGTATAGCCTTTGTCACAACTGCCCTTACGAGTGGATACGGCCTGTCTGTGTGTGAAAAATGGGCAAACGTGTATAGGTGGCTTGCACGAAATACCAAAGTCGTAGACCGTTCAAAGATCTTGTAGAGCCAAAATGTTCATACACATTTTTCTAGAGGCGTGCTGCGGGCAACAGGTCATACATACAACATGCAAGGTTAAGTGAGGGGGGAGTAGGTGATACGCAGGCGTGTTATATGAATTGTCAACCCCTCAAACTCTGTGCACTATGTAAGGAGCCCATTAGTGCTGTTCATTTGCGATCGATAAAGCCTTAGTCACATGCACCGCTACGGGGCTTGACCTGTTGACGGGTTTTTGGATGGTTCGTGTCTATAACCTTGGACGGTCGTAAACAGGTTAAAGGGAGCACAGGTGTGTCTTTGCTTGAGACACGTGTGGCCACATTAAGGGACATCAGGAAAATGGAACTTACCATTGTTGTACATGTGGTAAGTATGCTGTAAGGATTTTTTAGGAGCTACACTTATGACGTAGGGGTGATGTTGTTGTACCCTTGCCATTGCACCACACCCATGTCATTGGTGCACTGGCTCCTAACTGACCGTGCATACATGCTGCAAGCATGGAGTGTGCATGTGAACTTGATACGTAATTGCATTTGTGGCGCCCATTGGATGCCCACGCAAACTGCACTCTGATGGTCTAAATTCCCTAATATCTAACAACTCTGGCTGCAAGTACGGAGTGCACACTTATCACTTGAGCACCCTGCATATTGTGAAAGTTTGGTAATAACGCCTGCATCTCACCTACTTTACTCTTACTTACCCTTACCGTACAGGTTTACCCCATTATTTTTGCCCGCACACATCCCATATTCAACCATGAAGGCAGTTGTGACTAAGGCATAAGAAGCTAATGACTTTGGTACGACATAAGGGCACCGTACAACAGCATCACCTGTACGTCATAAGTGCATGTTAAATCACATTATCACAGATACAGATACTACATGACACAGAAAAATGGGACGTTCTGTTTTCATGAGTCCCTTAAGGTGGCCATGTGAGTCTCAAGGGAAGACACACCTGCGCTTCCTTCCTGTATTCGACCCTCCACCTCCCTTGACAACCGAACATCTTGTTCCTGGTCAACCTCCTGTATGAGTGCATGGGACTAGAGCTGAAGCTGTTGGCTTTAGGAGTCCAAATCAAATATCCTCAGCCTAATAGCATTTCTGCCTAACTCATTTTTTTGCCAAATTGAGATATTGGCCTAACTTGACTGTGAGTGTTGAAAAAAGGGTGTTTTTTCTTCTTTTAAAAAAACCTGAATAAATGAGTTAGGCAGATATGCTATTAGGCTGACGATATGTTTGGATGAAATGACAACATGATGCATAAAAGTAAAAGCACGGCAAATGGATCCAATAAATCAGGCTGAATGCTGACAGATTAAGTTTCTCTACTTCAGACTTTAAATAATGTTAATTGTTATCTAGAGATCGGAATTTTGGTTTCTGTTTGATCAAATGACATGAGAATACATACGTCTAAAATAATTATAGGATTTTTTCTTTTTCTTTTTTCATTTCTATGATTATTTCCATACCCCAAGTCCCATATGTGAATAGCTGGTCATGATTTCTTCCTTAGAACTCTTTTCACAGCGGTCTATCTGAGCAAAGGGATGGCTTCGTATCCTGCAGAGTCAAAAGGTGACGAAGAATTTGTGACGCCTCTGCTCACCGCGGCGGAATATTTGGTCGATTTTCAAACACCTCGGGCGCGGCAGACGCACGGCGAAACAGCTGCTGCCGTACCTAAGATAAGCTAAACTCTCCATCACGTCATGTGACAGCTCTAAGAGGCGCGCTGCACGCATCGATCTCCATAGGCTTTTCACTGCCTGTCAGAGTCTGAATGGATCTGCAAAGCAGAAAATGGCAGCCTGAGGGGGCTGGGAATGAGGAAAAAAAGAGGGAAATTTAGATAAGAAGAGTTAATAAGGAGAGAAGAAATAATGTGAAACCAGGTGCTGAGATGAACTCCTGTGAAGTTGCAGGAAAGGAAAATTGAGGAGAAAAACAGGACGGATGCTGCACTGACACACACACACACACACACACACATCCTCCCAAGAGACTCATCCCTTAAGGGAAAACTGTGATCACTGCTATGTACGCTTGTTTGTGAGTGTGTGCAGAGGGGGGGCCACAGTAGGTGGTGTCTGTATGAACTATCACACAGTTTATTTATGACGGCTCCCCCACTGATGGAGAACAGCATGCTTGCAGCTCAGCGCTTCTTGGTGCTCTTTAAATTCTGTATGGACTCCTTTGTAATTAGCTTTTTGATGGGGATTTAACCAATCCTCTACATTTTTTTTCCTCCTTGTTCTTCTTTCATAATAATTAATATTACTAGGTAATCATGTCATACAGCTGTAAGGAAAAAAAAACCCCTTTTTTCCAGATAAATCTGTATTTTTAGGGCACATCAGGGGATTTCTGTGGCCACAAATGGTAAAAAAGAAATGTTGCGCCTTTCTTTGGTTTTGTTTACTTTCACAATGCAATGTTGAGGTAGGACCAACCACCATGACGTCACACCACTTGTTTGATTTTTGAGGGGGGGCAATGCCAGAAAATGGCGCCACTGATGGAAATAAGGGCCCTGTGCTTGCACACCATTTGTTCTGAACCCTGCAGAAAATGCCCCCCTGGTGATATCCCAGGCTGGACTCCTTTTTTTTTTGTTTTCAGCCACAGTTACTGTGGAAGCTTTGACTCAAAAGGAGGCTGGGTTTAATCTGTCATTTGCGTTTGTTGTCATATTTACCGTTTTTTCTCTCCATCTAAAGGTTTTTGGCCTATGATTGACCTTTCTATGGGTCCTAGGGGTTAAAGGACTAAATATTATTGACTAAACACGGCAACTGGACTGAATGACCCCTCCCCCTTGCATTCCAAACAGAAAGTACTTGCTGGCTCCATGATTCCAAATTAGACTTTTAAAGAGAAAAAAAAATCATATTTGTCAGAATGTTTTTGCTAATCCTCTTTTTTTATATTTTTTCTGTAGTGCAAAGTAGTCAAGTTATAAACCGACCAATCAGATGCCTTAACAAAGGTATGTGGTGCCTGTCCTGCTGGCCTCCACATCCAATGTTCGAAACATTTGGTTGACAGATTTTATGTAGCCCGCTTTCAGCTAGTAGGGGTGTGGACTCATTCCTGGTTGGTGAGAGTGGTTACCATAGAAACGTGCCATGGGAGGACAGAATGAGCTTTGTCCTGTGTGGGTGCTTATGCATGACCCTTAGCGCTACCGCCGAATTATGTAGCCAATAGGTCTGGGTCCCCCTGTCCCAGTCCCCAGCCCGGATAAAGTGCAGTGTTGTGTCTACCAAACCAAACATGCAAATCAGGGTGAGCGGAAGGGATATGCCGAAAAGTGAACGACAACAACTGATTAGAGACATCTAGTGGCCAACTGAAGCCACAACAAGATCGCAACTGATTTGTGTCATATTTTTAAACCTATGCCAACAATGCAGTTTTAAAAAGACAACTTCATAGGAAACGGCTTCCTTCCGGGTCCGACGAGGTGAAGTCAATTCATTCGCCATGTGTCCACAATATGGAAACTGCAATGTTGAACCCAGATGTTGTAAGTTACCAGTGAGTCAGTCTGAGTCAGACTTTCTATGACAACTACCCTGGCCAATCAGGAATTTGTTTGTTGGAAGTCCACAACATACTTATATCAAGGCCTCTGATTGGTAAGTTTATAACTTGAATAACTTTAAATAAAGAAAGAAGGAAATGTTAAAAAAGGTATCAGGGCAAGAATGGTTTTCTCTGTAGAAGTCTATAGGATTTGGGCTTTTTGGAGCCAGCAGGTACTTCCTGTTAGGAACAGGAGGGGGGAGGGGTCACTCAGTCCAGCTTATTTAGTTTTTTTTTTTGCTTTTTGTAATCTATACAGTGTTATTTGTGTCTGATTCACTGCCAAGCCCGGCTCCATCCATCTGCACACAATCTTCGCAGACATTAGGTGATCTAATCACGGAAAAATGAATAAATAGGTGTAGACGCAGTGTGATTCTCACAGACTCTTAAAGATGTTTCGTGAGCACAAAACAATGTGGAAAGAGGGGTCCCGAGAGTGTCAGTTTGAAATGTGACACCGTGGGCTAAAGTAATCCTAAATAGCCAATTCAGATCTCATTTGGAAGCTGTTTTCTTATTTATCCTCGGCGCGCTCTGGCCAATCGGCGGCGAGCATCTGGAGCATGTGAGAGGTGGGCATTGTGTAATCGATTGGGAATACTCTGCCTCAGCGCATGGCGAAATGAGGGAACGAGAGAGTGGAATGAAAAGTGTTTTATGCAATTTCAGCTCGACTTACTCAACTGTTGTGCCGGTTGCCTAGTAACTGAGATACTCTTCCATACAAGTGCACAGACTCTAGTGTATAAGACTCCCACCATTTTTCCCCTTTTCTTTTTTTGCTTTTCTCCTTGTCTTCTGTCTTCCTCCTTAAAGCAAAAAAACTCAGGTGCTGCGAGTTTTAGTGACGAAAACCTAGCACTCCACCGTTCTTGTCTCCCGCCTTCCACTCGTTCGGATCAACAGAACCACGGCGATGCCGGGGAGATCTCACTCTGCCGATAGGAATGAGAGGCAGCATTGGAGCAAAGTCTGACAGGCAGGTGGAGGGACTGTTTCACCCAAACCGTTCTGGTCTGGTGTGAAAAGCAGATCTAGCAGAAAAGGTGCCCTCTTTCTCCACTACATCCTCTCCTTCTCGACCTGTGACACATTAAAAAAAAAAAAACGCACAAAAAAACTCCTAAGCGTCAATCAAACACAATCCATCTCAGATGATTACATTTTCTGCTTGCTAATCACCTGTCCATTGTTATGTGTCATCATGGATGCCTAAGACTAGATATTTATGGAAACGATGAGGAACAAAGTACCACCAATAAACATCAGTTTTTGTTTGTTTGTTTTCTCTCTGTGACTGCCCCCCTCCCTCATGTTGTGAACTAAATAAATGAGAATCCCCTCTATCAGAATAAAAACATTGGCTATCAGCATACAATGGTTCTAACTAGGGCTGCACAATAAAAGGAAAACTCGCGATCTGCGATATTAGTGATCAATATTGCGATGACGATATAACTTGCGATAAATGAACAAATAGCAAAAACATTTTCATTTCACTGCAAAAGTTCAATTCAAATAAGAGTCAAAATATCTTAAATTGTTCTCCAAATGACCCCTCGTCTAATTAGGAGGGCAACATCTAACATAAAAAGCTCTATCTGATTGGTCAACAACGTGAAGGGCTCCATCTGATTGGTCAAATGCATAAATTTATTCAATTCATTAAATAGTTCAAGTTGCCATAAGACTGTTTTAGCACATTTAAGGTTTACCATTTATTGCAATTTTTTGGGATATGGATATTGCACAGCTTGAAATCGCGATAACGATAAATTTGCGATTAATTGTTCAGGCCTAGTTCTAACTAGAGCTCAAAATATAAGGAAAACTTGTGCTATATGACTGATTAACATCGCCAGGACGATATGACTTGCGAAAAGACAGGTGAGCAAATAGCAAAACAAAAAAAATTATTTCCGTTTCACTGCTAGAGTTGTGTAAATAAAAGTCGACATAACTTCAATTATACTCCAGATGACTCACGTCTACATAGGGGGAGGAGTTCTAACATAAAAGAGCTCTGTTGGATTGGTCAACAGCATGAAGGGGTTCGTCTGATTGGTCAAATCCGTAAAGGACTGTAGTTGATTTGTTAAATACGTCAAGCTGGCGTTAGATTGTTTTAGCGTGAGTGTAAAGATGTAGGGTAACCATTTATCGCACTTTATGCCATAGAGGCTGATATGAACTGGTTTTATCAAGTACTTCTTGTTGTGTTGTGTGGGGGAGAGCCCTGCAGTTGTTGTGACAATGTGATTTAACTCCGACAATTGGCAAATAAATTGATTGTTTGATTGGTTGGTTGGCTGATTGATTCACTGACTGAGGGATGGATGGACGGACTGACAGACTGACAGTTGGTTGGTTGATCGCGATGTCGATACATTTTCATTTGACTGTGCAGACCTTGTAGCAGCACATAATGATTCATTCATTCATTCATTCATTCATCTTCATTTAACCCATTTTGTTCCTTCCACGGTCATGGGGCTGCTGGAGCCTATCCCAGCCGCTAGTTTGCGAAGGCAGGGGACATCCTGGGGACATCCTGGACAGGTCCCCAATCTGTCACAGGACCACAAATCACATATACAATATGTGAGAAACCCACATAGTGCTCAGGTGGAATTAAACCCCCACTTTTCCCTTTTTGATAAACATTCAGTTGCTTTTTTTATTGAAAATTCTTTATTAAGAAATGTATTTATTTTAAAAGGAGAATGGACCCTATTGGCCCCGATAATTGCTGTGGAACCTGCATGGAGATAGTTTTTGTTCTCCACGGCTGTTTTTTCAGGCTCACTGGAGGCATTCCAGTAGATCCATCAGTTTGGCAAAGCAGAGGAGTGCTTCCCCGTGGGACGTGCACGCAGACACAAAGGCCCACGCGTGCACTCAAAAGGCGTCCTGCCTGTTTATTTGACTATCCTGTTGAATTGTGCTGAAAAAAGACATCTCAAAGCTGGTGCGGTTGGTCCTCGCTGCCACAGAGGCCTTTGTTTTTCCACAGGGGGGGTTTATGGGCTTTCATGGGTTAGCGTCACAGCCAGACTGCTGTCGCGTTCTGAAAATGCTGCCTGTCTGTGCTGAAGCTGAACATTTTCTACCTCTCAGAGTCGACCGATCCGCTGCAGCGCCACGACAAGATACGAACGACCTGTTCTGTCCTGCAGCCCTTTAACAGCATGCTCTCTGTTTTCTCTTCTTTTTCTCCACTGTTGTCCGGCATCTTCCTCGCTTGCTGTCCGTCTGCCTCTTCCTCTGTACTTTGGCGAACACAGTGATGGCTTCAAAAGGCCGAGTTCAAGGTGAGTTGTGGCTTCTGCTGCTTCTCTCTCCAACTCACTTAACCCTTGTGCTGTCCTATGGGGTCCAGATGACCCCACCCTTGCTTTGACGTGTTCTCCCTATCATGATAAAGGTGGATAAAGGTGGAGAGGATTTCATGTAATCCATGGACACCAGTGAAGATTACATATCATTGAAGAAAAAAGGTTCAGCGCACTGTCTAGTGGGGTCTAGATGACCCAACTCCCAATGTTAAAGTGCCTAGGATAGCACAAGGGTTACACCCTTCAACATCACAAATGTTACCAGTGACATTAATAACACATGCTCTTTGACCTACCCTAACTCTTTAATGGTTTACTTCATTATCGTGAATCAGCTTTTGTAACGCCGAGAAAAGCCACTTCTCACATCGACTTTGCACAGATATGCGAAACATTACATAACGGGGCAAAGCCACTATTCTCTGTGATTGAATCCGATGGAACTACATTAACTGTCAATACTGCAGCTAAAACTCTGGCGCAAAAGAGTGAAGTCAGGCATGTCCAAAGTCCGGCACTGTATTCAAATTTCTGTCGGTCCGCAGGTTCTTGTCATAAAATCCTCACTTTTACAGCGCTTTCTGTAGATTTCCAGCCGAACTTAAGATGATGCACTCTATTATTTCAACTGATGGACGGTGATGGGGTATTCCAACCTATTTATTAACAGTTTAGCTATTAGCACTAGCTTGTTAGATGACTATAAACATATTTGTTTTTTACACACAAAACATAAACTACATTTGAACAACAAATTCAACCAACAATCAGACCTGAGCACCTTCTAGCTAGATGCTGGGTAGGAAACAAGTATCAGTCCGGTTCTCAGCCATTATCAAACTCTCTGGCTTTGTCCAAATTCCCATCCTAACCCCTAACAACCAAAAAACTAAATAGTGCTCTGGATTTTAAAAGCAATTCAGACACCATGCTCACTACTTTTTTAACTTTTTTTTCAAACGGCGAATATGATGTTTTCGAATTCACAAAGTGAAAATCTCATTGATATCAGCGTTTTACAACAACTATTTATGAATCCACTGTCTTCTGAGGATGAAAACTTTGATATTTTATTAAAAGAAATACATTTAAATAGTTTTTTTTTGTGCAGAAATTGTTCAGACGCAACGCATTGTGGTCTATATTTTCCGAACAAGTAACCATCAATGCGCTGGTTTTTTGCAGACTTCTGGGAAATTCCTAGGGTACTCGATTTGGAATTGTAGATTTGGACAGCAATGCAACTACTTAAACTATGTAGTAAGCAGTGAAGGAATTTGGACATGGCCCTCTGTTTCTGCTAAATTGACGCATATATTAATGAGGGATTTCACGGAAAAACAGGAAGTATGGGGCGTCTTCACAATAAAAGTCTAAAGACACAAAAATACTCATTATAAGCAGTAACGCTGTCTAAAAAAATGTTCCTTTACAACTCAAACTTAACCTTTTGTGAAACTAAAGGCATCTTCAATAAATCAAAGGAAATGTGACAATACTGAGTAAGAAAGTAAACTGGGTCACTTACACTTTATAATAACTACTACATCTTGATTGTGATTGGGTAAATTATGTTCCAAGCTGTTGCAACAACCTGTGGCTACTTGACCTTCAGAACCTTAAAGGTCCAAATGAGAAGAAAATGTTTTTTTTTTTCTGGGATCCAAACCACAGCTGTTTGTACGTCATAATTTAAATTTAGAAGTTTACAGTGAGCATTTAATAGTGCATGAGATGCAACATTTCATATGGACCCAGATTTAATGTGATGGATGAAAGGTTTTTTTTCTTCCAAACAGACTTTGACTTCATTTGATTTCTGTCTCTGCATCAGAAATTTGAATAAAATTGTATTTCGATATAGTGCTGTTCTATGTCATTTCAATAATGTTTTCATTAAGTAGCAATATTGTTATTATAAGAGTTCAACTAAGGTCAGGCCAATTGGGTGGCCCTCACACATTTTAACCTCACCAAATTTGGCCATCATTGCAAAAGGTTTGGACAGTCCTGGGTTAAGGGAAGTTTTTTCAATTATTTAGATATTTTTTCCTGTATTTTTGTGCACATTCAACTTTTAATAATGAGTAAAAAGTTGTTGTAACCAAACAGAAAATCTGCTTTGAGTTTAAGCCTTTTAGCATTTTTGCACAACTGAAGCTGACATTTTTCTTTCATTTAGGACATAATGATAGCATCAGGCTAAAAGCCTTATGCTGTAACACTCCATTGAATGAATCAGTATATTAGATAACCGTCAAGTCTCAGTAAATTTTATGAAATATTATCAAAGGTTTGGCTGAATGAAGTGTCACTTTTGGCCTTGGTGGAGTGATTCGTGAGCGCCGCCGAAGCATTCCTCATCATACAAATGTTTTTTTTTTTTCTTTTCTTTGAAAACTGCGACCCTATCAACTCCATGAAAATCCGTCTGGAGTTCAGTGAATAGAAAGAAGCAGACAAAGGCGGAGAAATCTGTGAAAAGTTCAGCTTTTGCTCAGACGAGCCTTCCTAAAGAGACGTCGGGGCAAAAAACAGCTCTACAGTCTGCAAGGATGAGTGTTTTTTTTGTTTTTTGTTTTTTTTATGACCAATTATTTATACAAATAGTTTGAATTTAAACTCTTAGGGGTTTGATTTTTCTAAAAATTTATCAGTATAAAAATGTACAATTAAACTCCCTAAAATTCTTTTAAAAAACTATGTCTCTTTAGTTTTTAGACTTCCTGCCTATTATTAATATTCTAAAGGATCCATTTCTCCATATCTGTCTGATTAAAAATGCAGTTTTCTGGTAGTCAAAAACCATTATATGCTTTCCTTTGTAGGCGCGACATGCTGCTTATCTCAGAAGACCGTCGCCTCCTTGCAGCTTTCTTCCACCACCTCGTCAGTAGCAATACTAGTTACAACATCAACATGTGTTTGTTTTTTTCTTCCCTACACTTCGCTACACAACCATTCCTCATTTTCCCGCTGTGCCTAAATGTGTAATTAATTTCCCTCCGTCTCTTCCTGATATACATCCAGCTGCATGTCTGACTGCAGCATCTCCTTCAGTGCCGGGCCTCTCCCCCATTCACACCCCTCTCTGTCCCACTGTGGCACCATGGAGGCTTCTTTGCACTGTTGACAGAAGAGCACAGTCTTAGTGTTTGCTTTGTTTTTTGTTGTAGTTTAATTCAAATTTTCTTTTTTTGTGTGTGTTTGTGGAAAATTTGACATGATACCCCTGTTTACCGAAATACAGATTAGGAAAAGTTAGCAATATGCTGCATTTACACAAGAATCACATGAAAATGATTAATTTCTGCGTTTCGTTTCTTAGATTAGAAAAATTTCTGCCACAGTCAGCAAATTCCCCATATTCCAAACATTTTCTAAAAGAGTAAACATTGTATTTTAGATGTTGTATAGAATTTAGTTTTAGAAAGGTTTGTCCAAACATGTTTTGGGGGGTTTTAAGGGCTTTTTCTTTCTTTGACTTCCAGATTGAAGCTCATTTAAAAAACAAATTGAATTGAACAAAGTGAAGATCACCAAATAATAAACCTTTCTGTGTCTTTTAGTTATCACTTATTTGTTCTATTGTAAAATTGTCCAACTTCTTGATCAGAAATAAACACACTTTGGTTTCAAAGCTGATTAACAGGTTAAATCTAAACCTTTAGAAAAGCCTTGCTGTTCCTACAACAGTCGGGGTATTCAACCAGTTTTTTACCCATTAAAAAATGTCTTGACATTAGATTTAACAATTAGTGAGCTAAAATTCAGGTTGAGTTTGCGCACAGACATACCATAAGATCATGTAACCAGATGCATCATCCTCCTTCCAAACAGGATTGTTAGTAAAAGCGGATTTATGGGGCTTAGCTGCAAAATAGTCTCTTAATAGTTTAAATTAAAACTTGCTTTTATGTCATTTGCCAAGGAAACATGTTTCGGTTATAGAGATTTTCAGAAAAACAGTGAACAGGCGTGGCGGTGTGTCACTCACAACCAGGCAAGACTCCAGCACAGTAACTTGCTTCTTGGCAACTTCTTCATTGATTCTCATGTAATGTATAGCGGAGCAAAAACACCCAACAGTCAGAGATTCAGGCAAGGTGACAAAGCAGAATAATCTCAATGAAAGTTCCACAAATGAGGAAAATGAGGCTGAAGGTTTTAGGAATTAGCCTTAGTGTTGTTGATTCAATCTGACAAATGTTTTTGATCCTTAAAGGGCCTATACCGTGCTACTCTTAAGCTTTTTATAGTAAGTAATATCTGTGTATTTGATAATATATTACCTTTGGTACACTAAAGAACAATTTCTTTTAAATTAAATATTAGGTATTTTCCTGAATTTGGAAGTAAAACGATCTCTGAGGCTCCGCCTTTCGTCCGTATGGGTACCACCCATTTCATGACGTCAATCTAGAGCCGGCCTCAGCAGCGTGTCTGTCTCTCGCCAATGAAAATAAACAACATCCGAACATTTGCAAACAAATAATGCATAGACAAGTGTTTTTGTCGATTAAAGCTAGATCCACTTAGAAAATGTGTGTGTGTTAGCTTGGGGGCGGTGCTGGCAGCACAGAGACTTCCTGGAAGGGGCGGTTCTTTACTCGTTCTGGTGGGTTGAGAGGGGCGGGGGCTCAGTTAGCAGAAATGAGTGAATGGAACAAAATTCCAATTTGGGGTTTTATGTGTTCCAATTGATTATTTGCTGTTTCCTCGAAAGATTTCAAGCAAAAAAAAGTAAAATAAAAGTTTTATATATAGATGTATATATACTGTATATATTTTTTTCTTTTCCGCAGCCAATGGGGACATAAAGTACTGAGGGACAAGATACTCTTTCAAGTGGACAGTAGACACTGTAATTTGTCTTGTCAGACAAGTTACCAGATGTTCTTTTTTAGATAGATTGAAGCATCATGAGCCTGGAGATCTGGTGTCAGTCCTGGCATTGTGAGCAGTGACTCGGGCACAGAGAAAACGCTGCAGTGGAGTCAATTTGACAAGAGCCAGAGGATAAAAGCTGTACTTAAAAAGAAAATAATAATAAAAAAGCATGCTCTTTTTGCCCATTGCTTCCTGCTGCGTACATCCCACTGGGAGGGTGGCGAGCAATCTCACAGATCTCTTCTTACATGGCCGTTCATGTGATACTTTATAGGCTTATTTCTGAGACCACTGTATCATTAGCATGATCCAAACTTTCCTTAAAAACATATTATGTATCGTTTGGTCCATTTTTTCTGCCCTGTATTTCCTTATCAGTCCACTAGGGGCAGTAAAAGGACTTTTCCTGCTAATTTCAAAATGGCTGCCTCCGTGAAATTTTACTTTTGTCAGAAAATGTAGCTAGTTTTTTACTACTTTATTTTATTTTTTGATAATAACATAAAAAATGCAAAATTTGTTGATATATGATTTTTTATGATATTTACACCATGTTAAACATGTGTGGATCAAATTTGAGACAGTGGCTAAATAAGGTTTTCTTTTCTTAAACGCTTATTTTTGCATCTTAAGCTAACATTGTGTGCAAAAGCTTACTAAATCACCCAACGTATAATTTATACCATCTACTGTATTTTTTGCACTATGGGACGTACCAGATTATAAAGCGCATCATTAGTGATTTTTGATTTTTTATTTTGTCATATATATGGCACGCCAAAGTATATGGTGCAGTAATAGAGAAAAGAGTTGGAAATAAGTCTGTCAGTGAGTTAGACCTTATTAAATGCAATAAAAGCAGAATTATACCACTAAAATAGAAGCTACTGTGACTACGCTAACTCTGAAACCTTGTTAGTGACACTTAAGATTAAAACACAGTCCAACACTGCTGCGTTAGCCACGTTAGCATATTCACAATAACACCTAACTTGCAACTTGTTAAAAAACAAAATGTTTTTACTCAAATAAATGTGACCGTGACTACGCTAACTCCCAAAGTTGAAGGTAATACGTAAAAATACTACAGTCCCACACTGCTACGCGTTAGCCATGTTAGCATATTTACAAAAAAAAAAAAACAACCTTGTTTGCAACTCTTAAAAAAAAAAAAAAAAAGCTTGACATTTTGACAGAACACAGTGAACCTCTCAAAATCGCATCAGTAAACACAACCATCATGAATCCATATTTATGGTGCTCCGGACAATAAAGCCCAGTTTTTTAAGGCTTTTAAATGTGACTTATAGTTTGGAAAGTTCGGTCTGTCTCATAAAAAATAGATATTTCAACATTTCTTGCAGATTTATCAAAGAGTTTGGAAAACATCTTAATTCCCAAAGAGATAGGATGTTTAGATAATTCTTTGATATAGTGGGCTTTACAGAGCTAACGGACGACTACCATGGCGCATTACCACATCAGACACTGTGGTGTTGATGTGGGAATTTTTGGGGAGGCTTGACGGCGCTGGCAGCAGCTATTAGTCTGATTTCCCCTCACGAACGCCACCTTTCGCCTGTAATCATCCTTTTTCTTCCTCTGCGCGTTAAAGCATCAAAACACAAGCTCCTTCAAGTGATTAAAGGATGAGTAAATAAAACAGTTTTCAACAAGTGTGAAAAAGGAAAAACACAATGAAGCAGATTTGCATAACCGTGAGCTTTTAGGAGATGCGCTTTGCGAAATGTTAATTACCCAGAAAGTGTGCGGTTGCTGTTAAGATTGCTTGAATCTAGAATGTAAGGAAATGTCAGGTCTTTTTTAAAGGCAGCCTTGTCATGCAGTTAGGTGTTGAACAGCACACATGCTGCAAAAAAAAAGGGGACCTGTTCGACACAGCAGTTTTTTTTTACTCTCAGCATCCTTTCAAAGGCCTTTTTCATTTCATTTTTCTTGACTTTAAAACATTCCGAACTCCTCTTCCTGGTCAAAAGACACTTTTCCGACATTGTTCCGTTTTCATTTTTTTTTTCTTTTTTTCCCTTTAGTCGTCTTCTCCATTCTGCCTTTTTTCTTTTCTCTTCTGTCAAATGTACTTCTCTGCCGAGCTCACCTTAGCTTTCAGCTTCTTCTTTTTTTTTGCCAGAAAGGACTGTATGAAGTATTTATGAAGGCCAGGTTTACCTCTGTAATAAAACCCTGAGATGTCTGACCTTGGCCCTGAGAGGATAGCGAGATCCCCCCAGCCATTCTGGGCTGAAAAAGCCTAAGCTTAGATGGCTTACACTCAGAACGAATGGAGGTTTATATCTCTGCCCTTTAAATTGATGTGCCTGAATCACGGACAGGAATACTTGGCAAATTATGTGTCTGGAAGCATGTCTGGTCACCAATTTGTAATAAGTGTGTTTTTTTTATCTATGAATTTTGAAATATAGAATTGGTTTCAAGAAGAGCAAAGACCCACGAAAGCTATGCTTGAAGCTGTTTTAAAAAAAAAAAAAAAACAACAACCCTGAAAGGATTTTCGTCTCCTCTGTATGCAAACCACGGTGCGTTGAAATTAAAGATAAGAACTAAAGCACCACAGTGATGGGTTTTGGTTAAAATCCAAAGATATGTATGTAAATGTAATTAATATAAAATAATTTAGCTTTTAATACAGGAGGGGTTCATCCAAATATACTCCTCCTGTGTCCAAAGATTCAAAATGCCCTATTGTAACAGTAAAATCTGGCCAACACAAGAGCATTCAGGTCTTATCTGTTTGCTCAGCTGCTGGACAGGAAAAGTAAAAAAATAAATAAATAAAAAAATCCTCTTCATTTGACCACAATGGATGAGATGCACACCCAGCTTATGATGGAATGCACCGGCAGCCGCTCGGTCTAATTACTGCATGTAAATGACAGCAGCACTGCAATACCCTACATACTCCGCTTTCGGAGGATTACTTTCCATATTTTCATAACAGAAATGTCTGTCCTGGGGTGGTTGGATGCTGGAATACAAAAACAGCTCCACCCCCTGCAGGGACTGCATTCCAGTTGTAATACAGCAGGTGTTGGATCAGTGAGAAAGCCCCTGATTTAGTGCTCACACACACAAAATATCCACGAAAATGGACATTTATCCATTTTACTCTCTCATAAGAGTCGACCACAAGAGTCGACTACAAGTGATCAAAATGCGCTGTCATTAGTAAATATTAATTTGTATTGTAACAAAAATGTATATATATATATATAAATAGATAGATATATATATATTATATATATAAATATAGATATATATATATAGATATAGATATATATATATTGGATAAAGAACAGAGGAAAGCCGTTGTGGTGGATGTGGCAGTGCCAAGCGATGGGAACATCAGGAAGAAGGAACATGAGAAACTGGAGAAATACCAGGGACTCAGAGAAGAACTGGAGAAAGCCTGGAAAGTGAAGGTGACAGTGGTGCCTGTGGTAATTGGAGCACTCGGGGCAGTGACCCCCAAGCTGGAGGAGTGGCTACAACAGATACCTGGAAAGACCTCAGACCTCTCAGTCCAGAAAAGCGCAGTGCTAGGAACAGCTAAGATACTGCGCAGGACCCTCAAGCTCCCAGGCCTCTGGTAGAGGACCCGAGCTTGGAGGAGAAACCACCCGCGGAGGGTGAGAGGGGCAAAAAAAAAAAATTATATATATAAATATAGATAGATGCCATGGTGTAAATATAGTTGTATCAACATGAAGCAATTGCTCATTTCTCTTCTATGAAGCACCAGAGGAAGATTTAACAGGACTCATTGAGGAAAGGAGGAGGGATTGACATCAGTAACAATGAAATACAAAACAAATTCAAAATCTTTAAATCTGCTGTTAAATTTGAATTTGGCACAAAGAGCTCTATGAAAAGGAGAATTTTAAGTATCTGAAAATTCAAGTTCTTTGTATGATTTTAGTATCATAACTGAACAAACTTAAAAAAAGAAAGTTAAAACTGTAAATCGACCTTTGAAGACTCCCATCATCATTGCAAATGCACTTTTTTACTTAAACATTAACTTTTTTATTTGCTTTAAACAACTTTCTGGGGTTAAAATCTGAACATTCACTGCTTATATAAGTTAGAATTTTCCCCAACCTCACATCAAAATTGATCTCTTCATAAAATACTCTAATATTTTCGCCGTTCCGAAGCCTCATGCTCATCAGGTTAGCAGAATAAAATCACAGTTGCATCATGCTGCCACGCTTATCTTTTAGAGATAGGGAGGATAATATTTGAACCCTCATCCATCAGCTTTTATTAACACTGGATTGCTGTTTTATGAGTTGCATTTAAAATTGTTGAGCACAGCAAAGCAGAAATGCATTAAAAAACTGACATATGATCATAATTTGTGGGTTTTCCTATGTTTTAAATGTTTACTGCAGCTCTTATAGTGTGTGTGTGTGTATGTATATATATATATACTAATTTGATGTAATATTTTGCCGATTTGGAAACAAAATCTCATAAAACTCGTTCTTTTTTTATGTTATGGGATAGCATATATATGGGATTGCATGCATACCATTTTCACATTACAACCTTCCAGTTTTCATGAAATCACATGTATGTTTGATTAATGCTCAGTACAAATCCATGCCAACCTGTCACGGCTCCATATTTTCCAATTTACACGTCTTGTGTGACATTTTAAAGACAACGTCGCACACGACTCAACCGTTTTTTCTCTTTTTTTTCTTTCTTGAAGTTTTAAACAGCGACGGCATTCTCACCGAGCTTCTAACAGCCTTTTTCTCCCTGGAACATGCAATGTAATTTCCTCATGAAAAGGTCATATCAAAAATAACACTGTTCACACAACATGTTCTTGAGAAAAATGGGGGAGTTTTTGTAAAAATTTGTTGAGGTGGAAGCGAAGAGTCACACAAGGCAAAGAAAGGACAGCAAAGTTGACTTTTCCCAGTTGTCCTCTATATTTATTATCTTGCAGTTAAAAAGAAAAAAACTAGCCTCTCTTGAAATTATTTTCATTTATTTTTATTTTTATCTACAATCAGTATTCTCCTGATACCTTAAGCCAGTGCAAAATTCTGAAGAGCTGAAGAGTTTGCTTGCTCAAGGACTCTTTGACAGGATACATGTCTGGTTGATAAATTCACACCAGATCTTGAGATGATCAGACTCTCGACCTTGTACCGTCTCTCCAATTACAGAGGCCGTGGCGCTGCCAAACACTCACAAAAATCAGTCAGTCTGAAAAGCTCGAGTACCCAGCTGCGTAGCCACCTGTGTAACCTTATAGACACTAACTGGTGCTGCCAAAGCTGTCATGTTCCATGTAGTTCTCTCCATCTCATTCATGCACTTCCTGGTGGGATGTTTTTTATTTTTTTTTTTGTTTTTTTTAAACATGGAGCCACTTGAAGTCGCATGTGAGAGTTTCTAAGAAAAGACATCTAACAAACACATTTTTAAAAAGAAAAAATGTGTTTTAAAATTATTATATGCATACAATGTTTAAAGAAAGATGGCTGATTTCATCCTTGTTTCTGTTTGCTTTTTCAAAAGATATCATCGTAATGTAAATTTACTTAATACATTTGAAAGTGAAGTCATTTATTGTATGTTTGTACTTAAATACCACAACGGAAGGGCAAAAAAGAAAATATTTCGGGCATAAACACATTTCATGGTGTTGTCTAGCACCTTGATTCCTGATACTTTCATTGACCATACGGTACTAGGCTGAAGTTGACGTCCCTCCAGTTTCCTTTAACTTTCCAAGGGAAAGTTAATCATCATCTGTCAAAAATATGCAGAATCAGATAATATATTTATGGGAAGTAATGAAAGTCATATATTTTTTCTCTGTAGCCCGGTACCAAGTGACCCACGAAATCGGTACCGGTCCTTAGCCTGGAGGTTAGGGACCCAATGTTTGACCCCCTGAAATCTGGCGTGATATGTTCGTGTTATCGCAGTGTTGTGCTTTTCAGGCGCGATCAAGTGAACTCTGTTGCTAATCTTGCATGATCGCTACATAGGTTGGAGCAGCGTAAGGCTTGTTCAAAATGGCACAAACCACATTGTACTCAACAAGACAAAAAAAACCTTAATTTATATATTTACCTCAGGGTGAACAGCTATTGGATTGATCATTTGAGCTGAGGGTACCATAAGTCTGAAGAGGAATAATTGTTTCATGCCAAGTGTTAGTTTGGCTGTTCTTGATTATGAGCAACTGTAGTTTATCCTAAAACCTATAAATCACTCAATCTACCAAACTAGATCCTAAAGGGTTGTATATTATTAGGGATGTAAAAACATTACATTCAATAAAAGAAAAATGAAACTGGTATAAACTAATCCACAGTTGAGCTATTGGTGGTAAAAAAAAAGTAGGAACTTGTGATTCCATCTGTCCTTCTGCCCAAGAATCAGACACAAGGAGATATTATCAACAAATATCCCATCTTCTTGGTCTAAACTCTACAAACAATAGAAGATATACTTTGTGAAAAATCACCTCTGGATTACTAAAAGGCACAGGAGCAAAGAATTGTGTTTTCTAGACCTTTATTTGGGCACACCAAAGCCAATTTCAACATCACTACGTCTCTATGTGAGGCCCGTCTCTCTCTGCCTACAACTGTGTCCTCTACTTTCATGGGCTGTTGTGAGAGAAAATCAGGCCAAATGTTTGCTGAAGTGTAAAGATGTACAACTGGGCTGGATGTGTGTTTCCATCAACATGAAAATGCTTCTATCTGTGTCCTTGTGCTGACTTTATCACCATACCCGCCCACACAGCTCCCTCTGCCTTTGATCCAAGGCGCCAAAAATCCTCTACATCTTTCTTCAGTCAAATTGTCCAATGCTTCTCTGTTAGTAATGCTGCTTATAAACAACATGACTAAAACCCATTTTTTTATGTTTAAGCTACATTTTCGTAAATTATCCTGATCAATAGTTGTGTCTAACTGACCTAAACTGAGTAAATGAAACTGATTAAATCTGTGGATTGCCTTTATCCCTTCTGTAATCATGTATTCTTAGCCATACTTTATTGCTCCACGGCTTGCTTGAGCTTCACTTCGGGTATAAAGGTCAGCAGCTCCCAGTGTCTGTGTGTCTGTCTGCTTACATTTCTCTCTTGTTTCTCTGCGTCCTGAATGCCTAAATAAGAACTGCTTGTAAACTCGGCTGCTCTTCTTGAAAGGTCATGAGAAAGTGCAGACAGTAAACATTCAGGATACTCTCATATTCTTATCAGAATTATTTGCTCAATTGCTGTGCAGGGAAGACAAGTGCCTTTTGAACAAAAGGTACTTGGTTTCTCTCTACTGCTTTACTGAGCAGAAAATGTAGTTTTGATAAAACTACAAGTGATTTAGCTGAAGCAGCCATAGTTCATTTTGAAGGGCCTTAAGCTATAATGTTTAGCACAAACAAAAACTAACAGAAGAAAGTCTACAGTATATTATGTTACAGTTGCATCATAATATGCGTTCGTTTTTTAAAATAACGACGTACTGTACGTGTGTATGAAGAAAATCCAAAACTGATAATCTTGTTAGCTTAGCACAAACCTTGTGAACAGTTTGGCAGAAAATATTTTTCTGTTGTTTAGCTAAAACTTTTTCCATTTTACAATAAGCAAAGGTCTCAGTAATCCATCTGTGATCCACAAATACATGAAAAAACAAAAGCTATAGTTTAAGTATATATTAAACTTTACATTGAGTATCTAGTATGCATAAAGCACATGGTCAGAACAGTAGCCTATAGCTAAGCTAATGCGCATGTACGCAGTAGCCTATCTAAGCTCATTTACATGAATGGTTCAGTAACCTAGCTAAGCTAATCAACTCCAGCTATTTATAAAAAAAAAAAACAAATAAAAAAAAAAACATAGGAATTCAAATAAAAACCTTACCCACCCTTTACCCTTCTCCATCACCTCCATTAACACAAACATAACCCCCATGACCCTAAAGACAATGCATTGCTCCTTTACAGAAAATTACAAAAGAAACTTAAGGCTTGGTTCTGCTGTGAGGAAACAGTAAATTGGGAATCGATTCATACTAGGAGCCAGTCCAGCAACAAGTACATTGTAACAGTGTCAGTGTCCATCCACACTGGAACAACAGCCGGATCCACCTGCACCTGAGGCTGCTATACCAGATCCCAGTCACCACGGCAAGGGTGGAAACCACAACAAAAACACCAGATCAAGCCACCAAGCCCTGGCACAAAGGATCCCCACATGAAATGTGTGTGAATAGTGCAGTAACATAGCTAGGCTAATGCAAGTGAACTGTGCAGTAGCCTAGCAAAACTTATGCACACGAAGGGTGAAGTAGCCCAGCTAATTTAAGGCACGTGTACGGTGTAGCAACCTAGACATTCACCAAGTTAGCCCAAGTTGTCTATGTAGGCTGACTTGATAAATGTCTTTGTTACTGTGCAATAGGCTAGCTAGGCTAATGCACCATTTCCATTTATGTGGCTAGCTTAAGGAATGATGTAATTAATAATACATTTTACCAAAGATTTGTCAATGAAACTTTTTAATCCCATTCAATACTAACTAATGTCCCATTAAATTGTCAGTAGCTAAACTCCTGCAAAGACTAATATACTTTTAAAGAAAAGTGTATGCAGGACATTTTTATTTTTATTTTTAGTTTGTTTGCTGGTTTATCCAAACATTAAACTTGACTAATTTAAACCAGATTGGACCTGGTCCCAGATGACAGCATTGTTAAGTTGTCTCAAACTTTGATTGCTGTTAAAGGTTAAGGTAAATAAATCCTACCCCGCTCTTAGCCAGAGACCTGTTAGCTAAAAAAAAAAAAGGGAGGGAAGAACCGTCAAGACAAGCAAGCCTTAGAAGACTGAGAATAGGAAAATTAGTGACAAGAATGTGGAAATGCCACCCTTCAGGAATCAACCAAAGGAAGGAACGTGAAAGGGAGGGAAAAAAAGAAGCAAGAAAGGGAACTGAAAGGGAAAGATATGAACTAGAAAACCCCGTGCAAGAAGCTGAAAGTAGGAGAAAGAGTTGAGTTAAAGTTAGCAAAGAACCTTAATTTAGACATGGAAATCAGGAGAGAACAGCTGCCTTCTTTCCCCAGGAGATACATTTAAATCAGGTCTGGGTGGCCAGAGGGGAAAATGGAAGGACCTATTCCACTGGCCAATTAGGCGCACTGAACACTGCACTGCTCTAATATAACCATCATTGTGGTCCCTTCAGTCCTTTTTGTCCCGGAGGACACGTATTGCCAGACACTGATGCAGGACTTAGACAGAGGGATCCCGGGACTTTTTCAGCACCCTCACAGAGGAAAGGAATGAAAGCGCTACGTCCTTTGACCTTCAACATGCAAAGCAATTCTCTTGTCTTACTTTTCAAAACAAACTACCGACCAGGAATGCCCGACCCTCGAGACCCACCCCCCCTCTCCGCTCTGCTTTCTCCTGATTTGCGGACTCAGGTGTCTCCTCACTATGACTTAACTGAACTCACCTGGTTCAGGATCCATATTTTCTGCACTAAGGCGCACCTACAGCCTTAATTTTCTTTCCAAAAAAATGACCTGAGCGCCTTATGTACAGATTCATTCTGGCTGTGCTTACTGCAAACCCGCCTAATCTTTAGTGGTGTTGAACCTTTTTTTTTGTGTGTGTGTGTGTTACAAACAGCATTGGGAGTTAGCGTAGTCACAGTAACATTTGTTTTAGCGGCATCTGTCTGTTTTTTGCGTGTCGTAAACACGTTCACACTCACAGGTTCACCTTCACACCAGGGAGCTGCCCAAACATCTTTGTGGTGACAGAGCACTGCTCAGGATCATCAAAGTGGGGTTAATGAGCATGGGGCAAACCCTGCTGGGCCCCCACCCCACCCCCCCACCTGCTGGGATTCAATCTGGAGGGAATGGATGGTAGAGTTTGTATACATTTAATGCAAAAGGAAGAAAAACCCTCTGTTTTTGTTTATTCATTGATTTTACCTACAAACTCAAAAAGACAGGAAATGGTTAGAATACAATTTATTTAAACGTATTATAAAGACTTACTAATGAAAAATGTGTTTTTGACGTCAGCAGTGTCGCCCAAAATTCAGAGGTGAATTTCGAGTGAGCTACTGCCGTTCTGAAGGAACTATGTGCTAGAAAATGACAGAAAATAAAAAAAGCATATTCATAAATAAAAGAGCACTGGAAACACTTTGAAAATAGATGAAACGATAACCGGAGCCAAATGTAAATGAAAGCAGAAACTAAATATTAAAAATTGTATATTAAATTTAGTAAAAAACAAAAAAAAGTCAGCCTAGTGGTTTCGTAGATGTTAGCTAACCACATTTAATTTATTCTGCAACTTTTTCATTTAAGAGCTATTGCCTTTATTAGACATAACAATGTACTGTATAGTGGAACCACACTATTATGGTACAAGACATCCGTCGCTTTTAAAGTCTGGTGTTGCAGTAGCAGCATTGGGATCCAGGGTCAAAGTAGTTTTTGAAAAAGCTAAAAAGAAAAAAAAAAAAGCCAGGATTTCAAATGTTATCAACAACCCAGCAGGAAGGGTTTTTGAGGGCCCCAGCAGTGACTGCTCTTCCTCGGCGGACATAATGCGAGAAAGCTAACCGCAGCTCATCCAATGCAAACAGACGGCTCAGTATTTCCACCACACTCCAACAACTATCAATGCTGTAGACGGTAAAATGCAAACATGAACAGATTCCTTCCTCTGAGGCAGCATAATGTCATATTAATGTCATAGAGCCACTAGAAAACTAAACCCTGTTGTTTTTTAATTAGGGTTTTAATGAAAAAAGTGGATTTTAGCTCATTTTTCTCAAATTTTCCACCCATTTTGTCCTTTTCAACTCACCCAGTCTTTCCCTTTGTACTATTTTGTAATTTTACTAATAATAATAACAACTATTTTATCTTTGATGCTGTTATTTTTGAAGTTTTAGGAATTTGCTTAACCTGTCACCCCCACAACACCGCAAATGTCAATCAGCTCTACTTCCTGTTGGCCACCCTTACGCCATGAAGTTAAAATACCCTCTATTTTACATCCACTAACTCCTTAACCCTTGTGCTATCCTAGGCACTTTACCGTTGGGAGTTGGGTCATCTAGACCCACTAGTCAGTGCTTTGAACCTTTTTTTTTCAACGATTTGTGATCTTCACTGGTTCAGTGGATTACATGAAATTTGTCCACCTTTATCCACCTTTGTCATGGTAGGGAGAACACGTCAAAGTAAGGGTGGGGTCATCCAAGACAGCACAAGGGTTAAGAAGGTGGAGGGCTGATTGAAAAAAAAAAAGAAAAAAAGCTTTATCGTGTGGCATACATTATAACGTCATCGAATACAGTGCTGAGAAGGAAATGTCCATTATCTGCAACTGGTGATCTGGCAAACAAACAGGAAATGCTGCGGCTTTAATTATCCTGTTGTTGTGAGTTTGATTGAAATGGCAGTATCTTTAACCCATAAACAGAGAGAGTAACGTAGATTAAGTTCTTTTTTCTTTCTTTGAACAAAAGAGATTGAAAAGTAAAAAAATGTAAAAAAAAAAAAAAAAAATACTTGGAGATCAGACGTCATTTAATGCCAGTAAAGCAAATACCATCAATCTTCCCCTAAAGGATGCAATTTTATGATTTTTATTGATCAAGTTTTCTTCTTTTTTAGGGTTTTCTTTTAGTTTTTATTTAAAAAATTCAAAACTCCATTAATGACAGCTCTACCTTTGTTTAATTTCAATGGCTATTTAGAGGAAAACACTTTTATAGACAAACAATGGTCATGACATGACACAACACAAATGACACATGTGACACAAAAAAATGACACAAAAAAAATCAATATTTCATTCAATCATATCAACACAATCTTGAAAATCTGAATTAATGCAGTAAAACCCAGCCCCAGTTTACCTACAGCACTATCCAAATTCCTGCTGGTGGTTACTGGCTGATGACGGAAAAAGAGGAGTCAGTAAAAAGCAAAAACAGACTCAAATTCAAATTAACTTTATTTATATAGCACCTTTCATGACAAGAAAGACAGCTCAAGGTGCTGTACATAAAAACAAAAACAAATGCAGAGAAACACCAACCACTATCCGTACAATAAAATACACAAAGACAAACAAAGAGAGAGAGAAATCAGTTGTGGGACATTTTACATCTTAACTGCTGGATTTGAGGGGATGCGTTTGAAATGTTGGGGGAGGGATGAGGAATGATCAATATTGCCATGATGATATGACTTGCAATACATAGCAAACATAGCAAAGAAAAAAAATAACTAATACATCATTTTCATTTCACTGCAACAGTTTTAATTAAAAAGAAAAAAGCCAACATAACTTCAATTATCCTCCAAATGACCCTCATCTTTAAAGAGACAGAAATCTAACATAAAGGGGTCCATTCGATTGGTTGAAGCTGCCATAAGATTGTTTTAGCGTGTGTGTGAATGTTGAAGGTAACCATTCACCGCAGTTTACGCCATCTTCTGCCATTACATACGTCTACATAGGAGGCGGACATCATCGACTGGTCAGCAACGTGCATTTCATTTGTTAAATACTTCAAGCTACCATGAGATTGTTTCAGCATGTGTGTAAACGCTTAAGGGAGCCATTTATCAAAGTTTACACTGTCTTTACACTTTTGTCTATCGTAAAGACTGATATTGCGTTAACGTCTACATAGGAGGCAGACATCCAACCTAAAAGGCCTCTATACGATTGGTCAAATGCATAAAGGGCTGTATTCAAGCTGACATGAGCCTGTTTTAGCATGTGTGTACATTTACCCTGTTTACGCCATCTTTTGTGATAGCACAGCCTGATATCAGGATGACAATACATTTTATGGGTCTGAAGGGATGTATCCGGTTGGTCAAATGTCTGAAAGGCTGAATTTAATTCATTAAACACTCCAAGGCTTTTACAGCATTTACGTTGAATGCGTTTACGCCATATTGAGCAAAATCACACAGGCCGTTATTGCAGTGACGATACATTTTGTTTATGGTGCAGGCCTACTGCCAGCTCACAATTGCTTTCAACTCTTGGTAAATCTGTCTTGTATGTTCATCTGCTGTCATCATATATGCAGATTACCAGACTGTAGCAATAAAAGACATAATGTCATGCTTTACAACAGTAGAAACACATTCAAAACACCTATTAGGTCTTCCGTGTCTTTGGTGGATAAAAAAATCAGCTCAACAGACGGTTCAGGGTTTTTTAGTTTTTTTTGTTTTTTTTTTTTTCCGTCAACAGATAAGCATATGTTTCCAGCTTCAGTGACATTTCACAGTGACACTTTCTCGGCAGTGAAATTGCACTCCGCCAAAAATCTCACTCACCGCCTGCATCTGGAATGGCAGTTAACTATTAACTCCCTTTGAGGCCGGGCACAAAAGAGCTACAACGCAGCACATTGTGCTGCATGTCGCCCCCATTGCTTGAGCGAGGAGGGGAAGGGAAGAAAAAGAGAAAAAGTAAGTGATTTAAAAGGGAAGAAGCAATAAAGTGAGCAAAGGCAGGCGCGGGAGAACGGTAAATCATTGACAGATCATGCTTCATGCAAAACTTCCATGAATAAAACATCTCTTCTGGCCTCCCTTTTTGCTGGAAATCTATTTTTCCTTCCATTTTCTTCTTCTTCCCTCCCTATCTTTCACACGCATGATTAACCTTGTGAGGCCTTAATCAACACTGGAAATGACCCGTGCTCCTTGACTCACCTCCCCTCTCCTCTCCCTCCTTCACCTCCTGTTCCCGCCGCTGCACCCTTCCTTCCTCCACCACATGTCTCGTCGATGGGGGCCTCACCCCACTCACCCTCACCCCCGGCTGAGTCCAAACTAAAATGCCGTCCGAGAGCATTTTACCTGTAATTATCGGCATGCTGCGCCGAATCCACAAAACCTTGTCTGGTACTGTTTGAAGTGAAGTCAAAATCCATTATTCTTTGCCATCTTTATGCGTGTGAGTTGTATCTTTTCTGTACGATGCCTCAGGTTTTTCGGATCCCGTGTGAGATGTAAGGAGATGAGTCATCTCTCCAGCTTAAGCCTTCCCAGTCTTTAAAATCTCCTCTCTGGGGGTTAAGAGAGGAGGAGGGGGGATTTGTGGTTATTATTGTTATTCCCCCGTCGTGCTCCCTGCCTTGTGTCTCAAGCACGCCTCCAGATTCAGGCTACTAGGGGAGCTGTCCAGCGTCCTGAAAGCTGGAGGGGAAGGCGGTTTTGCAGTGGCGCTGTCCGCGGTGCTGAAAAACCTGTGTACGCTCAACGTCACCGCACGTGTAAACCTCACTTTAGTGGTCTGCTTTGACTCATCCGATGCATAACACACATCAGCATCCACACACAGAAGTCAGCAGAGAGCAGTTTTAATTGGTCTTACCCGTCTATCTTAGGTTTCTATACCCTTGGCTGAATGCCTCCTGTGTTTTGAGTGCGAGGGTCTAATTTAGCACACAGTAGTCGCTGGCAAACCTCCATGAACGTTTGTGTTGTAATTAGTGCTAAGCTTTTTCTCCCTAGACACAGACTATTCTTCTTTTCCTGTCATGAAATGTCAATGGAAGAAGGTTTTTTTTTTTTTTTTTTTACACGATTATCTCCAAAACAGGGGAATTTAATTACAATACTTTGATTTAAAATAAGTTCTGTCCTCACGGATCTATGTTGTTGTCCTGCTGCAGGTGCCAGCGGTCAGTACCCTCTGGTTCAGAATGTGACCGTCACACAGGGCGGGACGGCGAACCTGACCTGCCGTGTGGAGTACAATGACAACACCTCCCTCCAGTGGTCAAACCCGGCACAGCAAACCCTCTTCTTTGGGGACAAGAAAGGTGAGTAGGAGATTGTCAAACAGCAGCCTCCACAGGACAGACACCGTCTTTAAGAGTGTTTCCTGTGTTACAGCAGCTTTGCGGTGGCTGGGGGATTGGAGAGCTGCCTTAGGGGTATTAAAAAAAAAACACCTCATGTTCCTCTGTCAGTTTTTTTTTTTTTTTGTAGTGTCATAGTGTCTGTTTTCGGATTCACGGCAACAGTATTCACAAAACTGAAAAACACACATCCATTTTTAGCACACTTTTTAAAAAATCCTCCTTATCATTTCCTCCACTGAGGGATTGTGTGGGCTTTTATTATGTTTGCCTTTACACCCACACGCCTGCAAAAAAAAACATGCGGCACATTCACACAGTAATATGAAGCTCTTTAGGGTAAGAGCCAATCTGACCAGCTCTGTTTTTGAGCTGATTTAGAATTTTTCTGGCAGTGACAGAAGAGTTCTTTTTTTTTTTTTTGAGTAGCCAGCTTTACATTTATGTTTTACCATTAAAATATAATACAGATTTTACCAAAACTATCAAAGTGGAAGCTATTAAATTACACGGCAACTGCAGCCTCGTTCGATATTGAAGGTGCAACGAAGAAAAAAACTGGTATTTTCTAAATGTAATAATAAAAATGAATAAACCCGTATGAGCAACTTTATAAGCAGCATCGTTTTAGCATTCTGAATAGTCTGCATTATGGTTATAGTATGTGGAAACAACTGTCACAATAAATGCACATTTGAAGTAAAAACTCCTGACTCTTGTCTATTAAATGCAGATTTTCTTTTATTTTGAAGTCGAAGGCTCTCATTGTGTTTATTAACTTTGCCCGGTTGGGGCTTTAGTTTTGCCGTTTGCAGCAGTGAAAGTAGTGGATGTATTTTCAACAAGTGATTGATTGACTTGACGTGCATCAAAAATGAGTTGGATGGGGTGAAGACACTCCAGCAGTTTTTCAAAATAAAACTTCAGAAACAGATAATAAATGAAATGGGGGGAAAAAGTGCAGTTTTTGTTTTTCTCTGCTGTCCAACTGTCCCAAACACTGGTACCCGTCTGCAGCCCAGGGTTGGGGAAAAAAAAAATACCTCCCACTTCCCGCTAGCTGACTTTTGATCGGCTTTTTGTTTAAATGGGCAAAAGAAGAGCTAGCTAACTGATAAAATCAAATGTTATTTATAAAGTACTTTTGTAACAAAAAGTTTTTTTATAATAAAAACATTTTCAACTTAAAAACTAAAAGAAAAAAAAATTAAAGCATCCTGGGCACCCCCCCCCCAACACACGCACAAACACACACAACATACTGAAACAAAATAATAAATGAAATAGATGCCAAATAGAATTCTGGCTTGATGGTTAAATGATAAAAAGACTGATAGTAATTAATGTGGAACAACAGAAGCGTTCAAAATAAAAAAGTAAAAGCAGCTTTTTCCTGCTCAGCTGTTTGTTAAGAAAAGAACAGATAAAAACACGGCAAACACTTGAAGGAATAAAGGGGAAAAAAGGGTTTTGTTCAGAAACTTCATGGAATTTTTACATTTTCTGTCTAAAATAAATGAGAAAAACTTCTAAATTAATTTGTACAGACTTTTAATTTGATGTAATTTGCATATTTCTTCTTTAAAGTTTATTCCTTCCCTTTTTTTTTTAGCTGAATCCTTGCTATGTACAGTATACCTTACATGAATGATCAGGTTTGTCACAAACTCTGGTTAATGCTACATAATTAAGTTTTTGTCTCTAAAGTATCGAACATTAAACATTAACAATTGTATTCATGCTTAGAAAAATAAACTGCATCCACTGCTGACCAGTATGAATATCCTTTGGAAGCAAAAAAAAAAAACAAAAAACTGACCATGCTGCACCTCACACGCAAAACCATAGCGTACTTTGAATTTAACCTTAAAAGTAAGAAATTTAGTCCCAAAAAAGTATCTTTGCTCTCCTATGTCCCATTATCTGCGCATCTCTGTAGCTGAGTGTGCAGTAAGAAAATGGTTTATGCACATAATTTTGCTCAGAGAAAGCAGCGCTCGAAAAGATCTATTGAACTTCAATGGTGGTCTCTGCAGGTTATTCCATATCACTCCGGGGGCTGACCTTGGGGGTCTGCTTCCTGGCATTTCCAGTGCAGCCCTCTTGGATGGTAAATGGAAAAAGCCACCAAAGACTCTAGTATTATCAGAAAAGCAAAGGGGTACTTTTGAGGCCCCTGACCTGTGATGATTCTCTGGATCATTTTTTCGTGTGTGTGTGTGTGTGTGTGTGTGTGTGTGCGCACGTGCTTTGGGAATTGTTTTGCTGATCATAGCAAGTTGAGATGCACATGCTGATGGGAGTTATGAGATGCTGAGCATTTTCAAAGTGCCACTGGCAGTTTGAGAGCAGATAGATGTCTCAGCTGCAAAAGTCTTTCATCGCAGTAGGTTTTAGATTAAATCACTTTGCTTTCTGTTGAGAAAAAATGAAAGGGGCCGGGTCATTTTACACAAAAAAATAAGTTTCTGTCTTTTATCATAATTCATCCAGTTACATAACAGTACAACAGTTACTAGTAAATGTTTTTTATTTTTAAATGTCATTTAAAAGGAAAAAGATGATTATGGATTGCATTCAATAAAAACATTGTTTGGTTTTTTTTGTTCTAATTGTGTTTTTGGTGCTCATTTCTTTAAGAACCACTGAAGCAAAGAGCCCCAAACAGGCTGGGCACTGACCTCACGTCCTCATGAAAACTAGAAGATGAGCTGCAATTAAAAGTCGAAAAACCCAAATGTCGTTGTGTCATCAGAAATGATCCCAGTCTGTTTGGTTTTTGAGCTCGTCATGATATCATGACCAGTCTGTTTTGTTCTTCCTACTTACTTTATCTATAAATATTACAGAGCAAACCATTGAAATCTGAAATATTGACCAGTATGAACTGTTTTTTGTTTTTGTTTGAGAGTCAATCCCCGACAGCAACGTTGGGCACAAAGCAGCAAAGTCCGTGTGTCACCATGTGCTCATATTGTGGGTGTGGTCAACTTTATGGCACGAAGTTTGTCTTTAAGATTTTCTATTTATAATCTTTGATATATTTTTTTACATTTATTTCTGACTATTCAATATAATTATTTTTTTAAAGATTTTTTTTAGATATATTTAAATGATTTTTGAGATATTTTTGTTGTTTCTCAAGATATTTTTTAAATAATTTTCAAGATCCTTTTTTCGAGATACTGTTTTTCTAACTTTTCTATAGAACATCTTTTCATTTTTAACATTTTTTCAAGCTGGTTCACTCTAAGAGAAAGAGTAATGAGATCAGAACTTTCTGTGAAATTTGTTTTAACAATTCTGAGTGCTTGTGATGGTGTTGAGATTATTTAGGGGGAGTTGCTGGGAAATTAATTTTCATCTGGGATGTACTTTAGTGACTGTCCCCGCCTGCCCCTGCAGTTTCACATGCTTTAAAATCAAACCCCAAAGTTATATTTTGAGATACTCTGACTGTGACTCATTTTCTGCATCACCACAAATAAAAAACAACAGTTCATACTGGTCAATATTTAATACTACTGCAACGTTTGTAAATAAAGGAAGTAGAAAGAACAAAATAGACTGGAAATCGTAAAGTGGAGCTTTGTTTATGTAATTCCCTGTCATCTTGTAATTTTTATGAGCAGATGATGTCAGTGGTCAGCCTGTTTGTAGTTCATTGCTTTTGTAGATTTTAAACAATTTTCACACAAAAAATGTGAATGAAAAAGGCCGGGGTTTCTTGTTTGAATGAATACAATGAGCGAAATACTTTTTTTTTCTCAAATACTTATTTATTTTTATTTTCAGATGTAATCGACCCTGCAATCTCACCTTTAAGACATTGAGTGTGTCCAAAGAAAGCTATCTTATCTCCCATCCACTGAAAGGTGGAGTGTGTAATCTCTCTCTCTCTCTCTCTCTCTCTCTCTATATATATATATATATAGATTTTTTTTTATATCAAATAAATCATTGAATCAAAAGCAGCCACTCTTGTCATTTTCATCCCTCACCGCTGAGAAATGTAAGCTGGGCTTTGCCAGAAAGAGAGAGATTAGCACTAGGCAAAATGGATTCTGTCCTTTGTAAGATTCAAAAGAGGCTACTATCTTCTAACAAATTGCTCTTTTTGGTTTTGTGTAATTTAGGACTTGATAATAGCTTTATTTCCAAAAATTTGCCAAGACGCATAATTAGAATTTCCTCATTTTCACCTTCACTAGAAAGAGGCTATGTATGTGTAATTACTTTCCAGGCTAAATTTGCAGACCTATTTAGTACTCTCGCCACATTACAGCAAAGGTACGTTCTATAAATTCTCCTTTTCAATGCGGAAAATATAATTTGCTGCCTCTAATTTCATGCCGATTGTTGTCGCACCACCAACAACTGTGTTTGCAGTATGAGGCGTGTCTTTCTGTTCAGACTTCAGACCACTTACTTTCATTATGGAGGTGTCACAGCTCACCTATGCCTCTAATCGTCATAGAAAAATCCCCACAGCACATATTTGGTGTCAATGAGTGTATTAAAGCTTTGTTCGGGACGCGCTGAAGCAGCTGAGGGCAGGTGTCGGGTATCAAAAGCTTGTTTGCACAAATCCTTGGAAAGAGATCACTAATTAGTGGCCTGACATTTCGGTGTAGCTCATTTTTGACACTTTACTTCTCAGCTTTTAAGCTATTTATTTACTCCTTGGCCAAAGAGCAGCAATATTTTTTTATTGATTTAATTTTTTTAAGTATAGTGTGAAACAAGCAGACAAAAGATGCATCAGGATCACAGCAATATGTCAAGGATAAAAAAGTATGTAAAAATAGTTTCATTATCTTGGTCAACTTTTGTTACTTAATGAGGTCTGACATGCAGAGCCCATTTCATACAAATGTAATTTAAAACAAAACAAATAAATAGATAATAGTCACAAAAACGTTAAAATGTCAGAAACAAAACACTCATTTGTGACCACAAAATAGTTAATTAGTATAAACGTAATACTGATTTGTGACCACGAAATAGTCAAAACAAACAAAAAAAATACTCATTTGTGACTAAGAAATTGTTAAAACATACGAACAAAATACTAATTTTTGACCACGGAATTGTTAAAATATACTAACAAAATACTCATTTGTCACCAAGAAATAGTCAAAAAATACAAACAAAATACTCATTTGCAACCAAGAAATAGTCAAAACACATAAACAAAGTACTAATTTGCAACCACGAAATAGTCAAAACATACAAACAAAATACTCATTTTTGACCACGGAATTGTTAAAATATACTAACAAAATACTCATTTGCGACCACGAAATAGGTAAAATATACAAACAAAATACTCATTCGTGACCACGAAATTGTTACAATATACTAACGAAATACTCATTTGTCACCAAGAAATAGTAAAAACATACAAACAAAATACTAATTTGCGACCACGAAATAGTTAAAATATACAAACAAAATACCAATTTGCAACCACGAAATAGTTAAAATATACGAAAGAAAGTAAATTTTATAAACATAGTACTAATTTCTGACAAAAAAAAATTCTTCAATCGTACAAAAAAAATACTAACTTTTTGCCCCAAAACAGTTAAATCTCATGAACAAAATACTGTTTCGTGGCCACTAAATACTACAAACGGAATACTTATTTGTGGCTACAAAATGGTTAACTTGTTTAAACAAAATACTAGTTTGTTTCCACAACATAGTTTAATTGTACTAATGAAATACTAATTCATGGCCACAAAATAGTTGTCTTGTAGTAAGAAAAATGCTCATTTGTGTTTCCTGATTTCTTTATAAAGAAATCAGTAATTTGTGGTCAGTGGTCAATAGTTCAAATGTGCAAACGAAATACCTGTTTTTGTCTGTGGTGACGGTGCAAATCAGATGTATAGTTTTATAAGTAGCATTTCTTTTGATTTTACGAAAAGTACTTAAAAACTACAACATGGAGGAACCTTAATATGACTTTTTTTTTTAAGGGAAACATGAGGTTTATTTATTTGAAGGAGGATATTAAAATGAGCATTTATCCCTCTTTCATTCTACTGTTAGACTGTAATAGTTTAATCACCATCAGGCAGGTGACTGAAGCGTGACCTATAAAATGTGTCAGAGCTATTTTCTTGAAACAGACCTGAAGGTTGAAACGTTGAGGTAAAAATAGAGGTAATTGCATATGGATCGGCAAAGTCTAGCACTCTAAACTTGCTTTCACTGATTACCACCTCATTATAATGCTCGGAGTGCTACACGTTCCTAATAATTGTATTACATTAATGGTGGAAAAGTGGATACAAAGGATTAATCCTCATTTGTCTGACAGGTGAAGTTGTCTTCAGCTTGGATTTTATAATTAGGAAAACCCATTAGTAAAATGCAATCCTCAGAGGAATTTCAAATTCAAATTTTTAAACTTTATTTTGTCACAGTTTAGTTTTAATGTCATAACTACAGGAAAAAATAAAATAAAACAACTATTGTACATAGGTCGATATATGTATTTTTTAAATTATGAACACATTTATGTTATTTATTTATACTTTCCTAAACTTAGTTCTGCTTGTTGTATTTACCCAAAAATATTTAGCTTTTTACCAGATCATGAAGTTCAGGTTTAGGAAGGTTCATCCAGAGTGGACACATTTAGTTTGTCCCAAAAAATGTGGCATACATGAGTCATTTTAATAAATGAGTCAGTTTAATTCCATTAAACTTTTATCTTTTGAAAAAACATCCATTCAGATTTTGATATTGCTGTTTTTCTTACAAAGAAACAATAGTTATTTCCTTTAGAAAAAAGATTTGCCTTATTTTTTTTTCCTGAATCAAGCCTTTATTTTCCCTTTGGATTAAATGAAAAAGTCACAATAAAAAATGTACTGCACTAATTCTTAAAACATGTTCTTAAATTATAAAAATATTTAAACAGAAAAAAATTCATAAATTTTAGATTTGAATGCAACAAAATCTACATGTTAACTTAAACTGTGTTAAAAAAAAGTTGCTTTTTCCTCCTCCATTTTCTCAAATCTATGTTATAAAAATGTCTAAAAATGTCCACCGCTCCCTGCTTGTTGGCATCTCTTGCCTGTATTGCACCATCTGTGAATGACTGAACCCGTTTAGGCATTAAAATGAGCGTTATGGGTGAACAACTAAGGGGCCAACTGCTCATTTTAAGGCCCCCGAGCAGTTCAATATGAAACTATTCAGGTTCTCAGATGTCAAATATTCAGCTCTCTGAATCAATTTTCTGCCTGTTTATGGGTGTGTGAGCAGGCATATTTTTTGGTGTGTACAAATTTTCTTGTGCACATGCGTGTGTGCATGTGGAACGGCAAGCGTCCTGCCGGTGCAGTGTGCAACTCTGATGCTTTCAGAGCACCAGAGCATTTAGAGGGAGAGATTTTCCAAAGTTTTGAGCAGTAAACAGCAAACAAGATGACTATTTCTTTTTAACAAACAGACAGAAAGGGTAAACTTTTGAAGTAATCTTTTTCCTCTTTCTCTGTCTCTTGGAGAACTCAGTGTTAGAAACATCCTTTCATATCAGTCCTGAAGATTGGTAAGGTGTTCTCCGGAATAGGAAAATAAAAAGACCTTGCCTGTAAATCTCCAGAGATTTCTAACAAGTCCCCTATCTTCAAGACAAGGACCATAAAACATGGGAGGAAAGAGAAAGAAAAAAGGAGGGGGAATGGAAGAGAAGTAGAATACAGGTCTTGGTGGAATAAAGGTGCAAAATGAAGGAGGCGCTGCATGAGAGCTCCCAGAAACAGTCTTCAACACTAAATGATGCAAAAACCTCCTTTTTTTCCTTCTGTTAACTGGAGGTGATTCTTTCTAGCTTCTTTTTGTTCATGTCAATGTTTTGTTCTGTCTTTTGATTGCCGTATTTTCCATAATACAAGGCACATTTAAAATATAACTGTTTTCAAAAATGACAGTACGTTTTATTAATTCGGTGCGCCTTAAATATCGAATTGTTCTGGTAGTCTTTACTGATGTTCGAAAGATTTTTAGAGGCACACGGTGCTCTGTCTAAACGTCGGCCGATTTTTTGTACAAGTTGCCATCAAGGTTGGGTGTTATTGTAAATATCCTAACATGGTGTAGCGGTGTTGGAATGTGTTGTTTTTTTTTTCGTGATACAAGCAAGCGTTAGTGTGGTCATAGTAGCAATTGTTTTCGCGGTCTCTAGCACATCTTAACGTGTTGCAAACAACGTTGGAAGTTACAGGTATTGTCAATACGCTAACGCGGCTAACTTGTAGCGGTGTTGGACATTGTTATGGTTTTTTTTTTTTTGGGATACAAGCAAGCGTTGGCATAGTCATAGTAACAATTGTTTTCCCTGTGCACTTTTTTACGTGTTACAAACAACGTTGGAAGTTACAGGTATTGTCATTACGCTAACGCAGCTAACGTGTAGTGGTGCTAGACTTTGTTATGTTTTTTTTTGTGACACAAGCAAGCGTTAGGGTAGTCATAGTGACAATTGTTTTCGCGGTCACTAGCGATTTTTTACGTGTTGCAAACAATGTTGGAAATTACAGGTATTGTCAATACGCTGACACTGCTAACGTGTAGCGGTGTGGACTGTTGCTGTGTACGAAATCCTTCACTACTCACTACATAGTGCACTATTTGTGCGTTCAGGATTCTGTAGTGCTGTCCGAATCTGCAATTCCTAAATCAAGTGCCCTAGAAATTCCCCAGAAGTCTCTGCGAAAAAACCAGTGTGCATCGATGCTCAGTAGACTGGCGAATATAGACCACAATGCATTGCGTCTGAGCAATTTTGGCTAAAAAAAAAAATGTATTGAAATGTATTTTTTTAATTAAATATTGATGTTTTTATCTTTATACGACAGTGGACTTATTAATGATTGTCGCAATGAATTAGATTATAAATTAGATTTTATCTTCGTGAAAATCGATGACGTCAAATTCGCCGTTTGAAAAAAAAAATAGTGAGCATGGTGAATTGCTTTTAAAAGCCAGAGCACTACAAAATGCTGCACTATGTAGTTTTTTAGTAGTTAGGCATTGGAGTTGGAATTTTGGTGCAATGTGTTTTTCTTTTCCTGATACTAGCAAGGACCCAACCCGGCTAACGTGTCACAAACAAGTTTTATAATTACTATGAACGCAGTTAATAAAAAGTTTGAATAATAAAGTTTGACTAAAGAGTTGATAAAGTCTGACTGACTGACGGACCCTATTTTGGTCTCGCTAAATGCGCCCTATAGTTCGGTGCGCCTTATTTATGACATAAATTTAACAATAGACCATTCATTCATGCACTCTATGATTCAGTGTGCCCTATAGTGCTGAAAAGACGTTAAATAATTCAAAATAATCTATTTTTGTTTGCATTCACAAACAAAGATCTGCAGGTGCGCTAGTGTTTGCAAAGTCAGAACAATATGGCCTGCCAAATGAATAGCAGCTCTGTTTTTGTCATTATGGGACAGAAAGGTGACATCTTCAAAGAAAAACAGTGCATCGAGTTCTAACCCTATTTCTCTTTTATATTAAAGGCTTCCGTCTGTTAGCAGACGAGGCGTTTTCTCTCTGGTAAGTTCAGAAGAATAGAGTTGAGGGGGGTTTAAATACAATGGCATATGTTCTGGGGATGGGTCTGTATTTAAATGAGGATAGGGCTAAAAAAAAAAAAGTCCACATTTACCCAGAGAAGCTTTTCAAAGTCATTGTGAAGGATAAGATATAGTGGGTGCCCAGAAAAATATGTTCCTCCTTATGGACCGGGGCAGCTGTTCTGTTACTTTTTTAGCTGCAGGGGGAAAATGTATTCCTCTGCAAAATACAATAGAGTTGATGGGCGAGAGCTGTCTCCTCACTGACCTGCCTCTCACAAGGACTTAATGAAGTAAGGCTGGTGACGGTGTCCCACTGAACTCAGCATGGCAGATGGAGACTGAGAGAAAATCATTTCTGTCACTGGGAGAAAAAAAAAAAAAAATCTCCACAAGCCATTTATCGTAGTGGAGTATGGCCCATTTTACATTCCACCAAGCCCAGCTTTGCCTCAGAAAGGCATGAGGGGCAATAGAGGTGGAGGGACGGTGTCGATACGGAATATACATGAAGCTATTCAGCAAGCGTCGAATTCTGTTTGCTTTGCTGTGGCGCTATCATTCCCTTACATGCACACACACACACATATTTAAGTTCCCAGATGGGTTGTTGACATGGAAAGGAGAACAGCCACATCGAGACACAGACAGCCGAATGTATATTGTGAAGATTTGCACTTTTCTCATTATAAAACTGTGTCAGTTGAATGAGCAAACACCTGCCACGGTTCTGTACTAATACACACTGTCCCTGGATACATGAAAGGACAGGGAGGGGAAGGACGGACGGCGGAAAGCCAAGAGAAAAAAAAAAAAAAAAAAGAGCACTGAGAAGACGGAGGAGAGGAAATAAAGGGATGAAATGAAATCTACAAACACGGCGGGCTAAAAGGGGGGAAGGATTGTGGCCGTTTGGTTCGACCTTAAAGCTGCAGGAGCGGAGGATCCAACGCTGAACGCGATGATAGAGGCTGCCTGTGCTCAAACATGCCGTTTTGTTTGTACACAGACGAGCGGAAGGATTGGCAGTTGTCGACAACTAGATTTGAGCACCAGCAGGGGGCGCTCACAGAAGATTTTGACCTCTAGCCTCCAGTTCATTAAGAAAAAACATCAAGCACACTGACCTCAAATTTAAAAATGTGCAGAAATTCAAGACAAATATACAAAGTTGGTAGTTTTTTTTTTTTTTTACCATGACTCCCTTTAATACTAGTGGTGTAGGAAAAACATTGATTTGGTGAAAAAAAAAAACATTTTTGCGTCGAGTGATTTGTTGATATGATTTGCACTTCAGGGCCACCGTACTTGAAGTCTTTGCTGAAGAAAACTAATAAACAGACCATTTAGAATCAAAACACAAACCCTTTCTTTATAAAATAGATGAGTTATTTTGACTTAATGACTTAAGCCATCAGCTTGTTCAATTCATGGAGAAATTATGCATTTTTTTAACATAAGACTGTCAGATAGTTTAGCTCTTTTGGTTGTGGCTTATGAGAACTTCAGAAAATGGATCTCCCATAATGCAGTTCTTCTAGGTAATGCTACTACAATTTTACCAAGTTTGTCCAAGATGTATCATGTATTAGTTTGTTTCACTGTGTTTCACCTCCACTGTGTCTTAACCCTTTAACACCTGAGCTGTCTCCGGTGACGGCTAAATAACACGCGCTCTTAGGACTACCGTAACTCTTTGGCTGTTTGAGCAAATTACAAAATTCCAGTGGATTTGGAGAAGGAAAAAAAACAGTTTTCCATCAAAATCTAACACTTGACAGTAGTAATATATGGCATAATGGCGCATGGCCACTTTCCTCACTCGATTAACGTTAGTTGCGTAATATCTTAGTTGCATAATATGTTGCATATCAGTGCAGTGGTGCTTTTCTCTGCTTCAATTGTATTTATGTAGATTAAAGTATTTTAAAATGTTACATTGTGGTAATCCAAAGAGCATCAAGGGTTATTGTTAAAAAGTACTAGATCTGCATTGTTCCTTCTTCTGCTCTTTTCCATGAATTTAAACTCACCACTGCCCCCTCTGGTAAAGGTTGGAAATACAGTTATGCTAGGACATCCAATAACCCCAGGCTGCAGTTTGTAGAGTACACTGAGGCGTGGATCAACGTGGGTGGGTTAAACGCACTGTTCTCCGCCCACTGTATGCGATTCTTCTTCACCACCGCAATTGGAGGTTTTTCCGCATTTTACAATGTGGATGTATTCTGAGATGATTAAATTAAGGCTCACTGTGTATATTTATTTTTTAATTCAGGAAACAAATAGCTATTTTTATTTCAGAAAAAGTACACTCTTGCTTTAAGAGTTTTGTTGTTGTTGTTGTTGTTTTTGAAAAAACAACAGCCCTTTTTATTCATGGGTGAAGAAAAGGCAGACTGAACAAAACTGGGATGTGTTGGTCGCAAACAAAATGGTTCCTATCTCATATAAATAAATCTCATATTTTGCTCAAGACCAGAGAATGCAATTTGCTTCATTTTTTTCCACCTCTGTTTTCCCTGCTTCTGCTCAGTGGACGAATGCACCACCCTCCTCTGCCTCAGCGCGTTTGCAGACGCAGCAAGTGAATGATCGGGACGTCGTTCCTGTTAAAGATAAAACCTGGAGACGATCGCATTGATTGAAAAGTAGAACCGCTGCTCAGACGTTCATCGCAAAAACTTTTTGAAATGAGTGACACTGGAAAAAGAAGCAAAATTCAAATAAATTAATTGATAATGCGAAAAAAGTATTTAGACTCTGCAAGAAAATAATTCCAAGCAGAACCGGCTCCAGAACCAACCTGCACCTGAGAACTCTGACCAATGAAGAAACCAGATCAGCTTCTCAAAGCTGAAACACTGAATGCCAAACTTTACTGTCATGAAAACTAACCTACAGTGGGCGGAGCATAGTGCGTGTAACTCCGCCCATGTGCCTCAGCGTGCCTCACGCTAAATGCATTTTAAATAGTCTAAATATGATTGTTTTGAATGCATTGAGAATGTAAAATGGATGAAGCTACTAATGCATTTTATCTCGTTAAAATGTGAATACATGAATATAGTTGACCTGGTTGTAAATTGTTAGTAGTGAGAATTTCTTTCCCAGTAAAAGTAAAAATATTAAATATTATTATTTTGATTCCAGCTCAGGAAATCTTCTTTTATTTTTTAGTTTGCTACACATTTACATATTAAGCCTGTTGGAAGAAAAAAAAAAGCAATAAATATATTTTCATTATTTGCTGCCGGCAACCTGTATTAGGAATGATTTACACACACTAATTGCATTTCAAAAGTAATGTAATGCAGACTTGTCATTGTCAGGAATTGTGTATTTAGTTCATTTCAGAGTTTTATTCAGCTTTTAGAGAGAGTATCAGCCGCTGTAAATGTCAAAAGTGAAAGCTGCTTTAAAGGGATAAAAGTCATCTTTTTGTGCAGCTAAACTCAGCAGCTGGTTTTTTTTAACCCCCGTCCTCCTTAGAATTAAAGAGAAAATATCAAGCACCCCCCCCCCCCTCCCCATCTCTTCTGTCCATTTCTGCTGTGGAACAGAGGGCCTGGTGGCTTTGGTGTCACGCTCCTTTACACAGTGTTCTGTGATTGGTCTTGGCTGTGCCGGTGGAAGCTTCGGCGCGGGCGGCTCGCTGAGCCAACATTCATCAGCACTTGTAATTAGATGGAAAATGTCGCCTGCTTCCGCCGAGCTTCTGAAGCCAGCCTCCCATGCTCTGGCAGACTAACAATTGTCACGTCTCGAGGTGGAACGTGTCGGGGGCTGCTAAGAAAATGCCACTTAAATGTCCCAACCCCCCCCCCTCACACACTGTGCGCGCCGCCAACTCCATGTTCTTAACATGCAGTGACACACGCAGAGGGCCGGCCCTTTGCTGAAGATAGAAGGACTTGTTGTTTTTTTTGGGACGGTGCAATAGAGTCTTCTTTTTCTTGCTCAGTTGTCAGTTTCCTGTCAATAAAGTTTTTTTAGAAGTAAATGACACAAAATGGATCACTTTTTAAAAAACGTTTTCTAGACAAAAGGAATAATAGTGATAAAATAATAACTAGTTGAGACAAAAATTATTTCTATTAACTCAAATGTATTTATATTTTATTTATTTTTCACTTTTACTCCACTTTAGTTCCCTTTAGATATAGAATATATACATTTTTATTTGCTTATAGGGATCTGAACAACATCTACATATCTGTTAAAGAAGTGGGTTTAAAACCAGAAATTGTTCTTTCAAGTTATTTTTTAGTTCAAAACATGCACATATAATCTAAAATCATGTTTTTGGTCTATTTGGTCTTGTGGCATTTTTCTGATGATGGAGGACAAATGTAGAGACAACTATGCATTTCTGAGTATTTGTTTCTTCAAATTGCTGTGAATCAGAAGCAGAGGGAAAAAAAATGTACGTCTTTTTTTTTACCTCTTCTGAGTTGGCATCTAACTAAAACCGTTCAGCTGGAGAAATCCACTTTTGGTCGCCATTTTTGTTGCACCGCTTAGGTTGGGGTTGTGAGGGCCTGTAAGCTAGCAGAAAAGCTTTCAGTAACAGGAAGGGGGAGGGGGCTGGGGTGGTGCAGAACCTTTAACCTTTAGCCTGATTTAAATTTTATAATATCTGATCCATCCATTTTCATCCATTTAACCCCTAAGTCCCTTTCAGGGTCACGGGTTGGCAGAGCCTGTCCCGGCTACTGTTACTGAGAATGTGGTGTACACCCTGGACAGGTCACCAGTTTGTCCCACGGCCACACAATCACACACACTCACACATGTACACCTAAGGACACTTTAAAGTAATCGGTTGACCTATGAAGCATGTTTATGGATTCTGGGAGGAAGCCGGAGAAAATGCATGTGCACGGGGAAAACATGCAAACTCCACACAGAAGCATTCCAGCCGGGATTTGAACCAGGGCCTTCTCGCTGAGAGGCTAACCGCTATCCCACCGTGCAGCCCTTTAGTCTAAACCAAAAAAATAGATAAATAAAGTGAAACATGACCATCCAGTTCCAGGATGTGTCACATGCTGCTTGTCAGAGGAGTTGTTCAGTGAGGCGGGTTGGCGGGCGAGGAGGATGGAGGCGGGGCTTCATTGCAATGTTTAGTGAGCCAGTAAATATGTTTTTTGACATTTCCCTGCTTGTAGTTTCTGGCCCAGCAAAAAAATAGGACAAAGAGCCGGGTCGGGGCGCCGCAGCTTCCGGAGTCACACGTGTTCTCAGAGGAGAGTGAGAGTGAGGAGAGTGACCCCATCTTTATGGTGCTTGGAACACACATACCTGTGCATGCCCAAAAGCACAACGGCAGGATTCGTTATTGCCCAAACTGCCAGGTCATTTGACTGAAAGTGATTTGGTGGTCTCGCACTGATAACTGTATTTTACCCATGAGCACATGGGAGCAGAGCATCACCTAAAACAGCCTCTCACAACGCCACCATGCCAGATAATCTGAAGAACCAGGAGGGAAAAACACCAACGTGATGAGAGCTGAGAGCGAACAGCTGCCCTGCAGCCAAACCGATTACCACTGTGTTAGCGGTTAACGACGGCGTTTAGCCTTGAAGCGGCAAACCAAAGCCGTCTGTCCCTTGGGAAGCCCGACGACATGAAAGGGTTCACTCCGCGGCATTTCTGCGCCAGCAGAGGCCTCGCCAGAGACGCAGCTCGAGCGGCAGACTGCACCTTTCACGGCAAAAAAATCAGCGATGTCTGACAGTGACAAAGGTTCGCTTTGCAGAGTCACCCAACCCCCGGTGGAGCTCAGTTGGAGCTTCACTTACACCAAACCTGATGATGTCACGGGCACAAATCTGTAATTTAGTAAAAAAAAAAAACGGCTGAGTTTCCAAATAAATAAACACCCCCCCTTATGGTGGAAATGTAAGGAAAAGAGAATATGTTAGAAAGAAATTATGCAACAATAAAACATTCATAATGGAAAGAGAAGAAATATTCATGGCATCATATAATTTCCCTTCATTAAGCAAAAAGATTCACTAATTTAAAAAAATCACATTTCTCTGTAATACACAGCAGTCATCTGCATATTGGATTTGAAAAACTGAAACAATATTTTTTTATTTTCTAGAACAAATCTCTACTAATACAGGTATACAATCAATGTTTTCAATGACTATTATTTTACCTTCTCATCTTCTAAAGAAATGATGTCAATAAAACAGAATTAGGTTTAAATGTTTGATTAGATTTCTGTGCTTTTATTTTGGTAATTTCCTCTGAGTGTTATCTGCTTAGTGCAAATTCGCCAGCATAGCTCCAGCCAAATGAAAGCACTCTTTGACATGAGTTGGCTTGTGGCTTTTGGTGGAACAAACGCGATGGAGATGAACGGTGTCGACTCAGAGCTCTGGCTTTAAACAAGACTTTAACGAGACTAAATTAGTATTTTCAACCCCAAAACAATAACAAACTTACATTTAGAGCTACTTTAACCCAACATAAATAGAAACATATGTTGATTTTTCTTGTTAGAAATAAAAAACCCAAAGCCTTTGGTCACATTTATTCCCCATACCACTCTACTACCACCTCCAACCAGACAAATTTAAACAGTAAAACTATGATTCTATATTTGAATTTCTGTGATGTCTTTAGCAGCTAAAACCACAACAATCACATGAATCTGTTTTTAACACTCCACAGTTCTATATTTTTTTAATTTATAGTGCTACATTTTGTCCTTTCATAATCGAGATTTCACTGGATTGTTAAAAATGTGTTTCACTCAAAGCCTGATGTCAAGTTTAAAGACCGCCGAGTCGCTTTCAGCTCAGCATCTCATCTCTGCAGATCTATTCAAACTCCAGCATCTTGCCAAATTCTCATTAGGCTTCTCTGTCTGCGCCTTTTATTGCCGTATTGATTTCTTTCTCTTTATGTCCTCTGGCAGATTACATTGTCATATAAATTAATGTCTGCAGCCATAAAAAGGAAGCAAAAACTGAAGGAGTAACGTGGACTTAAGGTTTAGCTGGAAATTACTTTCCAAAAGATCATTTTTATATTTGTCCTTTAAAAAATACCCAAATTAATCTTTGTTTTTATCTTTTTTTTATTTTTAAGCAATGTTTTTATTGAAATGTAAGAACCTATCATCAGTTTATTCCTAAAAAGCAGTAACATTTCACTAAGACGGTCAGACGGATGAGGAACAGTGAGAACATTGATGATTTTTTTCGGGATACAACTCCAACTCCTGCTTCTGCTTTTTTTTTTGTGGTTTCCGTCTGCAGCTTTGAGAGACAACAGGATTGAACTTGTGCGCGCGTCGTGGTCAGAGCTGACCATCAGCATCAGTGACGTCTCGCTGTCCGACGAGGGCATGTACACCTGCTCCCTGTTCACCATGCCCGTCAGAACAGCCAAAGCCTACCTGACCGTTCTGGGTAAGTGCAGAAGTTCATTCATGACTTTTGTCAAGTCATTTCTGCTTTTGTTTTGCACCCATGGACTGTATGTGACAACTGTGCTGTGAAACCCCTCCATTTTCCTAACAGGAAGTACACGCTGGTTCCAAGAAGTCAAAATCTGCCATTACATTTATCAAAATAATCATTCTTGCTCTGATGCCTTTTTTTTTTTTACATGTTGATAATCCTAATTTTTTTTCATGATATTGTTGCTCTGACCAATCAGATGCCTCGATAAAAGTACGCCGCTCGTTTGAAACGTTTGACTTACAGATTCTCTGAGCCTGCTTTCAGGTGGTAGGGGTGGGGCCTTCCAGCAAGCTCTCTCCTGATTGGCGAGACTGGTTGCCATGGCAACGCTGAGTCAGACTAAAAGTGTGAATGTAGAAATGTGTCAGTATGGACAAGATTGTAGATTAGGTGTGAGAACGTGTAAAGTAGAATGTGAGAACCAAAAATCTGCATCTGTGAGTAAAAGTCTGACAAATGACCATTTTGTATGTGTTCATTTAGAGTTACAACCTCAAATCGGCGATTACAACTGTGCTCGGATTCATGACTCATTCCTTACTAGACATTTGTGTCAAAACTGAACTGTTTCCGATAATGGAACAGTGTGCGTGGAAGGCAGGCACAGAAAAACAATTGTTTTTCCTTTGAAATGCATTTGTAGTTCACTCTCTGTGTTAATACACGATGATTGTGATACTTGCTGTCACCTTTGGACGTTTGTCAGAAGAGTTATTGAGGCCGGAAATCTGAATCTGGGAGTTTCTTTTATAACTTTACCAAATCTTCTGAGTCCTGCACTCTGATTGGTTGACACCTCCCTCCCCCCTTTGTTCCATTAACGGACACAGATTAGTTTTGACACAAATGTCTCGCGAGGACTGTGTCAAAGGTCCGAGCGCAGAATCTGTGATTCGCCGCAGCAGATTCGCGTGGTTGTAATCATCGATTTGAGGTTGCAATTCTAAATAAACACTTGCAAATGGTAATTTGTCAGTTGTGATTTTATTTGTTGAACTTTACTGCAGAAGATTTTTACACACAGGTGCAGATTTTTGGTACACAAGTTCTCCTATTCTACTTTACATCAAATCTGCTCGTCCGTATTGAAACATTTCTACCTTCATTAAAAACTAGGTTCATGTCACCCTCAACATCCTGCTTTCAATGAAAAGTCTGTAAAAAAGCTTGTTTCTGGCTTCTTTGTTCAAAACTCTCGAATTAATCCGTCACTATGCAAGTGTCTACAATCTTTACGTATACAACACGAGGTCGTTGAAGACGCAAAGAAAATTGAACTTCGTCCAATCAGGAACTCGGATTTGGTAGTGACAAATGGGTACCGTCCTTCTTAAAACAGATTTGCATTGCTTTCAAACTTCTTCCAACTGTAGGTGGCAGACACGAGCTAGTATCGGATAGCGACAGTCCAGTAAGAATACCACATTCAGACCAGTTACTGCTTACTGACATCCGTATCGCAAGAATTGGCAACTAACTTGACTTTATAATTTCTTATGGGTGACATTGCACTCACTCAGTCCAGTTCTGAGATACAGTCAATGTTTGCACCCAACACTGAAGCTCTAGTGAGTTTTCAATCCCCATGACGACTGATCTGATCTGTTGCTGCAGCTGTGGGCTGCTAATACCAAGATGCTCCCTCCGCCTTTTAGTGTTTGTGTTGTGATCATCGCCCTGCACAAACATTGTCTCATTTTCTGCTAGTCTGCTTATTATAATTCCAATTAGTTTTTTTTTCTTGCTAATGTTAATAGATGTGTTAGAGCACTCTAGGACCATTAGCTTGACTCTCTGTGTTAACAAGCGCTGGGAAAATGAGAGACATTAAAGGCTAGCACTCAGGGAAGATACGGAGAAAATGATTGCGCAATACTAAACAATAGTTAATGGTCCACACGAGGCAAACGGAGACACGGCTTCAATAATCGTAGCAAACGATCGGGGACGGCTTTATCTGACAGCAGGGGCTGGAAATGAACACGATTAATAATCATTTGGAAAATAAACATTTAGGCCGCTCAAATTATTTGCAGCACAAATAAAAGCCAGCTTGTAAATATTACAGCAAACAAAAAGAAAAAAAAAGATTTGTGGAGCTAATATGGCTCCGCAAAATGAGCTAAATTTATTACCAGTAATTTTTATTGCATTTGTATCAAAGAATAACAGGAATGTTTACAGACATTTAAAAAAGATTTTGCTAAGATTTTTACAAAATTCTACAACATGAGGATTGGGTGAAGGTGGGGCATCCCTTGAACAGGTCCCTAGTCTGTTGCAGCCATCAAATCTCACATTGACACAATGTGTAAAATAAACAAGTAATAAAGCAACCACTGACAATTAGAAACAATTTTATTGCAGTTTTTTTTTTTTTTTTTACTTTCAAGGGATTTTTAGCTGCCCTGTAATGAACTAATAGCCAGTATGGGGGGGGTTTCCCCGCCTTCACCCAACAGTAGCTGGGATAGGCTCCAGCAACTCAATTACCCCCAAAAGGGATTTATTGGGTTTAGAGCATGGATGGATTGATGGTTTTTAGCCATCTCAATTCCTGTTTTAACTCATTGGTCTCAGGTAAGTCACAGGACAAGGAACCATGAGAAAAGTAACACAAATAAGACATTATCATCATTTTGCAATCTTGAATAAATACAACAGTGTTCTCTTGAAATGTACTGATTTCTGCTTGGTTTATAGGCTAACACATGACTCGGCTCCAGTAGCACCTCTGAGCGCTGAACCACACCATATAAAACAATTACCAACACAGGAAGCTTTTACTAAATATTTCAAACAACCGCTCATCAGCACCTGCCAACATAAAATCTGCTCATGTTGTGTTGTCGCATATGCTGCTCTCAACTATTCATGTTTAACTCTGTTTTCTTACATCTCTACATACTGTGAATGTCCCATTCATTTTAACATCAAGAATAGAGGACTCCAGATAAACAATAGCCTTTTAAGTAATTCTGTTTTTTTTATCCACATTTTATTAAATTGTCCTCTTTAAAAAATCTAATCTAATCTACCCTAAAATAATGTAATCTAATCGTATCTCATTTAAATTAATCTAATCTAGTCCAATCCAATCTATACATTCATCAATTTTCTGAAACCAGCGTCCCTTTTAAGGTCACGCGGATACTGGAGCCCATCCCTGCCAATGTCAGGGGTAGCCATTCCTAATCTCATCTCATCTCATCTCATCTCATCTCATCTCATCTCATCTCATCTCATCTCATCTCATCTCATCTCATCTCATCTCATCTCATCTCATTTCATTTCATCTCATCTCATTTCATCTCATTTTACTGAATCTAGTGAAATCTAATCTAATCTGGTCTAATCTAAGCGAATTGTGATCAAATCTAAAAAGTTTAACATTGTCCGTCCACTAAAGTTTAATAATTTCTTCCTTGCAGTTGAAAACAATAAACCAGATTATTAACCACAAAGTTAAGACTCATACATATCCTGACACCTGCTTAATCTTTTGCCACGCCCACTGCCAAAAATCTAATCAAAAATCTAAAAAAAAAACTCTCAATTCAGACAATGACAATAGAGAAAAAAAGAGGTAGAAGCTTTTCAGCTTTGTGACGACTCAACACAAACACATTCTTGATCTACTATTATTTAGCCAGCGCAGGAAAAAATGATACAATGGAGCCTCCACACACACTTCATTTTGTGTATGATGGACGGCTTAGTTGAGCCTCTCTATACTCTGCTCAGAACCAATCTGCAAAAAAAAGGGATTTGAATAATGCAGAAACAAGAGCCTCTTTAACCCTGAAAACGACTGCAGCAGGTAGTGAGGCAGACGCGGAAACAGGAAGTCAATGGCATTGACTGACAGACCTTTCAGTCACTCAGCCCCCCCCCCCAGGCAGACTCGCTGCTCGGCGACAATAAAGGGCAGACGCAAGTGACTTAAAACAGTCATTAGAGTGAAGGCCGGTCATTTACATTTCCAGGGTCATGGGCCTTTTGCTTAGACAAATGTACACCCGCGCAGACCTAGGTAGATTTCCTTCTCTTGCCCTTTGTGCTTTGATTGACGCCATTTCAGCTTTTTATTTTGGTTGTTGTCATGGCAATTACAGGAAGGCTGTTCCAGATAAGGATTGTAAATGACCTGGAATTGTGTGAAACTCACAGTAGATCAAGGTCTGTTACATTTTTCATGGAGTTGAAGCAGAGGGAGATTTAGGCAGGAAAAGGACAATTGGAACAGTCTGAACGCACATATTCAACCAATATGAGAAATGTTTGTGGGGGAGGTCCTACTTGCTGCGATTACTTTCTCCATTATGTGCCTGAGTAAAGCTCTGCTCTTTGTTGTGAATGATTTCCATTCAATCATGTAGGAGTGCCAGAGAAGCCAGAGATCAACGGCCTGAAAAAGCCCGCCGTGGAGGGGGACTACATCACGCTGACCTGCATCACTCAGGGCAGCAAGCCCGCTGCCGACCTGCGCTGGTTTAGGAACGAGAAGGAGGTCAAAGGTGAGTCACACTGGGGTCTGCATTCACATGGATTACAGCTTTGGATGCACAGTAGGTGAAAAAAACACTGCAGAATCTCAGTAAGTCAGAAAGGGAGTTATGCAAAATCACGTATCAAGTTTTTTAATTGTCCGTTTGTGCCTCTTTCAGTTATACAGAGTAAATTTAGAAACCTTAATACAAGTAAACAGAAAAAACTAAAAATTTTTTCTTTAACTATTTGTTACCATAAAAAATTTCTGCAAGCCATATTGACAAAACAAAATTCTATCCATTTTCCAAACCTGCCAAATCCATTTCAGGTTCTATATAATAAGTAGCCAGGTGTTGCTTATCTTAAATGCTCAATAGGCTATATGAAGCAAAAATGCTGCATAGACTCATGAATCGATCTTCATGGAGTTGTGAGACTTTATTGAGTCATGAGGCTTCAAAGGGTCATTAAGCCTCATGGAGTTGTGAAGCTTTATAGAGTGGTGAAGCTTTGTGGAGTCGTGAGGCTTCATGGAAGTGTGAGGCTTTATTGAGTCATGAGGCTTCAAAGAGTCGTGAGGCTTTGTGGAGTAGTGAGGCTTAACATCTGGATTGATTTTCCCCTAAAATTCAGTTGCCTCATGACTATTTTTGAAACAATAGTTTTGTTCTTTTTTTATTTAATGATTTTTTTCATAAAAAAGCTAAATGCACGTTTCTCACCTGTCTCCTGTGTTCCTGTGCTCATTAGCGTCAGGAGGAGACATACAGTAGCTGTCAGTTGAAACAAATGAAATCCTCTCTCTTTCCTGAAGTGTTTCAAAGTTCCGCCTTAAACTGTATAATGTTCTCTCCTAATTAAAGTAATCCTTTAACTGCTAAAGCCTTTTCAGTCTTTCCACTCTTCTTTTCCCAGAAACAAACACTCCGATCCTAGTGTGGAGTAATTATCAGAACGAAGCATTTCGATTGGTTTCACTGCTGCTTCCACTAATGACTGTGACTGTCTTTGCCGCCACAGACGACAAAATCTTCTCTTTGTCAACCCGCCTGAACTGTTGTGTTGTATTTTTTTCATTTGTTGTGGCATAAAGTTAGTTGTTAGGGCTTGAAGTAAAGACAGTTTTTAAAGGATGAGGTGTAGTTGAAGTCAGATGCTGTGATTCACTCCTAAATATTGCCAAACAGTTAAATTAGGCTTTCTCCGTTTTTGCAACTTGACTTAATTTAGACCGACAAAGTTTTTGATCTTTGTGGTGAATATATTTACCCTCAAAGTAGTTTACCTTATCACTGTGAAATATACAGAGCTGCAACAACTCCTCTGTTCAATCAATGGTTACAATTACATAGATTTAGACCAGTCACACACACACACACACACACGCACACACTGAAGGAGGAGGGTTTGGGGAAGAGAAGGAGGGAGGTAAGAATGCGTGCCCTGTCTAGACTACCCCACCTTGGTGGGACACAGCCTGGGTATATAGATAGATAGATAGTTTTAGGATTGACTTGTCCCTATTATTTATATACATGTGTTACGTAACAAGTTTTTTCCTAATTCTTTCACTGAAAAGAACACCATTATCTCTACTTCTTGTGATGGTCAAAGTTGGTTGTAGCCATTGACTGTATATAGGAACTGGACTGAATGAGTGTGACATCACCCTTAAAAAATGACTTGGCTCCAACCAAATAAAGTAAATTCAGTCACAATTTTTCTGCGACAAGCACGCCACCATGTTGGAAGAAGACAACATCAGTAAGCAGTTTGGGTCCGATTCAATCCAAGTCAACATTTCTATGGCAAAACCTAAGTAAACGCGCAATTTGGGTTCAGCTTTCAGAGCTCGCGCATTCACGCGTAGCTACGCTCATTTTTACAGTTTTTGGGATCTACGCACAAAACACATGGCCATTGAACAGGTGTTCAAAGTTAAACCAAATTGAACTTTGACCAATCCGAGTCTCAGATTTGGTAGTGATGGCCCCTCTTTTTAATTCACGGAAGAGCCAGCTGTTTTGAAAATTGACCATTGAGGAGAAATTCGTCATTTGACAGGTGGCAGACGCCCTGAACACTGGGGGCTATGCGTGCGTTTCAGAATGGCCATTTGGTATGCTTTGTACACGCGTTACATCTCCGGTGTGAAGTTAGCTTTAGAGTTTACGTTTTGCAGTTTCAACCTCACTTGTTCACAGAAACGTCACAAGAGGAGAGTTACAGGTGTGACTAACAGGCGGTGTGAATGAACCCTCAGAAGCCTCACACTCAGTCAGTGTGAGGTAAACAAGTGCAAATGTGTCCACTTTAGAAATCTACCCCTGACTTTTCCAAAGCAAATCATGAAAATTGCCCCCCAGAGAAGAAAACATCATGGCTAATACAAATATCACGTTGAATGATAGCTGTCAGATCCACTTTTGCTCGCGGTAGGATTTTGGATAGGGGTGGTGTTTGCCCGTATTCAATCCTCTCTCAGGGAGGTCCGCTGCCTCCACCTTTTGTATCCGGGCTTAAGTCCAGACAGCTCAGCCTCTAGTCAGACATTAATTTCCAGCTTCCGGATAAGCGAGGAGATAAGACCAGATCAATGATGTCCTTCCACGCGGGTCGGAACTCATATCAGTGTTATCTTTGCTTTTAATTACTGGCTCATTTAAATGGGATCTGTGTTGCTGGAGCTTGTTGGAGCTTGCAGAGAACGTCTTCTTGGCTCAGACACTCTAACAAGTTTGTTCTATCGAGCCAAAAGTTTCCCAGAATGTTCTCTTAAAACACTCCAGCAACATTTCCACCAACATGTTTTTGATTGTCTTGCACTTTTTGTTGTTTTGGGTTAATTATTTACCTCGTTGAAAAGAGAATCCTAGTTTATTTAATGATAGCACATCTTTATTGACAAAGACAATTAGCCGCTTCCTGGATTTGCATGATTTGTTTCGAACAACTTCTTCTTCAGGGAAAAACTAAAAAGAGTGATTGACACCCACATTTCCTCAGAATCTTCTCTTTTGGCTACTCCCCTAATGCATACCTGCCATTCATTTTCTAGCACTTATTTTTTTTTTTTGTCAAAGTCAGTCCAACGTCAAGGATGTGATGAGCTGATTGGCGAGCAAAAATGAAGCAGTGTGAGCAGTAAACCATGTGGTCATTCCCGAACAGAACAGACGCTAACATACAGTAGGCGTTGGAGACTGCGGGTGGGTGTGGAGCGCTCCAAGTGTTCATCATTCTGACGGGATCAGTGTGTGTTAAGTGTGAAATGTCATCTGATGGTGGGGCAGCCATGCTGGGAATAGATGACATATTGGTGTGGGATCTGGGGGAACGGAGGAGATTATATTACCAGCAAGTCCACTGGAGCAGCCCCCGTCACCCATCCCTATGAAGTGAACAGACACCCCATGCTAAGCGCCTGTGTGTCTTTGTTACGCGTCTGCCTGAACGGAGCAGACGGCGCAGACCAGCCCGTATGTGAGGCCATAACCCATGTGCGACGGAATGCGATATTCTTATTTGTCGGTCCCCCTGTCCTCCGAGATTCCCCCATAGTCCCCGCTCGGTGATCATATTTCTGTCTCAGTTACACACCGTAACCCAGGGAGACCTTCTCCAATATCGCCACGCTCAGGAGTTGTTTACACACCGCTGAACCAGGGAGGAGCTGTGCGGCTACTGCCTAGATGAAATGAATATTTGTTGAAAATGAGGGACGCTGGCATTACAATACTCTTTGACCTAAACTGTGGAGGTTATTGCTTCATTATAGTTAGGATGGGAACATTTTACCATAAAAGGAAAATCCTACTAACAGAATAGAAAACACTAGTAGATTTAATATAAGCACACTTCATTATCGTAAACATATTTAGCTTCATGAAACACGGGCAGAATTGAATAAGTGTCTAGTATAGTATATACTATACAGACATATGAACATTTTTTCCGATAACCATAGCATAGGGAACATGCTAACAAGTCAACTAAACTCTTTATATAACTTTAAACATCTTCTGTGTCACTTTTGAACAACTCTGCCAAATATGCAGATTCTTCTTCTTTGCTTCTGTTAGCAGCAAATTTGATATGCATACCGAAAGTGCCCTGTAGTGGTTGTTAGTGGGAAATGACAGACTCATGAGGCTATTTTTATTTTTTTTAAATATTGCACGTAAGTTTCACCCGAGTAAAGGTTGCCCCCTTGGCCAAACTATGTAAAAACAAGTACTCCAAAAAGTATGGTTAGTGTTAGCATCACATGTGCGAGTCAATTTAGCTAACAGTTCTTCAGTTTGTTTCAATGCCAGCATTACTTTTTGGTGCCCCCCCCCCCCCCCCCAAAAAAAACACGTCTAAGACGCGTTGTTTCTTCCTCTGTTGTTTTTTCCTGTTTCTTCAGCTCATCCGTGCCCCTGCTGGTAAAGGATGGAAATGCAGTTCTTTAACCCTGTGAAACTGTCAAAGATCTCCTAAATAACCCACAATCTCTGACCTAACTTCACTCTTTAACTGTTTAAGCAGCTAACCTAATTCTAGAGGATTCGGTCCGCGACAGAATCAATCGGTTTACGTTGATTGCATGATCTATTCAACACTGTAAAGTAAAGTGTCATATTAGCACAAAGTTGCTTTTCTTAGCTATGGAATCCACTGGAATCACAATAATTGTGTAAACTATTAAAGAGTCACAATCGTGAAAGCTCCAGTATAATAGTGTTAAAGTGTTTAAAGTTCTGCTGAACATCAGACAGAGATCATTGTCATGGAGAGTGAATAAGATCAGAATGAAGGACAGATTATGGCGAACAACAGGATCCAAATGTCGATGATATTCCTGACATCTGTGCACACAAAAAAAAAAAAATAGAAACCAAGAAAGAAGATTTTAGGTCCAGGTGGCGTGGCTCAACTTGGAGACGTCTCCTGGATAAATGAGAAGCCACCTACACAAAAATAGAACCAAGTTTTAGAAATTCAAAGAAGTTTTCTAGTTAAAAGTAAAAGACTTTTTCTGCCACTTTACCAACGTTTGACTGCGTTGGGATTACATTTATACGACCTGCCCCCCTCCCCCAGGGAAGAGGCAGATCAATGACCATTAAAGATGTAATTTCAAGATGGCTCCTGCAAGTCACAGTGGCATGAATAAAAGATGCTCAAGTCACACTCCCAAAAATACATATTTAACCTTTCTATCCTGTTACACACGCACCACAAAAAAAGAACAAAAAAAGCATGCATGCCACATACATCAATACAGAAACCTAAGATTGTATTTTGGGATTCGGACAGTATCACTGTTGGTGCATAATGTATGAGTTACATTTTTATCCAAACCACAAGTTGGTCTGAATATAGAGCGCACCGAATGCAGTAACTGCTGCATCATCTCCTCCGTGTTTGATTAATCACAGTCATATGCAGGTGCATCCAAGTTATGCTTAGCCTCTGGCGGTGCGGAACGATGCCGCTTTGCCTTCAGCACAAAAGCTGGGGGTAAGTAGAGTTCAACGGCCCGGCACCTGTGCCCATTAACAGCAACAATGCAGAGGTCGGCCACCTGTCCGTGTTTAAACACCGAAGAGCGCTGAGCCTGAGTATTCATTTCATTTCAGAGCGGAAACTTGCTTTGAATTCTAACAGTTTCCCTCAGAGGGGAAGTAAGGACTAAGTTCCAGCAAGCACAGATAAAAAAAGTCCTCAGAAAGACTGCAGTAGTGTTAAATTAAGCACAAGTTCGAGTGAACGGCGGTAAATTTGCTGCAGACTTACATTATTATTTAAAGTTTTAATATACCGCCACATCCAACATTTATACATTCATTGCATTTAAGCAAGACATAAAAGGATCTTATAACCAGTATCAAATCATTAATACTGTGTGTACATGTTTTTGTATACTTGTTAGGACCACAAATAGACATCTAACAAATCTTTGCTGTAGGATTTTACCTTTTGACAGCCAATGACTACTTCTAATCAATGATGGAAAGCTAAGCTCTGAGACACACACACTTTGTCTATGTGTGTGTTTGTGTGTGTGCATGAGTGGATATGTACATGTTTTATTATACTTGTGAGGACCACAAATAGATATCTCAATACACTTTGCTGTGGAATTTTACCTCTTGACCGCCAATAACCATTTCATATCCAAGACCTAAAACTAAGGTCTGACACGCACACACACACACTTTGTACGTGTGTGTTGTGTGTGTGCATGTGTACATGTTTTTATGTAATTGTGAGGACCCCCAATAGATAGAACTTTGCTGTAGGATTTTACGTTTTGACGGCTGATAATCAGTTCTAAAACTAATTTCTAATACACACACCGTGTCCATGTGTGTACATGTTTTTATGTTTTCCTATACTTGTGAGGACCCCAACTAGACATAAAACAAAACTTTGTTGTAGGATTTTACCTTTTGACGCCCAATGACCATTTCTAATCAAAGACCTCAAACTAAGCCCTAAGACACACACGGATGAAGTGTGTGTGGATGAGAGACAGTGTATTTGTGCATGTTTTTATATACTTATGAGGACCGCCAATAGATATCTAACAAGACTTTGCTGTAGGATTTTACCTTTTGTCAGTCTATAAAAATTTGTAATCGAAGCCCAAAAACTTCAGATATTTAAAAAATGATGTTTACTTTATGTGTACCAATAAAAACACATGTCATGTTTGGTCCCTTTAAGTATGTAAATACATGAACACATACACACACATATATGCACTTTTATCTAGCTACCCACATCGAGACATTGTATTGACTTTAATCAATTTTATGCAGCCAAACTCTGAATTTAATGTTTATTTACTCCCACCGTTTCAATTACATGAAAAATATGCATTTTACTTCTGATGAACCAGTCAAATATGCTTTAAAGGTCTACTGTGCTTTTGAGGGATAGTAAATGTGAATGTGTTCGATCTCTTTTAAGTACATTTTTCTGTAAATAATCACCTCTGGGAAACGTAGCTCCAACCCAAAGAGCCTAAACTGCAGATGATGGAGTTTAAAATGGTAACAAGCGGAAAAAAAATGTTTCTTCTTTAGTACAAACAAGGCCAAAACTTTTATTTGTTGACTTTAATTTTATTACATTTTTCACGGTTTTTGATTTAAACACTGTCAATCTTAAAGTTATTTAAATCCCACTGAATGTTCTATTCCTTTTTAGGTCGTAATTCATGTTTAGAACATTTTTAATTGTGTTTTTTTAATTATTTTTTTTTTTGTCTCAAGCAGTTATTACTGCAAAATACCTTAACATTGCCTTATATAAAAGGAAAAATCAAGGTCCAAGCTTTGCTAAAAAGTCAGAATTAGCTCCCTTGTGTTGCTGCTCTGGTTTAAATATTGCACTGTATTGAACTATTTGCATTTATTGCACAACATTTGTGTTATTATGCCCTAATGAGGCTACACACAACTAAACCTCCTTTATACAGGTCTTACACCCTTTTTTTTTAAAAACAAATGACTGATATATTAATGTCAAAACAAAAACCACCGACTGTGTGGCTTTTTATTGCAGTTTAAGACAAACTTTAATTCAATAAAAGAGGTAAACGAATCCATCAGGAAGAAGAAAAACAGACTTTAAAGAATTCTTTATGTGCAGAAGTTAATAATATAGTCAAATTTGGGGGGGGGGGGGGAATTGAATGTTGTTGACATGTTATTTTTCATGAATAGAAAATAAATCCATTGTGTAGCCAATTATAAAATAAGTGTATAATACAGACGAAAGATCAACATAGGACTTTGCATGTATGTTATGGTCTTTGGGGGCTAACCTCAGGAAATACCCTACAAAGAGTGTGAGAACTCTTTGTAGGCTAATATCAGGCTCCAGTGGAATCACTCCATGTCATTCTAGAAACCTGGTGTGTAATTTTCCCCAAAAGATTTCATTTTGAGTTTATATCATCGTTGCAAATCTCATCAAAACTGTTTAATGAAAAGTAGCAGAACTCTCTTAATGAAAAAAAAAAAGAACATTTCTAACCGTCCAATAGATGATTAAAAACCTCTGGTCATCTCGGACCGCTAAAGAAATATGTCATCTGTTCCCTCATGAACAGCTTCTCCATTAACTGAGGCTGGGAATGAAGACAGCAACCTCCACAGCTTAATTAATAACTCTTTGGGCGCTACGCTTGGGAAGCAATGTGTGACTTAATCAAAGAAGCACCCGTTCCTAATTATTCATTGACCAACAATTTGATGCAGTGGGAAAAAACTGAGGACTTAACTGGTAAAGTGGAACATTATCTACAGTGGTTCTCCCTTCTGATTGGGTAAGAAGGATCTGCTTGTATCATTTGAGAAGTACTCTACTGGAAAACAGCTACGAACACATCAGGCGTGTTCAATAACCTACGTTTAGCACGTCCAGTGTGGTGTTCACACTGGACGGGCAAGAAGGGGCTTCTTAGTCTTTTTCTTTTGCTATTGGTTACTAGCGCATGTCGGCCACCTACAGTTTGAAGAGAATTGGTGCGAAATATCAAAGTGACGCAAAACAGCTCTATTTCAATATACGAAAGACTTATTATCATATAATTCCAGCTGGGTACAAACTGAAATGATACATTTCTCCTCCATGATCAATTTTCAAACAGTTGGTACTTCCGTGAATTAAATGGGCATTTACACAACACTACCAAATCAAAGTCCCTGATTGGTCAAAGTTCAACCTAGTTTAGCTTGCAACAGCCGTTTTATGGCTGCACGTTTTATGTAGAGCCAAAAAACTGTCATAAAAATGAGCGTAGCTACATGCGACAAACTCTCACTTACAGCCGTTTTATAGACTTTTAATAGGAAGTGGCCGTTTGCAACCTGAGGCTCCAGATCATGGAAGAAAAAACTAGTCATTTGAATCAAGTAGTTTTGCTTAATTTGTTTTAGTTATTCAAGTAAATTGTTGATTATATTTAGATTTTTAACATCAGATAACTGAACAAAATATTAGTAATTGTTGCTTTTACATGTAAAGACATTTTTTTTTTAATTAGATTCCACACCAATGTTGTCATGATTATATTTGATAGTAAAAACAGAAATTTTTTACTATTTCCAAAATGGCGGAATAGAAGGACCATTTGCTTGAGGCTCCTCCTGGATTCATAAAAATATTGCTCTCTATGACCTTACGTGGGACTGTATTTGGACAAATTCAGTCTTTCCTGCATTTCTACCTTGACAAAAGCGGATAATGCCGCCCAAAAAAACGACAAAAACTAAAGAAATGGACAATACACTGTCTGTCCCTGATGAGGATGAGGTCGCAGCTGGCGAGCTGACTGTGGCGGCACTTGAAGCTACTCTGCAGAAGTTTTTTGCTATAGCGGATAAAAAAGCAAATGAACGCTTCGAACGTTTAGAAAGCCAACTTGGCGCAATTAATGAAACTTTAGTGCGCCATTCGCAGGAGTTACAAGTGCAGCAGAAAATAACCACGTCTTTACAAGAACAAATGAAAACAGCTAAGGCCACAACAGCTAGGCATGATGAAACCCTGAAGCAACTCCAGGATAAAATGACATCAATGGAAGATCGGATGAGGAGAGATAATCTACGTATTGTCAACGTGAAAGAGGGAGAGGAGCAGGGAAACGTCTTGGCATACCTGAAGCGGAACCTCCCGAAATGGTTCCCCGAAATGGCTGGGAATCCACCGGAGCTGATGCGGGCTCACCGCTCTGGCCCTCCGCGCAAAACTTCGGAGAGGCCAAGGCCCATCATCATGAAATGTCTACGCTTCACGGACAGAGACCGCATTTTGCAAAGTGCCAGGAAGACAGAGGTGAGAAGCGAAGGCAACATCATCCGTTTTACCCCAGATTACAGCGATGCTACGGCCCAACGTAGGCGCTTATGTTATCCAGTTATGGAACAGGCGCGTTCTCTGGGCTTTCACGCCTTCCTGCTGTATCCTGCTGTCATCAAACTGACCCGGGGGTCTATCCAGCATTTATTTGAGGAGGTTAAGGATGCAGCAAAATTTATTGACTCCTGTGGACCAGTCGCCAATAATAATGTAAATTAGTAATCATTTTGCTGATTTATTTCTTCGGAGACATACTTCTTTGTTTACTTCCGCGTTTTCAATGTATGACGTCAGCTACGTTCGCATAACGGACTGACGTTATTGATGACAGGTCAATTCGAGAGCGCAAGTATTGTGAGCTATTAATTTGCATTACGTTAGCTGATATATCCCAAGTTTAATTTAATATGCATCACCCCAGGGGAGCCTAAAGGCACTTGTGTTTATTCTAAGTCATTGTATGGGGTGTATGAGTGCCCAAATGGGTTTGGAGGTGTGGTGTGGCTGTTTATGTTATATGTGTTTTTTGTGTCTCTGTTGTTACATGTGTTTTTTGTGTCTCTGGTTGATTAAATGTGGCCCTTGTTCTCTGACCGCTCACCTGCTCTTCCTGCATTCATGTTATTGAGAGAAACAATTACTTTGCATAACCTCAGCGACAATTCATCCTCATCAGAAGAATCTTCTGATGAGGATCTAGATTACCCCCAGCTGTATGATTATAAATTTCAAAATAGGCTGAATGACATAGATCCAGATAGCAACTTTTTGAAAAATTGCAACAAATGTTCCTATATTACTGACACTACATTTAAAGAAACAATATCATTGGACAACAAGTTATCAATAATTCACTTCAACAGTAGGAGCTTATACAGTAACTTTGAAAATATGAAGGACTACTTGTCTTGCTTTGAGACATCCTTCAATATAGTGGCTGTCTCAGAAACATGGATAAATGAAGACAAAGGTACTGATTTTCAAATGTCTGGCTATGATATGTTCTTTAAGAGTCGACAACATAAGAAAGGAGGTGGGGTGGCCTTATATGTGGATAAAAACGTGGATAGTCATCTTATTGAAAATATGTCTCTTACTGTGGATGAAATATTTGAATGTATTACTATTGAAATTAAGCTACAGAAAAGAAGAAATGTTCTTGTAAGCTGTGTTTACAGAGCACCGGGATCAGACATTAAGGTATTCAATGAATGGATGGAAAAATTATTTTCTATTAAAAAGTCAAAAGATATTATAATTTGTGGTGATTACAATATAGACTTACTAAACCCATACAAACACAAAAATACGGAAGATTTTTTGGATACTATGTATAGCAATAATTTGCACCCGTTCATTACAATACCTACCAGAATAACATCACACAGTGCCACTTTAATTGACAACATATTTTCAAATATTTTTGATAGTAAAGTGGTTAGTGGTGTATTATTAAATGACATCAGTGATCATCTTCCAATCTTTATGATATATGATGCAAGTCTTAAAATACGTAATCAAAATGATTTCGTATATTGTAGGATTAAATCAGAACAGTCACTAAAAAATTTAAAGAATGAACTATCCTTTTATAACTGGGATTCCATTTATAACGAGTCAGAAGTAAACACAGCTTACAACTCCTTTATAGAAATTTTCATTTCATGTTTTGACAAAAATTGTCCTATCAGAAAATGTAAAAAGCAAAAAAATCTAAATACTCCATGGTTGACAAATGGATTGATAAATGCATGCAAAAAGAAAAATCACCTATACAAACTTTTTTTGAAATACAGGACCATTGAGTCAGAACTGAAGTATAAAAAATACAAAAATAAATTAACTCATATTTTGAGGGAAAGCAAAAAAGAGTACTACTCTAAATTACTTGACACTAACAAAGTCAACATCCAGGGTATCTGGAAGACGTTGAATAATATAATTGGGCGTGGTAATAACACTTCATCTTATCCGGAGTATTTTGTGGATGGTGGCATGGTTATTAGTGACAAAGAAGATATTGCAGATAGATTCAACAGATTTTTTGTTAATGTTGGACCTGAACTAGCCAAAAAGATTGAAACTGTTGATGTATCTCCGTGTGATTTGATTGAGACAAATTCAAATACAATGTTTCTCATGCCTACTAATGAGAAGGAGGTATTGGAGACCATTAGGACATGTAGTAATAAAAAATCTCAGGATGCGGATGGTATTGATATGAAAACAATTCAGAATGTTGCTGAAGCTATCAGCAAACCACTTACGCATATCTTTAATTTGTCATTTAAATGTGGGCAGTTTCCCAATAAAATGAAAATGGCCAAAGTAATTCCGTTATTTAAAACAGGGGATAAGCAAAGTTTAACAAATTACCGTCCAATTTCTTTATTGCCTCAACTTTCAAAAATTTTAGAGAAATTATTTAATCTCAGATTACTTAACTTTATCGAAAAAAATAATCTGCTATTCAACAGTCAATATGGCTTCCGACAAGGAAAATCGACATCATTTGCCCTAATCGAACTTGTGGAAGAAATTACCAACTGTATTGAAAAAAATAAATTCAGCATTGGAATTTTCATTGATTTACAGAAAGCCTTCGATACCATTGACCATCATATTTTATTGAAGAAACTGGTGAAGTATGGAATCAGAGGAGTAACACAAAATTGGTTAAAGAGCTACCTGGAAGACAGACAGCAATTTGTACAGATTGGCAATACTAAATCTAGAAATAGGAATATCATATGTGGAGTACCTCAAGGTTCAATTCTTGGACCAACTCTGTTTTTACTTTATATTAACGATATATGCAAAGTGTCAAACATTATGAAATTTATACTTTTCGCAGACGATACCAGCATTTTATGCTCAGGGCAGAATCTAGAGAAACTTCTTAGTGACATAACTCATGAATTTCACAAGTTAAAACGTTGGTTTAGTAAGAACAAATTATCTTTGAATCTAAAAAAGACCAAATTCATGCTCTTTAGGAGAAAAAGCAAGGAGTTGCCGGTGGAAATTATTATTAATGATACACCAATTGAGAGAGTGCAAAAACATGTATTTTTGGGTGTAATTATTGATGATAAGCTTTGTTGGAAATCCCATATACATCATTTACGTTCTAAAGTGGCTAAATGTGTTGGTTTGATGAAAAGGTGTAGCTTGATGCTTAATCAATCCGCTTTATTTATTTTGTATCATTCCTTTATAATGGCATATCTAAATTATTGTATTGAAGTGTGGGGAAATTGCTATAAAACTAATCTGCATCCTTTAGTTATACTCCAAAAGCGAGCCATCAGATTAATTCACAAAGTTAAATATAATGAGCACACCAATCCACTTTTTCTTAGTACATTTAATTTAAAATTACAGGACTTGGTAGATTTTAAAACGGCCCAAATCATGTACAAAGCATCAATAAATTCTTTGCCAACTAACATTCAATCCTTGTTTCAAAACAGAGATGCTGTTAATAAATATAAATTAAGAGGAATCAATAAATTCTGTCAACCTAAAATAAGGACAACATTAAAATCTATGTGTATCTCAGTAAAGGGTGTTACACTCTGGAACAATTTACCTGATGACATGAAAACTTGTAAAAATCTTGTTCATTTTAAAGATATGTTTAAAAGATATATAATGAATGTGTACCAAGATGCAATGTAACAATGATGAGTATGTGTATTCTCGGTCTTTGGGTGGATCATCACCAAAGGGTCTTGTGTTATTTTGTTCTGTTTTATTTTGTTCTTGTTTCTTTTCAGTTGAGGCATCTTGTTTCCGTTATGGGGGGTTTGGTGGTTGGTCGGAGTTTTTGGGCATGTCTGTCTGTCGTCATCAGGTGTTTTTTTGTATGTTTGTGTGACTGTCAAATGTTTAATTTTGTTGTTTTGTTGTTATGAGTGTTGTTGAGTGGGGGTTTGGATTTTTATAAGCTTTTGCTTCTTCCATTCCCCTTTCAAATTCTATTTTACAAGTCATGGATTGACTTATATTTTTCTTTTTCATGTAAATGTAGATAAGATTTGAAATAAAAAAACTTTGAACTTTGAAACAGGATGGCGGAGCACCAAAGTCCTAAATGCCATGTTTGATTTGGCTTTGTTGCATTTTTAATTCAAGTCAATCGGCTGCAGCAGGAGGAGCTTATCTGACACAAGATATCTTTTATTTTGAAAGGAACTTGTATGCGCTGCTTTTAAAAGTTGAAAAATAATTTTCCAAACATAATATATTAAACTTTCATAAATCAATTCTTGTAAATAATAAAAAGCTATATTTCATAAATAAATGTCAAATAGCAACATAAACATTGTTTATTTTTTTACATGATGAAGTGGAACTTTGCATCGTTTGCTGGGATTTGGTCAGTAAGAAATTGACCCAAATTGCTTCTTTAACAGTTAAGGTGGAAATAAAAAATGCACTGGAGCCACTACAAATAACGCTACTTACAACTACTTTGAACAATTCCTCAAAAATTTTGCAGAAGGAGCATGAGCCATATTTTCTAAAGTGTATTGAATTCAAAGAGAGAAACGCCCCTGTTTGTACCCATTAGGAGTAACACATAAACATTACTTTGGAGTATTTTAATGCCGATAATGTGCTGTAATCATCTGAAACTCTCGTCCAAAGGTGCTAAGGAGGTGAACGCAGAAGGGAAGACTTTCACCGTGCAGAGTTCCCTGCAGCTCCGTGTGGACAGGAACGACGACGGCGTGGCGTACACCTGCAGAGTGGACCACGTGGCTTTAGCGCTGGCGCCGCAGCAGGCCACTGAAGTACTGGAGGTCCAGTGTGAGTTTACACACCCAAACACAACGTCTGGGAAGAGACACGGAAGAAAATAGACAGAGGCTGTAACACTATTAACACCTGAGCTTTAGCTCCAGGGTTGACGATCCTTGAATTATTATAACTCTTCAACCGTTTACGTAACTAATGGAAGTCCAACGGATTCCGTAGCTGTGCTGATATGCAGCGCGTTACGGTAGTGAAGTACAATTTAGATGTTGCATATCAATGCTTTTTTCAGCTTCAGAATCCATTGGAATTAATTGTGAAAATAATTAAAGAGTTACAGTAGTTCTAAGCGTTGAACTTGTTTACGTTGACTGTTTACACAATCAACCTAAACCGACTGATTTTAACGTGAAAAAAAGGTGGCTTTGCGCCGATATGCAACACTTTACTGGAGTAAAGACTTGTGTTAATTGACTAAAGGATTGAAGAGTTACCAAAGATTGAAACGCTGACGAGCAACACTTTTCAGTAGTTCATGTATCACGAAATCAACGTAAACCAACTGAAAAGTGGCTTAGCGTTGATACGCAACAAGCTACAGTAGAAAAGAATTGCGTTAATTGTGTGAACGGATGAAGAATCATGGACGTTCGACGAGCGTGTGTTACGTGTCACCAGCGACATTTCCTGTTTTAAGGGGTTAACCTTTTAATGCCAGAGCATTAGCTCCAGTGTTGATATACCCTTCAACTGCAATTAACGTCATTCCACCGGATTCTGAAGTGGAGAAAAGCAGCTTTGTGCCAATGTGCAGCACTTTAATGTAGTGAAGTGTTTAGGCAATCAACGTAAACCAATTGATTCTAATGTGGAGAACCAGCTCTGTGCTGATAATCAACGCTTTACGGTAGTAAAGTAGTTCAGTTGGAATTATGTTCATTGTGTAAACAAGGGCCACAGTAGTTTGAAATGGCGTGTGCTATTTGTTGCCGCCAGTGACACCTCTGATAATGAAAGGATTCTTTGGAGCCTCATGGATATTTAGTGTGAGCAAAAAATACAAATGTGTCCATCGTTCTTTTACCTGAACTCTCAACCCTCTCAGATGCCCCACGTGTGGAGATCATCCACTCCCTTGGAGTCCCTCAAGAGGGCCAGTACTTAAAGTTGGAGTGTTTATCCAAAGGAAACCCATCGTAAGTCACCTGAAGTCCAAACTGACGACTGCATCCTCAGTTTACCATGGTTTGATTATCGCTCATGAACTGTTCAACTCCAGGCCAGATCCTGTGATGTGGACGAAAGACGGAGGCGAACTTCCAGACCTGGACAGGATGATCGTTGACGGAAGAGAGCTCACCTTCACTTCGCTTAACAAGACGGACAATGGCACCTACCGCTGCGAAGCCAGCAACCATCTGGGCAGGAGCAGCGCTGAGTACGTGCTCTATGTCTATGGTGAGTTCAGAGGAATGGTTGTTTGGAGGATTCATATCACTTTTTTTTACCTTTGCAGCGCGTTCAAAAGGATCTAAAGATCTTTCTGATAAAAAAAGAAAAAACTTATGCTACGTACACACTGGGCATGTGTGGCGCCTTCAAGAACACACTAAACATAGGTTTTAGTAAGCACTCTTCATTGTGTTCACACTACTCGCTACTTGATACCAGCGTATGTAGTCACAGTTGGAAGAGGCTTGGTAAAAATTTCGCCTCATCTGTTTTACAGCTCTATTACAAGATATGAAAGACTTGATGTCATATAATTCTGTAGACCGGCATATAATGAACTATTGCCGCTCTACAGAAATGATGTCCTAGAACAGGGGTCGGGAACCTTTTTGGCCGAGAGAGCCATAAACGCCACATATTTTTAAATGTAATTTCGAAAGAGCCATACAATAATGTAGCGTCCCTGTCCCACACTGAGGCACGGAGACTGAACCTCTTTTAAGGTTCTTTATTCTGGTTACAATAGACCGCAGCAAACGCAGTAAAATTAATACAGTAACTCCTCAATTTCTCCCGCTGACACGAGAGCGCTTCTCCCAACTTTATATTCCCCTGCTCCTGCTCCAGTCCTCCCATTTCCCTTATTCGGCCCATAGCTGAACCCCATTGGTCCAAACTACCTAACAACAGGCTGAGCGACAGAACTGAGAGCCAATCAGATCTCTGCTTGATGCCTTCAATGAACTCCAGAACTTTTAACGCGGCGCAACAGCGGACCCAACTCAGTCCGCAACAATATGTTTAAAACTAAATATAGATGTGAATGTGAGCATTTGATGTAATTTCAACACTTTTAAAGTACAATAAGTCTGTGGATTCTTTTTAATAACATCGTTATGCTGTTGCTGATAAATGATGAGTATTTCTCGTGGTGGTTCTGCTGATGGTCTAGTCTGGTTGATCCGTGGTGAGTTTCTGCTTCATGCAGGCGTTGAGACTTTAAACGTGATCGTAGGTCTGAATGTTCTGGAGATGTGACAAAGACTCACATGCAGACGTGGAGACAAACACACACTCACACACTGCAGTGAGTGACGGGCAGCGGGTTTTACGTTATTACAATCCCTGCGCGATTCACCTGCTGCCTGTGAGGAAGAAAGCAGAGGGTGGGGGGCACCCCCACCCTCTGCTTTCTTCCTCACATCCCGTCCCCGCATCTGCGCGCTCTTTCTCAGAGACGGGAGCGCGCAGGTTTAGGCACGGCAATTAATAGGTTTCCTGCTGGAATAAACTCTGTGAAATAGTAGATAATAGTAAACTGAGTGCTGGCGCAGGTTTTTCTCTCCAAGCACCGCTACTACTGCGCGCCCCTCTGGCATCGCATCGCGCACGAGAAGGACTGGTCTAATGAAAAAAAAAATGGTATAAATAAAGATTTGTCTGCGAGCCATACGTGACCATCAAAAGAGCCATATGTGGCTCGCGAGCCATAGGTTCCCGACCCCTGTCCTAGAAAGTATTAATTTCTCCGTCATGATCAATTTTCAAATGGTTGGTACCTCCGTGTTTTGATAGAGGATGCTAGTCAAACATCACTACCAAAGCCAAGTCCTTGATTGATCAAAGTCCAACTGGTTGAACTTTAGTCGAGCATTTTGTAGGTAGAGCCTCAAACAGAGGCTTTAACACAAGAGTTTAGAACGCAAAAGCCCGAAATGCGGATATACGTGTGTTTACATAGACTTCTCATTGATAGTGGTCATTCAAACATGCGTTTTAGAGCCCGATGTGGTAGCATGAGATCCCAGAAATGTATCATCGTCATCACACTACAGCAAAAACCAACGCCTCCAAATCTGCATATTGCATCAGCCGAAGACTGATGAGAGGAATCATCTCTCCCAGGAAAGATACTGGCCTTAGGTGACACAGCTGCCACCAACGCTTATCCTTAAATAAACCTGCGCCCCAGAACCCACACACATAACATAAAGAGGGAAACATATGAGAGAGGCAAAAATCTACTGCTGCTCTGTCAGGAATATCAGGAGAAGTAATTTTCCTAGTAACGCCAGAGGAGGCAAAGGGTAAAGGAACTCACTGTCAAGGAAAACAGATCACTCCTTCTCCCTTCCGTTCCTCCTCTCAAGTAATAATGCTTTCCTAAAAGAGGAGGGCTTAAACCTTTAATGGCCTTTTGCTTTACCAACTGTAGACTCTTGGCTCAGATGGGCACTTCAAAATAAAACCTAATTGATTCGATCAATACAATCATATTTATGTGTTCACCTAGAGGAGAGATTCAGCTGTTCTTTTAGCTGAAAAACAAACCCTTATGAAAAGCAGGTTTAAGCTGCCTTCAGGTACTGCGCTCAAACTTGGAAAACATATAAATCTTGCATGTTTTTCGCTAACAAACAGTAATGAAGGCTGCAGAAAGATACTTGTTGGGGAAATGCAGTAAAAATACAATTTTCACCAGAAATCAAATAAACTGCAGCAGTTCTGATTCACTAAAGGGCAAATAGGCAAGCAAACTGAACATTTTGTCATTTGAAATGATTAAACAATTCTTTATGGTATGGCGGCACATCTTTGAATGTTCCCCATTGTGTGTAATTTCAATGTATTGTGTCATACACACACAAATAAACGTAAATAACACAAATCTAATTGTTTTTGTCAGGTCATTAAAGACCCACTCCGATGAAAATTGTGTATTTGGTGTTTTTAACATGTTATTGTAGCATTTTCTTTCATAATGGAGGACATACGTAAAATGAAATCTTAAAATTCCATTTTGGACAAGAAAGTACCATTTAAAAAGACTATATTTGTGACATAGAATAGTCAGGATAGGATAGCTCCAACATTGCTCGCCATTGCTGTTGCATTTGTAATGTTAGGTGTGAGGGGCTGTAAGCTAGCAAGAGAGCTTGTAAACAGAGAGCTCTCAATAACATGGGGAGGAAGGGGGGAACAGGGTAGCTCAAGGCAAAACAGTCTTACCCACAACTTAGAGGCATATTTCCAATGAACTATTGCCGCTCTACAGAAATTATGTCCTAAAAAACAATATTGTTGCGATTTTGGCTATAATGAGAATTAAAAGACCAACGAGAACGCCTTTAAAATAGATCAAAAGATGATCGGAGTGGGTCTTTAAACAACAAAAGATTATTCAAGAAGTTGTTAATGAAATGTAAATGACAAATGTCTTGGAAATATAGTGTAATAGCCTCTAAATACATGGAATAGATATAACAGGTGACTTGATCTATAGCTTGTAGTCTTTAGTTTCAAATTAAAGTGGCAGTTGTGATCTAAGTAGAAAGAAAACTAAAAATTGTTTTTGGTGAATACTAAATTACATGTTTTCTGACTCATAATGTTTACAGTTCAGTGCAAATTATGTACAGATTTTCTCTAGAAAAGTAGACATTTGTGTGAAAATCTTTCTGATCTGGAAGCTGAAAGTAAATATTATATACTTCATATAATATTTACATCTTTCATCCTTAAATATAAATGTTGTCTATGCCCTTCATCGTGACATGGAGATTAAGCTTTTACAGGCAGAGATCACGCACAGGTAAGCAAAGAAATAAAGAAAAAAAAAAACAGAGTGGGATGTCCTAGCTACTGTCAGAACAAATGATCCCATTCATTCCAGGATTTTGCACTTATTCCCCCTCTTTATACACTGTTCCCTCCATTTCACTGATTAAATCATTTCCCTTTAACTAACTGACTAGTAATTGAATAGCTGTTTTAATTAGTGTACCTTTCACACATTCCATTGTATTCCTTACAAATATTTTAAATGCCAGCTAAAGCTAACAGCGGAATTAACCGCTGCACAAAATGATGGCGGGATATTAAATTGGCAAATTCTGCCTGGAAAAAAAAAGGCTCGTGGGTGTAGGAGGGTCAAAGAGTCCTATTCAGATTCACGCCGTGCTCGCCTGAAATGGCACTGAGTCTGTTTCTCCCCTTCATTAGTGATTAGCACACCTTTTAGCCTTTTACAACTGCCTCCATAATTCTTAAAAAATACCTTTTTAATGGTTCCGCTCTAACGGGGAGACGTTTTCACTCGCCCTCATTTCCTACAGACATGCAGTTTGCTCCCTTATGAGTCACGGTGAAATGTCATGAAGACACAGAGGACGGTTGGCCCTGAGAAATACTACCAAAGCCAATTAAAAGCCTTTAGCTCGCCATAAAATGCAGAGTGACACAAACATTAAAGCCAAGGCTGTAATGTAACCTCATTAAGTTGGTCACACATTGTTTCAGGCCTTGTTTTTCATTCTTTCCCTCTAACGTTTAACAATGAAAACACTTCCCTGCCGTAAAGGACTTCAGCTATTAAGTCTGAATTTTTCTCAAATTCCAATTTTACCTTCAAACAGGAAGAATATAAAAAGCAAGAGTTTAACCACTTTAAAATATATCTGCCTATATGATTCTTAATTTAAAATGAAATAAATTAAGAGCAAACATAATTTCTAGTGGCAACAATTTATTTTTATTTTATTTTTTTTTGGTACAATGACCTCCCTAATTGTTTATGTCTGCCACTGTTTGGCTACCTTTAAAGATAGTTTAAACTAAAAAAAAAGTGTAGGCCAGTTTTTTAATACAATGATTATATTATTTTAATCTTTGTGTGTTTAGATTTAAGAAGAAATTTCAACAATTAAAATATATGGATCATTTTACTTACGGGCTGGAGGTGGAGCTTCAATGTTGTCAAAGAAACTGAACTGTCAATAAAGTTTTTGAATTTTCAATGGGCAAAAAAAAAGGCAGACTTTTTTCTGCCGTTTACTTTAATTTAATTGAATCGATTTGTTATTTTTGGTCCAGTTTTCACCCTTCTGTGTCAATTATTTTCTTCATTTGTTATATTTATGTTTGTCTGTGCCCTCCACCAGACGCCCCCACCACCTTGCCTCCATCCACCACTCCCCTCCTACATCCTATCCCTCCAGATTCTACTGCTCAGTTAAGCACCCACGCCTCAGACCCCACAGACAGCAGAGGTACAGTAACCATCCACGTAGAGCCGGGAGCCCCCTCAGCATGCTACTGCACTTTCACTATCTCTTTCTTTTGTGTCTCCTTATTTCTGAGCAACTATAAATCCCTCCTCGAGTTCAATTTTTCATTGTGTTTAGTATCTTTCTGTGCATGTCTATTATCAAAAGCGTTAGCATTTATTTTAAAGAACATTGTTCATAGTTTTCATGCTATTTTGACAACTTTTTAAGAAGTTTTCATTTCTTTTTCTTTTGTTTTTAAATAAAACAGGAAGTTGAAGTGATAGAGGTGAAAATAAAAGCAGTACATCACAATAAAAGAAAGGCAAAAAAATGAAGATCTAAAAAATACAAAACTGATTGGTTTTACTTTGCTGGTTCATATTTGAGCTGAAGCTTTTCCTTTATTGGACCTCACATGCTCTTTCCGGGAGAATATGGGGGGGGGGGGTTCTTGGTCTGCCAGGTTTCATCAACAATCCAAAAACTTGCACGTCAGGATAAATGGAGATCCAAAGCCATTACCAGGAGTAGGAGCTGGCTGCTGGTTGTTAGTTTCGCCTGACTCCATGTTGCTGTGGGCGTCTGCTCAACTTCTCCACCGGAAACTTTACTATGAATTTGTTCTGTACATCCAACAGGGAGGAGACCAGAAAGTCTGATGCTATGTTCACACTGGGCTTGTGTGGCCACTTCCAATAAAAAGTCTATAGAAACGCGTGCATATGCGTGTTTCCAGCTTCTGCAGTCAAAACTCTTGGGTTCATGGGTTGCTGCACAAGTTTCTATGACTGTTTATACTAATTACAAAATACATGGTTGGATGACAGTTAAAGCAGTTCAACTTAGACTAATCAGGGACTCAGACCTGGTAGTGATGTATGGTTTTTTATTCACATAAGTGCTAACTGTTTTAATATAAATCATGAAGGAAAAATTGATAATTGCAGTTTCAGCCCGGAATGAGTTATATGACACAAAGTCTTTCATGTATTGGAATAGAGTTGTGAAAGAAAAAGCCTGGTGCAAGATTCACCAGATTTGCACGGTTTCGACATTTCACACCAAGCCTCTTCCAACTGTGAGTAATGCGATAGAATCGGTTAGAGACAGTCCAATGTGATCAACATGTTCTTCAGTATGTTTTTCCTTCATGTTTCTTTCTTTTTTAACTTATTTAATGATCACAGCTTGTATCCAGTATCATCTTTAAAGGACTAAGAAGTCCCACCCTTCTACATTTCCTGCCTTCAAATGTTTACAAAATCCCTCTTAAGCTACATTTACACTAAACGTGATTTATGTGTCAGGGAGATGGAAGTAACATGGCCGTCATTCAGACACAGCTCCAACAGTAGATGGTGAACCTCACCTTACTGGTAGAGTCTGAATGATCTCATGAACCCTGACATGAAGATGTGATTACCGTCGCTTTATTAGAGCTCCTCAAAATAAATAAATGTGATCCTTCAACATCATGCGTGTCTTCCATTGACTTTATATGAGATTTACAGTCATTGCTTCCATATAGCGATAAAACGTTTGACAGTAGCTCCCCCCAACCATGTTTTGAGCATCAAGGTTATGAACACATTTTTGGACGAGCGCCTGAATGTGATGCGCATCAAAAGAGAGGAATTGGGTTTGGTGTGAACGCAGTTGTACCCCAAATTTACACTGTTCCATCTCCGTTGCATGAGCAGTCCGTCTGAACACCGTCACTTAGTTTACATTGTCTCTGTTGCATCTTTGGTCCGTCCTTCCTCCCCTCTGGCTCCTGAGGGAGTAATTTGTCCTGGTATTACCATGTCATCATCTCATTCCATGTAAAAAGCATGTTAGTTTCATAAATGATGTTGTGTTTTTGTACTTTTGCCATCCATGGCAACAAGAGACACGGTATTATCTGGGGTGTTAAGGTATGTTACCGCGTGGGCACGTCACCTTAAATATAAAAAAACATGTTATGAAGTTTTATTTTGAAAGGCCAACAGGAAGTTTTTATTCTGAAACCTGGACCTGTTTCCTGTTTTTCTGTCTTTTAACCGTGAAATGTAAGCGTCGATGGACTGGAAATGGAACTAGCGCCAAAAGCTTGCGGTGCATTGTGGTACATTGCGTTGTGTTGTGCTGAGGGCCGGTCTATAGACACAGACATGGCAGAGGTGATGTAAACATTCCGATCAATTAATAAACATTCTATTTTTTATGTCATCGCAAAACAGAAACATCGCTGTGGTAATCAGCCTTTAGATTACAGGCATCCAAAAACCACTGGATGTTGCATTTTCCGACTTCTCCCCAACTGTTTTTCCAAGGGCACGGATAGACTTGAACCTTTTGGCGTACCCCAAAGGTCAAATTCCTGCTTTGCAGTCTCACCAATACCTGTTCCTGTGTTTGCTTAAAGCATTTCCACACCAAGATGCACATGAAAGCAAACAAGTGTGAAGCCCCAAAGCCCCATGGATGTTTTTGTTTTAATATTAAAGTCTTTAGCCTGCAGACCGGAAATTAAGGCTGCGGCTTCTGTGCAAAAAACGAACTCTGCTGTCCCAGCAGAGAGTAGTTTGAAAAAGAGAAGGGGAGCACAAAGAGATTCCCTAAATCAGTTTCCAAACGTGGTTTTGGAACGGCTGCCTGACAACAAATGGTTTAAATCAAGAGCTTTTGTTTTGGATTTTGGGGGATTTTGTCATTTATGAAATCCACTCTCACCTTTATATCAGCGTTTTTGTTATTTTTTTTACCGTAAACTAAAATTTAATTTATCTGGAGTTGTGAAGAAAACTACTTAGATAAGTTAGAGAAGAGTTATTTTATTGTAGACCCACAACATCATCCATCAGACATGACAACATTAGCTGTATGAAGGGGAGCTGTTCCTCCAGGAAGCAGCGCTTCAGCACCAACAAATCCTACTTTCCGTCACATTTAAGCGCTCAGATGCATCTCAATGTGAATGCTAATGATAAAAAAATCTGAATTTCTTTCAAATAATCATTTAGTGCCAAAGGCTTTTAGCTCCTTTCGTCGCATTATATTTTGCTAAATAAAAGACACTATCAAAATCATGGCTTATTTCTTTTTGCTAACACGGTGCCAATATTAATGGACGATAAAATGATGATCCATTCAATGAAAATATTTATCGCTGCATGCCATAACATCAGTTATACACCGCCTGGGGAAACTAGCATTTCCTAGACTTTCAATAAAAAGTCTATTGAAACACGTAAAAATGTGTGTTTCCGGCTACCGTGTCCATGGGTAGCTAGGCAAGTTTTTACGACCATTACTGGGCTCTACAAAGGAAACGTGCAGCCACTGAACACGCATCGAAAATTACACCTAGTCGAACTTTTATCATTTAGTATCTCAGATGTGCTAATGAAGTTTGGATGACATCCAATTTATCTTTTGGAAGCACTAACCGTTTGTGGTTGGTGTCCGGCCGGAATTCTGCAAAGCCAAGTCTCATCTCAACTCAAATATGGGATTAGAGCTGTGAAGGAAAAACTCTGGAGCAAGATTCACGAAATCTGTACTGTGTCGATGTTTTGCACCAAGCCTCTTCAGCCTGTTAAGCAAGAATCGGAAAAGCGGCCGCAGTATTCAAGATGCTCAGACCTATCTGGTCATCCCAGCACATCACCCAGGCAACAAAGCTCAGAATTTTCAACACAAACGTAAAATCTGTGCTGTTATATGCATGCGAAACATGGCGTACGACCAAATCCGCAATCCATAGACTCCGAACCTTCATCAATAGATGTCTCAGGACCATCACTAGAATCAGATGGCAAGACAGAGTCACGAACGAATTCCTTTGGAAGTTAACCAAACAGGAGCCAGTGGAGAATCAAATCAAAAGGAGAAAGTGGGGATGGCTCGGACACACTCTCCGAAAACCACAAAACAGTATCACTCACCAAGCGCTAAAGTGGAACCCACAAGGCAAGAGAAATCCAGGACGGCCCAAAACAACATGGCAGAGAAGCCAAATGGCGGAAGCCAAATCTCTTGGATTATCATGGGGCCAGTTAGAAACCGCAGCCCAGGACAGGAGAGGCTGGAGAGACCTAGTAGACGCCCTATGCCCCGACAGGGGTGAAGAGGATTAACTATTTAACTCTTCAGCCTGTAGGTGGCGGATGTGCGCTAGTTAACAGTAGAAAAGAAAAACAGAGGAAGCCCCTCCTGTCTTGTTAGGTGTTAACACTGTGAGCTAAGCTTGCGTTCAAGAATGTGCATTTTTGCTACGGTCACAAATACAACTGTCACCGCCCAATGGGGAGGTATCGCCAGAATCTGTCGCCACCTATTTTTTTTTTAAATCTCAGTCAGGTGGGGATGATGTTGGTATGAAACCAGGCGTCCACAGGGCGGTGGCAGCCGGAACGCCAGCCAGCCAGCAGCAGGTCTGAATGGACGATGTGTAAATGTCTCCAGATGGCGGCCGTCTATATCGTTTGCCACTGGTTGATAGCCACGCGGTAGCCCAGTGGTATATAAAAAGTGGCACACATGATCATTTTTAGGCAACATGCCTCCCATGAAACCCAGCAAGAACCAAGCACCAGTTCCCAAAGCAAAAGTCAAAGCGGTCCAACCACAGCAGGATTCGTATAATGGTCCCATGTTGGCCAGTTATTGAGGGATGGCAGCAGAGGGGCAAATCTGACAGTGGCAGTGGGATGGCAGTCTGAAATCAGCCAATCGTCAGACGATTTTGGAGACCCTCCTATCAGTCAATTTTTTGACTGCTGCCTCTCTGTCTCTGGACTGCCTCCATGGAACCTCCAAATGTGCCCGGGCGGCCACTCCCCTATGTCAAAAAGTTGTGTGGTTGCTGTAAAATGTTACTTTTTTCTTAAAACCCCAGCTAGCGTTGCGCAGCGTTTAAAACTGCGACTTGCATTTAGGTAGCCGCGTGGTGGCATTTTGGAATATGTGAGCAGCGAGCTCATGAACACGTGTCACATGCCCAGCGTGTACACCACATCAGTGAAACACGTGACCCCAATTCTTCCCGTTTTTGACCCACGAGCTCCAGTTATTGTGCAGATACGCCAAGTATTTTTCTTTTGTAGTTGATACGGCCTGAACTGATGCACAACTGCAGTTGGTGATTCACTTTATTAATGAGGTGCTGGCAGGTACCAACAGTCACACTGTTCCAATAGCCCAGCCAGCCTTAATGGCTATAATAACTCTTTCACTAAGTATCACAGGTCTATGCGATGCCACCCTCCCTGCTTTCCACACTTATGCATTCTTTCATCCTCCACCACTGAGTTCTCTGGAATTTGCCAAATGTTTTTTTCTTTTTTTTTTCTTGGCTTGGAAATTATCGTTGACCTTGTTGGGCTGAAAAAAGGTTGAAGCGTGCACAAGAGTTTCTTTGGCGGTTGAAGTATCAGCCGTTCACCTCTCATAATCTGCTTTTGTGTGGCCAAGTGCAGCCCTTGACGCCTGTTACCGCTGCGGGAGAAGGGCCCGCTGCGGTGGAGCCCACAATTATTCATGCCCGCTGTCCGCGCCTATAGAGGGGAACCAGGAAAAAAAGAAATAGGACCTATTCATCTTTTGGTGGAGTAAAAGTTAGCTTTTTCTGAGGCCCAGTAGTTGTTCCTCAAGAGGAGATAAAAGGTGCAGAGTCAAAGAGAATCAAAGTTTCCACAAAGCTGGATGGATGTTGCCAATTTTTCTCAGTTCTTATTCGCATTAATGCTGGTATAAGAGGTTACCATGGTAGCTGATCCACCATCATATACTTTATAGGTACGTTTTTTTTTTTAAGACGTAAGAAAAAAAACAACAGGAGCTACAGAATTAGTCGCTTAATTCTGTAGTGTCCTAGTAAGTGTGCGTGTGGGAGTGATTGTGTGCCCGCCTTTGCCAAACAGTAGCTGGGATAGGCTCCAGCAACCCTGTGACCCCCAAAGGGCTAAAGTGTTTTAAGAAAATGGATGGATGGATGGATGGATGGATGCATTTTACAAAAAAAAATTAGAGCAGAGTTAAAAGAAAATCTTAGTTAAAGCTGGTTTATTTCAACATTTATAAGACTTTTCTATCAAATCTTTTAATTGTCTTTAAAACAAAAGACTTTTTTTTCTGTCATAATTACGAATGACAAGCACACAAAATAATAAAGAGCTCTTTTGTTTGAAACTCTTTTTTCATATCCAGATGGCAAATCCTCCTTCTCTCTAAAAGGAGCGTTTGGTCTCAGAAAGCGATCTTAACTCGACATTTACCTTCAACCTCACTGAGGACGAGCTCTGACCTTTTTTCAAAACTCGATCAGGGAAAGGAACAGTTTTCCTCCCTGGGAGGGATTTGGTAATTCCTTAATTTCATTGCCATCGATTTTTGTTTTAAAAGCGAAGACAGGGGGTTAGCTGGTGTGATGAGCAAAGGACATATTTCCTCGGTTAGTCGCTGCGTTTAACGGTGAAATTGTTAAATATTGAACAGCACTGACCGCATTTGTTCCTTTTTTTTTCTTCTCGCTTAACTCCCCCCGCTCTGTAAAAGCCGAGACGCAGAGGAGGAGCAAACGTAACGCAAAGGTCCCTCCACTTATTGTTCGGCCTTTTTATTGATGAGCCGCCACATTAACTGGCTTTGGGTGAAGAGTTATGGCAACAATTTGGAATAAAGCGTTGAGCAGAAGCAGAAATCATTACATCCTGAGGATATGAATTACGCGGAGCAGCAATTCTTTTCATTAAATCTCGCTTCTAGCTGTCTTTACGTGCAGAATGCAACTTTTTCTTTTAAAAAAACTCCAAATTGCTCTTTTTATTTGGGTTACAATGATGACATCATGCTCTAAAATGAAATGATACAGGCAGGAGAGCTGCTATCTTTCTGTCTCCTTTGCTCATTTTGGAGAACTTATAGATTTTTCTTAGCAGCTTTGATAGATATTTGTGACCTAATGAATTCACATGATGAATTGTCTAGCCGTGCAAATGATTCCCCGCTGACCGCCATTTCTTTATTCTGAGAGGGCATTTAAAATAAAAAAAAGAGAAGAGAAGAGGATTGAATATTCAGGATAGTGTCCACATGTGGGCTTATACTGAATGATTAGCTGAGGTAATTTGTTTTTGGAATCTAATTAATCCACTTTGACCCAGCAAGCTGTAACGCGCAAAGACAAACACAAACGTACCCACTCAGGGCGGCGTGTGCTCGCTCCTAATTGTCTTTTTAAGGCGCCTCTCGGTGGGCCGGCGTGTCTGTCGGGCCTCATCTGAACTCTAAGAGCAGCTCAGTGAAGAGATGTGGAAATCTCTAGAAAGAGAAGTTTCATTTTTGTCTCTCCGAAACAGCATTTCTGTAGGTAATTGATGCAAATTAGTGTTGTTTTTCTTTTGCTTATTTTTAACATAAAGGATTTTGCGTTTGTCGTAGATTTATTTTTAAAATTGCCATGGTTTTAAGGGTGTATTCGGACTGGAAAGGTGCGTTGGTCCAGACTGAGTCCGCTTAATTTGGACCGGATCGAGTCCGGAACCTTGCGTTTGGTCTGAGGTCAGACTGGCTTCAGTCATTGGCCAGGATTTACGAGGGCGGGGCAAAGTGATGTTAGGTTGGGGGTGGGAGGGGCTGTAAGCTAACGTCTGAGAGTTTAAACAAAGGAGTTGTGAGTGTCGGGAAGTAGTGGAGCTAGCCGGTGTAGGTACCATAACCATTCGGCCTGCAATAACCATTCAGGGTCCTGAGGATAACGTCACACTACGGTAGCCCCACTTGGACAAACTAGTGTGGAGATCTGCTCGGGCTCTACATATTATCATTTCACGTTTCCTTTTGTAACCTAAAGTTCTTTTCCTTCATAAGTTGTGTCTAACATTATTCTTTGTAGTGTTTACAGAGAGATTTTGCCAAATCCTACTTTATAAAAAAATCTGTGGCTGTTAGACTGAACCTGCTGCTCCACACAAGAGAACTGTGTCTCTGATCAGAGCAGCTGGAGTCTAGAAGGTGCTTTGTTATAGACTGCGGTCTGGAGAAGGGTTCGGAACGCAGTCCGTTCGGCTCAAAATGCACTTAATAATAATCACAACAATAATAAAAGCACGTTCAGAAGATAATCTCGCTCTGTTTGTTTACAACTGACCGCATAATATCTTCTTCTATGGTAGAATCATAATTTAACCAGACCAATCACTATCTAATGCGTCATCGGACCAACGGACAGCTAATCACATAATGTGACGTCAACACTAGTCGAAGGACCCTTGACGGTTGTTGCAGACCAAATGGTCGTGGTACCTACAGCGGTTGTGGGTTCTGCCCACAACTCAGACGCAAATTTTTCATGAACTTCTGCGCTCTACAGAAACGATGTCCCAAACAGCACAGATTTTTGGATTTTGTCGAAAAACAGCATCATCATTATAAAAAAACCAATGGGACTGCTTTCAAAATAGATCAAAAGACAGTTGGAGTGGGACTTGAAGGATATCGGGCCATCCCTTGTCTTCATGTGTTTCGGCTTTGATAATCTTAAGATCTGTAAATAAAAAAAACTGGAAATTTGTGATCCTTTACCTTTGACATCGAGTCCAGCTAAATAAAGCAATAAGTACTAAATAATTCCAAAATATCACACGTAAGGAGGTTTTAGGACCTCAAAACTGAAACAAAAAGTGGCGTTTTCCCCACATTTTCAAAAATATGGTGAAGTCTCAGAGCTGGAATATAGCAGAAAAACTGCAGTTATGGAGAAAGAACATAAAGCAGCTATAACCAACTGCAGACTCGAGTTAAGTGAGTGAAGTTTCATGAGTTATATTGGTATTTACTTTGGTTGACTGACTTCATCTTTGAACCATCTGCGGCTGTTTCAGCATGAAAAAAGGAACAGAAAAGACCCAGCTATGGGTGAGTGAGAAGCAGGTCCGTCTGGATTGGAGAATATCAATCATGACATCTAGTTTGATCCCTGAATTTAGACGTGGATGTGACAATGAGAAACGGCTGTCTGCTTTGTGAACGTTCATTTGTCCAAAAACTACAGGAAAATCATCAAGCAGAAAGTCGTGTCTTCAGTTTTGATGATCTAAATCAAAGCAGCGCTAATGTTTCTTTAGCAGCAAACAATGTTCTCCCATGAGAGGAATTTCATTTGGATCCCAGATATCTTGTGTTGAGGCTTCCTCTACTCCACATCCCATTAATAGGATTACCGATCAAGCCAAAGCCCATCGATGGCATAAGTTTATCCAAACTCACAGTCGCTACAGGTGTCACAGAGATTCAATAAAGTTACAAATACTGAAACTTTAAAATCCCTCTCAGAAGAAAACAGTGTTTTTTGTGTTTTTAACATGTTCTTGTGGCATTTTTCTCATTAATGAGGACAGATATGAATAAAATGAAGCTCAAATTTGCATTTCTGGGTATTTCTTTATTTGAAATTGTTGTGAATCAAGAGTAAAATTGCGTTTGAGAAAGATCGTATTTGTGGATCAAAAAGCTTGTACATCTTTATTTTCCTCGTTCTAGCTGGCTCCTGGCTCAAAACTGTACGACTGGTGAGCTCCAATACTCCATTTTTGTTGCACCCGTAGTGTTAGGTTGGGGGAGAGCGGGGCTGGAAGCTAGCGGAAAAGCCTGTAAACAGAGAGCTCTCACGGACGGGGAGAGCAATAGTCCCACCAACAACACAGAAGCAAATAAAAAAAAAAAACTCCTGCTGCTCTGCAGAAATTATGTCCTCCAAAACAGCTTAGGTTTTGGGATTTTGGTTAAAAACGGCATAAAAATAAGTAAAAGGTCAAACTTTGATTGGATCTGGACTTTTTATTGTCTGGTGCTGTTTACAAAGACTTCCTAAACTCTTCCAACTCTTGGACCGACAGCAATGAGTTCATGGGCAGATTCAAAGACTCTCCCTTAAACACACACACACACACACACACACACACAAGGACCCTGCAGGAGTCCAGGCCTCAGTCCAGCTTGTGCTTTACTGATCCGTGCGACCGAAAACGTCGCTGCACAGAGTTGCATCTGAACTATAGAGCCAAAGAGCCACAATCCAAAGGTTGCCTTAAGGGAAGGAAATTTAGTGTTAAGTCAATTTAAAGTCGGGGGTGTCGAGCAGCAGTGTGGAGGAGGCTTTTAAAGCACATGCTAAAAGAGGCTGTGTTCTAACGGCTTACATAAGGAAAAACAAGGACGTGGATGGAAGCAGACATGTTTCTTGTTCACATACACACACATGTGTGCACCTAGTGGATGACGCCAATGGAGGAACACACACACACACAGACACACACACACAAGTATACATACTTACTTACTAACTTATACTTTACTTTATTACCACAATGCAGATGTTTCCTTATTATATATTAAATGTTTGCTGTACTGACATAATTAAGTGAAATGGCCTTAATATATGCAGAAATGTTACATATCTTTTCAATGTATTGTATATATTTGTGTAACATAAATACATAAATAAAACAACAGGAACATGAAGTCGAAAAATGCTTTTACTAAAAACAGTCAAAAACCTTCAGGGTTGATGGAATATTTTACAAAAACAGCAATAAAGTGTATTAAGATAAGAGAATAGGGAAATTTTTGGGAAAATTCAAAAAGTCCAAGGTCAAAGGTCAAACTTTGGCTGTGGTGTATGATTGTGAGATTTTTATTAGGGACTGGGCGCCACAAAAAGAATAAAAATGCAATTTAAAAACAGACTAGAAAAAGGGTAAAGTAATATTAAGAGTAAAAAAAAATCACACCACTTCATATATATCTAAATATGTGTTCTGTGTTTTGTGACGCCCTTTGACCTGTGTGTAAACGGTAAGCTGTTAAACCCAAAAACCAGTCATGTTTTTAGACAGAGGGTGGTTTCAAACCAGCACTTTTGCTTCTCTAAGACCTGAAAACGGTTCAGAAAATTCCTTAACCCTTCTGAATTTTTTAAAGAAGTTGAACTCACAAAGGCCAGGTGACAAGAAGCCCGTCATGAATATTAAAGGTAGCGTTTTCTCAGCCTAGCGCTCGCATTAAATCCCACTGAGGAGAATGTATGCCTTTATTAAAAGATAATGCAGTCAGGAGTGATAAAAAGGTAGAAGACGCCAGCAAAATCCTTTTTTTCCTTCGGTTTACGTCAAATTTTTACCTTTTTTTCATCCACCTGTTATTTTTATATGTCTGTTTGCTGGATTGGATTCTTTTTTAATAGGAAACATTTATGTTTTTATTCAATTCAAAGTTTTTTCCTTGCTCTGGCTATTTTCCTTGAAGCCTCAGTATGAGGAGCGTTATCCACTTCAGGAGAGTAACTGTCTTCGGTGCAACTCCCTTAAATAGCAAGCATTAGTAAATTGAAGTTGATGCTGGCAGACAGGAATAACTCATGGAAGTTAATAAGTGGAGGAACTAATGTCCTCTCTGCGTGATTAAACACCGGCTCCGTTCTGAACTCTCTGCTGGGACGTCTTTGTTCAAAGGAAGTTAGCTCCTGGAAAGTAATGAGCTTATCAAGGCCAGACGGTACTGGTCTGCGCCGTGAGCTGGATGGCTCTTTTTGAAGCTTGTTTTGAAAGAAGGGATGAATACAAGATGGCCGTTGCTGCTCTTAAACTGCCCCTTTTACCACTCAGACACAGTTAGTACCGGATTTTCCGCGCTGAATAGTAAGGCATACTGTCAATGAATGGTCTACTTCGAAACCTACTGTATGTCGTTAGGCTTACCGAACTATAAGGCACATCAATTGAAACTAAAGAGTCAGAGATAAGTCCGACAGTCGCTAAGATATCCTTAACTGCGTTCACAGTCATTCTAGAACTTCTTTGGAATGCTAAATGTTAGCCACGTTAGCGTATTCACAATACCTGCAACTCCCAACCTTGTCTGCAACACGACTGATACCGACTGATACCGCTGAAACAAACATTACTGTGACCACGCTAACTACCAACACTGCTAGTAACATGTAAAAAAAAAAAAACACAGTCCAACGTCATTACACATTAGCTGTGTTAGCGAAGTCACCATCTGCTGTACATGTTCACGCCGAACTGTGGCTAGCGGTCCGTACGGATCGTCTGTAATCTGTTGCACCCCTAGTCGGGTGTCACGCTTACACTTGCGTATCCTCGTGAGTGCAGCAATTGCATGTGGTCAGTAAGGGGCCAGTACTCGCACCTTAATAATGACTAGAGTATGGCGTAAATAGGCACCGTATGACAGCATCACCCACACGTCACCAGTGTGTGCAACTTCCACTAGCCTTATGGATACTTCCCTAATACATTTACCACATGTATGACTTTGGGAAGTTCCATTTTCAACCATGTCTTTTGAGTAGCTGTGCGAGCCTCAAGGACACTGCAAGACACACCTGCACTCCCCTTAAGATGCAGCCTCTCTTCTCGATGAGCCTCCATGGGTCCGGACAGCCCAAAGACCCGCAGCACCCATCCGGGTCAACACTCCTGTACGGCTGCATGAGACTAAGCCTTGACCAAATTATTCCGTACTAGTCCTTTTGGAACAACCACACTCCCATTTCAGGACTTATCACAAAAAAAACAAGTTTTTTTCTTTGTGGATGTTATCAAATGAAACTGCAAAAATTCCAAAAATCAGGGCTGTAAGAAACCAATAACATCTTTTTTGTTTGTTTTTCGTACCCTGAGGAAGAACACATCTCTGCTTGTTTTGGTACATCTTTGTTGCATATGTTAAACCAATCCCCTGAACTTATCCACTAAACTATTCATCAGCCTGGAAATCTCGAGGTAACACCACATCTTCCAGCTATGATTCTTCATAGCCTTGAATATAGATGTCTCAGTGGTAGCAGTCTAGTAACTAGTCCAAATATTTTCTTTTGACTCGAGATACTACTTTACCTTCAGTTTGCCTTCCTATTCCTTTCTATATTTTTAAATGTGTCATTTTTGGTTACATTTAAAAATAATTAAGATAACATCTAAATCATTTTTTTTTTTTTTTTTTTTACTATTTTTGAGCTGAAGTCCTTTCATATAAGTGGTCAAAAAAATAAATCCTCCCTGATCAGCTGCAAAACACCAAGTGGATTGTCCTTGACTTTTTCAAACATGATACTTGTTTTCATGAATTCTGAATCAATGTTGTGATGTTCCAGAGAGCATTCAGAGTTTGAGTCACAGTCCGGCCTCTTATGCATCAAAAACATGAGCTGAGAAGCAGTGGTGGAGCCTGGAGCATCCTAAGCGTCCAGCCTGGAGCGCCCTGACGGGTGGAGGTGAAAATAAATAGGGGAAGCCAGAGGCCCTCCCCTCCTTGTCTTTGCTCTGCTGGGTCCTGCCGGGGGTACATATCTCCGCTTTCTGCTCCACTGACCAAGCAGAACTGCAGTACAGTGAAAGTAGTCACGCCTGTTCTCACGAGGGCCGCCGTGGCCGTGCGTCTATCGGGAAGCGGCGAGGGGCCAGCTCCCACCCGCAGTGGAGGTTTATGTGGCAAGAGAACGCCGGCTGTTCAATTGACCGCATGGGCAGACGTAGTGAGCACAACAGCAGGACAGGAAAAGGGAGCCAATGTGGAAATCTGTGTATGGTTATGTTTATGTTTGCACACGTCAGGACATTTTTCGAACTATAAGTGGCACTTTTGGGTTCATAAAACATAGGAGGAATCTAGAATAGTAGTGAGACATATGAACAATTATTACAAAATCCATCGCACAGAGAACAAGTCAACTAAATTCTTGAAATCACTTCAAATCACTAAATTCCATTTCATAATCATTTCTGGATTTATGGTTGATTTATTATATGTGTAAATAATATTAAATACATTAATAAATAATAATATATATTATTCTATGAATATTTATTCTATTATAAAAATAATATTGTTATATTTAACCAATGGATTTTAATATTGTTTGTTTTTATGGCTTTATTCTTTTTTATTGTTTGTTTTATTGTGTGTGGTGAATGCAAGCAGCTGGCTGCTTATTAATGGTCTTTGGGATAAATTAAGCTTCTTCTGCTTCTTTATCATCCCTGTAGCTCCACCGAGGTTGCCACTTCTTCATCTACAATGCTGTCAGTTGCAAATACTGATACACACACCTCCAGTGCCCTCTAGTGGTTTTTAGTGGGAAAATAATGAACACATGAGGCTGTTTATTTATTTTTAAAAATCACATATAAGTCGCACATGAGTATAAGTCCCACCCCTGGTCAAGCAATGCAGGAAGAAAAAACTGACTAATACTTCTGGAAAAAAATGTGTTTTTTGAAGAAAATCAGCCTGACACCTTTAGTGTCACCTCAGTTTTCCCCTGAGGGGCAGGTGCAGCCGTCATGTTGGAGCACACCTTGAGCTGTGGCTGAATGAAAATGTGACTAGCTCTTTTCACGACTTGCAGCCATTTTGCTTTTTCTTTCAGGCATTCCTGGCAGTGTTGTAATTTTCTTGTGTCCAATTTCTTTTTTTTTATATTGTTTTTCTCAATGAAGCAAAAAATGTGCTTTTCTTCCCTGTAATTTCTTATTTACCGTGTATTGCTATGTATCCACTGCTCTGGTTTGCATGTTGGGGACTCCTCCGGCATGCAGGTGCTCCTAAATTATTCTCTTTAACCACCCCAAACTTTCTCTTACATTCTGTTTTTCCGTCATTTCTCAAGGAGAATGTGGGTTTGCGTGTCTTTTTGTAGCAGTGTGTCTCGTTTTTCATTAGTCTCCGTGGGCTCTGCTGCTGTCCGCTGACTGAGAAATGACAGTCAGCTCAGAACAATCTTTAATCCAGGAACGATCTGGAAATAATCCAACTTGCCCCTTGCTCTGCTTTGCACCCACCTTTTCTTTTTCTTCCTGGTGCCCCCACTCCATCACCTCACTAACTGACTTTTTGATGTTCTGTGTTTGTTCTTTTTCCGTCTCTCCTTCTCAGATCCCAACGCACTGGGACAGCATGGCCCTGACCACGCCCTGATCGGAGGAGTGGTGGCGGTGGTGGTCTTTGTCACCTTGTGTTTAATCATTGTTCTGGGAAGGTACCTGGCCAGGCATAAAGGTAAAAGCCCTTATGGGTCATTATCACTATAAAGTGCCTTTGGTGTCCTCATGGTTATCACTCATTCATGAATGAAATGGAGCTGAATAACTCAACTCTGACTTCTTATCATAAGTGACCAAAGACTTGCACACATATCCGTAAAAATAATTTCTTTCTTACATTGTGATTCCTTTAGTTTATGCAGCTTTTTTTCTTTAGATGGATGCGATTTTGGTATGTCCCAAACGCTGTTCTGCTAACTTCAGTGTGTGCAATAAATGGTTAAATTATGCTAAATAAAAAAATAAATAATGTACATGTTTTGTTTTTGGTCACAGCACATTATTTGATAAAACAAGTCATTTTGATCACGCAAATTTTATTTTCATAATACTACTGAACATTTTGTGTCCCTGAATTTGGTGTCCACCCTGTCATTTTGGGAAAATTGCTAGTTCAGTAATGTTCTTTCCTAGTTACAACTGCACAATGTGTGTGACAAGCTAGCAACAACAAACAGGGCAAAGATCAAAGTGGGAAAAGTGCAAATATCAAAGAAGAAAAACATAGGAACTAAGGACAAAACCTACATGAGAGTGACGCCGCCCCCATCACGTTCCAAATAGAAAGTACCCGCTAGGTCTAAGACGCCAAAACCCCATCCCATGTTGCAGAAGGCAAAACATGTATCATCAAAACAAAAACTAAAATCATTTATAAGTCACACTTTTGGGAGAAATTTATTCAACAAGAACCAAAAATGGACATTTAAACTTGAAAGGCAAAACATATTAATGCAATAGATAGCATAAAGATAGCATAAAGAACAAGCTAACAAGTCAATAATAAGTCATTGACGTGTTCTCCCTACCATGACAAAGGTGGATAAAGGTGAAAAGGATTTCATGTCATCCATGGACACCAGTGAAGATCACAAATCATTGAAGAAAAAAGGTTCAGTGCACTGTCTAGTGGGTCTAGATGACCCCTATCCCAGCGTTAACATGCCTCCAAGGCATGTTAACGCTGGGAGTGGGGTCATCTGGATCCCACAAGATAGCACAAGGGTTAAATCATTTTAAATCAATAAATCTGTTGAATTCTGCATCGTCTGCGGTGCATCCAGTTTGGGTCCTTTGACAAGACCCTTCGCACTGCCGCCTATCTGGGTCTCCCTGTGCCGTGAAAATACAGAGTCGTGTCAGGAAGGTCAGTGTGCGACCCCTAACGGGATACGCTAAAAGGTGATCAGCAACAAAGGTGTAAATTTAACATAATGTTTAAAAAAAGTGTTACTCTAAAGCAGGGATGGGCAACTCCAGGCATTGAAGGCTCCAGGCATTCCTGCTCTGGCATGATCTAACCTGTTGGACACACCTGGGGGGTATTCCAGGAAGCATGTTTAAACTACCCCGACTTTAATCCTGAAATCTGGCTGAAATCCACCTGAACTTGCTTACTCGGGGTATGTCAGTTCCAAAAGACTGGATATGAGTTGGGTTAATGCACGTGTGCGTCAAGTACATGAAGACATTCTCAATGGATCGCCGATCGCCACAAAGGGAAAACGGTTCAGTTCTTTGCTAGTGTCCTTGCAATAGCAGATATGGAATAGCAACAAGTCAGCAGAGTGGCTCTGGTTTATACATAATTTATCTGAAAACCAAATGCAAACGTCATCAGGCTTGTCACCGTGTCCGTGTTTACCAAATAAACCAAATCCATATGCCACTACCGAATTCAAGTCCATGATTCAAGAGTTCGACCTGGTTTAACTGGCAACTTGTTTTTTGTTTTGTTTTTGGTTTTTTTCTGTGCAGGAACATATTTGACAAACGAAGCCAAAGGAGCAGATGATGCGCCTGACGCCGACACAGCCATCATAAACGCTGAGGGTAACCACGCGCATGCAGAGGAAAAGAAGGAGTACTTCATTTAGACTGCAGAGGGAGCCGTCCAACACTCGCCCTCTACTTTCTGTCCTTTAGTCTCTATATCTTCTCTTCTCTCTGGCTGTCTCCCACTTTTTCTCCTCACTTCTGGACGACCCTTCTTCGAGTCAGTGAGAAGCCCGCAGACAGAGACGTTCACCATGGGTGTTTCTATAATTTCACTTTCTTATTGTGTGTTTTTGTTTGCATTATTTTGTTTTTTAAATGATGTTTTTTAAAGGTTTGCTCTTACTGTTGAAGGTCTCACTCTTCTTAAAGTTTTTTTTTTTTTTGTTGCAATCTTTTCATGTAAATATTTGGAAATCTGTATATTTCATGACAGCTTTTTACATGACCCCACCCCCACCTCATCCGTGTTCATCGTTTGTTTTGGTTTTTTCTCCGAGTTTCAGGCCAAGCACGCACACACGGAACACATCGTCATATCCCGTGTCCACCACAAACACATATCACATCAACACGGTGCCTAAAAGAAACACATGGAATTTCTGTCAATGCCTTGGTTTTAGTGTCTGTCCATTGCGATGTAAATGCTTCGTAGGTCATTTCATTGCTTGGCCCACAGCTTTCAATTTTGCGTTTTTTTTTAATTGCGTTTCGCAAGAAAAGCTCTGCTGTTGACGCCTTACACACATCTATCACGTGAATATCTTTTCGATGGTCCCTCCCCCTTTTGCCCCACCCCCTCCTCTGAATAGACTCGTGTTGGTGATGCGCTTGTAAGATACGAAGAAAGTTTTCTGAAAAACACAGTAGCAAGATTCTTTAGTCGGATACGTGTAAAATACGATTCTTACCGTTAACATTCAGAGTGACGTGGCATTTGTTTAGAGCAGTGAAACACACCTACGATAGCTACGAAAGCTTTCCACCAAGTCAAACAGATGTATAAACGCCTTTTCTGGAATTTTCTGCTGTATTTGTATTTCTGCGCTGTGCGCGCTTGCAGTTAAGAGAAACAGCCTCTCAGCCTGCAATAGGTTTTATTTAGCATTAAAGGTACAAAAAAAAAAGAAACCATCATTTTCTAATGTCCAAAAGCTGTATGAATTTTGACGATCTTGTTTTTTTTTGGGTTTTTTTTTGGCAAACTGAAATAATTTCAGAAACCTCACGAAACGCAGGAAACAATCTGGTGTTACTCTAAAGCTACGTTCACATTGGACATGTGACACGCATTCAAGAACACTCTTTTAGCACGTTCTTGAACACGGATAAAATGAAGTCCCTGATTGGTCAATGTTGAACCGCTTTAACTTTCAACGTGCTTTTGAATGGATGTGCATTTTGAACATACATTAGACCCCGAAATGGTTGTAGATGCTTGTGTAGCGAAGCGTGAGAGTTTTAAAAGCCGAAACCAGAAACGCGTCTGTACAGGCATTACAGAGGGCGGTTTGAACGTAGCAGTTTGAGCAATGCAAACATTTGGCTTCTTCTTTTCTCCGTATACCACTGAGCAGTTGGAAGGACACCTCTTCTGATCTTGAGGTGCAGGCAGCTTTCATTGGTTGATGGGTAAAAATCTACCCATTATTTGTTAGATTTTTCTGATTTCTACACATTCCTTTTATGCAACCCCTTTTATTTTGTTTTATCAGCAAACTGCATTTCTTCAAAATACAAAGAAAGTAGAGAAAGAAAGAAAGAAAGAAAGAGGTACAAGAGTCAGGTCATAAATCTGCAGGGGCCTCATTTTGAACTTAAAAACTGGAGACAAACAGAAAAGCACAAGATCTGTCTAAATGAGTTACTATTTCCCTTTTGCCAACAGCTCGATTGCCTGGAGGGGTAGCTTTCATCAAATGGGTAGCGGAAAAATGACAAAGCTGATTCACTTCGGGATGAAAAAAAAACAGTGCATCATTTTTAAACAAAACCATGTGTTTGTGTTTTCAAAATAAAAGGAAGGAAAAATGTCCAATCTTTTGTTCCGAGCTCCCTGCTGTATATGGTGTCTTCTAAAATGTGGTTAAAGTGTGAAAATTGCTGTTAAATTCTGGACTCCTGTATTCCTTCAAATTTGTATATTAGCCACATCATTGATTCACTTTTTTCCCTTCATTTTCCATTGCATAGACTTTAAATCAAGTGTGTTTTGTTTATATGCGAAGCATGAACATAATGTGTAAGGACTACATTTTTTATAATACACATTAGCATGTTTGTTTTTAGTTCCTTTACATGTTTTAATTTATTTGCACTGAAGTTATTAAAGACAAACCCACAATGGATGGAGGTGTGTAATAATAATTTCACAGAATTGTAACTTTTACCTCCTAAAGCCTCCGTGATCACTGAGCTAAAGCAAGAAAACATAATCCAAAATTCATACACTCAAGTAAAATTTGGGAATCTTTGTATGAATTTGCTATTTTAAAAATAACCTTTTATTTTTTAAATACATCCCAACATAAAAAAAAAAGTTGAGGCCGTGTCACACAGCTACTACTCATTTTGCACATTTTCCACGTATGAAGTTTCAGTCTTCCGTGATAACATGCGTGACATACGTCATTCTGAAGTGTTTCTTGTGTTTGTCATTCATTGATGTGCACAGATGTCCGTCGAGGGTTTCAGCCGACAGCTCTTTACTTGAATTCGGTTCTGAGCTGTTCCAATATGTTATTTCGTTGAGAATTATGCAGTTTACGCATATTCAACGTAATTTATACGCATTTATTTAGTAAATATTCAGCAATTGTGCGTGATTTTGGTGAGATGCACATGCTGATTTGTGGCCTTCCACAACCGTTCCATGTATGTCTAAGAGAATTGTCATGCATGTCCCACCGATGTACAACTTTTATATTGCGTATACGGTGCACATATCACATTCAAATTAGGTAATTGAGGCACAAATTACTAATAAATTGCACACAAACAGCGCAATAATCACGCAGTTCATGTCGTACATGGATTTAGGTGTTCTTTGCGTGGTTTAGACGTACTTCTTTTGCGGTTTAACGTGGTTCATTCTTGATACATCTGTGAAAATTTCATGTATAGACCACAACTTTTCTCACTTTTTCCACGTATGTTCACGTATGACCAATTTTCATCTGTGCAATATGCATAAAATGTCCATAGAGGCTGTGTGACACGGCCTTTACACTGTGAATGTTTGTTTACTATTCAATACATGAAAGTTTAAATGAATGTGGCTCTACAACGCTCCTGGCCTTGAAACAATTCTCTAATCAACTTACAGAAAGCTTAGTCTTACCATGGGCAATAAAGAAATAGGTGGAGCTTGCAGTTTGGTGACCAATTTACAACTTTATGCAAACAGCCAGTAACATCCCTCATGTGTCACAATTTGAGCTCTGCTGGAGTTGATCACGTTGGGAGTCATGAAGTCACCAGTGGGATTTAAACTGTAGTCTGTATTTTTTGATTTTTTTTCTTTTTTTTTTTGGTTTGTTTATTTCCACCTTAAATGTTCCAGTTCCTGTCTTCATAAAACTATTTTTTTTTCTTTCCACTTTGAATCCTTTTTCTGTCTCCGATGATCAGTGATGGATTATTCACGGGACTATTTTTATGGTTAACCTTTGCAGTGGATGAGTCGGTAATTCCATAGAAAAAAATTGAAATAATTACTCAGAAGATCATAGTTCATAGAAAATAAACCCATCTTTATTTTGTTTGTGAAAATACATGTAAATATATAACATGGCAATGAGGGTCTTTATTTATTTTAGTGGCTTTTTCAGACCAAACCTGATTTTTTTATGTCCATATTTTTTTAGTGTGGCTGTATTTTATTGCCATACAACATAAAGAAAATTGTCTTTTTTTTCAATGGTTTTAAAATTTTATTGTTTTCCCTAAGCTTTAATTCATTGTGTCTTACATTTTAGTATGTTTGATTACCGCTTGCTGGTTAATTCGCTTCTGGGTAAAAAGTCGGTAACAGACAACACAAGTTACAGTGTCTTTATTTTTCTGGCAGAAATCAATTTTCTAGAATTGTGTGCCAATTTTCAGGGTTTTTTTCTGAACACTTTTTTTTTTTTTTAAGTGCGTGTTGTAGCACAGGTAGCTGCGCCGGAATAGCTACAATCTTAGCTATGAAACTTAACACCATCTTGTAAACAGACAAGTGAAAACTTACAAAAACTAACCAACGATTTATTTTAACCCTTTAACATCGAAGATGTCGCCGGCGACACTTATATCACACACACTCTTTGAACTGTCATAACTCTTCTACTGTTTACGCAATTAACATCATTCTAACTAATTTTGACGTGGTGACAAGCGGCTTGGCATGTAAGTCACATTTCTGAATCGGTCGTGATTGCACGTCACTATTTTAATGCTACATTCAGACCAGGCATGGGACGCGCATTCTCAAACGTACTAAATGCAAATTCTTTAACGTGGTGTTCACGCTGGATTGTCGATACCTGATACTAGCACATGAACTTACATTCGGAAGACGCTTGGTACAAATTTCCTTTTCTTTCACAGCTTTATTTTTATATATGAAAGTCGAAGTTTGTGTCCGAATTCCTTCACTATTCACTATATGGCGCACTATTTGTGTGTTCGCCATTTTGTAGTGCTGTCCGAATCAACAATTCCAAAATCGAGTGCCCTAGAAATTTCCTAGAAGTCTCTGCAAAAAAACCAGTGTGCATCGATGCTCACTAGATTGGCAAATATAGACCACAATGCATTGCGTTTTAACAGTTTTTGCCAAAAAAAATGTATTTAAATGTCTTTTTTAAATAAACCAATAAAGTTTTTATCTTCAGAAGACAGTGGAATCATAAATGATCTTCGCAAAAACGCTCATTTCAAAAAGTAGTAAGCATGGTGACCGAATTGCTTGTAAAATCGAGGGCACTAGACAGTCCAGCAATATATAGTTTTTTAGTAGTTAGGGTTTATTGTGGGAATTTCTCCTTCATGATCAATTTTTATAGAGTTGACATTTCAATAAATCAAAGGGGAGGTCATCCATACGCCACTACCAAATCCCTGGAGGTCAAACTTTGAGCTGGTTTAAATTTCAACCCGCGTTCAATGGCCGTGCGTTTTGTATGTAGAGCCCAAAAACAGTATGAAAAACGTACGTGAACACAAACGTTTTGAATGCAGAAGCCCCAAACCAAGTGGAAGTGGTCGCTTGAATGTGCGTTGCTGAGGGCGATGTGACTGTAGCTCAAAGTATTATTGCACATCTGTTGGTATTATGTTGCGTAAATAGTTGAAGAGTCACGGTAGTCTAAAGAATGTCAACACTAAAGCTAGAGCTCTGCTGTTAAAGCATTAAACCACATAACACATCAGAAAATATGTCCACAAAATGATACATGGAATAAGAATAAATGCTTTTCAGTATAACTCTCTCTAACAGATGTGTTCATCTGTGCTCCATCCTTTTTGTGCCTCTTTTGAAGTTGACGGTACAGTTTTGTGCTACAGAACTCTAAATCGACAGCTGAAAGACGCAGAAGCTGAACAGTTGGAAAACCGCTGAACTTTTCTGAGGACCACTCAGCTCCTGAATTAAGATTTCCTTTTGTCCCTCACGTCACCATGCTATCAAAGTTCTCTGTGCGACTGAAACATTGGAGGAATATGTTAGCGGGAAAATAAAAACAAAATTACAAGAGTATAGCAGTTTGGGTTCCTTCTTTTGTTGTTGTTGTTGTTTTTGTTTACATTTCAAGTGATCTCCACAGGTTGGACGAAGACCCATCATGTCCTGTTACAGTCTTTGCTGTGTAGTTTGGCTTCAGCGCTGTCTTCTGCAATATTGACAAATCAATCAACTCAAACTTTACACTATCTTTATAGATGACACAGTTGTATGTTGTGATGTGCTTTTTTTTTATCTCTGTCTTTTGCATCTCAGGAATATGTTTCTTTCTAAATCTTTGTTTTCCTGCTGTCTCAAACATTTGGAAACACCCATCTCTTGGCCGGTCACCGTAGGTCGACAACGTGTATTTATTGAGTTCAGAATGACTGACATGTTAATAAAAGTCCTTCCGTGATTCTTTTGATAATTCTGGCACTTCTCTGTTATTTAAATATTTAACTTTCTCAAACAAATTAAGACCTAAAATAATGAGATTCAGCACAACACACAGCAAATAATCACTAATTCCAAGACGGTTATCGTTTTCTGACAACATAAAACTATCATCTTGTGATGTGAAACACTTCAGAGGCTTTGAGCTCCAAAATGTAGTTTTTTCTGTTTTTGCTTGTGTATACTGAACACAAATCTTTGTCTACACATCAAGTGAAGGATTTTAAAGGCACTGTCACTGACTTCACAAAGGGGAGGAAACACCGGGGTTAGAGGTAGATCCATGTTAGTTCAGCTTCTTGATTCATATTAGGATGTACAGAGACAGCAGGATATGTGTGGAGTGTTTCTCTGGTGTTGTCTGGGGTTTATTACTCAATTTAGAGGTTTCTTTGTATCATAAGGAAATTGTTGAATAAATAGATGCCAAAAGATCTGTTCTGTGATTACTTTGCTCCAGTCGTAAAATAATTTGGCTTCAGGAATGTTTGAATGTTTGCCCCTTTAATATGTGCATCACATGTTCCTTTTTACACGTCATTGATTATATTTACTAATCAGAGCGCACACTACTATTATTCAAACTGGAGATAATCAAGCCGTTTGGGTACGGAACACCATTTTAGTATACAATAATTATCTCTCAGTGGGAGAACAGCAGTGCTCCTCCAGCACATTACCCAGAATGCAGTTTGGTCCAACCAAACAGCTGTGACACATTGACTGTTTGATCATTTCAAAAGAGCATATTTTCTACATATATTACTTTGAGTTTCTTGCCATGGAGCTTTAAGCAGTTTTTAAGACTCCCATTACAAAGATCTATCTCCGTTGGAAAGGCTTATATTTCATGCAGCTGTTTCATGATGCAACTATTGTAAAAAATAAATAGATATAATTCATATGGCAAAATTTTGAGTTATAATACAAGTAGGTTTTGTTTTGCTATATGTTTGTACATTTAAGCAAGGAAAAGCTAGTTATTTGTCATAGCCATATGTATAACAAAATGTAAAAGTTTTTTAGGTCAACGTATCATTCATTAAAAAAAAGGAAATGATTCACAACTAACAACTAATCAGTTGGTTAGGGAGAGACTTCATAATTCAACGTCCATTCCCTCTTTATTTAGTATACTTTTGTCTGTGACGTCGACTTGACGAGGTGGCCGAGTGGTTAAGGCGATGGACTGCTAATCCATTGTGCTCTGCACGCGTGGGTTCGAATCCCATCCTCGTCGAAATTGTTATTTCTTCCTGTTATTACTTGCTGTCTTACAAGACAATAACTGAGCTTGACGCTATAACAGGGGTCGGCAACCCATGGCTCCGGAGCCACATGTGGCTCTTTTATCCTTCTGTTGTGGCTCCCTGTGACTTTGGAAAATAATGAGTATTTTATAAAAATTCAAATTTATTTTAGTTTGTTCATTTTTCATGGCATTTCAAAGGCGTTGCTGGCTCCGTGCCTCGTGCCACGTAAAAAACAGCTTCCTTGGTGGCTCGTGCTTGTCGGGCCAGGGCTGCGAGCTAATAGCAGGAGGACACGCGGGGCGGCTTCAATAAACACTCCGGGTCTGGAGTGGTTTTCTGCCGGGGGCTTGGCGTGGCGCAGAGCGGGGAGCGGCTTTCTGGTGACGGAGAGTTTGCGCCGGTATTTTTGGACTCGCGTGTGCGGTGATGTGTGTTTCAGAGCAGGGGAGCTCGTTGCGTCGGTCGCGATACACCTGTCATCTTCGGGCACGTGGGGGAGATTGAAGGGGAAGAGAGTGCTTCTTGAAAATCCATCAGCCAATCAAAATCCTCACCGAGAAGTACGGGACTTGATTGACATGCAGAATGGCCAATCGGACATCCTCTGACACATACGTCACTGCAGACGCGAGTTTAAATTCACTCAGCGCAAACTCTTGTCATCAGAGCGGCTTTTTCTCCCCGCAGCACGGGGACGTCCCCGGTAGAAGTCCAGCAACCTGAGTTTATTAAAGCCGCCCCGCGTGTCTCCTCCTGCTATAAGCTCTGCAGTCCGATAAATACGAGCTCATCAAGGAAGCTGCGAGGCACACGCTTTATACTGTTGCGGGTGTGTGCTGAGCGGCGCACGTGCCACGAGAAAGAAGGGGGGGGGGGGCGTGCAGGTGGAGATGGCGGTGTGAGCACGGAGCGGAGGTGTGTGCGTGAAATACATTGTGTGTTCGGAGGACGGAGCACTAAATAAAGAGTAGTCGTCGTTCCCAGAATAACTTTTCTGGAGTCATTTTTAATCCGCTCTGGAGGTTGAGGGTTCGAACAGGGAAGTGAACCCCGAAGGAGAATTGCCTTCAGCTCTGGAGGAAATCTCCCCTGCGCTTCTGACCACGATCGGAAAGACGAGAGAAAAAGAGAAGTCATCGCGCAACGAAAGGTTCAACAATACGGAGCGAGCAGCGCCAAAAGCCTCATAATATGCCATGATGCTCCCCGCATTGGACTGTTTACAGCAGAGCATGAATACGATGGTTGCTGCTTTCTGTCTTTGTAATAAAACGCCTCATCTGTTAATACAAAAGTATCTTTATGTAAACTCACTGTGTAGTTTTTAATCATCAGTACATAAACAATAATGTTCAAATAAACATGTAACTAATAAACATGACGATGGAAAGAAAGAAGTACTTTTATTTTTAATCTTTTCTGGACCGTGATCTACACTCATGTCCTTGAAAATCGATCGCGATCGACTTAATGAGCACCCTTGATATAATATATACATGCATAATATATATAATGATGTCAAAACGGGTTGTGGCTCCGAGTGTTTTTTTTTCATTAGGGGCGGTCCCAAATGGCTCTTTGAGTAAAAAAGGTTGCCGACCCCTGCGCTATAAGATAAAAGTTTTTTTTAAGTCAAATGCTTTGCAGAGTTTTTGGAATTGGACCATCAAATTGAGGATTCCTGCAGTGATTGTATCACTGTTTTGGATCAAAATCTGGTGGGTTTTTTTTTTTGTTTAAGTTTGTGCCCCAATAGCTCTGGAAGACAGAAGAACCTGCAACATTTAAGGATAAATGTAAGAAAATGAAGAGGAAATAGTGTAAAAAGACATGGAAGCAACAGAGCCTGAAAGACAAAGGGGAGAAATCCAGGCTTTTCCATCAGTTTGGGGCATGATGACTGAAAGGGCAATTAGGTAATGGCAGTAAGATGTCATGTTAGACTGAAGAAAGCAGCTGCAATCAGCCCATCCGTCAGGAGTGAATACAGCCTGGAGAGGATGGCACTTTTGCAGCAGAGGTATGAGTCCTCTGCTGATTGAAAGTGAGGGGTCAGTGAAAAACCCAATTACCCCTCAGTTTTGTGAGAGACGGAAATAAACCCTTTTGGTGCAAAATGTTAGTTTGCATTAATGAATTTCATTCATTTTTGAGCTGAGGTTTATGGCAAAGCGCTGGTGTTCCTCAGAGAAACTGATGATCCAACTTTTCTAAATGTTAGGAGCATTTTCTCAGGAAGAAGCCTTCCATTTGGAGGAGGGGGGTGGAGGAGGAAGAGGAGGGTGGGATGGCATGAAGGTTAAAACAGCCGCTCCCACCACGCTCTGATGACTGGACGGAAATGTTTTTTTCTCCATAAAACTTTTGGAATGAAAGGCAAAAAAACAATGGAAACAGAACAACAGTGCTTGATGCATACCACTTGTGCTATCTTGTGGGGTCCAGATGACCCCACACTTACATTGACATGTTCTCCCTACCATGACAAAGGTGGATAAAGGTGAAAAGGATTTCATGTAATCCATGGACACCAGTGAAGATCGCAAATCATTGAAGAAAAAAGGTTCAGCGCACTGTTTAGTGGGTCTAGATGACCCCTATCCCAATGTTAAAGTGCCTAGGATAGCACAAGGGCTACCAGTGACGCCAGATTGGATGGTTTCCCAGTTCGGATTCAAACTTTGCGGTAAAAGATTGTTTTCTAGGCGGGTGGACGGTTTTTAATTCATTCATTCATCCATTTTCAACCGTTTTGTCCCTTTCCGGGTCAAAGGGCTGCCGGAGCCTATCCCGGCCACTTATGGGGGAAGGCAGGGGACACCCTGGACAGGTCGCCAGTCTGTCGCAGGGCCACAATCACACATCCATTCCCTCTCACCAGTTTTTAATTGAAATACGTTTCAATCTGGGACATCGTCATCATCAAGGTGATGATGGAGGAGATGTGCGGTCTAAATCTGTGATTGACAGTGATTGTGAGGTTAGCTTGAAATAATATTTTTATCACTGTCTTGATTGTAAAAAAAAAGGAAAAGAGTCATAAAATTAAATTCAGACACCATGCTCACTACTTTTTGGGTTTTTTTAAACGGCAAATATCATCAAATAACATCAATTTCACAAGTTTTACATTTGACATGTCTGTTTTGAGCACGATTTTTCTTTGTTTTGAATTGGAAATTTCCCCTGTCAACTCACTGTGACAAAATACATCACAGGGTCACAGGCAAACACCTCCAGTCCCGAAACATTGGTTGTTTAAATTTATGCATTTAAGTTTATTAATTAAACAAAAACAGAACCTTTTAGAATGTTATTGATCCCATAACGGGGAAATTATCTTGTCTGTTGAAAATGGAATAAAACAGTCCATAATACAGCGATTGCTGGCCAGTGATCATGTAAACGACGCACCAGCGGATAGTGAAAAAAATAGGTGCACGTCTGTCAAAATTGGCTGATAATAAGAGGAATACGAAACAAAAACAGCTAAGTTAACTTGGAGTTATAATAGGCTAACTGGCAGCCGACAAATTATCCATTTGTGCAAAACTTTGTCTATAAGAATAAGTTTCTTCTTGACAGATTCCTTACTCTATAACTTTTAGGCTGGAAAACCATGACTCCATCTGGCAACGCCAATGTCTGGCAACCCCGTTCTAAAAAAAGATGTGTGCAAAAATTGACGCACTTCACATTTCGTCCGAACCCTAAACCAGATGTCCTACCTTTATAAGACAATACTTTTGACAGTTTCCTACTAAAAAACAACCTAAATTGGAGATTTTCAGAACCATTTCTAGGGAGGTATTTTGTTTTTTGAAAGGCAAGGAAATTTATCCTGTAAAGGATGGTAGCTTGAACTTTTCTGGAATTTCCTTTTCTTTTTTTCCTCTCCCTTTGCATTTTTCCATACTATAGTGTTGGTATTCATCCAAAAAAAAAACAGTAAAAACCTAAAAATGAATCATAGCTTTTGTTAATAAAAGATGCATTTTAGATAAAAGATGAAAATGTTTTTACCAAAGGATTCTGGATAATTTGTTTTTGGCAGCATGACTCAAAGGAAAAAAGTTTCAGAAATGTTTGAAACATTTAAATTTATCTTTTGTCACCAGTACCACAACAGCAGACGAAGCTCTTTCAAAAATCAGAAATTCTGATTTGCAACAAATGCAACAAAATATTTGCGCCCCTCTTTTGAACTTGAATTGAAAAGATTTTTCATGGAATTGGATTTGACACCCACATTGTTGTGGGAGAATAAAGGGAGCGGTCCCGATGGAGCTAATTTCCACTTTCTGATGCCGTGTGAATGAGCCGCCGTGTCCCCGTCACTCGCAGAGGGCAGGATTTGTATGAAAGGTGTTGCATCCACCTCTTCACATCCTCCTCTCCATGGCGACGATCCACCGGCCATTCTTCCAGGCTTGTCAGTCAGAGCCGCGTTTCTTCATTATTCTTCCCCTCAGCTGCTTTTTCTGCCTTCATCACATTTCTGTTCCTCTTTACTCTCCTCTCTTCATCTCCATGACCGTCAGCGTCTGAGGCAATCTCATTCGTTGAGTGATTGTGCTTTAACTCTTAACACGTTAAAAACACGCGGTCTGACACCGCTACGTTACCTGTATTCCACAGTATTACCCAACCAAACATTTGGACGGAGCGCTGTGTACTCGTCAAAATCGCTTTGACATCCGTTTATAACCAAACTAATTCATATAAACACAGATTATGAGGCGAGTTGTAATTTTTTGATAAATAATAAAGGGCCAACATCATGCTATTCTTACGCCTCTTATAGTAAAAAATATCCATGTGTATAATAATAATACATTACCTGTGGTACACTAAAGAATATTTATTCATTAAATACGAGTTATTCTCACAAACTATTTTCCTACCCGGAAGTAAGGCGACTCGATCTCTGAGGCTCCGCCTTTTGCTTCGTTTGGGTGCCGCCCATTTCATGGCGTCAACCTAGAGCCGGGCTCGGCAGCATGTCTGCATCTCGCTCACGATTTAAACACCATCCAAATCTTTGTAAAGATGGACGTGCATATCACATCCCTGCTGGCTCCACTGAAAAACAAGGTGTGTGTGTTTCAACAGCGTTGAAACATGAATCATGTAAAGGTTAATGGCCGACGAAGTATGCATTATCACTTTGTAACGCACGCTGTGGAAGCCTGAACCGTCTGACGCGTCTTACTCATAAAACAGCAGGGCTTTGGGTTGAGAAGTCTTTTATTTTGAAGGGTAAAATCCAAAAACGTTAATTGCTACAAAGAAATTATTTCCTTGTTGATTAAGAGTCACAAAAAGAATCACTTCACAATGAGTTAAAATTAAGAGATTAAGGACAATAGTTTAAACAGTTAAACCAATCTTTATTCTCTCACAGATGTTGGACACCCTCCTAAAATATTCCTTCTGGCGCCGTAGAGGAAGTCTTTCTTTGTGGAAGTTCAACATCATTTCTAAACACTTTTCCCAAACTCCCCCGGAGGCGTGACAGGAAGAAGCTATCCGGCTAAAAAAAAAAATAAAGAAAAGCCTGGAAAGCTCAGAATGGATCAAAAGTTGCAAACGGTTCAGGAAGAAGCAGAGATTCTTCCCTGAACTCAGCCTCCCCCACAAACGTGACCCCCTCAGGTTCAGATAATGATCTATATATGGAGACGAAGCTCCAAACGGGGTCAGGGTCACCTTTGAGCAGATGTTACGGTCGGCTCCTCTGTTATTGAGACACGGGTCAGTATAAAGCAGATGTTACACACGGGGGGGTTTGCATTACTGTAAGCCCCCCCGCCTTACCCCACTATGGTGGGAGTCCGGCTTAGAACTGATTGTTGGAGTGTTGTGTCGCTTTGCTGTTCTGTCAGTCATGCGCCGCTGCTGTTGGTTGGTTAATGATCCTCTGTGGTGACCTTTAGTGACCTTTCCCTTTCAGCTGTTTTTTTTTTTTCATTTTATAAAAACAGTGGATTCATTTTAAACCATTTGATGTATTTGCACTGAAGCAACTTCTTTTATAACTTTTTGCAGTTCAAGAAAAACAACAATATATGCTCTACTTAATTAAGATAGAATTTTGACTGTCATATTTTTCTATTTTCTACCTTTTTGATGTTTTTGTGTGGACTGCAGCTTCTCTGTGTGACCTGGATAAATAAATGAAATAGGTGAATGATTGGTGAACAGCACGAATTTTCAGTTAGTTTGATTTGATTCAGTTTAACCCCAAGTAACATACTGGTTCAAATTTGGCATCATTTTCTTTTAATGTATCTTTCGTTTTTACTTTACTTTTCTTCTTTTTTTCATGTTCTTTTTATTTTCCTGCTGTATAAACAAACAAACAAAAAGTAAAATGAAGGCTTCAAGTAGAAGAAAGGGGTTCTTGGGTTTCCACATGCTTTTATTAAGGCATCTGATTGGCCAGTTTAAAAAAATGAATAACTTGCAGAACAGAAGAAATATGTTAAAAAAAACAAACAAAAGGATTAGCAAGATGTTAAAAAGAGGTATCAGAGAAAGAATGTTTATTCTGACAAACGGGCACTTCCTGTTTGGAATGTGAAGGGGGAGGAGTCACTCAGTCCAGTTCCTCTATACCAAACTCATTTTCAGGGGCAGATATAACCTTTATGTAAGGGTTAATGGCCGACCAAGTGTGCATTATTACTTTTTAACGCACGCCGTGTGTTATAATAATAATAATAATAATCAAAAGTAATAATGCACACTTTGAAGGCCATTAACCCGCTAATCCAACGGTCATTTACAAAAGCGATACATATTAACCCGTTTTAAGTCCTTAATTCTTCTTTTTTTCCGATTTGGCTTTTTTCGCACCACACCACCACTGCAGTCAAGATTCAGCGATATATATATATATATATGCTGATTGTCCCGATGGGTTGAGTAAAACATCAGTTCAGGGCTTAAAGAAGTCAGCGCAGTGATACAAAACATTTAAGCTAGGTGACCGGAACTTCTTTTTTCACCGTGCGGTTATCAGGTTTTAATGCACACCCTGCAGCCAATCAGAATCGAGTATTCACCCGGACCATGGTATAAATGGAACTAAATGTAATGAAAAATGAATGTAACTACTTCTTAATGTTAAATAGCTCATTTATTTATTAATTATAACTTTTTAAAGAGACAATTCCAGTTGCATAGAAAACATGTTTGCTTGTTACTTTAACAGAAATCCTTTTAAATTTGATTCTGTCAGGTTAGTTTATACGGACAGTGTTTAAGCACTAATGTATAGTTGCCCAATCCGATATGTCAAGTTTGATTCCTAGATATGAATAAATACACACCAATTTTTATTTTTTATTTTAAGAAATTAAAAAAACGTTTATGCTTTCGCGGGCCTTGAGTTTGACACATGCTGTATACAGTCAAAAAAAATGTTACCAATATAAAAATAACTTTACTTATTTACTTAAACTTAAAAATAAAAAAGCAAAAGCAAAATCTGATCCTGTGAAGGATCTGGGAAACAGTAACGAGCTGATTAGAAACAGCTGGTTCAGTTAACTAAAAGCAGGTGTGAACAAGTAACCAGATTCAAACACTAAACACAGAAACTGAACCAAACCACGATAAAGTCAATGCAGCAAATGACGTTAAAGAAAACCACTTTAAAACATTCAATTAAAGAGAACAAAGAACATGGAATCCCACAGGAGGCACGAGGTCAAGGTTCTGCCGCCATGTTTCTGAGTCTATGAACACCCCTACAGTCTGAGAGCAAAGTGGTTTATTCTGAACAGAGTGAAAGTGGAAGTATGAGGGAAAAAAACAGGGATTTTGTGCCATAAAATACGTACACGCTTCTTTAAATTCTACCATCTGCCGAGAGTTCGTCTGAACAGCTGCTATTTAGTCTGTTCAGAGATTCCTGACGCCGTTCATGCAGCCGAGATGATAAATTTGTCTGTTTTTAAGCAAAGAAATGATGACTGGATCAAAACCAAACCACGTTAATACAATGACACGTTAATAAAAATGTTTGAAAAAGTATTCAATGTAATAGAATGAATGGTAAAAGTTGAACAGAATGAGGAGGGGAAGGACAAAAAAAATCTTAGTCTTGTGAGCAGAACTTGTTTATAGAGGCATAATTCACTTTCCTGCATCGGCCGAGCCAAGTGCGGCTCAGAGTTTAGTCTGTGGGGAGGATTGCAAATGAAGCATTTGATCATTTTTGTTCTCGCTGCTCCTTTTTAGTAGCACAGAAAAAAAAATAATAAAGGTTGTAAATCAAAGTTCAGGACTGAATCTAAAACTAAACATGCAATAAAAGTAATACTCAAACCAAAAAAAAAATATTCTCAAATTGTCATCTTTAATTTGACTAAACTCTTTAGTGTTTGCGTGTTTTTCTGTCAAACGCTCAAAGCGTGTGGCTTAGCAGAGTGCTGTTTATTAAAAAATGGGCCTGCTGCTGAGCCGAGCACCACCCTGCTGTTTCAGAATAAAAGCTATTAGCATGTAGCGCTCTGTACGATGAAAAAAAAAAAAATAAATAAAAAAAAAAAAAGGCAATACAGCAATTGTTCATGTGTTGGTTGGGGGTGTTGTACAACTTGAGCAAAGCAAATGCAGCTGAGTTATGACCTTATTTGGATTAATGTGAAGGCTTTGTTGAATAGCTAGAGCTTTATTAATTCATGAAACCATCACGCTGTCAGTCTTCCTCCTGGGATGATTCATGCTTCTGTGACAGAACAGAAGAGGATTCTCTTTGACAAAGAAAAAAAAAATAAGGGATGAATCCTCTTGATCATTTATCTCTGCTGTGTGTTAGTATAGTACGATAAATCAACTTCTATTAAACTAACACGGAGCGTCTTCGTACTAAATATGCATTGAAGGGGGGGCTGTCGTGTGACAATTTAATGCAATTTATTGGGGATTTTTTTGGACATTTTCTGGAAAATATTTGATTATTTTTCAACTAGTGTGCTAGAAGTGAATCCATGCCAGAGAAATAGCAGATGGTTGAACCTCTGGAGCTTCTTTCTTAAATGTTTCTGAAGGATTTATGCTACTGCGAATGAAAAAGAAGACACAAACATTAATGCAGAATTATACCATGATTGGCTGCTGGGTGTGCATTAAAACCTGGTAACCGCACGGTGAAAAAAGAAGTTCCGTTCACCTAGCTTAAATATTTTGTATCACTGCGCCGGCTTCTTTAAAACAACCTTTTGCTTCATCATTTGGACAAAAACAAGCGGTAAGAGGTGAACTTTCTCTCTGAACTGATGTTTTATTCAACACATCAGAAAGATCAGCATATATATATTGCAGAATCTTAACTGCAGCGGCGGTGCGGTGCAACGCAGACTATTTGTTACGTGATGCGGCACATCGCTGCATCATGTAACAAATAGTCCGCTTTTTGTGAGAAAAGCGAAGAATTAAGTACTAAAAACTGGTTAATATGTATTGCTTTTAAAGGTCACCATGGTGTAAGCGGGTTAATGGCCTTTCAAGTGTGCATTATTAGTTGTTAACGCACTGAACTGTCCTCCGCTTCATGTCGGACGGTTCAGGCTTCCACGACGTGCGTTAAAAAGTACTAACACACACTTCGTCTGCCATTAACCCTTACATTAACTGGATTTCCTTTTGTCAGTTGTTGATCTCTCTCTCTCTCTGTATATATATATATATATATATATATATATATATATATATATATACCCAAGACCCAAGGTGTAGGCTGTGCAAAGAGGCGCCTGAAACAATCCAGCACATAACTGCAGGGTGTAAGATGCTGGCAGGTAAAGCATACATGGAGTGCCACATACAAGTGGATGGAATCATATACAGGAACATGTGTGCAGAATATGGACTGGAAACCCCAAGGTCAAAATGGGAAACACCTCCCAAGGTGGTAGAGAATGAGAGGGCAAAGATCCTGTGGGACTTCCAGATCCAGACTGATAGGATGGTAATGGTGAACTAACCAGACATTGTAGTGGTGGATAAAGAACAGAGGAAAGCCGTTGTGGTGGATGTGGCAGTGCCAAGCGATGGGAACATCAGGAAGAAGGAACATGAGAAACTGGAGAAAGACCAGGAACTCAGAGAAGAACTGGAGAAAGCCTGGAAAGTGAAGGTGACAGTGGTGCCTGTGGTAATTGGAGCACTCGGGGCAGTAACCCCCAAGCTGGAGGAGTGGCTACAACAGATACCTGGAAAGATCTCAGACCTCTCAGTCCAGAAAAGCGCAGTGCTAGGAACAGCTAAGATACTGCGCAGGACCCTCAAGCTCCCAGGCCTCTGGTAGAGGACCCGAGCTTGGAGGAGAAACCACCCGCGGAGGGTGAGAGGGGCAAGTTTTTTATATATATATATATAAATATGAAATGTAACAAATAAAATAAATAAAAAGGGGTTTATGCAAATTTACACCCTGGTTACCCGAACATCCATAACCCCATTTTGTAATAGTAAAACCTGTCTAACACAAGAGGTAGGAAGGAAGGAAGGAAGGAAGGAAGGAAGGGACAATCAGAATTTAGCTTTTTCCTGTGTTAGAGCTTTTCAGTCTATTTCTTCTATTTGCAGAAGTATTTCTTTTTATTTGCAGAGGGGTTTTTTGTTTGTTTTGCAGTTTTTGTTTTTTGCTGCGATTGCGGGTCTTGGCCACCGCAGTTCATTCATCCAACTGCAGCTGCAAACTAATGAGGTGTCGCTTTACTTACAGACTAAACAGAAGAAGGAATGTTGGGGTTTTAGTTGTAGTTAGAGATATTGATTGTTTAAGAAACACATGAACAACTTTCTCATAGAGCAGCCAGTTTCCTCCCAGCAGTCGCTGATAAAACCGGCTTCCGTCATTCAGGTTCTTAGTCTGGTTCTTTCTCAGCCCACACGTCCAATTTGGCTCAGAATCTACTATCTGCAGGTAATCCTCTCTCTTTCCCCGTCATCTGTCCATCCGACTTAACTTCATTGTCTCTCTTCCCCCTTTTTCTCCCCACATTTCTCTTGTTGCTTGCGGCCCGACTCCACCTCCTGAACGCCTCAGACCCACTGGCTCCAAGGCGTCTCTCGAAATAGTGCGGGAAGAAGCCAACTTTGCATAGATCAAATGCCCGTCTGACAAGACAAATGTCTACATCTTCAATTACCTTCAGAAAACCTTGGAGACGCTTCTCTGACACGGTTTGATTAATGGACAAGTAGAGATGAGCGCAGCAAGAGAGAGCTGCTGAAGTGAGAAATTCCCCGCAGAAGATCTCTTATAAACCTCTTAACTGCTGTCTTTGGCAGTCGGCTCCTGTAAGATCGGCTGTGGAGGAGGTAATGGGAGAAAAAAAAATGAGTCAAAAATGCAGGATTTCTGCATCTGCTTTGCCGCACAGTCCAGACTGGTGAGAAGACATGGAGGCTGAAGAAATAATCCAGCAGATATTGAGGACTTTTCTGAAGCAAGCATCATCTGTCAGCACTAAACTCAAAGTCTTCCATTATTTACAGGAGCTGCTAATTAAGATTGGATGTTGCAGAGCAAAGACCTTCATTAATCGCCCCTCTGATGGACCGATGTCCCCCCTCAGCATCAAGGGACGAGACATCCCGAGAGGTGCTATCCTAGGCACTTTGACATTGGGAGTGGGGTCATCTAGTCCCACTAGACAGTGCCCTGAACCTTTTTTCTTCAATGATTTGTGATCTTCACTGGTGTCCATGGATTACATGACATCCTCTCCACCTTTATCCACCTTTGTCATGGTAGGGAGAACACGTCACTGTAAGGGTGGGGTCATAGGATAGCACAAGGGTTAAATGGGTGACACACTAAAGTAGTGGGAGGAACAGTGACCAGTGTAAACTTTTCTTAACTCACAAACAATCTAAAGCGTGACAAATCTTGAAAACAGCAACATGAAGTTAGCGGAAGGTTCTGGGAACAGAAGGCTCTCTGCAGCAGATGTTTAGGATGAGACCCCAGAGCTTAGAGGTAGGACGTGGCAGAGGTCTGGATCCCTGCAAATTTTGAGGATTAGATAAAAGACAGACGTGAGGACGGGAGAGGAGGGTTTGGTGAAAGGCAGGTAAAGATGATTTGATTTACGGGATTATTTCAAGCAATAATAACAACAATACAAAAGAGACTAAAAATTGAAAAAATTACAGAGATATGTCAAGTTTTTTTTTTAGATATTGTTTCAGAAATTGATTGGAATTTAAGATGCTACCTTTCTTGACATTATAATCACTCCTAATCATTAATTGTGTGTCACACATGACACGTTATATCCATTAAATATAATGATTTGCGTTCATATTAACAAAGTCAACAAAGTCTAGGTGGACCTTTGGCCATGTTGCCATGTCTCACAGTAACAACCGTTGTTTACATAAACTAGTTTGGAGAGTGAGTGTATGAGTGAATCATAAAGTATTTGGAAGGCTTCATTCCTTACCCCTCTGGCTCCTCCCTATTGCTCCATCTCTAGGGGCATTTTAAGCTGTAGTGGTGTCCGAACTTGTTTTTGTAAGGACGAGCCATACCGACTCAGAGCAGGACATACTTCCGCTGGTCGGCTGATCCACCTCACGCTTGTGGCATGGAGGAGAAATTAATTTTTCTTCACATGGGTGCGCTCTGAAGCACAGACGTTTACATGTAAATGTAAACTTGTCAATACAAATGTGGAAAATGGCGATTTTCCATTTTGGCGAAAAACAACATAATCATAATTAAAAACCCACTGGGAACGCTTTTAGAATAGATCAAAAATGATCAGAGTGGATCTTTAAAATGAAAAGAGTTTTCTGAGATGGAACAGCAAACGGACACAGAGCAGCGATCACCTGGATGTCCTTGTGAAAGTCCTCTGCTAGTCAAACAAACAAACTGCGGTGCCTCCATCTTTTTTTCTCCTTCTGCTTTGCTAACTCCACACAGATCTCTATCTCCTCGAAAATAAAGCCCACTTAAGCGTGTCATGTTTTTTAATATCCCCAATGCTCCTCATAAATATTTATTGAAGATTTGCCATTAAGATGGAGCAAAAGGACATTCTGCTCGACCAGAAGTAAACAGAGGGAACTCCGGAGCCGACGTGGTAGAACTACACACAGGCGCTCGTATTTCAAAGTCAAATATGTAAAAACAGGCTTGTTCTCCAAAAATTGGAAGTAAACCCCGCTGAATGTCAGAAACTGCTGATTCAGATCGGATTCAGATTTTTCATCAAATTTTCATGCGCTTGGATCTTTAGAGCTTCATTCTGCCCTCTGGTGCCCTTGCAGTGACCAACCAGATTTTTCAAAGTAACTCAGACTTACTCAGTTTCATAAACTTATGTAACTTTTGACAATAGTTGCCCTTCTCAACATCATTTATTTTTTGCACCATCCATTCATCTTCTTAACTTGCTAAATCCATTTTGGGGTCATGGGGTTGCTGGAGCCTATCCTGGCTAGTGTTGGGTAAATTTGGTTTATTCACAGTACAACTAATAAAGGAAATCAAATGTTTCCATATTGTATATCAGTTCTGATGTTCAAAAACAAGAACAAGTTCCTTCAGTTCATTGATACTTTTATGTCAGGTTTTGGAGTATAAATGACATGAGGCTACACTATTGCTCAGTGCTTGAATACTTTTCTAATGAGTTACTTTTTTACTCTTACTTACGCAACAATTTGGACGACTGCGTTCTACTTGACAGCTATTTTTATATTCTCCGTCTCTGGGAGTTATTTGCTTATTAGAAATAAGTGTTTATAAATGTCTTTGGTAACTTGTATCTATTAAATTAAATAGTTTGTAATTGTAATAAAGTTTATTGTATTTATTTACAATTAAATTAATATTTGACAAATTAATATAAAATGTTCATATATGTACTGTATTTTTTGGGGTAGAAGTCGCTTTTTTTTTTGCATAGTTTGGCCGGGGGTGTGAATTATATGTGATTTTTTAAAAAAATTAAAGCCGCAAGCGGCGTTGTATGGCCCGCAGACGCAACCCGCCTTCCACGCCCAACTCTACGCACCACCGCCGCCCTGACCGCCCTCACCGCCCACCTTTGATGAGGGATAGTAAAAGCTACATTAGCTTATGCTAACTATGCAAATCATGCTAGCTATAATAATTTGGCTAAAAGTGCTAGCATTGCAATCAGCTTAATCAACTCTCTCCAAAAAACACATTGCTAAAAATGCTAATTATGCTAACTATGCTAGCTATGCTAATATGGCTAAAAGTGCTAGCATAGCGATCAGCATCATTAACTCTCTCAGAAAAACACATTACTGAAAATGCTAATTATGCTAACTATGCTAGCTATGCTAATGTGGCTAAAAGTGCTAGCATTGCAATCAGCATTATCAACTGACTCAGAAAAACACATTGTTTAAGATGCTAATTATGCTAACTATGCTAGTTATGCTAACATAGCAAAAATTGCTAGCATAGCGATCAGCATCATCAACTGACACAGAAAAACACATTACTCCATTGGTGAGAGCTATATGTCATTAGTTGATTAAAAAAATCCCACTTTTTTCAAATTGGCCACTTTTCTGTTGATTTTATCTCCATAGCAACCATTTTATGTTTTAGTCACCTCGGGATGACGAACAGATTGACAACAGTTTGAGATGAATTGGATAAAGTATGTCCATATCCAGTGTTTTTCAAAGTGTTCAGTTCCTGACATGGATGCATGCATTCAAATTTCACTGTGTTGCATTGAAAGGCATGGGAGATATAACAGTGCGCCATTTTGCTAGCTTTCCACGCGCACGCCGTTCAAAATCTACAACTTCTAATTCCAACAATATTTTCACAGTAGCTTGCATTGATGCCCAATAAAGTTTCGAGACAATCTATGAAAATTCCAACAATAAGTTTACGTTTGAATCCGGTGGTAAAGGTGTTTTTAATAGAAAATTCAAGATGGCCGCCTTTTCCAGAGGTCAAAAGTCGACAAAACTCCAAAGGTGATTGTAGACTTACGCTAGGGACATGTCAAATTTTGTGAAAATCGCTTGAAAAAAAATTCATTTTTCCATATTGGGTAAAAACGCAAAAATCTCAAAATGGCAGTGTTACAGGAGCCAAGAAAGGGGAAAACCACCACAAAGCAGGTTATGAAGATTTATTAATACAAAAACCCTGTCATGAGTAGAATAAAAATGTTGACCGTATCAATGACACCACAGGAGCATGCAGACAAACAAACACAGTTCATGCACAACAATAAAAAATAAAAACATGCAACGTAACTGTGATGCACAGCACTCGGTGGGATACGGCACCCACCAAAACAACATGCGGGGTGAAACCTAAGGGAAATGACTAAAAATATGACAAACAAAACAGAGGGTAAATAGTCCGCTCCTGCACTTGATTAGTCAATCACGCTGGGACAGCTCCGTCAGGAGCGGACAAACAAAATACAAAACATAAACTTAAAACAGGACAGCAGGGCACAGTATTCCAACACTAAAAACAGAAGAAGCACCATATTAAAAACATTTGATAAAAATAATTTACCATTTGTTTAAAATATACCTCTGCTGCGATGAAAGTGTAAAATACCTGGTGCGTCGCAAAAACCTCACGCCCAGTCTTTAAAACCCCCAGAAAAGCAGGATCTACCTCTGCCGTGATCCTGTCATAAAATAAAAAATAAAACATCAAGCACTGCTTAAAAACATCATCCACAGGTAAGGATAACAGCAGTCTTACCACACTCTTTGCTCGAGCCAACTCACGCTGCTCTCTGAGCTAACCGGCTTTCTCACAGGAAGCTAGCGCCATAGCAACCACACGTCAACTTCCTTTTTATACCCCCTGAACAATGGGTATAGAGACACCTACAGGTGACTCCCGTTACATCTCTCCCCCTCAAAGTGCATCGTCGACCCGACGATGTGGGTCCACCGAGACCTTTGCTGACATAGGCAATTTATGTGGGTTAGAATGTTGTCCTGCTGTTTTTCGGGTTGACTTCCTAGGCTCACAAACTAGAGGCTTGTCAGCTTCTTCCGTGAGCTCCTGACCTTGAGGAGGTTGTATCTGAGGTGGTACCTCCTCATCGTCTACATTCAATGAGTCATCCAAATGGAGCTCAGCACCATCAACACCACCTACGCCCCCCTGTGCATGCTCCGGAACCTCCCCCTTCACTGAGGCTTCCCCCGCCGGCTTCCTCTCAGGGACATTCCGTAGCTCTGCCCTGTGAACCTGTCGCAGGGGACCATCCTGACCTGCAGGGGCTACCGAATACACAACCCCCTGTGGAGATGGCCGGCGAACAACCTGATAGGGAGTTGGGTCCCAAAAGTCTTGGATTTTATTCCTTCCTCTAACTCCATGATTCCTTGTGTACACCAAATCACCCTCCTCAAAATCTGGGGCCAGACACTGATCCTGCATTTTCAGGTCTCTTTGTGCCCTGGTGTTTTCCATCCTCTGCTGCACCGCTGCATAGGCCACAGCTAAGGAGCTCTGATGTTCTTCAAGCCATTCGTCTAAAGGAAGATCATGCTCCATTTCACTTCCCATCAAAAAGTCTACCGGCAACCTCGGTTCTCTGCCAAACATCAGGAAATATGGGGTCATACCAGTTGATTGATTGACAGTTGTATTGTAGGCAAATGTAACTTGAGAAAGGTGGCGAGGCCATCTGCGTTTCTGCTCAGGTGGTAATGTCCGTAAAAGGTCATGCAGCGTGCGGTTAAAACGTTCACATTGGCCATTGCCTTGGGGATGGTAAGGGGTTGTGCGGCTTTTATCAATTTGATACAGTTTACAGAGTTGGTGCACCAAATTACTTTCAAAATTCCGCCCCTGGTCCGAATGAATGCGGGATGGGGGACCAAACAGTTGAAACCAATGTTTCACCAATGCCTCTGCGACAGTGCTAGCTCTTTGATCTTTTGTAGGGACCGTTTGTGTATATTTTGAAAACACATCTGTCATCACCAAAACATTCTCCCTGCCATCAGTAGCCGGATCCAACACAGTAAAATCTATCGCCAGAACTTCATGAGGTCGAGAGGCTTTCATTGAGCCCATAAAGGTCTTAACCTTTGGTTGTAATGCTTTTGACAGTACGCACCTCTCACAGCTCCTACACCACTTCTCCACATCCGTATACATGTTTGGCCAATAATACCTTGACCGAATCAGCTGCAGAGTCCGTTCGGTACCCTGATGGCCATGATCGTCATGTAGGGAGTGAAGAATGGATTCCTGCAAAGACTGAGGCAAAACCAACTGATTAACTTCTCCCTGTCCATCTGAACTGTAAATGCAGCGGTAGAGCACTGACTCATGTTCCCGGAGACGCTTCCACTGTCTTATCAATTCCCTGGCCGGTTTACTTAACTCGTGCCTCTGTCTAGCATCTGGTATTTCACCCCTTTCCCAGTATTTCAAGAAGGGGCCAAGGACAGGGTCTTTGTGTTGTAATGTGCAGAGGTCTGAAGGAGACAACCCAGGTAAGGTACTTATCTCAGCTTGCACCCCTAAAACCCTCTCACTACCCAAAGGCTCAGTTTCTGACAACTCCAACACTGGGTGCTGACGCGACAATGCATCGGCATTGGCATTTTGGGAACCTGGGCGATATTTTATGGTTAAATCAAATGCTGCCAGCTCAGATGCCCACCTCTGCTCTGTAGCCCCCAACTTTGCTGTTGCCAAATGACTTAGCGGGTTGTTATCCGTGAACACCGTACAGGCATTCCCCACCAGATACTCGCGAAACTTTTCAGTGACCGCCCACTTCAGTGCTACCAGCTCTAACTTCATGGAACTGTAGTTGTTCATGTTCTTCTCAGCAGGCTTCAAGCTACGACTTGCAAAAGCCACGGGGCGCAGCTTACCCCCATGCTCCTGGGACAGTACAGCCCCCAAGCCAGCATGGCTAGCATCTACCTCCAGCACAAAGGGTTTCTGAAAGTCTGCATAAGCAAGAACAGGAGTAGTTGTTAGAGCAGTCTTCAGTTCCTGAAAGCTTTGCTCACACTCTGTGTCCCAGAACTCATCCACAGGCTTTTTCGGCGTCTTACCCTTTCTTCCAGGAGGGAGGAGCCTAGCTACCAAACGGTTTAATGGAGAGGCGATCTTTGCAAATCCCGAAATAAACCTTCTATAGTAACTCGCAAACCCCAAAAACGATCTGAGGTCAGCCAGGTTAGCTGGTCTTCTCCAGTCACGGACTGCAGCTGCTTTCTCTGGGTCGGTCGACACCCCCTCAGCGGACACCACATGGCCCAAGTACTTCACCTGCTTCTGAAAAAACTGGCACTTTGAAAGCTTTACCTTCAAACCCTGCGCATCTAAACGGGAGAAAACTTGATCCAAACGTTGCAAATGTTGTTCAATGGAAGAGGAAAAAATGATGACATCATCCAAGTACAACAGCACAGACTGAAAACGACAGTCCCCAAACAGTCTTTCCATGAGGCGCTGAAAAGTGCTAGGTGCATTGCATAAACCAAAAGGCATACGATTGAACTCGAATAAACCAAATGGTGTGCAAAAAGCAGTTTTTGCCTTGTCCTTTTCAGCTACCTCCACCTGACTGTATCCGCTGGCCAAGTCAAGTGTCGTAAACCACTGTGCTCCGGCCAAGGAATCCAAGGACTCGTCGATTCTTGGCAGGGGGAATGCATCTTTCCTGGTTCTGGCATTCAACTGTCTATAGTCTACACACATCCTCAGAGCACCATCCTTCTTTTGCACGAGCACAATGGGTGATGCGTAGGGGCTGCTGCTTTCTCGAATGACCTGGCTTTGTAGCAACTGTTGAATGTGACTGCGTGCCAGCTCATACTGGGAGGGAGGAATTCTTCGGTATGGCTGTCTGACTGGTGTTTCGTCTAATAAGGGGATCTCATGTGTCATTAGATTCGTGCAGCCAACATCGAGGTCATTCTTAGCAAAAACTCTGTTGTATTTTAACAGGAGAGCCTTAACCTGCTCCTTATCGTCTTTGTTCAGGTGCTCAAGCTGTGGTAGAATTAAGTCAACGGGATCTGGAGTAACTTCAGCGCTGAAGATTGTGGCCACACAACTTTCAGAATTAACGGAAATGCACGCCTCAGGCCCACTTCCTTGCACCACACAAACTGTTTGGACTGTAGCCACCACCCTCCGGGGTGCTAACCATGCCTCACACGTACCTACGTTGGTAATGGGGACAAATGTCCTACCACGTTCTGCCTTTATCAAAGAAGGCGAAACCAGTAAGCCCTCAGGGAGACCATTACCCTCTGGCCCCAAGGGCTCAACACAAAGATCTATGTGTTGATGCACAGGCATGTGTGGACACGTAACAGGGACATACACCAGACTACCTGGCGGAATACAAACAGGCTTTTTACCCTGTACACGTATGGGATAAGGGTCAGGAGAGTTGTTAATTACCTCCATCATCTGACAGAATCTCAGGGCCTTCCTCCAACTCTGCGGTGCTGCCTTAACGACAGGGGCCTCCCAAAGGTCTTGGCCATATTGCTTGTGTAATTCACAAAACAAAGGGTTAAACACATTCATCCCCAACACCCCGGGCACAGAGACCTTCCTTTGCTTCATGAAAAAGTCCATCGGGTCCTTAACGATCAATATGCCTCGGTTGGGGATGTTCACACCCAATATTGTGACATCCAACTCAATATAACCTAGATATGGAATTTCTAGCCCATTTGCAGCTTTCAGACCCAGCCACCCACAATCTTTAAGACTTTTTTCAGAAAGGTGGGAAAAATTATTTCGAAAACAACTTTCCGTTAGGGTGGTGACCATAGAACCTGTGTCCATCAGACATGGAACCATAACCCCTGCAAAATCAACCTCCCCCTCTACACACTCACCAATCAGTCTACTCATTTGGAGATCATCCATAGAGCCTTGCGAACCTCCCACCAGTGTTTGGCTCTGTACACTGGCGGGTTCTAGTTTTCCGCTGGTTTTGGTGGCATTCCAGACCAGTTCGATCCCCTTTTGACATTTTCAGGGCAAAATTTGGCAATATGCCCACTTTGTTCACGTCTAAAACAGATTGGTTTTCCATCTAAAGTTCTTTTCGGCCTCGTGCGCACTCTAGAGGGAGGTGGACTCTGAGGTGCAAGGGCCTTAATGACCAATTCTAGCTGTGTCTGTTGTGCTTTCAGTAAAGACATCAATTCGCTATATTCGGAGGGACTAGAGGTGGCACTCTCACAGGAGGCAGCCACTGAACTGCAGCTAAGGTCACGAGGCTGATTCCCATATTGTGCCACCCATCTAGTAGCTTCACCCCTCACTTCACGAATGGTCCACTGTGGGTTGACATTAATCAGATCTTTCAAGCGCATCCTCAATGCAGAATTCCTGACACCATCACAGAATTGGTCACGCAGGTCCCTGGATGCTGTAGTGGTAGCATGTCCATCAGACTTAAGTATTTGTTCCATGAGTTCCATTAAAGAATGTGAATAGTCAAGTAAAGATTCACTCTCTTGTTGCTTGCGGTTAAAAAACTTGCGTTGTAATGTAACTCGAGAGTGTGCTCCCCCATATACATCTTTAAGGGCACTAAAAATATTCTCAACACATTCCCTCTGGTCTCTTGGCAAAAACTTTATCTCTGTACGCGCAGCTCCCTCAAGATGATCAAACACAATCTGAGCTCGTTCAACTTCAGATCTTCCCCTTGTTTGCACAGCAATGGTCATTTGTGCAATCCATTCATCCAAAGTCAGTGAGTCTATATTGTCCATTCTCCCCGAAAAGATAGGCAGCTTTCTGTCCTGCTGCACATATATCACTGGTGTTTGTCTTACAACCTCAATGTTTCCACTTGAAGTTCCAGGTAAAGGTGATGTTCCATGGTTTGCAGCTGCTGCTGCTCTCAAGGTAACAAGTTCGCTTTCCAGGTCCTTTATCCGCCGAGACATGTCCTGCTCCTCAGGCTCCATGACTCCTGAGAAGATACTGCCCCTGCTGTCCTCAAAAATAAAACAAAAAATCTGCAAATTTCACAGAAAAGTCTAGGCACTTCCCCTTTTGATCCTGCCGACAACGCCAAATGTTACAGGAGCCAAGAAAGGGGAAAACCACCACAAAGCAGGTTATGAAGATTTATTAATACAAAAACCCTGTCATGAGTAGAATAAAAATGTTGACCGTATCAATGACACCACAGGAGCATGCAGAAAAACAAACACAGTTCATGCACAACAATAAAAAATAAAAACATGCAACGTAACTGTGATGCACAGCACTCGGTGGGATACGGCACCCACCAAAACAACATGCGGGGTGAAACCTAAGGGAAATGACTAAAAATATGACAAACAAAACAGAGGGTAAATAGTCCGCTCCTGCACTTGATTAGTCAATCACGCTGGGACAGCTCCGTCAGGAGTGGACAAACAAAATACAAAACATAAACTTAAAACAGGACAGCAGGGCACAGTATTCCAACACTAAAAACAGAAGAAGCACCATATTAAAAACATTTGATAAAAATAATTTACCATTTGTTTAAAATATACCTCTGCTGCGATGAAAGTGTAAAATACCTGGTGCGTCGCAAAAACCTCACGCCCAGTCTTTAAAACCCCCAGAAAAGCAGGATCTACCTCTGCCGTGATCCTGTCATAAAATAAAAGATAAAACATCAAGCACTGCTTAAAAACATCATCCACAGGTAAGGATAACAGCAGTCTTACCACACTCTTTGCTCGAGCCAACTCACGCTGCTCTCTGAGCTAACCGGCTTTCTCACAGGAAGCTAGCGCCATAGCAACCACACGTCAACTTCCTTTTTATACCCCCTGAACAATGGGTATAGAGACACCTACAGGTGACTCCCGTTACAGCAGAATTTGGTATAAAATGGCCACCAAACCATAGGTCTTGTCACCATCATGTAATGATGAGGGCGGTGAGGGCGGCGGTGGTGCTTAGAGTTGGGCGTGGAAGGCGGGTTGCGTCTGCGGGCCATACAACCCCGCTTGCGGCTTTAATTATATTTTTACTTTGACAAATGGGTGTCATTCTCCGCGTTAAATAGATGTAGTTTGCCTCCAGACCAGGTGGTGGCGGTAATGCGCCACTTTGTTTTCGTGTCAAGCGCCTTATGAACAACACCCGAAAGAGAAAATTAGTGAGCAAATTAATTGGTGTCCAAATTACTTTTAAAATTCAGAGAACTATATAGTGCCGCACTATATAGGGTTTTAGTAGTTAGGGATTAGGGTAGGAATTCGGACACAGCCTGGATATGAGTTAGCGTAATTACGCTCCACTTGGTAACCCTGGGTTAATGCACGTGCACGGCAAGTACATAAAGACATTCTCAATGGATCGCCGATTTCCGGAGTCACCATGGAAACGCGAGTAGAAAAAAAAGAGAGCACTGTACTTCAGTGAGACGGAGTCGGAGATATTAATTACGGCGTATGAAGATTATACGCCCATCAAAAAGTAAACACGGCTGCATCAGGAAAATAAAGAGTTCTCTTTCAACATTCGTTTCGGTATCTCACTATGGGACACGCCCCCTGCGCTGTCCCCCAGAAGCTCTTTTTCATTACGCCAGTCTTGACTGGCAGACAGAAGGTGATGTCTGCTTTCAGGAGGCAGGACTTCCTCCTGCTATAAGAGCCGGACGCCATCTTTTCTTCTCAGTCTAACACCTCTTCTCGATCCCAGAAACATCCTCAGACGGCAGGTGTAGTATCCGAAGCTAGCTTAACTGTTCTTAGAGCGAGCTAACAACTCGGTCGCTAGTCGGTGTTACATAGCTTGTCTGGGTTACGCGGTTGGTCTGTCTCCAAACAGCATCCGTTAGAACTAGTCACCATGCTAGTATTTTTCGCTCTCAACTGGAGTCGACGAAGTCGTCATGGAGCCTGAACCTTTCCTCGCCATGGAAACGGTCAGACCTCTGCCTAGAGCCTGCACATGCGGCAGCAAAATTGCCGGGGCAGACACCCATTCTGCATGTGCTGCGTGTCTGGGGCTGCAACATGCGCAGGACGTGTTAGCATCTCCGGCTAGCTGCGAGCATTGTGCACGCCTCTCCCTCAAGACTCTGAGATGCAGACTAGCGCGCAAGCTAGTCTGTCCAAGGCGGACCCGGTCTTGGGGGTAACCAGCCCCCCACTACCAGAGGAGTCTACTCGGGGAGAGGTGGCAGGCATGAGCTGGGGCGACCAACTGGATGCGGTCGCGCCACTCAAGGGCATGGAGGAGCAGGAGGCCGCACCCCCGGAGTTCCAGGACACGGTGGACTCCGGAGACGAGTCCATCAGCCTCGGCTCTGAGTAGGACTAGGAGGACAGCGAGCCTCTCCTTCTGCCATCGGCTGCAAAGCCGCTGGCTGCGGGCGATGCATGCGGCGGCTTCCCAAACCCGACCGCCGCGATGGACCTGCATGATGTTTGCAAAAGAGCAGCTGAAAAGCTGAGCATTAAGTGGCCTGAAGCCCTCACTGAGACCACCACGTCTCGCTATGAGGGAAAAAGACTGCTTAAAGCCAAGTCTTCCAGCAGACAGCTGCTGCCAGTATTCCCTGAGTGCTTGGAAGAAGCGACCAGGTCCTGGAGCACCCCCTATTCAGCCAAAAGCACCGTCCTGGGAGGCTCGGCTTTGGACTGGGCCAACATGGAGGAGATACGCATATCCCTCCAGTCGAACCACTGCTGGCATCCCACCTGCACCCGACGCAGAAGTCCACCATGACTTCCGCTGGCCCCGCCCTGCCCTCGAAAGCGACTGCTTCCACTCAAGTCTCACCGAAAAAGGCTACAAGGCCGTTGCAGCATCGGTGAAAGCCCTGAATGCATCTTTTCTGCTCCTAGCCTACCAGGCAGAGCTGCAGGAACAGATGTCAGCCGCACCAAACCCAGACCTGTGGGACGAGCTATGCGTGGTCACAGACCTTTGTCTGCGTCTCCACAGGTCCGCAGTCCAAGCCTCTAGGTGAGCCATGGCCCTCATGGTGGTCCAGGAAAGAGCCCGGTGGCTGAACTTATCTAGTCTCTCTCAGAAGGAGAAGACTCAACTCCTCGATGTGCCGGTGGACCCAAAGAGCCTATTTGGACCAGCAGTGGCCACTATGCAAAGGCGCTGTGTGGAGAAGAAACGGGAAGGTGAAGCGCTGCAGCTGTGTCTGCCCAGGAAGGTACCCCCTCCTACACCAGCTGCACTGCGTCTTTCCTTCGCTCAAGCGGTAGCTAGACCAGCTTACCGCACTCCGAAACGCCAGCCTCAGCCAGGTGACCGGAGCCACGGAAAGCCTGCTGAGGCCAGAGGGGCCTGGGCCAAGAAACCGCTTGCTCCCAACGTGACAACGGCAGCCCAGCCAGCGCCTCCTGTCGCTCAGAGCGCAAAGAAAAAGAGGCGTGCCACCTAGGGCGCAACCACCAGGGACGGAGAGCGGGCACAACCAGAAGCCTGCTTCCCCCTTTCCACAACACGTTCCATTCCTGTCGTTTTTCTCCAGGGCATGTTCCAGCCCGACCAAACGGCGTGCAGAGGCCCTGGTGGCCCAAACAGTTCACAGCCAATTGAAAAGGAAAAAAGAGGGACCCACAGAGAGCTCAGTGGAGCCACAGTTGTGTCCCAGAAAGTGTTTGAAAAGGTTTTTAAAACAAACACAAATAAAAAATCCCAGAGGCGAGCCAATGGCGCAGCCTCAACACAAAAAGACAAAACAAAAAACAAAACACATGCATATGACGGGAAGGCGGGTGGGAGCTGAGCGGCTGCACATGAGGCCACAGGAGGGAGCTGTTGCTCCACCAGTGGCACAGCAGCCCAGCACCGTGGTAGCAGCGAGCCCTGCGTCAGCGCAGCTCGTGTTGGCCACACCCACCAGTGTCTCAGTGCGGAAGCCACTCTGCCCGCTCTCGGACAAATCACAGCAATGGCGACACTGCGGGGCGCCAGACTGGGTTATAAGTACTGTTACCAAGGGTTACAGACTCCAGTTTGCATCCACCCCTCCCCTTTTCAATGGTATACTGCAGTTGCAGGCCAGGGGGCAAAACGCAAGCATTTTGCAGAAAGAGATCAAAACACTGCAAGGCAAAAGAGCCATTCAGCTAGTGCCACCGGAGCAGGCTCAAAGCGGTTTCTACTCCAGATACTTCCTGGTCCCAAAACGGGGTGGAGGCCTGCGTCCAATTCTAGACCTGCGAGCTCTAAACAAATACTTGAGGAAGTACAAATTCAGAATGCTAACACACGCAGGTCTGGTACGGTTCGTGCGTCCAGGAGACTGGTTCGTCTCCATAGATTCGAAAGACGCATATTTTCACGTCCCAATATACCCCCCTCACAGAAAGTATCTCAGATTTTCCTTTCGAGGGAAGAGTTACGAGTTTCTAGTGCTCCCCTTCGGGCTCTCACTGAGTCCGAGGGTGTTTGTGAAATGCACGGAGGCCGCCGTTGCACCCATGAGACAGATGGGCGTTTGGCTGGCGACGTATATAGACGACTGGCTGCTCGCAGCGCAGTCTCCCGAAGAACTCAGGACGCAGGCAGGGTTGCTCACATCGCACCTAACTGCAATGGGCTTCACAGTAAACTGGGAAAAGTGCGTGTTGACACCAATTCAAACTATCACTTTCATCGGCTTATCCCTGAACTCAGTCGAGTTCAGAGCGCGACTCTCAGCTGAGAGAGTGACAGCCTTCCGGGCGTGTCTGTCACAGTTCCGCAGGGGGGCGTGGATAACGTTCAGACTGTGCCTCAGGCTCCTCGGGCTGATGGCATCGGCTCTGTCCGTCATCCCTTTTGGTTACACATACGTCCACAGGCGTCGCTCAATCTAAGCCCCGACCGCCATGGTCACCGGCAAGTGCTTGCTTCAGTGACGTGCATTCTCGCCCTACACAAGTGGAGGGATATCTCTTTCCTCACCATGGGTGTTGTCATGGGAACCGTACAAACAAGACAGGTGATCACCACAGAAGACTCGCTGACAGGCTGGGGAGCCACTCACGAGGGCAAGATGGTGAACAGTCTGTGGGGCTCCCACATGCGATCAGTTCACATAAACTGCTTGGAACTCCTGGCGGTGTCTCTTGCACTGAAACATTTCTTACCCTCCCTGAAAGGGCGCCATGTTTTAGTCAGGACCGACAATACCACAGTGGTGGCGGATATCAACAGACAAGGAGGGCTGCGCTCATTTCAGTTGCACACGCTAGCACACAGACTGATTATGTGGAGCAGCTCCCGACTTCTGTCACTGCGGGCCATCCATGTACCGGGGATAATGAACCGGGCAGCCGACCTGCTCTCCAAAGGGAACCCACGTTACAGGGAATGGAAGCTCCACAGCCAGGTGGTAGCCCAGATGTGGAGCATTTACGGTCAAGCAGAGGTCGATCTCTTTGCGTCAGCAGAGAAGGCTCAGTGTCAGATGTTCTACTCTCTGACGGACCAGAGCGCCCCCCTGGGGGTGAACGCTCTACCGCACGAGTGGCCGTGCCAACTTCTGTATGCGTTCCCACTGTTGGAGTTGATTATCCATACCCTCACCAGGGTTCGGGAGGGGAAACACTCTCTCATCCTCGTAGCCCCTCGGTGGCCCAGGAAACACTGGCTAGCGGACATCTTTCAGATGCTGCACAGCCAACCGTGGCCTCTGCCTTTACGCAGGGACCTCCTGCGGAACACCTGGCTCTGTGGGCCTGGCCCGTGAGAGGCTGAATCTCATAGCAGCAGGACTCCCGCAGAACGTCGTGGACACGATCCAGAGTGCCAGAGCGCGGTCTACCCGCTCCGCCTACGGCGCCAAATGGCGCGTTTTTAAGGACTGGTGTGTAAAAATGGCCGTAATGATTTTCCAGAGCCCCGTCCCAGTCATTCTATCATTCCTTCAGGAACTGATTGAAAAAGGTTTGTCCTTTTCCACCATTAAAGTGTATCTGGCGGCCATATCCACCTGTCACATAGGTCTTAATGACAGAACAGTGGGCCGGCATCCGCTTATTTGTCAGTTTATGAGGGGCGCACGTCGGCTCCGACCGGTGTCGAAAAGCCTTGTTGCTCCTTGGGATTTACCGATGGTGCTGTCGTGCGCACCGTTTGAGCCACTGAGGCAAGTGAGCCTCAAAGCGCTCTCTTTAAAACAGCTCTGCTTATTGCAATAGCTTCTGCTAAGCGAGTGAGCGACATCCATGCATTGTCAGTTCACCCGTCCTGTTTGCAGTTCTCCAGAGGGAATTCTAAGGTTTTGTTGAAACCGAATCCGGCATTTATGCCCAAGGTTTTCAACCCTGCCATACCTTACCACCCCATTGAGTTTTTGGAATTTAACCCACCTCCTTTTTCCTCTACGGAGCAAGAGAGGCTTCACACATTGTGTCCTGTGCGGGCGCTGCGCATGTATGTGGAGAGGACGGCTGGCTTCAGAAAATCTGAGCAGCTGTTTGTGTCGTGGGCTTCTCCTCACAAAGGGAAAGCCCATAACCAAACGACACCTGTCACACTGGGTTGTGGGCGCTATAACCATGGTTTATAACAGGAAGGGGTTAACACCCCCGGCGGGCCTGCGCACTCATTCCACTCGCAGCATGGCATCATCATGGGCAGTTTTTCAGGGCATCTCTCTGGATGACGTGCGCACGGCTGCCAGTTGGGCAACACCTCACACTTTCATTAGATTTTATAGACTGGATGTCACTAGACCAGGGCTGCCTCACGCAGTGCTAGGTGTGGGGTCCACACCTACACCTGTATGATCAGCCTGGTTCTTCGGAGTAAGCTTATCTGGCAATACGGGAGTCTCTACATCCCATAGTGAGATACTGAAACGAATGTTGAAAGAGAACTTTAGGTTAAGACCTTAACCTCGGTTCTCTGAAACATGAGTGAGGTATCTCACCAGATCGCCCTATTGCCTGGAGCAAGAAGAGGTGTGCTTACTTAGACTGAGGAGAGAAGATGGCGTCAGGCTCTAATAGCAGGAGGAAGTCCCGCCTCCTGAGAGCAGACGTCACCTTCTGTCTGCCAGTCAAGACTGGCGTAATGAAAAAGAGCTTCTGGGGGACAGTGCAGGGGGCGTGTCCCATTGTGAGATACCTCACTCATGTTTCAGAGAACCGGGGTTAAGTTCTTAACCTAAAGTTTCTGCTTCGAGAAAAATAACAAAGTAGACGCATGAGTTTCTTATGTTATTTCCAATTACAATATGATATATCGGTGTGTGTGTATATATATATATATATATATATATATATATATATATACTCTCATCTCATATCTTTAAGTTTTAGGCCACAGATATTCTCAGTTTTTATATTGTTAAAAAAAAAGACTGTGAATTCACAATTTCAAATATTCTTTTTAAATCCTGACTATTACATTGCTCAGGTGTGATTTTGGCCCATTCATCCACACAAACTGCCTTCAAATCTTCAAGGTTCCGGGGGTATCTTCTGTGAACCCGGATCTTCAGTTCTTTCCAAAGATTTTCAATTGGATTCAAGTCTGGTGATTGACTGGGCCATTCTAGCAGCTTTCTTTTCTTTTTCTTCAACCAGTTGAGTGTTACCTTGGCTGTGTGCTTGGGATCGTTGTCTTGCTGAAAGATCCACCCCCTTTTCATCTTCAGCAGCCTGGCAGATGACAGCAGATTCTGATCAAGAATGTCTCGATACTTTTCTCCAGTCATTATTCCTTCAATGATGTGAAGTCTACCAGTACCACCTGCTGAAAAACAGCCCCACGCCATGATGCTCCCACCTCCAAACTTGACTGTTGGTATGGTGTTTTGGGGGTGATGTGCGGTGCCATTTTTCCTCCAAACATGTTGTGTCTTATGACATCCGAAGAGTTCAATTTTGGTCTCATCTGACCAGAGTATCTTCTCCCAGAATGTCATGGGTTTATCCAAATGTTGTGTCGCAAACTCTGTCGCAAACTGGTGTGCGTGCATGGAGGCCATGGCGGTTGAGTGCATTACTTATTGTTTTCTTTGAAACAACGGTACCTGCTGATTCCAGGTCTTTCTGAAGCTCTCCACGAGTGGTCCTGGGCTGTTGGAGAACCCTTCTGATGATTGTTCTGACTCCTCTGTCTGAAATCTTGCGAGGAGCACCTGGCCATGGCTGGTTTATGGTAATGCCGTGTTCTTTCCACTTCTGGATGATGGCCCCAATGGTACTCACTGGAACTTTCAGAAGTTTAGAAATGCGCCTGTAACCAATGCCTACAGTGTGTTTTGCAACAATAAGGTTGCGTAGGTCTTTGGACAGCTCTTTGCTTTTACCCATCATGCAATGCTTCTTGTCTAACACCTTGCTGGTGAGAAACCTTTTTAAAAGGCATCAATCAGGACTATACCAGCTGATATTACTTTGCACTAATAGGGGGCAGGTTAACCTTCTGAATACTGACAAACTTCAGCTGCTTTCTTGGCTTGCCAGACCTTTTTACCCCTCCTTTTCTTCATGTGTTCAATACTTATTCCCTGTGCCATTTCACTTTATTAAACATAACTTCATTTATCGAGATAAATGTTTGGATTTCTTTCTATGTGTGCATTACTTGGGTTGATGCCGACATCTGGTGAAAATTTCGTGTCAATAGCTCGATTAGAAATATATTTTTTGAGAGAAATGTTGACATGTTCAATACTTATTTTCCCCGCTGTACATTTACACACCAAGGGGATGGTGGTCACGTTGAATGCTGTCTTCTGCAATGAGTTCGGTGGGTTTTCAGCCCGAGTTGGATTGGCCACCAACCCGCACGGGGTGGGTGTTCGGAGGGATTCTGTAATCATGATCTGGCTCACTTTCTGTCAGTGGTCGAATATAAAATATAAGATCATTGCTTGGAAGATCAAAAGGTTTTTATAATTTCAATATATCTTTTGTATTTAATTATGCTTTTTCTTTTTTAGAAAGTGTGACTCAAAGCTGTGGTTTTCAACCAGTGTGCTTGGGAAAATTATTTAATTTCATTAATCTGGTTTAAAAAAATAGACTAGAATATCAGCTCAGTGTTCATGCATTCCATAATAGAAGCAAAACAAAATTAGTTTTTCCACAAATAACTGCCTTCAAAGTATCAAAAAATATGACTTCAAAACAGAATAAACTAAACTGCAGTATTTTGAGGTGGGCAGTAATGTGCTTCTGAACTAACTGTTCATTAAACATCACAGTTTTATGATGTTAAGCTTTTGATGTACAGCATTTTGTTCATATTTTGATTTTGTTAAACCATTTTATAAATAGGCTGAGGATGATGATGATGATGATGATGATGATGATGATGATGATGATAAAGAGTTAACACTTGGACCACACTTGAAAATGTAGTAGTTTGGCTGACTGCTTGGCTTACTGTTTTGAGAACAAATTTGCAATTTGTTAGACCATTAAAAACATTTTTTTTAGTTTCTTTATGCAAAATGTACATTTGGTAAGAAATTAAGACAAAAATAAAACACTGCACAATTCTAAGAACATTTTAAATAACGGAGCCAGGCTATCTCAAACTATGTTGGTGCTATTTGTTTGATTGTTTTTAAGTGAAAAATTAGTAACCAACAAACTGGTTGAAGGTAAAGTCACAATCACAAGTTTTTGTCTGCAGGAGCGACCTCCAAAAACAACTGCAGACACAGAGTTATCTTTCTGAGTGGACCAGGGAGCAACTTGAAATGAATCAAAGGTATGTAGATTATAGCACCACTTGATATAAACAAAGCTACATAAAGGTATTCAATCTGAGGATTGTCTAAGATGGGAGCCAAAACCAGAAAAATTGCCACAAGGAGGACCAGTATCGGGATCATTATTGGAACCTGAGGAGTAAAGAGACAATCATTACTACAGTTTCTGAATGCAATATGGTTCAAATTAGATTTTTTAAACACTCACGCTGTATGGTCGAGGGATATTTTTCATTTTGATTTTCAGGTATATTAGCCCTCCCAGAGTGATTCCGTAGAAAAGCCAGGCTGTGAAACTGAAGCAGAATTGAACAGAACAGTAAGAGAAAAACAAAAAGGTAGTGGTTTAAATATAAAATTAAAGCTGCAAGGGGCGTTGTATGGCCCACAGTCGCAACCCGCCCCCACCGCCCGGCTCTACGCACCACTGCAGCGCCTTCTACTCAGCAACGTCGCCATTCGCAGCCCGCCTTCAATCAAGGCTAGTAAAAAATGCATATGCTAATCATGCAATTTTTAGTAGTTTTGCTAATGTAGCTAAAAGTGCAAGCATTGCGATTCAGCATCATCAACTGACTCAGAATAACACTTTGCTTCATTGGTGAGGGCTAAACATATAAGTTCAAAGAAAACCAAAAGAGCGGCTTTTCTGTTGATTTTATCTCCTTTACAACCATTTGTTGCCTCAAGATGACAAAGAGATAGATGTCAGTTGCTTACCACGCCCACATTCCTTCATCGATCTTGTAGTGTGTAACATCGTTTTGTTCAGCGTGGGCCAGGGAATCGCATATTTCATGTTCATGACATTCCGATAAAAAATGTGTGAGCTAGCTAAGCTGGTTGTGAATTTGCCACGCGCACGCCGTTCAAAATCTACGACTTCTAAGTTCAACATTTTGTCCACAGCACCTTGCTTTGGATGCCTGAGAAGTTACGAGGCAATCGCTAAAAATCCCTAGGACAAGTTTTTGTTTGTATGGGGCTTTTACAAAAAAAAAGCAAGATGGCGGCCTTTTCCCAAGGTTAAAAGTCAAAGACACTTCTGTGGTTTTTGTAAACTGCATCTGGCAGCAAGTGTGTGCAATTTCGTGAAAATCACTCAAACATAAGTGTTGTTTTCCCATATCGTGGAAAAAGTTCACCGCAAAATGGCCGCCAAGCCGTAGGTCGTGTGGCCGTCCCAAAATGATTTCCAGACTTTTTTGGGATATCCCCAACACGCGTGTTCTGGTTTCGTAACCGTATTTTGAAGTAAATTTTTTTCGGCCCCATACGCGATTTTCGGCCCTTTCGTTTTTTTTTTACGGGATCACTCGCCGTGATGTCATCGTCTTCAGGGGGGGGTTGACGTTGACTTTGTGGAAAATTCATTTTGAATTTATCCGTGCACAGATAAATTGATGGTGTGTGCACATTTTGGTGACTTTTCGAGTATGCGGCGGGGGTCACATTTTTGCTGAAAGGCGCCGAAATCGTTCCAACTGCGAAAACAATCTGGTCCTTGCGGTCAGTGACTGCTGCTGCGGGCCATAACAAATAGATGCAGAGATATGTCACCTGAAGTAGTTCACAATGCTCTGAAAGTCTCCAGGGATCAGGAGTATTAAAGAAATCACAGTGGTTAAGATGAGCGCTGGAGACGGAGTTAGGCGGTTGACATGAGCCATGGACAGAATTTCAGGCTACAAAACAAACAGTCAGAGATTAAATCCTCTGTGACCTTATTGGAATCTATGTTGCTTAATCAAATGACAAAACAAACAAAAACATTTAAGCCTACCATGTGCCCTTCCCTGGCAGCTACAAAGCAAACACGACCTCCACTAAAGAAGGTCCCATTTAAAGAACCAAAAGCAGATAAAGCCGCAGCCACAGACATAATCCAACCCCAACTGCCTAACACCTTATTCCTGTGAAGATCAGACAAAATTCATTATCCTTTTTTTTAATATGGGGTACAAGAATGACAATGTATTTTAATATGAATGCTTTTTTCATTTTCTTTATTTTTACTGCTCGTTAAGATCTGACGTGTATGTCTATAGAAGGAGTAAAACAGAGAAACTGATTTCATAGGATATTAAATGAAACAATCACTCTGGGTACTTACCCCCAGGTTACAGCGACAGCACTGGAGGTCATGAGCTCTTTTGGAGTTATAACTGCCAGGTAGCTCACATTCACCATCAGGTATAAGGCAGTTACTGAAGAAATGGCTATCAGCAGCGCTCTGGGAAGATTCACCTGCGAAAACACATAAACATTAGATGAATTCTTTTATTCTGTTTTCCCCAGAGAGTGTAGACGCAGGGGTGTCAAACTCATTTTCACTGAGGGCCACATCAGCATAGGGGTTGTCCTCAAAGGGCCAGATATAACTTATACATGTAACTAAATGTAATGAAAAATAAATGTTACTACTCCTTGATGATAAATAACTAATTGTTAATTTATTATAAATTTTTAAAGTGACAATTACAGTTGCATAGAAACACATGTTTGCTTGTTACTCTAACATAAATCCTTTTAAATTTTGTCACTTATTAAAACCCACATATCTCCATTAATGACGGATGAAGCTGTCCAAGTGAATAAAGAAAAATACCATCAAACTGAGTTAGAAAGAACATGTATTACACGTGCAACATTTTACAATAAAAGGCTGCACACAGCCTTGCATCCAACTAGTTTGATGACAAAAATGTGTCTGTACACATCAGATCTGCAAACATTGAATAAGTACAACAGCAGCTACACAGAAATGTAATCGACTACAATAAAACATTTATTATAAGAAATTAAAACGAATGCTCTGGTGGGCCACATAAAATACCATGGCGGGCCACATTTGGCCCCCGGGCCTTTAGTTTGACACATGTGAGTGTAGAGTGTTAGATCTGGCAAAATAACAATAATCTTAGCTTTGTGGACTTTTAGCTGAGCTAACAAACCTGCTGCATTTGGAACCAGATGTCTGCCTGTTCTCGTGAAAATTATGTTTTTTTTATGTACAATATGTAGGAAATTATGATCAACATGTATCTAATAAAAGAAATAGGAGAAGATGGAGATACAGGCAGTCAAGTCGCAGAAAGTGAGAAGGATGACCCCAACTTATTGAGGTAAAAAATGCCAATACATGTCGTGACGCTGCATGCACACGGATGACGGGCTACGTCAGCATGTTGTGCAGTGTGCCACTGTGCGTGACGATGCTTGATGAAAACCGAAAGTCAGGAGATAAAGAGACTAATCAGTTTGTGTTTTCTTCCAGCATGCTAAAATACTGTTTAGGTAATACTGTCACAATAATGTTTCTCCAATTTGAGAATTTTCCATGGCTGAGTGTAATTGGTTTTCTAATTTAGGCCTAAAACTGTTCACTTGTATAAATGAACAGTGCTATCCTATGACCCCACCCTTACATTGGCGTGTTCTCCCTACCATGACAAAGATGGATAAAGATGGAAAGGATTTCATGTAATCCATGGAACCAGTGAAGATCACAGATCATTGAAGAAAAAAGGTTCAGGGCACTGTCTAGTGGGTCTAGATGACCCAACTCCCAATGTTAAAGTGCCTAGATAGCACAAGGGATACTTACACAGAAATTGTTTAAATGTTTTTTTTTATATATCAAAACCAAGAAAGGTTTATATATTTACAAAAGTCTTAATTAAGGCTTTCTTAATTCATACATCAATGGGTTAGGATGTAGTTGCTCATTATGTCTACAGGCCCAAACAACCCAAAAACCTGCATAAATACATGAAAATTTGGGTTTATGAACTTTTTTTTAAGCAGATAAACATTTACTGACAAGCAAACTGTTTCCTACCTCAGGACGTTTCAGCTCCTCAGTAACATAATTTAGATTGTTCCATCCATCAAAAGACCACAGTCCTTGGTATAATGCAATTCCAATGGAGTTAATTCCCAAGTTTGTGTTTTCAAAGGCGTCTTTAAAGCTTTCATTGTGTCCTCTAACCAGCATCACAAACCCTCCAATTATGATAACTGCCAAAGCTAGAACTTTAGCCAGCGTGAAAATTACTTGCACTGACATGGAAAAGCGAACATTCATGCTGTTAACAAGAGCTAAAGTTAAAATAGCAGCTGCAGCCGCACATTTCACCAGCAAAACTGGAGGGGGGCATTCAGGATAAAAGGGTGCCAGCACATACCGAGCAAAGCTCAGTGAAATGCCAACAATACCAGCAGGTCTGACAAATATCACAGAGCTGAACACAAGCATGAAGGCAACGACAGGACCTGAAGTCCTGAGGATGTAGATGTATTCTCCTCCTGATTCTGCTATGACCGTGCCCAGCTCAGCATAACAGAAAGACACCGTTATGACCAGTAACCCGCAACATGCCCACACCACCAAACTAGCACCAGGGCTGCCGATACTACTTAGCACCGTCTGGGGGGACATGAAGATCCCGGATCCAATCATCGTCCCTCCTATGAGAGACACTGCTCCCATCAGCCCCACTTCCCGTTTCAGGCTAAGTTTCTGCTCCTTGACATCCATATTCGTGGTAGTTCAGGACCATTTGCTGTCTAACACCTTCGGCTGCAGGGGTATTACTGCGGCCAAAGTCACAGCTGCACCGACACTTGTGGTTAATAATTATGTGACCAGTTCACATAGCTGTTAGGTCTGTTTTGCTTGACTACAGCGATCTAAGTCTGCTAATTCAGTAGATATGATTGACAGTTTGTGGAAAGTTTCCATTCATTTATGTCACTTTTATCAGCAATCATCAGACCTTGACCTCTCCATCTGTTAGTCTTATCGACGCCCTGCACTTCACCAGTGGTATTTAGTAAACCAGCTGATATCGTCTCCCTAAGTTTTTGTTGTTGTTTTAAGCATTGTTTTTTTAGATACATTTTATAATAAAAGGGAGTAAATGTATTTAGATCAAACTTTTAAATTACAATAGTATCTTTAAAGTGTTGTTAATAAGTGTTGTTAATAATAAGGTCTGCACCCAAGGACCTCAGGGTGAAAAAAGGCTAATACTGTATTTATTTATTTATGTTTGTTTGTTTATTTTTTATTTTTTTATTTATCTATTTATTTATTTCTTTAACTTGTCCTGTCCAACAGCTCGGGAATCGCATATTTCCTCTTCACGACATTCCGATAAAAAATGTGTGAGCTAGCTAAGACAGCAACGGTTGCGAATCCGCCATGCGCACGCCGTTCAAAATCTAAAACTTCTAATTCCAACATTTTGTCCACATCACCTTGCTATGGATGCCTGAGAAGTTAAGAGGCAATGGCAAAAAATCCGTAGGACGAGTTTTCGTTTGTATGTGGCACTAAAAGGGGCTTTTTTTTTTTAAATGCAAGATGGCGGCCTTTTCCCAAGGCAAGTCACTTATGTGGTGTTTGTAGACTGGAGCTGGCAGCAAGTGTGTGCAATTGTGTGAAAATCGCTCAAACAAAAGTGTTGTTTTCCCATATCGTGGGAAAACACAAAAGAAACACAAAAAATGGCCAATTTTCAGAGTTTGCCACAAAATGGCCGCCAAGCCGTAGGTTGTGTGGCCGTCCCATAATGATTTCAAAACTTCTTTGGGATATCCCCAACACGTGTGATTTGGTTTCGCAACTGCATTTTGAAGTACATTTTGTTCTGCCCCATTCGCGATTTTCGGCCCATTCATTTTTTTGACGGGATCGCTAGCCGTGATGTCATCGTCTTCGGGGGGGGGGGGGGGGGGGGGGGGGGGGGGATGACGTTGACTTTGTGGAAAATTCATTTGCAATTTATCCCAGGTGTGTGCACGTTTTGGTGACTTTTTGAGCATGCGGCGGGGGTCAAATTCTCGCTGAAAGGCGGCAAGGTCCTTCCAACTGCGAAAACAACATGGTCCTTGCGGTCAGTGACTGCTGCTGCGGGCCATAACAAATAGCAACAACCACTAGAGGGCACTGTAGGTGTGTGAATTCAATTTCCATTTTTAAATTTAAACTCAATTCAAATTAAATAACAACAAATAAGGTTCCTTGACACAACATGAAGACAACCACAGTTAATCGAAGCGCTATATATTAAAAACTAAAAGGTTATAACAATTAGGAGTGAAAAATGGCTAAAGAAATCACAACAACGTAATGCACAGCAAATATCACGCAAAAATCAGTTGGAAATGAGATATTTGGCAGCTACTTGTTTTGAGGTTTTCAGTGACTTCTCTCAATCAAACCTAAATAATGAGTTTGTTTAACCAATGTTTTAATCATCACCATTTAGCTTTAAAAATGAGTCTTATAAACATACAGTCTTGATGAAGCCAAACATGTCCGATCTTAAGTCTCTTTGTGTTTTCTGGGAGGTCAGAGCGTGAGCTCCATCGCTCTTCATCTGTGATCAACATGCAAATCAGAGGCAGAAGAACGGAGCAGCTGCTGTTCACAGACGATGGATGTGAGGAAAGAACATGGGCGTTTTCATCGTAGGACCTGTTTACACATCAGCTTTTTATTCTTGATGGAGTAAAGTGGAGATGAAAACAAAACAAGCAATTTCACAGAGTTTTGCTCCTGAATATCAGTGGGATGTCTTTCTCTGGATTCTGTTTCTCATCATGGATTTTATTATGATTTAATAATCGGTGTTATCAATAACGCCAGCCTAGTGTAACACAACATTTCTGAGTATTTCAAATTGTTGTAATTCAGGAACAGAAAAAACTTTGAGGTGGGGGGGGGTTGCTTGACTTTGGCAGGCCCGCCTACATTCCAGAGGCAAATTTCCAATGAACTATTCCTGCTGAGCTGTGCAGAAACTAACCTGGAAAACAAAACGTTTAGGCTAAAAACACCATAGTCATAATAATAATAATAATAATAATAATAATAATAATAATAAAACAACCACAAGCGCGTTTGCAGTACATTAAAAGATGATAAAACTCCGGATTTTAGGAAATATGAATCTTACTTTAAACAAATTTAAAACAACCTTATTTTTAAACCTTTTTATATGTTTTCCTCCCAGAATTCAAAATAAACCTATGTATTTTTTCTTTTCTCACATTTTCATTTCCTTTTAACACTTAACCAAACCGAGATTTTCTTCTGTTCTCTGTGCACGTCTTAATCAGATTAAGGCTAAAGGAGGTCTGTTTTAGTTCATGTTTATCTCTGACTTTAATTGCATCAGTTGTATTTTTATCGTTGTGTCTTTTGCTTTTGAAGTAACAATAACTTCATGACTCAAGGGAGCTTATTAGGCACAGGGCTCTCCATTCTAGCTGTTTGGGTTTAAAAATAAGAGTCCTGTGTTTGAGTGATGGCTGCAGCTTTCTCAGAGGGACTCAATTAAATCTATTGTTTTGTGTTGTTATTATCATTTTTTTTTAGTATCCCCCATACCTCACCTGAGTGTTTGGACTCAGGTACAAATAAATGATTATTGCTGTGAGCTCTATTTGCGCAGCTAAATTCAAATCTGCATGACAAACTATTACAATATAATAGACAGTGAGTAAATTTACACCAAGAATACTTTTTAACCCTTGTGCTATCCTATGACCCCCCAAAAAAGGTTCAGCACACTGTCTAGTGGGGTCCAGATGACCCAACTCCCAATGTTAAAGTGCCTTGGATAGCACAAGGGTTACAGCCGTAGTCACATGGCTAAGGCGTCGCCTCCTCAGTAACCTCCTTGCAGCGTTCCTCCGCTGTACCAAAGACACAGGAAAAAGAGTTGCAGCTGGTGTTTATACAGGTGTGTAAAAGTGGTTGGCGAAATACTGAGTTTAAATGAGTGAACTATCACAACAAGGACTGCAAAGCGTAGGACGTACTTTATTCTTTCTCTTGTTGCTTTGCCCGCCTTTGTCATTTCTGGCCAATAACTTAAGAGATATTTAGTCACATGGTTTTGTTTTACAAGCTTTGGTTTGAAACAGAAAAATCTGGTTGACGGCAGTCTGAATACAGACCAAATGCAAAGTTCAGGACTTGATTCAAACCAAATTAAACCTTGTGCTATCCTATGACCCCACCTTTATATTGACATGTTCTTCCTACCATGACAAAGGTGGATAAAGGTGAAGGGGATTTCATGTAATCCATGGACACCAGTGAAGATCACAAATCATTGAAGAAAAACAGGTTCAGCGCACTGACTAGTGGGTCTAGATCAGTGTTTTTCAACCAGTGTCCCACAGCACACTAGTGTGCCGTGGGAGATGGTCAAGTGTGCCGTGGGAAATTGCCCTCAGTAACTGATCTAGAAACATTTCCCATCTCCAGGATTTCAGCTCTTTGTTCATCCAAACAAACCCTGATAAAACACTGAGTAATTAAGAATATAAAAGATCATAAAATAATTTTTTCTTTGTGTTTATTTGATTCTATTAAAAACATTTTGATAATTATGACGGTACCGCGATTTAGCTACAACTAATCACATGTCATCAGTCTGACCAATCAGAAATGGTTAAAGTCTTAATTTCCTTGTTCCAATTTAGCTCGTAAAGTCGCTCAGTTCTAACAAAAATACCAGCTAAAGCTCGTCTTTAGTGGTGTAGCTTTCCACAGAATCCGGTGTCAGACCGTGGAACAAGAAAACAAAACAATGAAGCTCTGAGATGCTAGTCTTTCTGCCCTTCAGCGTCCGATTTCACACTACATCTCCCATGATGCATTGGCTTAAAGGGACAGCGTCTCAGAGTACAATGAGTTGTCCTTGTTATACATCTTGAAACCAAAAAGAACACACATCAAACATTTTTAATTTTCGAACGTCAATTTTATGTCATCTCTTAGAAAAAACAGCTGCAACTTCCTGCTTTTTCTGCCACGATTATCACACAAATGCACGTGAGATTGCGGGGGGGGGGGGGGGGGCGTCAATACAGACAATGAGTTTCTGCTTTTTTTTTTTTTTTGGATGCTGGTGTGCCGCGGGATTTTTTGTCAAGGTTAAAGTGCGCCGTGGCTCAAAAAAGATTGAAAAACACTGGTCTAGATGACCCAACTCCCAATGTTAGAGGGCCTAGGATAGCACAAGGATTAAGTGGACCTGGTCCAGACCAACTGATTTTTCCAGTGTGAATACACCCCTCTACTCCAGAGCGAGTCATATAGTCTGAAAAATATAGTAAATACTAAACTTCTGTTAAAGCAATGAGCGAGTTTTAACTCAAAAGAAAAGTTTAAGTTTTTTTTATTATTCAAATCAAGCTATTTAAAGTAGATCAAATAAGACAAATGCAAAAGTCCCATCAGGATGTTCCACATAAACCATGGACATGGTTCATGGGAAGTGCTGTGATCCTGAAACAGGGTGCATTGTGCTTTCACAAAGCCAATGCTACCCCTGTGACATCATGTTAATTGGACTGTCAGCATGTTCATTATAACAGCACTGAAATCTAGACAAAGGGGAAACGCATCCTGCTCCACTAAAACCCGCCAATGGTGTTTGTTGGACTCAAATGTGGAGCATTTCAGAAATGACTTTGCCTTGGAACTGCACAGAGAAATGACTGCAAATCGAATGGCTACAAATCAATTCTCCAAATTTCCTCGTGGGGTTTTCAGCACCTCAAACTCGAGACACTTTCATTTTTTCGTGGGTGCAAAGAGAAACACGATAGGCACAGTTTGTTTTTCTGCATTTGTGAAGACAAATGTGAATTGTCAATAACAGAACTTCATGGATTCAAGTTCCAAAGCTCCTAAACTTTGATCTTCCAACTGTGTAATCAGAATACAGGAGCTGCTGTTGTTTTTTTCTTTATGAGATTTTCTGTGAGTTGTTATAATTTCCCAAAACTTTATTGTGTAGCGACTGATGCACAGTTTTTTATCAGTAATATAGGGGGAATATCAGTTTATTTACATGAGCTTTATATATATATTTGTGAAGTCCCACTCCAATCATCTTTTAAACTGTTGTAAAAAACCTTTTTTGTTCTCTAGGACATAGTTTCTGCAGAGCGGCTGAAATTTATCCAAAATTTGCCTCCGAGTTATAGGTGCTTCAACGCCACCCCCCCCTTCCCTCCCCATTGCATAGTGGGGAGCTTGTGCCCCACCCATTCTATTTTTACATCACAATTACACTTTTTTCCAAATAGCTTTTTTTCATCTCCTGATTCACTGCGATTTGAATGAAGAAAAAGCCAAAAAAGCTTTTTTGAGCTTCATTTTCTTCATTCATGTCCTCCATTTGAAAAAATGCTACAAGAGCAGGTTAAAAACGTCTTAACTGTGTTTTTTTCCCCTACTGTTTATAATACCTGACTACCGTATTTTCCGGACTATAAGTCGCACTGGACTGTAAGTCGCACTTTGACGGGAAATTTATTTAAAAAATCTGAGACCAAGAACATACATCTCACCTTGAAAGGCAACTTAAAATAACAGTGGGTTAGAGAACAGGCTAAATAGCTACATGACGCACAATGAACTGAGTACGTGCCTGCATTATTAACATAAAACCACTGCGTGAGTGGGACTTGGACTTTAAAAGGCTACTGGTAAGCTCAATGCTGGACTCCTTTTTTTAATATGTCACTTTGTATTGGGTTAAAAGAAAAAAAAAATAATTACCGGTAAATGTTCTAAAATGTTATACAAATGTTTGTATTGAAATGATACATATTTGTTAACCTGAAAAAAAGATAATTATTAGTAAAATACTACTTAAATTAAAATAAATTGTATTTAAGTGTGGGAGCACGCAGGTCACAAACACACTTGACAGTATGAAAGTACCACTAAGTACCACTCCGAGCCTGGAGCGCCCTCTTGCAGGTGTCAGTAAAAATAACGAACATGTGAAATTATTTAACAATGTAATTTATTTCAAATATAAGTCGCTCCGGAGTATAAGTCGCACCCCTTGCCAAACTATGAAAAAAAGTGTGACTTATAGTCCAGAAAATACGGTACAAACACCTCAGTACGGTGGCCCTGAAGGGCAAATCACATCAACCAATCGCAATTCAAAAACATATTCAAGATCACGGCGACATTTAAAAAAGTACAACAAATAGTAAAAGCACAGTATTACGGTTAAATCAAAACAAATTACAGAAATCTGAACGTAATTTTAAAAAAAAGGAAACATACAGGAAAACAAAATAATTTCCAGAAATCAAAGTGAAATAAAAAAAAAAATGACACAAAATAAGAAACTGGAAAAGTTGGATGATGGCGTTTGTTCACCTTTTACATCATCCAATCTGAGATATCCCATAATACATACCTTTTTATTTTGTTTAATTTTTTAACATTTTGATTTCCAAAAATTACTTTTGTTTGCCAAATGTTTTTATCCAAATTTTTTTCCAAGATAGTTAAATAAACATAAACTGAAAATAACAAAAGTTCTCAAAAAGAGGAGTGGGTGGATTAAAATCTAAATAATTCCATTCCCTATTCCTACTATATTTTATGCATACATATTTACAACATAAACACAGATTATTATTCACAAAAACACAAAAGAAGTAAAGAAAAAAAAAGGTGCCAAAAAACTTCACATTTCATTTTAATTTCTAAAATGTAAAGTTGCTTTTATTACTTGTTTTGCTTTTTTAATTGTTATATTTGCTTTGATTTGTGGATGTGATTTGGACTTCAGGGCCACCGTACCTTAGGCTGTAGCAAATGATTTATTTTCCCTGTCTTGAGTAAAAAGAAAACCTGCAAAAAATGAAAAATTAACTCTGAATCCGAGACAAAAATTCTCCAAGAAGTATAGCCCCCCCCCACCCCCCTTGCCCCTGCTGCTGGTGCAGGACACTGTTAATTTAGGGGATAGACGCCTACAGCAACCAGTGGGACTCCACTTTGCAAGTGTCACACATGAGACTCAAGCAGCAATTCTGACTCTGTAATCTAATCACCGGCCACTGTAGTAATATCCCACACAGCGCAGGGCCCCCAGGAAACTCTTGGGCATACACGCTATTAATTATGTTAATTCTGTGGCTCACTTAATTGATTACCTTGTTACTTTAGCTAGTTGATAAGGCTCCACTGCACAGAGAGATAATGTCGACACAATGTGAGCGTTACCCCACGGGCCGTTTCAGGGATCTTTCTCGTGACTCAGTCTTTGAAACAGTCAGCATTTTCTGGCTGATGAATTGACGCCAATTTATCTTTTCTTTCCTCATAATAAGGACCCGTGTTTATTAACCATTAGCTGGGCGCCAAAAACACAGCGAGCGTGCGTGAGAGCGCCGCTGACTGCCGCTAACAGATGCATTAATAACATAAAGATAAAGGCGACACAGATACTTGAGAGGAAATTTATTTTTCACATCAGCCAATAATGGTCTCCTGTTATAGCCAATTCAACAGTGATAGATTACAAATAACTTATCTAAGACGGTAGCAAGGAACTGGCTCTCTCACATGGAATAATAAGCAGCGTGCATGCGTCCCTCTGGGTAAAGGTCAGCTGAGCAGAGGCATTTATCAGTGGAATAAATTGATATCAGATTCAGGCTCAGACAGCTGTTATTGGAACACAGCTTCAGGGTGCACATCCTGCTTCTCTCTTCTCATTTCCCTCCGTCTGCTCCTGTTGTCCATTACCTTCCGTCCCCGTCTGACTCGTCCTAGTCTCCTATTCTCCCTACCTAGCTACCTCTTTTTAATGTGTTTTTCCAACCTTTCTTTCTGTCAGTTCTTTGTAAAAAAAAAAAAAAAAAAAAAAAAAAAGACTCTTGCCTGTCTTTTTTTGCCGTCTTGGCTGACTACTTTAGTCTCCATCTCACTCTTATTTCCAACAACTTTGACCTCGTTAGAGTTGGAGAATAAGGTGAGCTGTAAGCTGTAAAAATAGCTTTGGGTGTTGGTTTTGTTTATACCCCCGCCTCCCACAAATAAATCATATTGTATGACATAAATCTGTCGAACTACCCAAATTTCTAGACCATAATTATCTTAAAGTCCCACTCTAATCCCGATCAAGAAGCTTGCCGTAGAAGCTTCTACGACACACCGTTAAAGCTTTTTCCAACACCAAGTTTTTCATACTGATTCACAACAATCTGAATAAAGAAATACTCAGAAATGCAATTTCAAGCTTCATTTTCTTCATATATGTCCTCCTTCATCAGGAAATTGCTACAAACACAAGTTAAAAAACACCAAATATGTGATGCTCATGGATTGTGTTTTTAAAGTGAGACTAGAATGATAATTTTTTTATGTAAATTTGTCCAAAAATTTGGAAACTTAAGTGTAAAACCCAGCAGTTTCCTCCAATTATGCAAGTCTGTTTCTTGAAGTAAGACCACTCATAAATATCAAATCTACTTAAAAGCACTGAAGTAAAAAAAAAAAAAAAAAAAAACTGATTCTGGGGCCACCAAAAAAACAAAAGTAAAATTACGAGATTTAAAGTCATAAACGTACAACTTTAAATCTTGTAATTTAAAAAAAAAAGGTTGGCTGTAAACTGGCAATCAAAATCAGTCGGGGGGGAAAAAACTTGTTTGATCAGCGATCATCCTTGAAATGAAAGATGTTTTCAAGATCAAATAAATAATGAAATAGTCATTAAAGACCCACTCCGACCATAAAAATAGTGTTTTTGGTGTTTTTAACATGTTTTTGTGGCTTTTTTCCTGAAAATATAAGATTCAAATTGCATTCCTAGTAGTAAAATATGATGGGCGGGTCACAAGCTCCCTGCCCCGCCCCTTTTTGCTGCATTAACAGGTGTAGATTTCTGTTGCACCGGTACTGTTCAGCTGGAGGGTGAAGGGCTGTAAGCTAGGGTGTATACAGAAATGATGTCCAAGAAAACGACACAAGTTTTTTTTATTTTGGCTAAAAATGACATAATTATAATTAAAAATAGAAACACTGGATCTGGATCTGAGGATTTGAGGATCTGCAGACAGACCACCACCAAAAAACTCAGAGAACCATCTACTTTTAAACGTTGTGTTCTTTAAACCCAAAGCTTCGAGTTCAAAAGTTTTTCTTTGCATTTCCTGAAAGAGAGAAAACTTTTTGTTTATGTCCCATTATGGCTCGCCAGAATAACGTAGCACCACCCACCTCACAGGCACACCTTGATTTTTTCCACACATCTTCTAAAAGCCAATTACCATCCTCCATCATGCTCCATGGCACCATTAAATGAGCTCATTAAAAACCTTTAGGATTACAAATCAAAGTAATTGCCCATTAGGATTTACCTAATTGTTCAAATCTTCCAGGATCTGATGCTTTCTGGCTCCGTTTGTGGCTCTGCACGGAGCTTCTGGTGCTCCGTCTTGGTGGCGTTGGCGTGATGATTGATGGAGGCGAGCTGAGCAGCCGGGAACAGATTTTCATGTACCCAACAGGGCTGAAGTACGCCGGAACAGACGCTGCGGAACCTCACGGAGAACGTTTGCACTTCCTGCGTTAAGCACAGAGACATTTCACGTGAGCTACTAAAAGAATAGCATAACTTGATGGAGGAATCTCCACAAAGCTACTGATAGTTGTCTTGAAATAGTTTCTAATTGAGAAAAGTTTGGTTCTGGAACTTTTTGTTTTGCACATCATTTTCCTGCTCCGACTCTTGTCCAATACGCTTGTCCAATGTAATCCATGGACACCAGTGAAGATCACAAATCATTTAAGAAAAAAGATTCAGCGCACTGTCTTGTGGGGTCTAGATGACCCAACTCTCAGCATTAACCCTTGTGCTATCCTAGGCACTTTACAAGTTGGGTCATCTAGACCCACTAGACAGTGCTTTGAACCTTTTTTTTTCAACGATTTGTGATCTTCACTGGTTCAATGGATTACATGAAATCTTGTCCACCTTTATCCACCTTTGTTATGGTAGGGAGAACACATCAAAGTAAGGGTGGGGTCATCCAAGACAGCACAAGGGTTACAGTGCCTAGGATAGCACAAGGGTTAAGGGGTCCTGAAATGAGATGTTTCTGTGTGTGGGTGCAAGGGGGAGTTCAGATAGAGCAGATGTGTAATAACACAAGTCATGAGGTCAAGGAAGAGATTTGAAATGAAAAAATATGAAAGAACCTTCAAAAACCTGTGGACGCCAAAGGGGTAGCAGCTGATTGTTTGTAGCAGCTGATTGTTTGTTTTTATTTTGAGGTTCATTCAACCAGGAAGTTTCTTTTTCTTTCAAAAAACGTCCAGAAAGCTATCCGGTATCTGAAAGTATCAGGCACCGCATAGCTTTGAACGGTATCTGGATTACAAAGGGGTCAATGCCTGCTGGCAGGATGTACAACATCTACAGTTTATGAGTCTAAAGCTTTGCTTCGCTTATTCTAAGAACTTTTGATCTAAAAAAAAAAACTAATAATAAAAAGGTTGCGTGTTCAGTCTTTGGTCTAACTGTTGTGCCACGATCTCTGATGTCAGACATGCTGAGGCTGCGACAAACACGGTTGGATTCATCTTCCAGTTTCTCTGTACATCCACAGGTTTGACCCCTGACTCCCGTGGATCGAGGCACTTACTTCCCCATGCATCATTTATGAACTTGGGCTTAAAATAGACCCCTGCAGTGAAAGAGGGCATGGAGAGAGTGCTCCCTTGTACAAAAGTCATTTTCTCTGCTACGACCCCCTCCGACATACACAAAACTAGCCCTAATGCAGAAGCTTGCAAAGCACGAGCCACATCCTTGTCTGGTTCTAAACAAACTCAAAACGATAACTCCGTCTTCCAGTAGTTACTGTAGATGGATTTACTTAAAGTATTATAATGCGCACCGTCAATGAATGGAATTTTCAAACTTATGTCATACATACATTAAGGCTCACCAAACTTTATGGCGCATAAAAGAAAAACAAGAGGAAAAAAAAAAATCGTCAGACTTTATTACAGTAATTCCAGAATTTGTGTGTAGCACGCTACACGTTAGCATTTTCACAACAACCGTAACTCCCAACTTTATTTATAATGTGTAAAAAAACAAACAGACTGATACCGCTAAAAACCAACGTTGCAGGGACTACGCTAACTCCCAACCTTGTTATTAACATGTAGAAAAAAACAGTCTGACACTGCTACACGTTAGCATATTAATAATGCCTGTGGGCTAACTCTCAACCTTGTAGTCGAGATGAAAAAAAAAAAATCAGACTGACACCGCTAAAACAAACTTTACTGTGACCAGCCATGCTAGCGTGGTTACAAAAACAACCAGCCTTATTTGCAACTCGTGAAAAAAAAACATTGACTGAGCACCATGAACCTTTCAAAATTCCTTCAACATTCTAAAGGGCATTGGTTGTTGAAAATAGTTTAAAGAGCCTTTATCATGCTTTTCTTAAGCCGTTCAGAGTAAACTATATTCATATATATAATAATATATTACCTTTGGCACACTAATGGATGATTTTTTTTAATGAATTGTAAATTATTTCGCAATTCATTTTCTTACAAGGAAGTAAGACCTATATACCTTCTGGACTTAGAGACTCTCGTGGTGTGAAGTAATTTTGAGAAATGTTTTTGTTTTTTCCTCTTTTTTTTTTAAGGTTCTATCAATTTGTAGGTAGATGTGATGTTTGGAATCAGGGTTGGGGAAATAAATCTTGACTTCACCCGACACCTTTTTTGGTTAATTTTGTTCAATGTTTATGTTGACATTGTTCAGTGTCGATGCTCATGTATTAAGTTTGTCTCTCACAAGACGACTTCATCTGTGGCCCTGCCTTTCTCTCCATTTAGGTGCTCCCCATTTCATGACGTCATCCTAGAGTCGGCCTCGGCAGCGTGTCTGCGTTTCCCCCACAAAAACTTTTGCAGAGATGGATGTGCATGTAGTTAAAAGAAAAGGTAAAGGTTTTTAACCAAACACCGCTAACTCCAAGGACAATGTGTGTGTGTGTGTTAGCCTGGGGGCGGTGCTGGCAGTGCAGATTCTTCCTGGAAGGGGCGGTTCCTCACTTTGTGATGTCACAATGCGAGAACCTGTTTGTTTTCGTGGACCATGAGGGGCTGGTGCTGAGAGTGCAGGTTTTTAGTGGAATACTCAGAAATGCGTATTCAAATGCCACTTTGGGGTTTTGCTTTCATTAGAGATGAACTTTATGAAACACTTAAGAGCTCAAAAATGTTTATTTGCAAAATATAGACCCTTTAAGGCTTTGAAGTGGGCCTTAAAGTGCGGAAAATACAAACATTTTTTGCTTGTTCTAATTAAATAGTTGGTACTTTCTGAGTTTTTATTAACTTAGCCATAGTTTGTTTTGATTACAGGGGACTAAAAATTAGTGTAATTAATGAAAAATGTGAATAAACTCTTAGTACAAGTTAAAATAAAATGTTTAAATTTGAGCCAAAATTGACAGTGTTGCCTCTTACATAACAAGATAGTATACATACAATTATTGCAAATGAAACCACTCTGACTTCAGAAATTGGCTGTTCCTGTCTCATTCTTTTCACTTTATGTTTCTTAAGGTTAAATAAGGTAAAGCTCACCAAATAAAAGACTTTAATCAAATAAAATCCTGAAATTTAGAAGTCAGTCTGTGAACAAAATCTCTATTCCGCAGGTAATTTTATTGTGCTTCTGACAAAAGGCTGTGATTTATCTGAGCAGGAGCAAACTGCAGAGTCTAAATATAGATTTTAATTACAGTGAGCCAAATGCAGGGTTTTTATTTTTTGTTTTTTTATTGCACCTCCTGTGGTCTGAGTTAAACGTCTTGTTATTCTGTATCTAAATGCCCTTGGGATTAGTTAGGGAGGCACTAGTTTTTCTCAAACACTGTGGCCATTTAAATATCCCAGTAAATCAAATCTTACCACAGGGGGTGGAAACCTATTTTTTCCTTACCTTTCATCACTTTCTCTCTCTCTCTCCCTCTCTCTATACATTAATGGACAAGCCTACAGGCCTGTCTAAATTTAGCAAATGAAGGATGATAGAGATACTTGTTGAGTGGGTTAATTGCGTCTGCAGTGAGTCAGGAATTAGACAAGCCCAGCTACCCAGCGGCAGGCCTGCAGAGGTGATGCCAAACGTCTGGGTTTGACGCTCTGGTGCTGCAGCCTTTAAATCATTCCACCTTAAATACTCAGGAAGTGTGTCTGTCCTCGCTGCACCCAGTCATGCATGGATTCCCTGCAACGTTCTCATCTGCTCCAAGCAGCGCAGTTACACAGCCGTCTGTGTAGAGCATGATTGGCAGAAGAAAAGGTCCTAAAATGCAAATGTCAGTGTATTTGCTGCTTTTAGGGCATTTTAATGCATTATACTTAAAAAGAAAAAATAAAGCTAAAGACACTTTTGATAATAGATCCATATGAGACACTAAAACTATTTGATGCTTCCAAACCTCAACTCATCTTTGACACCTTTTCTCACTTTTTTCTAAATCAGCACAAATGATGGTTTTTGTCTCATTGAGAGCTAGAAATAAGGAAATTATTATGAAAATGAGTCCAAATCAATTTGCTCCAAACTCTTGACAACAGAAAAATGTAATTTAGGACCAAAAGGAGCCCCAAAATTATTCTGTAATGTTTGGTTTAATTAAAAAAAAAAAATCTTATTTTAAAGTTGAATACATTTTGAGCAGTTAGACTGGCATTCATTCTTATTATTTTGGAAACAAAAATGTACATTTATGTTCTATCAGCTAATTGTAGATTTTATGAATGAATGAATGAATGAATGAAGCTCTATTTGTTATACGCAGTAAGGTCAACAATGCAATGAAGTCGTGTGATGAGAAGACACAAAATAGTAGTACTTTGTAAAAAAAAATAAAAAAGAACACACTACAAGCTGCATGTAGAATTAAATACAAAAGCGAATTTAATGTAGAGAAAAACAGGGACGAGGACTTATTACCATGGACCCATTTGTACTAAGATCATATTCTCATTTTGGTCCCATTTTGTTCTAAAATGGGTCATGTCCAATTATTACTCTCTGTACATCCACATTGTAATCATACAAAAACTACAGTTTTGTACATAAAAACTTAAAAAATACAACTATTTGCTTAGGACCAGCAAAAAACAAGCAAACTTAGTATTGGGCTGTATGACTTTCAATTAAAAAAGTAATTTCATCTAAAAGTTAGCTTATGTGGAACTCATTTTCTAGATTTAGATATTTTATTTGTTAGATTTCATGTTGAATGAAATGGACTTGCATCACAGACAGATAATTTGACTACTTTTCTTCTTAAGATCAGCGTTCTTTTCGGCTACCTCTTTCTGCAGTAGAACCTGCATTTCTTGGTTGAACATTCACTGTGTCTCTGCTGCATCTGAACACAGCACACTAACCTCTGGTGTGTCGTGTCCTCCACTGCTGCAGCAACATGGCAGCAGTAATAGAAAGCTATAAAACGGCCCGATATGATGACTAATAACATTTGATTTAAAGTGTGGCAGACAAGCAGCCTCCCTGTCCTTCTAATGGCTAATGCGCATAAAAAATAGAAATGGAAAGGTCTGGGGTAAGTAAAAGTAGTTTATTAGATTGAAAAGGCCAATCATAACTAACTTGATCCTGCTGAGTCCAGCAGAAATAATCTGACGGGTTTTCTCTTCTGCAAAAACACAAAATCCCACCAAGTAGTTTGTCCACTAATATCTTATTACATTCTATTTCAAACATAACAAATTTTAACTTTGCAGTGAGATTTAAAGTCCCACTTAAATCATCATTGATCTATTTTTAAAGCGTTCCCAGTGTGTTTTTTTTTTTTTTTTTTTTTTAGTAGAAAAGAAAAGTCTGTGTCGTTTTTTAGATCATAGTTTCTGCAGAGCGGCAGTAGTTCAACAGAGTTGTGGGCGGGATCGATGGCATATAGCAACATCGCCCCCCCTTCCCATCATAATCGTTAACAGGTCTCTCTTTACATGGTAGCTTACAGCCCCTCCCACTTTTCATCAGAGTGGGTCTTAATGAATCCAGACTGTTTCCTTGTTATTTACCCTTTAAGAAAATCTTATTCCATGGAATATCTCTAACCCAAAAACCTTTTTGGACTTTATTTTATTTTTAAGTTAAAATTTTTATTCGTCTTATTACAAGAAACATACATGATTGTTTGGAGAAGCTGAGATTTTTATGACTCATTTATTATTTTTTAGGAGAAATTTAGGTTAAATGTGTAATTCAAGTCTCACTGGGATAATTATGGTGAAAATAAGAAAAGTTGGACTGTTTTTGTGTTTAAAATAAATTCTGAGCAGAAATATGTATAAATATAACTACTTTAAAGATGACAAAACTGTAAAGTTAAGACCTAAATTTCGATTTTTCAGAGCAGAAGAACTAAATATGAGTGTTTAGTGTTAAAGTGAAGATTTTATTAGAACCTACTGACAAATTCTACTAGTTCCACTGGAATTTTTTTTTATATATAACAAGGGGAAAACTTATTGTATTCTATATTTGTGTCAACATTTTTAATCAAGTGTTCAGATCACATTTTAATGTGAAAACTAAAATAAGCTGTGTGTGATTTTTCTTTTTTTTTGCAGGTGGCAGTAAACAGCACAAAGGCAGAGAAAGGATGCAAACAAAACAAAAAAAAACGAGTGGGAATCATCTCACAAGAGTCGCACTAAATGCTTAATATATGCACAAAACACACACGAACCAAACAGGAGCTATTTCCAGAGCTGAGCAATTGCCCGTAGAGTAGCTGAACAGGAGCGGACCGCACCACCACGAGTGGCGAGGAATACTAATAGGCCGACAAATAGGTCAGGGGGAGCTAAATGAGAACTAACTAGGCCTAGCTTATTATGAAGTAACCAAGTTTGCACCAATCAGGCTCCAGGGCCACCGAGGCCAAAGCTCTGACTGGTTGTTGGCAGCTAATTAGCTTGTTGTGGTGTCAGTTTCATGCAAGTGGGTCAGTGGGAGAGGACAGCAGGGGGATCGAGAGCAGTTTCTCTGCACAGGAAAAAAACAGACAGATGTCCGGAGTGACCCTGTCTGTTTTCTCTGTTTTCTTTTTTTAAGTAGACCAGGGGTCACAGCCACCAAAAATGTAAACTACTGTTTTTGGACTCAGGAAAAAGGCAAAAAAAAATGTATTTATAGTATTTAAAACAAGCTAATATGTCATGTTGCCTTACAGGAAAAAAAAAAACTACTTTCTATTTTATGAAGGCAACTTGTGAACAGACGTCTCTGTTCAGATCCCACCGTCATCCAACATTAGCTGGGATAGGCTCCAGCAACCCCTGTGACCCTGACAGAGATTAAGCAGGATGGTGTACACACAGGCAATACAAAAAAAGGATGCAGTTGCTACTTTGTGGTTTCAAATCATCAGAAACACTTTAGAAATAATTTGCTTGAAATACAAAATACCTGCATAAAACGACACCACAAAAATGTACAATTAGTTTAAATATAACTACATGTGGGACCTCCAAGAATCCTCTAATTTTTTCTTTTATTTTTGAAAATAAAATGCTTCTTGTCATAGTTTCTGTACGTAAGTTCCAATTATTAAATTAATATACTATAAGAATGCTAAGATAGCTGGATAAATAGATAAATTAATTAAGATAGATAGCTACGATAGCTAGATAGATAGCCAAGTAGATATATAGCTAAGATAGATAGCCGAGTTACTAAAGATAGATGGCAGAGTAAGCAAAGATAGATAGCTAAGATAGCGTAATAAATAACTAAGATACTTACTATAGCTAGCTAGCTATAATAGATAGTTATATAGCGTATTTTGTAGGTCACTCTATGCTAGCTTGGTGCGCACGCCAAGTTGGACGCCATAGTAGATAGGCCGTGATGCCGGCTCACTGGTAGGTTACAATTACACAAACAGAGCTGGAATAACTAGTTAACTAAGGTAGATAGCTAAATTAGTTAAGATAGATAGCCAAGTTAGCTAAGCTAAGATAGCTAGATGGTCACATGGACTGAGTTAAATAGGCTACAGTCGCTACGTTAGCTTGTTGCTACGCAGTTGGACGCCTCATTATAAAGGCCGAGATGTCGACTCACTGGTGTGTTACAATTACACAAACAGAGCTTGAAAAACAAGGATGTAACTTTCCACAAGTATATTATTATTGTGAGCTAATAAAGGAGAACTTCTAAACCTTTTAGGTAGATCCGAGTGAGTTTATGCTAATCTTGTAACCTATTCAAAGTCAATGGTAGCATTAGACCTTGCACTACTTCCTATCTTTTTTGGAGGAAGAATTGAAGCACATTACTGAGCAAAAAAAAACAAAAAAAAAAAAAAAGTGTTTTATAAATAATAAGAAAGTGTATTAGTCACTTAAAAACAAGAAATTACAACTAATTTCTTTAAAACTACTAAAAGATGCATTAAAAGTTTTTTGTTTTTCTTAAAAAGTGTTATAATGGTCAAAACAAATGTAATATGATTAAATATGAATAAGATGAGGAGTCAGGTGGCTTCTGTGCTTATACTGCCCTCTCCTGGTGAGGCGCTGCATGTGTTGTGTACAGACAGCGCTCCGACGCAGGACTGTACAGCAGTGCATAACATTTGCTCTGCTGCTTAATCAAGCAGATAATGAGCAATAAGACTGGAGGCTGTTGGTGTGAGTGTTTCTGTCCAAACCCAGAGGGGGGGGGGGGGGGTGTTCCACACAAACATTGATGTCAGACAAACAGATCAATGACCATTAAAAGGTCAAGGGCAAGATGATGAGAGACGTCGCCTGTACGCATTGATACATTCCGACCGTGGCGACGCATTACAAAATGAATTTAAAAAAAAAAAGAAAAATCCAACAGGCGGCAGCCCAAATGAAAGGGATTAATTAACTAATCAGGCTTAATCTGTCATAATTAATTCCATAGGAGCGAGTGTGATGAGAGCGAGTCTCTGATAGCAGATAAATTATTCAACATGAAGAGGAGGTGGACCTCAGGATAAATGAGCCTGGGAGATCGGAGCAGAAGTCACAGGCTCGGGCTAATTACAGACTTTTCTTGGAAACAAGCGCAGGTTAGTCGGCTCCACCTGCAGGGGAAGGCGGAGCTAATCAACTCAACGGTCCATGCAGCGGCTGAAATATACAAAGCATTTTAGACGTGTCCAACTTTTGACCTTTTTTAATTTTCTCTTACATTTTAGCATGATTTATGCAGGAGAAGAAAAAAAAACCGATGAAAAATCCCTTTAAACTCCTAAATATTAGGAAATATTTGCTTTGGCGTCTGAAACATTTTAAATCGGTTCTCTGATTTTCCAGCCCAGCTTACAGAGACTGAATGGGGTCAGCAGGAGGTCACTGATGGTCTTTGCAACACGAAGCACAAATATATTCAAATCCACTGGAGTGAGAGTGGATATAAAAGCGCCGTTCTGCAGGATCGGCGGCTTTCATTCAGGGCCTAAAAGAAGGTTTCTCTGCAGAGCGGACAGGTGGACTTGTTGCTGGACGTGAACCACTTGTACTGTGGACAGAGAAGACATTCAGGAGGTCAGCAGGAGTTCAGGGAAGTGTTGTGGTGGAGGCGACGCGGCGGTGACCCTCACCAGACACGCAGAGTGGAATTTCTTCTTGCAGGTGCGGCAGGCCTTCTTAGGCAGCGAGTAGTTGGAGCCGTGGATGACGGAGAAGCAGATCATGCAGTCCTCTATTCCCTCGAAGCGCTTGTCCACGTTGTTCTTCCACAGAGCCAGGCCCTCCATGATGCTGCCGTTCTGCACAGAAAATAAAAAAAAAAAAAAAAAAAAAAAGCATTCCCAGTGGTCTTTTAATTAGGATGTTGCCGTTTTTATAGACTAAACTGACTGAGAGCTCTCTGTGCGTTCACACCCAACTCCATCGGTGCACCACGGCCGTCCAGTTTCTACGTTTAACAGAACGGTAGGAGCGTGGAACAGATGCAGGGTCATTCTGAGTGCTGGAGCGAGGCGGGATTCTCTAGAGCAGGGGTGTCAAACATACGGCCCGCCAGATGGTTCAATCCGGCCCGGTCATGAAGAGTAAAAATTATAAGGATGTTTAAAAAAAAAAAAAAACAAGCACGTTTCTAGTCCATTCTTGTGGCGAGTTATGATTTTTTTAAAGAAATAACCGAAATGTGCAATTCCGCCACTAGGGGGAGCAAAGGAAAAGCAAAAACAGGTGAAACAGCATTTCTCTGCCAAAAGCGAAACGTAACAGCTCTGCGTCTGGGTGCGATGCAGTTTGGCTCCTCGTGAGCCTCACTGCTGTTACATTACCATAACAATGGATGCTTGGCATGTCATCAACAGGTGCTCAAAGAATACAACATTCAGCACCACAATGAGACTCTCCATAAAGAAAAGTTTCACCATTTACAGTTAAGAAAAGAGAAGATTTACCAACTATTAGCTGGACTGAAGAACAACCGTCTGCATTTACTGCGGCCGTGACGTCAGTGATGGAGCAGAGACAGACACCTGATTGAAAAAACGTTGGAGCAAACATCCAAACCATTTTCGGATGGTGAACTTATTGAAAAAGGCTGAAGGCTGCAGAAGTCTTGTGCCCCAAAAAGCAGTCGACAACATCTCTGAGGAGACTTGGGTGCCAAATGAAGGGATCCAGTCATTTAGTGTATTTTTGGTCACCATTGATGAAAGCATCCATACAGATATTGTCCAACTGTACATATTTATTAGAGGCGTTGAGGAGACGTCACAGCGGAGTTTCTTGAGTTGATGGACACAACACCAGCTGATGACACAGTCAGCTCTCTAGTTACAGCACTGGACAATGTTGGAGTGAACTGGTCATGTTGTCAGTTTGGTCACTGATGGCCCCCCCCCATCAAAGGTCAGGAAGAAGGCAGGTGTTGCCACAAAATTCAGGCAGAAACCAGGAAAAGATTCTTGGACATTTCATTGTGTTTTGCACACTTGAATGACAATAAATGTGTTTCTGCACAAGATCTGAATCCTGATATTGATGGTCTGGTGACGTTTTAGGAGAGAAAGGAGGTTAACTCCAAATTCTTCTGTTCACAAATGTTTGCAAGTTTAATTTAGTTTAATTTTTCATTGATTTGCACATTTACATTTTAGGAGAGGGTGTTTCCTTTTTTTCCATAGACCCTCTTGTGTTTATTATCGGGATTGCTTCAGTGTCAGATGTAAAAATTTCAGTCTGTATAAAACTGAATAAACCGATTTTTTTAAGTGAAATGCATTTAATTTGAGATCCATTGGCCTCTGTGAATGAATGTGTAATAAAAAGTGATTAGGCTACCAAAAAAAAACCAAAGGTGTTTTTTGCTTTTCTGTTACTGGGATCATAGGGGTTGAATGTGGCCCCCTAACCAAAATGAGTTTGACACCCCCTGCTCTACAGGCAGCGCGTTTCAGTTGTGGCGTTTTGTCTCCAGAGTTGAAAATCTTTTCTCTCGTCAACCAATGAACTGACCCGTGACGTAATGATCAGTGGGTGGAGTGAAAACAACAAATTGGAGGAGAACTGGATGGTTCTCCTGAACGTTATGCTACTTTTCCTATTTGCATCAAGGCAATAATAAATAGATCCTCTCATTTTACTATTGATTTTTTTTTTCGGTAGAGCTCCTCGAAAAGAAACTAATTATTAGTTGCGTCCAAATTCCTTCACTACTCACTACATAGTTTTAGTTGTAGCACTGTCTGAATCCACAAGTCAAGGGCCCTAGAAATTTCCCAGAAGTCTCAGCGCAAAACCAGTGTGCATCGATGCTCCCCAGACTGGCAGATATAGACCACAATGCATTGCGTCTGGACACTTTTTTGCCAAAACATTGTATTTAAATGTATTTTTTAATAAACATCAGGTCACATCAGTGAGATTTCCACTTCGTGACGTCATATTTGCCATTTGAAAAAAAAAAAAAAAAAGTAATGAGCTTGATGTTCGAATTGCTTTTAAAATCCAGGGCACTATGTAAATCCAACAACATCCCAGTCTTCCACTATGTAGCAATGAGGCTAGCAAAGCTCCTCCCACATGTGACTTTGTGTCCGGAGCCTCAGATTTATGAGGTTACCTTTAGATAAACATCTAACAGTACGGCTGATGTAGAAATCGTGTTTGGTGTGTTTTGAATCGGTGTTTGAATTTGGAAAAAAATGGGGAAAAGTCAGAGTTGCTACAGTGGTCCAAAAAAAAAGAAAAAAAAGAAGTGAATTCCAACAACAAATGAGATGAAGTTTTAAACTCTGTATAGGTCAAACTTTGGAAAAGTAGAAGATAAAAGTCTCACATTAAGGTGTCTATTCAAATGTCTTTTTCAAACAGTTTTCATAGTATTTGGAGAGAATAAAAGTGCTTTCCATACCTGATGCGTCAGGTAGGTGCTGAGCTGCAGCATCCAGTTCCTCCACTGCTGCACGGCCACGCCCACACGCCGCCCGCTGTCCACGGCGATGGAGCCCAGAGGGTAGTTCTGCGGCAGCTGGATCACCAACTCGATGAAGATGTCGTCCACCGAATAGGTGGCGATGACTTCTCGGGCTGCTTGGCGAGCTTTCACCTGAGAGGAACGGGATTGGTGCAAAAAGGTCACCAGCTGAATCCAGGATGGAAAACTCAATCCGGGATCACCGCGAAATGACATTTGAGGCTTTCGCCACAATGTTTGAGCTCCAACGCAACCTGATGTCTGCGGTCCTCGGTGAACTTACAGTCATGCTGTCGAACATCTGCGTGCTGCTCTGGACCGAGGAGATCTCCTGGGCGGAGAGCACCGGACTGGCGTATTTGATGGTGAACCTCTCCACGGCTGTGCTCACTTTCTTCTCCTGGCTGTTCCACCACAGCCGCACCATGGCGGGCAGGTCCTGCACCGTGCTGTAGTACACGCCGCACGCCAGGTGGGGGAGCTCCCACTCAAAACCTTCCCTTTCTGTAGTCGGAGGGAAAGGACGGAGGCTCAGCTTAAAGAAAAGAGAGGGTTTGCGGGAAAACGGCGTGCGGGTTTAGCTTACGGTCCACTTGAAGCGTCAGGCTTTCGGTGAAAAAGGTTTTGGCGTCCTTCGTCTCCGACCCCTGACCCGGGTACACCGGGTTCTCCGGCATCAGTTTGAAGAGATGAAGGAGGAGCTTTTTCAGAGAGCCGCTTCGCTTGAGGTACTGAGCGTAATGGGCGCGCAGCTGGAGACAAACAAGAGCGGCGTTCACACAAGAGTGGCGTTCACACAAGAGTGGCGTTCAAACGAGACTGGCGTTCACACGAGAGTGGCGTTCAAACGAGAGCGGTGTTCAAACGACAGCAGCATTCAAACGAGAGCGGCGTTCAAACGACAGCGGCGTTCAAACGAGAGCGGCGTTCACACGAGAGCGGCGTTCAAACGAGAGCGGCGTTCAAACGAGAGCGGCGTTCACACGAGAGCGGCGTTCAAACGACAGCGGCGTTCACACGAGAGCGGCGTTCACACGAGAGCGGCGTTCAAACGAGAGCGGCGTTCAAACGAGAGCGGCGTTCAAACGAGAGCGGCGTTCAAACGAGAGCGGCGTTCAAACGAGAGCGGCGTTCAAACGAGAGCGGCGTTCACACGAGAGCGGCGTTCAAACGAGAGCGGCGTTCAAACGAGAGCGGCGTTCAAACGAGAGCAGCGTTCAAACGAGAGCGGCGTTCAAACGAGAGCGGCGTTCACACGAGAGCGGCGTTCACACGAGAGCGGCGTTCACACGAGAGCGGCGTTCAAACGAGAGCGGCGTTCACACGAGACTGGCGTTCACACGAGAGTGGCGTTCACACGAGAGCGACGTTCAAACGAGAGCGGCGTTCAAACGAGAGCGGCGTTCACACGAGAGTGGCGTTCACACGAGAGCGACGTTCAAACGAGAGCGGCGTTCAAACGAGAGCGGCGTTCACACGAGACTGGCGTTCACACGAGAGTGGCGTTCACACGAGAGTGGCGTTTACATGAGAGTGGCGTTCACACGAGAGTGGCGTTCACACGAGAGTGGCGTTCACACGAGAGTGGCGTTCACACGAGAGTGGCGTTCACATGAGAGTGGCGTTCACATGAGACTGGCGTTCAAACGAGAGCGGCGTTCAAACGAGAGCGGCGTTCACACGAGACTGGCGTTCACACGAGAGTGGCGTTCACACGAGAGCGACGTTCAAACGAGAGCGGCGTTCAAACGAGAACGGCGTTCACACGAGACTGGCGTTCACACGAGAGCGACGTTCAAACGAGAGCGGCGTTCACACGAGAGTGGCGTTCACACGAGAGCGACGTTCAAACGAGAGTGGCGTTCACACGAGAGCGACGTTCAAACGAGAGCGACGTTCAAACGAGAGCGGCGTTCACACGAGAGTGGCGTTCACACGAGAGTGGCGTTCACACGAGAGCGACGTTCAAACGAGAGCGGCGTTCAAACGAGAGCGGCGTTCACACGAGACTGGCGTTCACACGAGAGTGGCGTTCACACGAGAGTGGCGTTCAAACGAGAGCGGCGTTCAAACGAGAGCGGCGTTCACACGAGACTGGCGTTCACACGAGACTGGCGTTCACACGAGAGTGGCGTTCACACGAGAGCGACGTTCAAACGAGAGCGGCGTTCAAACGAGAGCGGCGTTCACACGAGAGTGGCGTTCACACGAGAGTGGCGTTCAAACGAGAGTGGCGTTTACTTGAGAGTGGCGTTCACACGAGAGTGGCGTTCACACGAGAGTGGCGTTCACACGAGAGCGGCGTTCACACGAGACTGGCGTTCACACGAGAGTGGCGTTCAAACGACAGCGACGTTCAAACGACAGCGGCGTTCAAACGAGAGCGGCGTTCAAACGAGAGCGGCGTTCAAACGAGAGTGGCGTTCACATGAGAGTGGCGTTCACACGAGAGTGGCGTTCACACGAGACTGGCGTTCACACGAGACTGGCGTTCAAACGAGAGCGGCGTTCAAACGAGAGCGGCGTTCAAACGAGACTGGCGTTCACACGAGAGTGGCGTTCACACGAGAGCGACGTTCAAACGAGAGCGGCGTTCAAACGAGAGCGGCGTTCACACGAGAGTGGCGTTCACACGAGAGTGGCGTTCACACGAGAGTGGCGTTCACACGAGAGTGGCTTTCACACGAGAGTGGCGTTCACACGAGAGTGGCGTTCACACGAGAGTGGCGTTCACACGAGAGTGGCGTTCACACGAGAGTGGCGTTTGTTTAGCGCTTCAGTGTCCGTGTTCGCCACCGACAGAAAGAGGCTCGGTGGGAAATGTTAAAGCGGTGTAAATCTGATGAATGTCGCTCCAGGATTTTTTTTTCACAGCTCTAATCCGATATGAAAGACTTGGTGTCATAGAATTCCAGTCGGACACAAACCACAATTATTGATTTTTCCTCCATGATCAATTTTCAAACAGTTGGTATTTCTGTGAACTAAAAAGGGCATCATCCAAGTCACGTGATCAGCAACTTAAGTCACATGAGCGGCGTCCTGAGAGGCCCGTTTACGCGGGTTTCCAGACTCTTTATTGGTTTCTTGTCAAAGCTTAACCTGGTAAAACTTAAAGGTGCGTTCCATTGTGACACATTTTTCACGTAGAGCCTAAAAACGGTCGTAGATATTTGCCACGGATGAACCAAGAGTTTTAAACACAGAAGCTCGGAGCGGGCATTTACATCAACTTTTCATGGAAAGTGGTTACCGCCCCTGTTGCCGCGGGCGACGTGAAAGAAGCTGAACAGTCACTCACATGGGAGGGGGAGGCCTTAAAGAACGTCAGAAGCAGCTTCCACGCCAGCAGGTACCCCAGGATGCAGGAGTACTCCACACTGAGCGGCTGCACCACGGCAAACTCCCCCACCTGGACCCCCGCCAGGATGTTCTCACACAGCTCCTCGCAGGTGGACAGGACGGCCATGAGGGACGCCGGAGGGGACCTGCGGCGAGGGCAACAGTGAGAGGACGCAAATCTGAACAGATGGGGCCGCGTCGGCGCTCACTCACAGGCACGGCTCGTCTCCGTCGTCGTCGTCCGACTTGGTGGCGTCTCCGTCTCCGTCACACTCGGGCAGCTGAGGCATCACCCTGCAGCGACGACCAACGGGAACGATTGTTTAGAAAGCGTCATCATCAAAGCCAAAGTGATGACATCATCCTGTTCAGATTTCCATCCGAACTGATGATGTTTGGTGTCGGATATTCCTGTGACTCTTTGCACCCCTAGTTTGACCAGTTTTAAAACATAAATAGGCTTTTTTATTTTTATTTACCGAAAAAGGGGCGGGGTCCGTGAATTTGAAGCGGTGTGAACGCAGCATTACACCGGGATTTCTTCAGAAACATCGCATTTCTATCCCAAAAGTGCGACTCCGGAGTAACTTTTTTATTTTTCTTCTTTATTATGCTTTTTTTTTTTTTGGTTCGACTTATCCTCTGAAAAATACAGTACTAATACTTGTAACGTCAGAGATTCACAATCTTTTTAACATTTGCAAAAGTAGAGTAAAATACACTTCAGGCGATGTGTTTATCGTTCTAAAACTGCAGAATTATTTTAATTATATAAACTAAACCAGTGTTTTTCAACCAGTGTGCCGTGGGAAATTGCCCTCACTAACTGATCTACAAACATTTTCCATCTCCAGGATTTCAGCTCTGTGTTCATCCAAACAAACCTTGATAAAACACTGAGTAGTTAGGAATATGAAAGATCATAAAATACTTTTTTCTTTGTGTTTATTTGATTCTATTAAAGACATTTTGATAAGAATGACGGTAACGCGATTTAGCTGCAACTAAAGCTGTTTGCGGCAAAGTCCCGCCCCTTTAACTGTCTCCACCAATCATTCTTGAAGGCTGAATCACATGTCATCAGTCTGACCAATCAGAAGTGGTTAAAGTCTTAACTTCCTTGTTCAAATTTACCTCGTAATGTCGCTCAGTTCCAACAAAAATACCAGCTAAAGCTCGTCTTTAGCGGTGTAGCTTTCCACAGAATCCGGGATCAGACCGTGGAACAAGAGAACAAAACAATGAAGCTCAGAGACGCTGGTCTTTCTGCCCTTTTGCAGCAGTTTTCACACTACATCCCCCATGATGCATTGGGTTAAAGCGACAGCGCCTCAGTGCACAATGAGTCGTCCTTGTTAAACGTCGTGAAACCACAACGAACACACATCAAACTGATTTTTAATTTTCTAATTTAACTTTTATTTCATCTTTTAGAAAAATCAGCTGTAACTTCCTGCTTTTTCTGCCACAATTATCACCCAAATGCAGGTGAGATTGTGTGTGGGTGTCTGGCCGTCAATACAGACAATGAATTTCTGCTTTTTTTTTTTTTTTGGATGCTGGTGTGCCGCGGGATTTTTGTCAAGGTTAAAGTGTGCCGCGGCTCAAAAAAAGGTTGAAAAACTCTGAACTAAACAAACCAGATGTGCTGCTGTCGGGTCAATAAATCGTCTAAAAACTACTGAATTGTATTTTGTCGATGAAAAAAAAAAAATGTGACTGTTGTTCAGTTTAGTGAAATAACTTCTAAACAGCGATTTTGTTATATAGTCGACATTACAAAGAAATATACATTTTGGTTGGTAATTAATTCATCGCAATTAATTACAGACGAACCCGCTTGATATTTTATTTTATCGGGTTAATCTCGGCAATGTGCCTCTTAGCTGAGGTGCACCTTCTCTCTGAACTGATGCTTTATTTAACCCGATCGGGGGGTCGGAGGTCGGTGCGGCGAGTTGTCAAGGTAACGTGCCATAAACAGATAAAAAACAATTAATCCACTTTTTCTTTTTTTTTTTTTTTTTTTTACAAAAGCGCTCCAAATCGAAAAAATTAAAAGGAAAAAAAAGTCTTGTGACCATGGTATCAGCCTGATAATGGCCTTAAAAGGCCATTTTCCCTGATATAAGCCACACCCAGCAGCCAATCAGAATCGAGTATTCCCCCTGGACTATGGTATAAAAACAGTGTCTTTTTTTTTAACACAGAGGCGGGTCACAGGTCTGACACTGTCATCATGTGACCTTTCAAAAAAAAAAGGAAAAACATCTGAACGTTTCTTCTGGTGCACTTCTGACCTTATGTGAAAGTTAAAAAAAAAAAATGATTTCAGCTGGCTGGAATCTGCTCACAGCTGGAGGCGTGTCTGACTACTCTGTCTTTGAACTGCTCGCCTCCCGCGACGGCGGCAAACGGGCGGGGTGGGGGACTGTCTCCGTGAACCACAGAGTTTCCGCAATTTTTTTTAGTCAGGCAAAACGCTGGCGCTCATTGTTCCTAGAAAAATCCTGCTGCTCCCCATCCCCAAAATAAAACAATGATTGTTTCTCCTCGTTATTGGATTTCTGAAAGCTGACAGACAGCTCCGCCCCTCCTCTCACACTCTGATCTTCTTTGTTAAACGGTCGCTTTTTGTCCAGAAAGCACAAATATTTGCCGTATTCTCTCTTTCATTCAAAAAAAAACAAAAAAAAAACCTTCAATGACAGAATATAGAGGTTTCTTTTAGACGTGGCTGATCTCACAGCCGCTCCACAGGACGTCGGTCGGTTCCAGACGGTTAAATTAGAGAACTCTGGACCGGATGTTTGTCTTTGTTTCTCTTTTCTAAATTGTTCGAGACAAAAGAAAAAACCAGTTGGTGGTGTAAAAGTAGAAGCTGGAAGTCTGTTATTACAACAAAACGTACTAAAGCCAAGTCTCGTTCTGGATTATGATCTTTTACTGCGACACAATGTCCTAAATTTAAATGAAAAGACCTCAAAATGAGGCTTTTCAAAGCAATTATTTCGGTGACATCATATGTCTGCCAGCATGGCTGAGAAGCCTGTCAGCTTTCTGTAATCCCTTCAGCTTTCACCGATTCATCGCACAGGCGGATCGGCGGAGATTTTTACGCCGGATGCCCTTCCTGACACAACCCCTGCATGTTATCCTGGGGGGCTGCGGACCGGCACAGGGGGACCCAGGACCACACGCAGCCAACTGAGCCGTCCAGCTGCTAATATGTACCAGAACACACCTGCAAAGTTGTTTTAATACTAAAAATGAAAACCAAGAAGAAGATCGTTTCTGAAACCTTTCTGTTGGAAACTCTGTCAGCTCAGACTGTGAGTCTTTTCTAGTTGCTGCAGAGACGCGTTTGTCTTTTGGTCAAACGCGGCCCTGCAGGAGCCTTACTTGTCCAGCAGGTGGTGCACGGTGACCTGCAGAGGTCGGGCCTTGAACAGCAGCAGGGGGCACAGAGTGTTGAGGAGCGTCTGCAGAGTCTCGGGCAGGTTCGTCTTCTGGTCGGCGATGAAGCGAGGCGGCAGCGAGCTTTGGAGCAGCTGCTGCAGCGGCGTGTGCGTCAGAGCCGATCCCACAGACTGCAGGGCGGCCGTCGGGAACGCCGGGTCGTCCGGTTCAGGGAAGGCCTCTGAACGAACAGGAAAGCGGTCACAGTGCTGCTGTTGAAGTCCCCCATCCGGAGAGCTTCAAAGCTGACGGCACCAACCGGTGATCTTGACGCCGAGAGGCAACAGCAGGCTGTAGATTCCATCCACGAAGAAATCCGTCCACTCGGCCGCCACGTCAGGCGGTAACCTCTGCAGCACGTCTGACGGGGCGCAGGCGAAGAACTGGCTGAGCTGCACGACGAGGGCAGCGCTCTGGCACACAAACAGCTGCACCCAGGGGTTCCACAGGCTGCCGGCGCTCTCGCTGCACGTCTGGGAACGACAAAAGCAGACGTGGGAGACGCCCACCACGCCCAGGTCCTCCAGGATGAGGGCAGGATGTGAGACGTTACCTCCAGCCAGGCTAACAGCGAGCACAGCACAAAGTCCCACTGGCCGCCACCCAGAAGTGTTGGGTGGAGGCCCAGCAGCCAGGACAGGAAGCGCATGATTTCCACAGCCAGGTTCACGCGCTCGCAGGCCGTGTCCGCCAGATCACTGAGGAAAAAAAAACACGACAGGAAGGTGTCAAGCTCACAGCCGTTAGTTTAGCCGAAATCCGAAAAGCTGGGTGGTTATTTAGGACATAGTTTCTGCAGAACAGCAGTTCTTCATCAGAAATTCACCTCTGAGCTGTGGGCGGGACAACCCCGCCCCCTCTTTCCCTCTGTGTTGCTGAGAGCTCTCCGTTTACACCCTTCTCCTCTAGCTTATCTCCAAGCGGGGCAAAAAAAAATGGCGAGCGATAGTGGAACCATCCAGCTTTACAGTTTGGAGCCAGATGCCAGCTCAGGCGGGAAAACCAAAGACGTGCACGGATCTGGTGGTCAGAATAGATGCGCCTGTTGTGGGCGTGGCCCGCCTCTAATGTGGCGTACAGTAGTGATAGTTCTCAAAGCGTGGGTACATCAAAGGAGGGACGACCCAGGCGGCGCCAACAGCAGAGGCCGTTTTGGAGCGTAAATGACGCCGCCGTGGCCTCTGTCACTTTATGTCGCTCGTGTCCCGATTTGGCTCAAAGCCCCACCCCCACACCAAACCAGGCTCAACTTCCAAAAACGGAAAGTTTGAAATGAAATTGAAGATTTTAAGTAAAGAGAGAGAAAGAAACCAAACTTCAAAGCTGCGTTCACGCATAGCTACGCTAGTTTGCATGACCGTTATTGGGCTCTACATAAAAATCTGCAGCCATTGGACGCACGCTACAAGTGAGACTTTGACCAATCAGGGAGCCCGATTTGGAAGTGACATATGGATGGATGGCGTCCCCTTTAAGAAGTGACAACCGTTTGCAGATGGATCGCAGAGGAGAAAATATGAATCAACTAAATTAATAATTGCACTTTCATGTCTAGCCCCTCCCTGCTTGTCCAGTGTGAACACCATAGAAAAGTGCACATCTAGCGTGTTCTTGAACACGTGTCGCATGTCTCGGTGTGTCCGTAGCTTTACAAATCAACTTTTTTTTCCATATACTAACAGTTTGAGGTTTATAGTTTTTTTTTTCTAGTTTTCAGTAATTCTTTAAATTTAAAACATATATTTTTTTTTAATTTTTAAAATAATTTTTTAAGTTTTTATTTGTGTTCCTTCAAGTTTAAAACTGTTTTTTTTTTCATCCATAAAGTGCGTTTTGTGATCACTTGTTAAATATCTGCACTGTAAGACACCAGGGCGGGGCCTATGTGGCGTGCGGGGCGGGGCCAAAAACATCCACATTACCAGCTGAGCAGAAACCAGTCCTCCCTGCTGTTCCTCCACTCCATCACTGTGGCCAGCACCGCCTTCACGATGTCCTCCTCCACCGCTGCGTCTGCATGTAGGCAGCAGAGCAGCACCGCCAGACACCCGTGCACATCTGTAACACAAGTCCAGATGTGTCCGTCTGCCTGTATCCCCTCCCCCAGCAATGACCCCTGTGATTGTTTGGCGGCGGCGGCGGCGGCTCACCGTCGTTCTCTTGCCAGTTGATCAACCCCGCGGTGGCCAGCGCGATGAGAGTCTCTCTGTGCTCGTCGGTCATCGCCGGGACGATCACTTGGAGCGTGCTCAGTGTGCTTTTGGACACTGGGAACAGACTGTTTGTGGGGGAAAGTTTCAGTTTTCAGAAACGCCCGTTTTTTTGTCCGACATCAGACCACCGCCGCTGCTAAAACCGCTGACCTGTCGGCGCTGCCGTACAACCTCCTGACAGCTGCAACGCAACTTCCCGTTCGATTGTTGGTGGACAGGAAGTTCTGGAGAGTCAGAGACCAAAGACCCCCGTCCTGCAGAGACCTTTGAGAGACAAGACGACGTCAGGAGGATGATTTTATCTTGGCTTGGGCAAAGATAGGCAGGCGGATCTTACTTTGAATAAAGTCTTTCCAGTAACGGTTGAACAGGAAGTTCAAGTCCGTCTGACAGCCCCCATTCTGTCAGGAGGGTGTGAAAGGACGACACTAGGGCGGGGCTAAACTTGAACTCTCTGCACCATTGCAGCGCGTACAGCAGCTCTGAAACTGAAGACGAGCAGCACTGAGGCATTTCTCCTACAGTTCCAGCTTTTATTTTGAAGGTTTCAGCAAGGAGCGAAGCGGGGCTTTAGGCCCAACATTGCCAGGGTCACGTCCTCCACTTGTTTTTAACAGACGAATAAAGTAGTTTCACTTTTTAAAAACATTGATTTATTTTAGTGCGCTTTTTTTTCTACTTTATTTTCTTTTTTACTTTGTTTCCTTTTATAAGATTTTTTTTTACTTTAATTTTTTTCGCCTTCAATTTTTGTACTTCATATCTTTTTACTTTGATTTTTTTTTTCTTTCATGTCTATGGGCTCCACACATAAACGGTTTATGACACAAAAGTACAAACTCCTTTAACTGAGGATGAAATTTAAAAGACCCACTTTGATGAAAGCTGAGCTCAAGGATTTATTTTCCCTTTTCCTACTGTGTCTTTGTTAAACTTTTATTTTGTCTCTCAGTCTTTACTATCTAACATGAACACTTAAACACAGATGTCACCACTTCAATCTTCAACCGTTCTCTGTGATGAAGATCTATAGCAGCCAACAGCAAAAATGTCTCCGCTCTGGACGAGACACAGAAAAATAAAAACATCTGTGGAGTACCTGCAGATGTCAGGTGCTGCAGAGGCAGAGAAGACTCCGCCTCCTCGTGGTCAGCGGACACAGCCGCCGCCGTCTGAGCCACCCTCCCTAAGAGTGCGCAGACGCAGAGGTGCGATGGCAGATAATGACACTCCCGAAACGTCCACATGTCCCGAGTGGGTTTGTCCAAAACTCCTCTGTAGTGGTTGGAAAGCACAGCCGAGGCGATCCACTAGAAAAACAAAGACAGGATTTCAGGGATCAAACCCACGGATGACGCCTCCTCTGTCTGTGAAGAACCAAACCATCTCCTCACCTGGGGAGGGAGGGCCTGCCGGAGTCGCGTCCATTCCGTCTGGTTGGGCATCAGAAGGTTGAAGAAGCTGCTGAGAATGGGAAGAGCTTGGGAGCTAACAGAACCGACCGTCTCCATTAAAGTCTGGACCGCCGCTGTTAGGACCTGCAAGCTGCAAAAACAAAAAACAAAAAAAACCTCCAGTATTTGTGGGAAAAAACACCTTTGTGCTTCTAAAAACGAAAAAAAAAAAAGGATGAAAAGGAGATACCTCCTAACATCCAGAGAGGCTGTGAGCAGATGAGTCTTCACCCAAACGGCAGCGCCGTGCAGGAAACCCCCTTCGTCCAGCTCGCAGCCACAGTCCTGCACGAGCGACCGCACCCCCGCCACACACACCCCCTCCAGCTTTTCCACCACAGAGTCTTTCACACAAAGAAGGGGCGCCATAAATAGAGGTGTCGAAAAATCACCAGTTTATTCATTTAAGACAAAAATAGAACTTTTTTTTTTATTGCACAAATCTAATTTTTAACCCATGATTATTATCTATTACTACAGCGATAATGCCAGACGAGGTGTCAGTTAGTGCAGCGGTCCCCAACCCCCGGGCTGCGGACTGGTACCGGTCCGTGGGTCATTTGGTACCGGGCCGCACAGATAGAATAAATAACTTGCATTACTTCCATTTTATTTCTTTCGGAATGTGAAAGATGTTTTATTTTGAAAAATGGCCCCATTCTCTGTTACATCAGTCTATGTCAGGGGTGCTCATTACGTCGATCTTCAATGACATGAGGGTAGATCGCTGGCCGGCAAAGAAAAAAAAAAAGAAGAAGAAAAAAAAAGTACTTCCAAAAAATCTAGCAGCCAATCAAAATCCTTACCGAGAAGTACGGACTTGATTGACATGGAGAACGGCCAATCGAACATCTTCTAATACATACGTCACTGCACATGTGTGTTTAAATACACTGAGCGCAAATTCTGTCTGTCATCAGAAAGTCGCTTTCTGACCGCAGCGCGTCAGACCACTCTGGACAACCGGAGTGTTTATTGAAGCCGCCCGCGTGTCTTCCTGCTACCAGCTTTGCGGTTCTCGCCCGATAAATACGAGCTCATTAAGGAAGCTGTTTTTTTCCCCGTGGGACGCGCTTCATACGGAGCCAGCAGTACTTTTAAAATGCCATGCTCCCCCCACTGCACGGTTTACAACAGAGCCTGACAAATGATAGTCGCTGCTTTCTGTCTTTGTAATAAAACGCCTCATCTGTTAATACTAAAGTATCTTTGTGTAATGTTAATGTGTAGTTTTTAATCATCAGTATATAAACAACAATGTACAAATAAACATGTAACTAATAAACAAACATTTACTAATAGCATTTAAATATATATGACGTGTTTTTCCAAGGCGCTCTTCTCGGTCACGTGATAAGTTACTGCTAAAATAAAACACAGGAGCTAACAAAATGTGTAAAAAACAAAACGTCTTTGGAAAGTTTCTTTGCCGAGGGGAAAAGGCCCAACCAGGAGACAGAAGAAAATATTTTTAAATAAGGCTTTTCCCAGCCATTGTTAGATTAGATTAAAAAACAGATGAATTATTTGTAGGTCATGATTAATTATTCCCTCAAAAGGATGGCATGAGTCACTGATGGGTGCGGGCGATGCCGTGCAGGAAACTCACCGGTCAGACGCGTTTGTCTCTGGTCTTGGGCGGCGAGCTGGAAGACGGTGAGCAGCAGCTCCTCTGCAGGAAGCAGCGACAGACAGCCCCGCACCGACGAGAAGAAAGAGGAGGCCACGTCGCAGATGAAGGAGACCAGCGGCTCGGCGTTGCCCGCGTCTGACAGACTTTTGGTCTCGGACAAAGTGGCGTGGAGCTTCTCCAGGATCTTCTCCAGGTAGACGTCCCCGATCAGAGACTCTGCGGTTCAAACAGGTTCGAGCTCTAACAGCTGCTGGTGACAAAACCCTTATTTTCTTATGGCGACTCAGTTCACCGTCGTCGTGGTTCCGAGACAGAACCAGGCTGATGAGCGTCCAGCTGTGGCCGCCTGCGGTAGACGCTGCAGGGTGGGAGCTGCTCCCCACCCTGCAGAGCTCCTCGGTCAGTTCCAGAAGCTGCTGCCCCAGAACGGAACCTTTCAGCCAATCACGACAAGCTGAGAGAGTCTCCGAGTCTTTACAAGCCTGCGTGGAGACACGTGCAGCGAGTCAGGACACTGGCTGCAGAGGAAACGCAGAGAAATGAGTGAAAAGTGAAACGTTGTTTACTCTCTGGACAACTTGCAGGAGGACTCCACATGGCAAACCCATCTGGAAAAGAACAGCAGAAGGCCTCAAAACTCCACCACCACCACGATGATGTGTAACCAAGTGACCAAAAGCAGGGGGGGGGGGGTGTTACCGTGGTGATGTGGCTGAGGATGCGGGTGATCTCCTGCTGGCTGCAGCAGCGGAAGGAGCTGAAGGTCATCTCCACCAGGGGCTCGGTGTCACTGCGGTCGCTCTCGGCCAGCCACACCACCACCCGCTCCAGGAGGAACCGCACCGCCGGGTTGTTCTTCATCTCCTCCTCGCCTTTCTGCTCACCGGATTCAGCTAAGGTCTAAAACGGGAACGGTGGGGAGCAACCAAGAAGCCCATTGAGGACCGTTTTGGCTGATCTTTATGAAGCTTAGTGCAACAAAGTGAAGAGGAATTCATCTAGAGCGGGGGTCTGCAACCGGGAGCTCCGGAGCCGCTTGCGGCTCTTTCCTGTTTGTGCTGCGGTTCATGCTGTTCTCAGATTGTCGTGGTGCCTTTAACACCGTCAGGCAGGAGGAAGGCCGCAGCGTGAGCACGCGGAGGGGGCGTGTCTGCAGCTGTGAACGCCGACCAGAGTCTGTTATGGGATGGAGAGTTCTTCTAAAAAGACACTCAGTGGTGATCTCGAAGGGGACACATGAACCCCCCCCCCCAAAAAAGCATTTTTTTTCCCGCTAGACTAAAACCACTCATTTCCGCGTAAAATTAATAGCATTTGCGTTAGGACGCCCCTACCATCCTGTCACCTTGCTGCTACGATGACCGTATGTTGACTGGAGGGGGGGGGGGTGCACACGGGGGAAAACAACCAACAGGTAGAGAGGAGGGGGCGGGGCTTAGACTCGCTGCTTACGATTCCAGACAAACTATCAGCTGCTTCCTAATAAAAAAATAGTTGTCATCCATAAAATTAGTAAAGAAAAATAAATAGAAAGGAGTCTGCATCAAAGTGAATTTGGTTTCAACATTTCACTCATCTGAACTTGACAGACAGAAAAGTCTATTCCAGGTTGTGGAAAATGGACAAAAGATCAAAGGAAACATCACACTCATGAAGAATACAAATAATTAAAATAAATAAATATGTTCGCTCTCTTCCTCCTGCCTGCTCGCGCTACCTGACGGTGTTAAAGGCGCCACGACAATCAGAGAACACGATAGTTATTGTACTCAACCACAGAGAGCCGCAGCACAGGGAGGAAGGAGCCGCCGGTCGCCGCCCCCTGGACTGGACAGACTAACGCTGAACTTCGCTCACCCTGAAGACTCTGGGCGTGTGGAAAGAGCTCAGCAGGCGGGAGAGGAAAACCAGGTGCTTCTCCGAGTTCTTCTCGTTCACGTGTGTGAGGCAGATCAGCACCAGCTGGCACACGATGTCCTCAAAGTGACGATCCTGCAGCGCCCCGATGGCGTTCTCGTTCGTGACGCCCGGCGTCCCCTGAGCAGGCTTCTCCACGCCGTCCTCCGCGGTTTTCTCAGCTTTTTCTTGCTTGGAAAAGCAGATCCGGGCGGATTTGGTCTTTTGCGTGTGTTTGGTCCTCGTCGTTTCGGGAGAACGCATCACCTGGACAAAAACCAGGGCTTAGAAACAAAGACCTGTGGACGGCGTTTGACGAGAGTGAAGACAAACTGACCTGGAGCAGGAAGGCCAGCCCCTCCAGGCGCCGTGGATCTGCTTGCTCGTCGTCGACGTAGCGAACACACAGAAGGCCCAGGTCCTCCCAGAAATCCGCCAGAAGACTCTGAAAGTTCTCGCTGGCGGCGGGAGCTTCGCCTTCGCCGCTCACAGCTGCTTTTCTTTCCCAGGAAAGCAGCATGTCGGTGAGCAGATAAAACAGAGGCCCGTTCTGAAGGGAAGCTTCGCTCAGGGCTCGTTCTATCAAAGGCAGAAGCTGCATGCGGAGGAAAACAGAAACTTAGAAAGCTCCGGATTCAGTTAAAAAAAAAAAAGAAAAGGATTTGAAACTTCTCCCACCTGCTGTGAAACAAGAACAGTTCTTATTCTGTCCTGGCCGTCCGCCGCTTTCAGAACGCAGAACTTTAGACACTCTACAAAGGAGGTCACTATCGCGGCGCTTTCTGATTGGCTGGTGAGAGCGCGCTCACTGGACAGGCTGTCAGAAACACCGGGACAGAATACGGATTCACTTTTAGAAATGTCCCAACCCTAAACCCGTCTGTGTTGTTGTGTCCTCTGAGTGGACGGAGGAGTGAGTTACCCCTGTGCTGAGGGCAGCGAAGAAGCTGTTGTAGAAGTCCACGCTTGGATGGGTGACCTCTCCAGGCAACTTGCTGAGCAGCGGCATCAAGTTAGGGTGAAGCGCTTTGGCCATGCCCTTACCGGCCTCTTTCAAAACGGACCAGAGTTTAGGTAAGAAGGCCTTCCGGGCGTTCACGTGGGTCCAACAGTCCTGGAGGAAAAACAAACAAGAGAGTCTGTCTTTAAACCTGAAACTGAAAAACTGGTGATCAAACCTCAAAAGAAACTAAACTAACTTTGAAAAAGTGAAGGATGATTTGACTCAGTGTCACAGAATTCTGGTTGGGCACAAACCACGATCACTTGGTTTTCCATCATGATCACGTTTACAACGATTGCTACTTCTGTGTTTTGAAAAGGAAACCATGCATCTGTTAGCACCATATCCGAGACCCTGGTTGGTCAAAGTTCAGCTGTTTGATGATCAATTCATTGAAAGTCGCCGCTTGAACTAGAGTTGTGGCGGCCGGAGTGAAGGTAGGAGGGAATTACTTGGAAAGGAGGAATATGAGTCCACTGTGGCCACTTTGTTCACAACGACCACTGGAATGGTTAGTGTTTGAATGTCCTGGTTTCCACTGTTTCCAGCCTCATGGTAAAATGGTAAATGGCGTATACTTATAAAGCGCTTTCTACCCTCTTTCGAAGGCCGAAAGCGCTTTACAGTCACAGACCCATTCACCCACGCACACACACATTCACACACTGATGAACACTGGCGCCAACCTGCCACCAGAGGCAAGGTGGGGTTCAGTGTCTTGCCCAAGGACACTTAGACACATGGGCGTGCAAGGCGGGAATCGAACCTGCAATCTTACGATCACTCGGATTGGCCTGTCATCTAAGCCCCGCCCCCACACCCCAGAAAGGGACCGACGGTCAAAACAGAAGATTTCTGATTTGAAATGGTAAAAAAAAAAAAGATGAAGGTAAAAAGAACTTTGAAAGTGAAAATTTGAGTTTTGAAAATTAGAAACTGAATGTTTTTGTTATTTTTGTGTGTGGCTATATTTGACTTTTCTTCATCATCCTTCACTTCTTCAAAGTCTGCTTTGGGCTTTACATATTTAGAGTCTTAACACCAGTTTCTCAGCCTTCAGTTTGGAGTTTTTGTATTTTGGTTTTCCAAACGTTTGGCCCCATACGATGAGGTCTTCTTGATGGAATGCTCACAGGAATTGAGGAGACGACATGAAGAACCGCCTCCCACACAGGACGAAGCACCACCGGATCCGTGTCGTCGATGCTGAGGAGCACGGCGGGGCAGAGCCGGGCCGCTTCCGCTTGGACCAGTTCGGGCGTGAACTCACACAAGGAACAAACCATCTCAAAAAAAGCGCCTCTAACCTGTGGAGTGACACACAGTGATCTTCAGAGCCAGTTCGAATATAGTTTGAATGAAACTCAAGCTGAGGCCTTTTTGATTTCTGTGTGACAGTAAAAACAAATCTGTAGATGCACTTTTAGTCAGCCGTAATCCAAGTCCTCGGACGTCTGCAATCTGTTCCAGGAAAAATGAGTTGAAAAGAGAAGCTAGGGTTGTTCTAATAAAAGGAAATGAAGCATTGTCAGAAAAACAAAAAGGAATGTTAACGATAAATAAATAGAGAAAATTGTAATGCAGAAAAAAAAAGGTGAGAAGAGCCCCAGACTGCCACGGGCTACATACGAATTATTTTAACTTTCATACTTCCTGTAAAAATACATATATATAGCAAACAATCAAACTTGAAATAGTAAGAACTGTGGTTTGATTTGGGAATCATTGATCTTAATTCATTAATCAAATCTAAGTGAGGATCCACAGCCATGCACTTTGATGAGGAATAAAACTAAAATCAGTTCATGAACATTTACATAACACAGCCATACCTGGGGGGATTTGTGTTTGCCGTACTTCCAGAACTTCCCAGAACTTAGCAGAGAGGCTAGTCGACCCTCCAGGGCTGCCCTGTCGCTCGGAAGCAGGAGGGAAAGAAGTTTTCTCACTCCCAGCAGGGAACTGGTCAGCATGCGCAGATACTTGGCTTCCCTCTCCTCCGCTGTGACATTTCTAGACAGAAGCAGAGGCTTAGTCTCTATAGATTACACCTGCACGCAGGCAGCGGCGCTGAACATACTGCGGATCGCTCAACGAGTCGGCCGTTTCGGTCAACAAAATATCCTGAAGAACCTGAAACCGAGAGGACAAATTCAAGTTCGGGAGGTTCAAGCAGGGAGTTTCCTCCTCGACAAAGGTTCGGCCAAAGCTCACATTGAGGATCTCGTCTTTGCAGAAGCCGAGAGCCTCTGGCTGTTTGGCGGGCGAAAACGCCGCCTGGAACGCCTGGCATGCGGCAGAGGCTGCAGGGGTGTAGGTGTCGCATTGGGACAGAATCCAGTGACCCATCAAGCTCTTCAGGAAGGGCGCCAAGCTGCGGCGCACCTTCAGGACCAGCTGCTCAAAGGCCTGCTGGGTAGCCTCCCTGATGCGACGATCGTGATCCTGTCAGCCAGACGGTTGTTAACGCAACAAAACATTTTCACAAAGGTATCTTTGATTAAACCAGCTCACCATTGATATCTTGCAGTAGATCCTCGGCCAGAACGGCAAAACCCCTTTAACTTCTTCTGCATCTCTTTCCTGACACATGGAGCCAAAGTCCTGCACAGCCTGCAAGGAGAAAAGGCTCTGAAACCCCCGCCACCGGGGGCCCTCTTTACTTTTTCCCCCTACAATGTTCTCTGACACTCACTTTCAGTCTGGTCACAACATCCTTCTTGGAGAGTTTCCTCAGGACCATCCGGAAGTCCGCATCAACCAGACTGTCGATGTCCTCCGCGCCGTGAACGGCTGGTACATAACTCAGCTCAGACGTGGCCGTGGAGCCGAAGCCCACGAAGCCCGGGATCACTCCGCCCTCCCGGGTGAGAACCTCCGCAGCCCGGCCGCTGCTGGACGGCTGGACATGGGGGAGAAACGCGGACGTCATTTGTTTATATAAAAGCCAAAAGTAAACCAACGGTTGTCAGAGTTTTTGGACGTTAAGGAAAAAAAGCGCGTTTTGTTTGCTTACGACGGAGAGTTTTCATCGTAAATGTTTTCAAAGAACTTACCCGAACATTTCCTTTAGTTCGCTGTTTGTTCTTACCCCCCATGGGGACGTTTTAGCCTTTAAAACACAAAATTCAAAGAAATTATGTACTTTGGACAGCACAGGGCTACACTCGGAAGTAAGACCGGAACTACTTTAGACGTCACTTCCTGTCTTTACTATCCGACTCCAAACATATTTTTATTAACATTATTTAAAAAATATAATATAATAGCAAAAACATTGTCATTACTATTTTTTTTTTTCATTTTTGTTATTGGTTTGTATTTTTTAATACAATTGTAATTTATGCATTATTTCTGAAAATTCTGATATGAATACTTAAAATAAATGTGATCGCTAAGATGTTTTTTTCTTTCAGCATAAAATTCTAAAAGGATTTGTTGAAAATATGGAAACTTTATTGTAGGATTTAAGGTTTTCTTTACCATAGTGTTCAAAATTAAAAAATAAATAAAAATTCTGCTAAAGTGTGAAAAGTACTTAAAATGGCTAATGAAACCTAAAAGCTAAATTTTAAATTAGCTCAAACAAAAAACGAAAAAGAATAATTCTTCCTGCTTTTTAAATACTTTTATTAAAATATCACTTTAAATAAACAATAGGGGAAAAAAACACCACAAATTATTTTAAAACTGAAACATCACTTCCTTTTTTATTTTATAAGATTTCTTTACACCATCCTGTTCCTTTTGTTACCATCATAGACTGTTATCGAAGTCTACCATGTCTTAAGATGACTGGAAGTAAAATGCAGTAATTCTAAAACATATAGCTGGTTTATACTGCAGATTTTATATTTTTGGTAAATTTATATGGTCAGAAGAGACCATAATTATCAGTAATTTACCAGTAAAAGGATAAAATGGAGACCGTTTACCTGTATTTTGATATGAAGAACAGGAAATAATTCTTTATTGTTCAACTGCAGATTAAACAACTTTCACAACATTTATAATGTATTTATCCCTAAAAACATATTTTGTCATAAATCAAAACCTGATACTTTCCTAGCACATTGATTTACTCCTCACACTTTCCAAACAAGGATTAGCTTGGGAAAAACACCTCTTTTGTTCAAACAATCCCAGGAGGAGAAACTGAATCGCTTTGGGATTTGCTTCCAGCTGAAGATTCATTTCAAGTTGGAATTCTGTTAAAAGATTCCACTCTGGTCATACTTTTTAAGTAATCCCAGAGGGTGTTTTTTTTATGATTCTGCAGTTTATATTCAAAAATCTAAAAACCTGACGTTTTCTAGCGTCAGGAGTTCATCAGAAATTCGTACAAATTGTGGGTGGGACGTTGAGGAAGAGCAACTCCGCCCCCCTTCTCTTCCTCAATGATGAGAGCTCTCTGTTTACAGGCTCTCCTGCTGGCTTACAGTCCCTCACATCCTCGGAGCTTTCCAGTCGTACCGTTTTGAGCCAAATGCCAGCTTGGACGGGGAAAACTGAGACGTCCATGGATCTGAGTCTGCAAGCGGAAGCATCTACGTCGCAAATAAGCCCTTTTTTTCCGTCTGCTTCCAATTCATTTAAGTAAAGAAATACTCAGAAATGAAATTTAAAGCTAAATTTTCATTGTCTTTTTCCCTCCATCAGAAAAATGCCACAAGATGTTAAAAAACAGCTTTTTCATCTTTAATTCCTAAATACAGGTGAAGAAACAAAGTAGTGATGGAAAATATAAATCTTACTGATTTAATGATCACACTTTTCTTTGTGATATTCATGTCAAACAGAATTAAAACGTTCTGTACATTGTGAAGTCATCTTTTAAAATCCTCAGCTTTCTGTAAATCCTCTGGGTCAAAAACAACTGGAGGTTTGTATGAGATATATATATGTGTGTGTGTGTGTGTGTGTGTTATGTTTTCTTTTAGTTGAACTGGCTAACCAGCTGTAAATGCTGAAATATGATTATCAAAATCTTAAAAAAAAAAAAAAAAGAAAAGAAGAAAGCCAGATTGCTCCACGCATTTAACAACCAGCACATTTTGGTCGTCATTTATGATGTGAATTCTTCAGAACTGATATTTAGAGTCAAAGATCCACAGGTCTTCAGCTCCGTCTTTTGCTTAGCCAGTATATTTTTGTTATGTTTGGCCAGTTTTGCATCCAATCTGTGGTTTAAATCAAGACAAAACTCATGGAAATTGGACGTTGAAGTGCTGAGACAGCAAATAAAAATGTTACAAAGAAAATCAGCTGAACAGCTTTTTTACGTTTCCATGACAACCCTCATGTCTGACGTCACACTTGTTTTCAAATATTCCATGAAAAGGGGATTTTAAGCAACAATTTACCAGGTTTTCTAAAAAAATATATGAGCACGTTTTGGCTTTTTAACCTATTTTTAGTCAATTCCAGACTATTTTCAAAATAAAAGCCCTGCTTGTCCTTCTGTGTAGTTCCTGTCCATAGTTGTAAAATAAAGCAAGTTTTAGGCAAACTGCTCGTCAGGATTCATTTTTTACCCTTTTTCTAATGCAACTTGAAAAATGGGCAATGTTAAAGATTTCAAGTGCTGAGGTCCTAACAGGAAGTTTTTAAGTTTTCATTCATTTTTAACCAAAATGTGTGTTTGTACGACCTCGACACAGAATTATTGTAGCATTAAAATACTTGGATTATTCTGTACCCGTTAAATCAATGGTCAACCAACAAGAAAAAATTAAATAAAAATCAACACAAATCCAAAGAGAAAACATTTCAAATCCGCTTGAATTGGAAATATTGGTCAAAACGTTGTGAGGAATTGACGTTGGCTCAAAGCTTTTGCTCAATACTGAACTTTACTCATAAAGCACATTTATAAAATCTTCCAATCTTTATTAGAAATATTACTTTCTAACAAAACGGGACTAAATTCCCCTTTGAATCTCTTCTTCAAACAGCCACTAGTAGTTTAGTCTGTGAATGAAAGTGCAAACTCGCAGCTAAGCCCATCTTCCCTTCTTCCTTTCAGCCTCTCTGTTCAGCAGTTCAATGTTTCATGAAGGGAATTGGAAATCTCTCCAATCACACCGTAGATCTGCCGGTTTGGATGGATGGGATATACAGATGCAGTTGTGAATGTGTTTGTACTTAATGGTCAATTCTTATTACTTGACATCATTTTTCATATGTCAATCACTGCATTTGAATAGTTTATGTTGACTCTAAATGCTTTTTTATGCCTTCTAATTTATGCTGCACTTTTGTAAGAAATGTGCCAACTATTGCCAGGTTTCTGCCCCACAGTCAACCTTCATGACATCACAGACTTCCAGGTTTGGTGCCATCCTAAGCTCCTCCCATTTTAAAACAAGGCTACATTACTTCTGAGAAGTTCCATCGCTTGCAGAGAAAAAAAAAAAACTATGGAAGAGCAGCCGGACTGTCCGTGTTCATCGGATCCCAAAGCGCTGTGGGAGGCGTTTGGCTCAGAGGGATCCCAGCTGGAGGTCGCCTCCTGCTGGAAGCACGGCCGTGCTGGGAGGCGTGGTGAAACGAGGGTCCAGTTTGGGCACGAAGTCTTTAAAGTCTCTGGACGCCTGAGTACCAAACCCATCCAGCAGCTTTCGGTTCATCAGAGCAAATCTAGGAGGGACGAAGGAAACGGAATGATCCCAGAAAAGCATTAGGAAGTGATGCTCCTGCAGCCACAGCCTCATTTAGGACATACTCTGTAGAGTGCATGCATACCTGCCCTTAGTTAAGCGAAGCAGGAACTTCCAGTATGAAGGCCTGAGGTTTTGAACCTCCATCACTGCCTGAAAACACAAAAATAATCAGATCCACCTTCCTTAACCAGCAGCACAAACACAAGCAGTGCTGCAAGTTCCAGAAGAAAAACCCTGGAGAACCCACAGGCTCCAATTAGGCCACTGTTAAATGCTGCTACCCGAAATAAACAAACAAACAAAAAGGTCAAATTAACGTTACAGGGCCCATACAATGCAAAACCAATTTTGTGAGCGTTTAAGTATTTACTAATGTTCATTCCTCAATAAAAACCAAAGTGGTGTTTTTGATCCCTTCACGCATTTCCGAGTATTCCTCTGAAAACCTGAGCACCAGCCCCTCCCAACCCACGAAAACCACCGGGTTCTCACATTGTGATGTCACAAAGTGAGAACCGCCCCTTCCAGGAAGAGTCTGTGCTGCCAGCACCGCCCCCAGGCTAACCCTGGACTCCCACTGAGCTGGTTGGTTGAAAAAAATCGTTCTTTAGTGCGCCAAAGGTAATAAATATCCTACCATATCTACGGCTATAGTTTACTCTGAAAGGCTTGAGAAAAGCTGATATAGGCCCTTTCAATTAAAGCCCTGAAGAAAAAGCGTCGGTTTTTCTGTGCGTGTGCTGAACGTTACTCACAGCCTGGAAACAGATGGCGGTGGAGACGCTGTAGATGATGGTGTCTGCGTGGGGGAAGTAGGGGACATGTCCCGCCTCGATGCCTTTGAAGTACATGGTCTGAAGGGGCAGAAGGAGCGTTTGCATCAGAACACTGCACTTTCCTTTGCTCCACTCAGCGGAAACTCGGACGGTTTTACTGAATTAGTTCAGAGCAGGAACAGAGTTCCTCCACCTCCAAACTGTGTCCATGAATAAATAAAATGAGGGGTAACTGTGTAAACGGCAGTCCAGAGAATGTAAACAGTGGTGATAACGGGTTCATGTATGTTTCTTCTCACTTTAATCACATTTCAAATGATATTTCTCTCTGTCTGGATCCCTGATCTGATCAAATGTCTGCGTCTGCTTTAGGTGTAGAGACGCTTTTACCTCCACCAGCTTAGAGAAGAGGTACATGGAGATCGTTGTGCTTTTGTAGAAGAACATGGACATTCCCGCCAAGAACCCTGGAGACACAAAAGTATGACACGTGTTATAGGAAAACCTTCCAGGAGTCTGTGGACTTCCTGTGGGGGCATTCGTCCCGTCTCACCGGCTACCAGGGCGTGCAGCTCGTCGTCGATGTTGCGGATCCACCGCAGGAGGCAGCTCGCTCCCTGAACGGAAGCCGCAGTTTAGTCCCAAAGACCAGAGCAAAAATGTGTCAATGAAAGACCCACTCAGAGGAAAAGGGGGTTTTAACATGTTCTTGTGGCATTTTTCTGATGATATATGAAGAAAATGATTCTTAAAATTGAATTCCGGAGTAATTTTTTATTCTAATTTCTAATGAACTGCTGCTCTGCTGAACCTCCATCCTAGAAAAAGAGACTTTTATTTGGACTAAAATAGGCATAAACCTTAACAATTCATCGCAATTATATCACGCTTATTGCAAGAGTCGGCGAAAATTGCGATGGTTAGCTTAAATGTGCTAAAAGAATCTTATGGCAGCTTAAAGTATTTAATGAATCAAATAAATCCAATCAGATGGACTCATTTTATGTTAGATGCTCGGTCATCTGGAGTATAATTTCAGTTCTGTTGACTGTTTTAAAGGAAACTGTTGCAGTGAAATGGAAATTCTGCATTCTGTCGTTTTGCTACTTGTTCATGTATCGCAACTTCTATGATCTTTGCTATATTGATCACTAATATCGCAAATCGCCAGTTCTCTTCATACTGTGCAGCCCTAATAAATCTAATCAGAAGACCAGCAGGAGGTTTTTACAGTCGATGATGGGAGTGGGTCTTTGCAGCAGAAACCAAGCAGACGGGGGTCTGGATGCACCTTGTAGATGCTGACAAAAGAGCCTAAGAAGGCTCCGAGCTGGAAGTTGTCTTTGTTGTAGAAAACGGAGGGAAGCCGTGAGGGTTTGGAGAAAATCTGTCTGAAGGCTGACGGCACTTTAATGCAACATTGGATGAGATACCCGATGCTGAACATCCGGATGAAACCCTGCAGGAAAAAAACAGACGTTTGGGTTTCCTTTGGAAAAAAAAAAAAAAGCAATGGATCTATTCCAGAGGAACGGAGAAGTCTTACTTTGACACAGTAGGAAATGCAGTTGTCATGGTGATGTTTGCAGCACGTGTGTCTTGGACCCCGTTTGCATCTGGAGACAGAGGCATGACTGTGAAAGCTGCTGCTGCTGCTGCTGCTCCGTCCACAGACGTCTCCTTCAAACCTACATGGACTCCAGCAGCCTCCTGGTTCTGTCCATCAGGGTTCTCCTCCTGGAGCCCTCCTCCTGGAGCTCCACGCCAGCGGCCGCCTCCGCGGGCCTTGAACCCACGGGCTCCGTCGCAGTGGAATGAGTGGGAATCTCCTCTTTCCCGATGATGAATCTGTCACCAGCAAATCACATTTTAATCTTTATCCCCCCCCGATTGCTTCATTTAGGACGACAGCGGGAAAAAAAAAAAAACTCACTTTAACGCAGAAAAGACGAAACCTTTCAGACCGTCGTTACTCCTAGAGTAAAGAAAGGCAGAGGTGACATGAAACGTTGACTTTGGTCTCCATGTTTCACTGAAACCAGGTTTGACCTGAACTTCATGTGATGAAACGACATGAAGCTGAATCATAGCAGCAACAGGAACACTCAGCTTTGGCGGCATTTTCTGATTTGACCGCCATCACCACCTGATCGGTTCACACTGCATTGATCAGAACAAACAGCTTTCTGCCTGACTGGAGGTTTTCACTTGGGTGGGGGAGGGGGCGGTTGGATAAAAGGTTAGCAGCAGGATTGAAAAGGTCATCAGCCTTTAGCTATGTGCACATCAGGCACATAGAGCGCATTCAGGAACACGCTAAAAGTGCGTTGTTTGTTTTTTTTTTACGCACTTTTAGCATTTGCTGTTCACACTGGACCAGCAAGGATGGACTTCTTCTTCTTCTTCTACTGCTCAGTAGTGCATGCCCAACACCTACAGTTGGAACTAAATTTAGCAATAAAGCTCCCAATTTTGTTGATTTACTAGCCCAAATTAGACTTTACTTACATTCCATTTCCCCCCGAACAAACAAGAAAGCTATTAAAAAGTGTCATTTTGCTCAGCTTTATAATGTCATATACGTTTATTTTGTGTTTGTATCCCCCCTGGCGTTTTCTCTGAACAATTGATGTAAACTTTATTGTTCTTTGCTGTAGGTCACCTGTGTTCTGAAATAAAAAAATAAAAAAAGAGGCTTGGTACGAAATGTTGAAGCGCCATAAATCTTACAAAAATGGCTCTGTTGATTGCTAGGATGGTGGATTAGCATGGTGTCAGCAGCAGAGTGGCCTCCGTTTGTGTTTATTTGAAAAACAAGCGGCTTGTCGCTGTGGTCTGGGTTCACCAGACAAACCAGAGCGTTTGGCGAGTTTCACTGAGTGGCCACAGAATCCGAGTCCCCGACGGCTGGACGTTTGTTGGCCGCGCGGTTCGTACGTAGAACCCGAAAAGAGTCTGCAAACGTGAGAACATGGAAACGTGCGTTTACATAAGAAAGTGCATCAACATTTTGGCTCTCTGGGCTCGCCACGCGGCCTGTGACCTTTACATTTCCTGCGTACAGGTTTGCCAATTTTTTTCACCCGCAGACAGCTCGTTTGGAAGGGTTTTTTATGGAGTGATATTTCTGCCGCCACGTTGCACACAAAACTTTCTAAGTAGAGAATGAAAATATTTGCTTTTCAATTATTGGTTATTTTGCTTTCAATTTTTTTTTTTTTTCAAAAACTTTTTTTTCTGCGTTTGCAAAAGACATGTTTTCACAGACGTTTTTCCTATCTTTGATTTTGAGGAAAAAGGTTTTTGAACGCAAAAAAAATGTGAAAGCAAAAAATAAATAAGAATGTGAAAGCAAAATAAGAAATAATTGAAAAGCAAATATTTAATATTTTTATTTGCAACTAAGAAATTTTGGTATGAAACGTAGTGGCAGAAATATCCCTCCATAGTTTTAATGAAGGTTTTCAGTGAACTCCATCAGGTGGTGTACGGTCATAAACTCCCATAGTTTTTCTTCAACCTCATTGTTCTCACAGTTAGCTGCTCAGATTCATAAACATTAAATGTTTTTTCAGAATGAGTGAAAGGATAGGAAGGAGTTCCCGTGATGGAGACATGAAGTTATTCTGGATGAGACTACAAGCATTAGTGAGTGTGAGTCACAGTCGTGTCTGACCTGAAGAAAAACATGAAGAGCGACGCAGTGACGCAGAACAGCAGCACCTGAGAAAGAAACATTTCATTTCTTTCACCACAACAGCTCAGTCCAGTGAGTTCAGTGTTAAACGGAGACCTCGTGGTCCAAATCTGTCATCTCTGACCTGTTAGCGGCAGCTAAAGCCAAAGACGCTCTACAGCTAGTTCACTCCCGTGCATTTGATCAAACGTTTCAGAACAACTCCACGCCGCAGTAAGTTCAGGTCTCGTTGATGACTAGACAGAATGGTGAAAAGTGGAGGTAAAGAGGCTGACCTCGCCATGTTTGATGGGTTTGACGACACCTCGAGCCGCGGCCATGCGGAACAGCGTTTCTGTTGCCTGACAACGACAAGAGGATGTCAGCCACGCCCACAGATGTGAAACGGGACAGAAATCAAACCGTGTCTTACTAGATTTGCCATGTATATGGTCAGCAGGCCTCTCCTGGGGGGGGGGGAAGACGGCGAGTTAGACAAACTGGACGTCAGCTAAAAACAAGCAAATGAAACCGTTGCTGCACCTGCTCTTTCGCTCCAGAAGGATGGCGATATAGGAGGCGGGGAGGGCGGCGCCAAACCCCGACCAGGGGTAGAACCCTCCAAACAGTTTTCTGAAATAAAAACAATAAAAAAAAAACCTTTTTCGCTCAGAAATGATAGTTTTTCTCCGACAGACGTGAACTTTTTCACATTTTTCGCTCAGAAGTCCAGTTTCATGGGTGAAAACAAAGATCTGATCGCACTCACAGCTTTAGACACATTTATCAGACTGAACGGACATGGACAATGATTGACACCGGCCTCCAGCCAATCAGGACAAAGAACACAATGTGCTGTTACAAATCATGCAGGCAAAGTTGCTCTAAAATAAAGTAGCAAAACAGAGATGTTGAACCGTGATCTTGTGAGGAAACTCTGTAAAACATTCCCACAATGCATCCCTAAACTGGAACTGACAGCTTCACAGCAGGTTTTGACATAGTGAGGCCACAATAAGAAAGTGTTGATGCGATGAGTCTTTGCTAATCAGACGTTCGGATAGTTTTGGAACAATAAAACTGTAAATAATTACAGCAGACATCTTTAAAAAAAAAACAGCAAACATATCAGGTGTTAACAAAATAAATAGAAATATTACTAAACACTGAACTTTGGCTATAGAACTGCAGGAGCCCAAATCCATCTCTCACCTGAAGATACAGAAGAAAACGATGAACAGGCCTCCATTGGCTGTGAGGAAAGAGGTGGACCACAGGATCTCTGGAAGAAGCCTTTTGACGTAGTAATCTTTCTTCCGTCTCCTCAGAATGGCTGCTATCTGTAGGAACAGTTAGTGTGCAGCCACAAGAAATGATTTACGACCTCAAAGCACCAAAAGCAAAAGTAAAAAAAAAAAAAAAAACTTTCAGAGCTCGCTAAACAACAGTAGAGGCTGTCCAAACTTGCCAGAGAAAGCCTGGTTATGTCAAATCAAATCAAACTTTATTTATAAAATAGCGCTTCTCATGCATTTTGTGCAGCTCGAAGCGCTTTAACATTAAAAACAGAAAACACACAACATTACAGTAAAAACCCAACCCACCCTTCCCACTCCCCTCCATTAAAACATATGACCCATGGCCCCCACGTACAAAGAATGATGAATATGTAGCTTAAATAAATAAATAAGCAAACAAACAAACAATGTGAGACATTTGACTTAGCCATTCCATGGAAAGGAACTACGAAACCTTTTAAAGACAAGTATTGATCAGTTAGTGACCTTGACTTAAGAGTTCAGCACAGTTACAAACAGACATAGGTCATATATATATATATATATATATATATATATATATATATATATATATATATATTCTTGTAAGTGGACGTATAAAGGTAAATAAAGAGAAACACTTAAGCTAAAGTAAAATAAAAGATTCAAACTGATCCGATGAATGGACCAGTTTTCTACACACATATGAACACAATACCAAGCTAAAATTCACATCTCACAGCTACAAAGACATTTAAAACGACTAAAGTGACAGATCCAGCTCTTCTAGTTATAAATGTCACTTTAACTACACATTGATGGTTTTTTATTACTATTAACACATTTGTGATTCATTTTAAATAGTTTTAAATTGAAGGTTTGGAGCTGAAAACATGTCATTAAAATATTGAACATTTCCGTACAGACGGAAAATGAGGTGAAATGCTTCACTTTTCCACCACAGGAGGATTTTTTCCACGTCTCTTTTTCAGTGACCTTGTGTGTAAGAAAGTGTGTTATTTGGTTACTTTAGCAGTCATTTGCACAGACGTTTTGCCGTTTTCTTTTCTGGAACACTCCGTTTTATGGACCCGCTGCATACATTGGGTATTTTATAAATAAAGTTTGGTTTTGAATTTGGTGTCATGAGTGTCCGTTGGCTTTTGTTAGGTTATTTCTTTGAAGAGAAAAAACAAGTTTTTTTTCTTGTTGTCCACGAACCGTGCATGACGTGAACTTTGACCTTTCGGGCTAATCTAGATTAGTTCGTTTCCAAACCGGTTAGCCAAACTTGGTTAGCGACTAAACTAACTCCCGAGCCGCAGTGACTGGCTGAGTCTCGCGCTGGGAAAGCCTTACCAGGTAAAGAGGGGCGTATATTTTGAAGGAGACGTCCAGGGCGGCGCTGGTTATGTCCACGGCGGACTGCACGCACGACGGCTCCCATGTGTGGCCAACTTCGTAGCAACTGTGAGGTATTTTACTGAGGGCGGCCATGTCTGCGAGCCTGCACAGACAGCACTGGAACCGGGCACTGTGTGGGTGGGAGGGAGGGAGGGAGGGAGGGAGAGAGCTGTGCGGCGGATACACGCTGACGTGCGCGGTCACGAGAGGGTTACGTTCTGATGAACTCCCGCGGACTGAACCATTCTGATCTTTTTGAGGTCAATTCATTATTTTGCCCACTCTTTTGTGCAAAATTCGTCTTAATGTATTGGGTCTGGTCCAAAAAATCGACTCTCTCAAGACACAAATAATATTTTCCCTAATTAATACAAATTGTTGAATCATTTTAAAAGTCTTAAAGAGGATTGAAATAACATTTTATGCCATGGAAGTTCTTCATCAAAAACTTGTCTTTTATGGAGTCCTAAACTGTTAATAATTAAATGAATAAATATTTAAATATACAAATATGACCTTGTGCAATCACACAATCAACCAACAAATCTCCCATAAATATATAAAAAGATCATGAAATAATTCCCGATGTTGCTGAATTAATAAAACATTTTGCAAAAACATAAATCTGAAACTTATAGAAAATGTTGCCAAAAATATGTAGAAACAACCTAAACTAAACTAAAAGTAACCTTTTATATATAAGCGTTGAAGGAAATTGCAACTTGGGGGGAGTTTACTTGTGGAATATTCCAAACTTTCATGTTCTTTTCATTAGTTTTATTAAATAGTGAGAATCTCAGCTCTGTAATGTATTGGACATTTATTTATCCTTTTAATGTACTTATGTTTCTGAAACATTTTTTTGGGTTAGTCTTTAAAGGCAGTGTTCACACAATGGCTTAGTGTGGAACCTGATGCATTAAAATGAGTTTACTTGTGCTGCGTACTTAACATGTTTACTCAACAACAAAAAATGTATGAAAAGCCTGAACTAGTATGAACCTGCTCATTTTGAAGAAGCCATCTTCCTTTCCCATGATTACCAGATTGTAGTTTTGGGACTTGGCCAGCAGGTGGCACTGTCTCTCTGTGTTTGAACCGTTTCTGTTTGAAGTGAAACATGTCTAAAACTCATAAAATCTGTTTTATATTAAAACAGTGATTCAGAGAACAATGATCTGAGTTTGTTAGTTCCTGTTACTTTATTACAAACCTACTTCCTGGATCGTTCTTGGCATCTGGATGGCCTCTAAGGGATTCCAAGTCTTTGTTCAGGAAGTAAGTGAAGCTGAAAAGTTTGGATTTCATCCCAAATTTCTAAAAACAACTTTTAAAACAATTGCAGTAACCTGCTTTCATGACGATGAACTGAGAGTGCTGCAAATTTGGGTTAGTATTTTTGTTTTTTTTCCAACACTTGGCACAAAAATGTGCCTTTTGCTAGATAATTCATTCCTTTGTTGCTGCAATGCTTCTTGGCAATAAACCATTGGACATTTCTCTGTGAAAAGTGAGCCCCAGTTTGCAGATAAAAACAGATACACTCTTCAAATAGCTAGGGAGAGCTGAGAGAAAGGAAATGACATCAGAGCTGCTAATGAATGAAGCTCGTTGAAAACGCTCAAATGCTTCTAACAATAAAACTACACAAAATATCAGTTAGTGGGTGCTTTTGGAAACGTTTAACAAGTTAAAAGGTTTATAAAAACACAAATGCAATCTTTTCTAGATTTCGACCTGAGTCATATAGATCCACATCCCTTCAGTACCACTCAGTACTTCATAGAGTAACTACTTGTAAAAATAATAAGTCATTTTACTGTAATTTTGAGGGAGCCACTACTAAAGTCTCACATACTGAAGAAAATCACTTACAAATACTTAATAAAACATGCTGCTAAAATGAGTACATCGCCATTTCTTAATAGTACTACTTAGTGCTTTATGAAGTATTATTGTACAAACTCGTACGTTATTTTACGGTATAGTTTTTGAGTTTTGAGTTATACATTACTCAAATGCCATAAGACGAGTAACAGTGACATCATTTAGCAAGATTTGGTTCTGAATAAAACCTGACCCTCTGGTTAGTAGATCACCATTCCTTCAAGGTACTACTTACAACTTCATACAGTACTACCTCACACAAGTTATTTTACTGTTTAGATTTTGGGTATTACTGAACTGTCATAAGACAAGTAACTTTGACATCCCTAGCAGACTTTGGCTCTCCGTAAAACCTGTTGCTCAAATAAGTAGATCACAATCCTTCACGGTACTACTTAGTACTTAATGCAGTACTATCACTTAAAGTAAAGTAATTTTTCTGTATAGTTTAGTTTTACTAAAGTTTCATACAATGAGTGAAATTGACATCACTTAGCAAACTTTAGCTTTAGATCACAATTCCTTCAAAGGACTTCCTAGTACTTCACACAGTACTGCCACACAAAGTATCATGTTTCTTTACTGTATATTTTTGAGTAATCTATTACTGAAATGTCATAAGATAAGTAAGGACATAACTCTGAACTTTGACTTAAAAAAAAAACAGTTTCTCAAATTAGTAGATCACCATCTCTTCACAGTAGTAGTACTACAGTATTACCACTGAAAATAAGGTTATTTTATAATACAATATGGCAGTCTGCTAAAGTTTCATACAAATAGTAAAACTGACATAACTAACAGACTTTGGCTTCAATTAAAACCTGTTCCTCAAAGTAGCAGTTCACCATTCCTTCATAGTACTACTTAGTACTATATAGAGTATAACCACTCATAGTATCAAGTTGCTTCACTGTATAGTTTTTGAGTAATCCATTACTGGAAGGTCATAAGACGAGTAAGAGTGACATCCTTTAGGAGGATTTGGCTTTGAATCAAACCTGTTCCTCAAATCAGTAGCTCACCATTCCTGCACAGTACTATTTGGTACTTCCTACAGTACTACCACTGACAATAAGTCAATTTTACTGTATAGTTGAACGTTATAAGTAAAACTGACATTACTGGCAGACTTTGTTCCTCAGATCAGTAGATCACCATTCCTTCACAGTACTACCTAGTACTCATACAATACTATCTAGTACTCATACAATACTACCTAGTACTCATACAATACTACCTAGTACTCATACAGTACCAGACACAGTTTCAAGTTTATTTGGGAGGAACATGCATGAAAGGTTGTTTGTTTCAGGTGGTGGAAATGATTATGACAGAACCAGATTCTAATTAAAAAAAAAAAAAAAAAAAAAAAAAAAAAAACAAGCCTTTGGCTCTGACGGGAAGTTTGGGGGATTTTTCAGAGTGCAAACCTCACCTCGGTGACTTCTGACCAACAAATGTGGCGCATTTTTCAAATAAACAGTGCTTTCAACACTATAAACTCTAAACAAACTGGAATATATCCACTATGGCGCTAAATGTGGATGTAAACCCTCCTCGGCTGTGATGGAATCCATGCCCGTCTGGCACCGCTGGAGGCGGTCGGTCGGTGTCCTCAGGCTGAACAGCCCGTTTCTCTGTGTGGCAGTTTCATAAGCGCTCCGCAGCTGTAGCACCCCCGGAGGAGGAGGAGGAGGAAGCTTCTTCTTCCTTCCAGCGCTCAGCCGAACATGGCACCTACGTGTGCGCTCTTCCTGAGCGCCTTGCTGCTGCTGGTTCCGGAGTGGGCGCGCGGCGTGGAGCGAGTTTACCATGTGGGGATCATCGAGGACGCGTGGGATTACGCGCCCAGCGGGCAGAACCTGCTCACCGGGGAGGCCGTGGAGAAGGACGCGTGAGTTCCTGCGCACCGACACACCGCTCCGAATCCGCGCGCGCGGACCTTTGCGGGACTTCTGATAAACTCTGCAAACTCCTGCAGGTCTTCAGCATCTTTATCAAAGTGCTGTTCTCACATCAACAAACTCTTTGCGTAAAAGTTTATTTTAAAAGATCTTCCTCTCTAGAAACTTTTAAGACATTTTAACTCCATATTTTTTTTTGTCAAATAATATTAAAAACATTATTAATAGTAAAGTGACAACTGAAGGATTTGTATTCAAGTTAAAGCAAGACCTGTATTCCATGGAACTTGAACTCCTCCACTGTTACACAATGCTGGATTTGCCAGAATGACCTCAGTTATCAATCTGACACTTTCAGTTTCCAGGAGGCACACAGGAAGGCCTTCAGACTCTTTTATTTCCCAAAGCATAAAATATTGATTTGGGTTATTCAGTCATTTAGAATTTGTCATTGAAATTTATTGTTATATTGAGCTAAAGTTCTTGTGTGGAACAAACAATAACTGACTGTTGCTCCAAGAAGCCCAACAAAGAAGTTATGATGTTCATTTTTGGACGAATCTTGATTTAAGATCACTTCTTTTATTTTTATATTTTATGTATAAATGCTTTTGCTTTTATAATCAACTATTGCTTGGTGGGGGATACTTCACTCTAAAAGGGGCTTTAAAGGAGGTAAAATGTTGAATAAATCCGCCTGAACCTGGTTATTTATGCTTTATGTCTCTGTTTACTGGTTATATTTCTAAAAAAATATTAATAATTGAGTAGCAAAGAAGGTACATTTTTGCTTTAAGAAAGGGAATTTTGGTTTAAAATATTGTAACTATCACAAAGTTAAATAAAACACTTCTAAAAATGCTCCCAAAGTATGAAACAGCTTTTTTGATTTCATTTTTTATCAGTTGGTTAAGCAGGACTGGCACATCAGGGTTCGATTCCCAGGGGGGTGCAATGATCCTCATCCAGTGTGGGTCCTTGTCTAATGTCTAACTATGTAGCCACAAGGGGCCCTAAGTCTGGGTTTCCCTGTGCCGGTCCCCAGCCCGGATAAAAGACATCCGGTGTAAAAATCTCTGCCAATGTGACGCCCCCTAACGAAATAAGGGGAACTACATTTTTGTAATGTATTTTATGAAATCACTGGAGATCAAAGTTGACCCACCAATAGGAAACATATGGGAGCTTTTATACTAGCTGACCTATGACTTAATAGGGAGGGAAGTACAAATACAAGACATAAATATAAACTAAAGAAGTAAATTAGTAATTTAAAGCTTGAACTAACAAAACTGAACTTATACTTCAAAATCAGTTCAACATTTCAGAAATGCAAACAATAGTCCAACTAAATAATAAACTTTGTCTTCCCCCTCCATCATCTCCAAATGGATGTGCTCCTGCCTCTGTCCCAGCACCAGGCCTCAGAGAGAACTCAAAAGAATAGAAGTTCTGCCCTCACAGGTTTTCAAAAAGGACGATACCCAAAGGTCACTGCAAAATCGGAGTCCCTGATTGGTCAAAGTTCTGCTGTTTCGCCTTTTGGCAATCAAAAGTTCGACTGGTTGAACTTCCACTGTGCTATCAGTGAAGCCTGATTTGTATGTAGAACCTGAGAATGGACTTGAGTAGCGGCATGTGAAGACATGTTCACGTGCGTTTACATGGACGGGATACACTTCTCCTTTTCTTAAAATCAGTTTTTTTTCCTCTTCAAATATTTGCTGTACTGACTGAAAAGACGACAGATAAGAGCAACACACGGTTCTCATCTTCATCTCTCCGTGAACTTTGTCTGTTTCCGCCTCAGACACGCTCAGGTGTTCCTGGAGAGAGGGCCGCAGAGGATTGGCAGCGTTTACAAGAAGGCCATGTTTCGCGAGTACACGGACGCCTCCTACACCCGGCTGGCTCCTCGTCCTGATTGGCTGGGCTTCCTGGGGCCCATACTGCGAGCCGAGGTCGATGATGTCATCGTCGTCCATCTGAAGAACTTTGCAAGCAGGAACTACTCCATGCACCCTCATGGTGTTTTCTACAAGAAGAATTCAGAGGGTAACGCTGCACAAAACAAGAGAATATAGAATAAATAATTCCAATCATGTATAATCTTTTACACATTTGGATACATCTGAAAAAGTGGATCTTAGGAAAAGTCCACTTACCACTGTAAAATGTTGTTCCCCTTTCGGCATATCCCTTCAGGAGTTGCCACAGCGAATCAGCTTTCACTCTGTCACACACGGGTGGTTTGACACCAGATGTCCTTCCTGACACAAGCCTGTATTTTATCCGGGCTGGGGACCGGCACAGGGAGAGCCAGACTTCACCCAACAGTAGCTGGGACCGGTTATGGCAACCCTGTGACCCTGAAAGGGTTATAGCAAGTTCATAAAATAGATGGATGTCAGAGTATAATCTAAAAAAATGATCATTTATCATGTGTTTAAAAAAACATTTCTTCCCAGTTATGTGAAGACAAAACATCATCAAGTCAAAGTTTGATTCCCAAATTGATATTCAATGGCTATGAGCTACTGGGCTAGAGGGGTAGCTCAAATGCATTCAATTAACCAGCTTTTTTATTAAAAAAAAAAAAAAACAATATATATTTTCAGTAAAGACTAAGAGACAATTTGGTATTTACAGTATATGCAAATGACTGAAGAATAAATTGCATTTTCTTCTGAAATATACATGTTTTCATGAGACATTTTCAGAATTTATGTAAAATAAAAGCCACAAAGCTTATTAAAGATCCGTAGCTATCTGCTTCATTTTTCTGAGTGATTTAGCTGTAGAGAGCTCCAGTAATTTGGAGGAGGATCCTATCTGAAACATGCTAAACCAGGGCGGTCTGTTCCCATTCCTGTTTCTCACTTCTCTCTGCTCTGCTTTCTGCTGACTCAGGTTTCTTCTCGTTCTGACTGGCTGAACACACCTGATCCAGGTAACCAGCAGCTAAAAGTGCAGAGAGAAGTTGGAAGACAGGCAGGGTGGTAGAACACCAGAACCAGGGTTGGGCAGTCCTCTGCTATAGGTTCTGAGCGGTGCTGGATTGTGTTTCAGGACAAGTCCTGGAAATGCTAGCAGAGATTATAATAACCTTAGCAGAAGTGGCTTTAACCCTTGTGCTATCCTTTGGGGTCCAGATGACCCCACCCTTACATTGACCTGTTATCCCTTCCATGACAAAGGTGGATAAAGGTGGAGAGGATTTCATGTAATCCATGGACACCAGTGAAGATCACAAATCATTGAAGACAAAAGGTTCAGCGCACTGTCTAGTGGGTCTAGATGACCCGACTCCCAATGTTAAAGTGCCTAGGATAGCACAAGGGTTAATAACGTCCACAGATACATAAAACTGACCAAATCAGCACATTCTTTATTTCACATGTTCACCTGGAAGGAAGGAGAAGAAGACGAAGGCCGTTTGAATCTAAAAAGATTTTTCGCTGCTGAAAACTTGACGTTCAGAACATTTATGTAACTAAAATACCTAGCACTTTTTCCCCCAAAAGTAACCAAAGATCTTGAATTTTCAAATAGTTTTAAGTCCAACCATAAAATTATAAATGAGTTGAACGCCATTTGGGTTCCTTCAGTTCACGTATGGGTTTTCCCCAGCTGCTCAGAGATACTCCATAGTCCAAAACTATAGTGTGATAGACTGATTGGTGACCCAATGTGACCCTGTGGGGGTAAGTGTGTTGCTGTGTGGCCAGGCTGTACCCTTCCCTCAAAGATAGCCACAACAGCCCCCAGCTACCCCCGTCATCCTAATCATGACAGAGCAGCTAATGATAATGGAAAAAAACAAGCTCCTCAAGCAAGAGTTTTAACCCTAACCTTTAAAAAAGAAAGCAATATGGTTCTCAGTATCTATTTAGGTTATTCATGTTAATTTTACCGATAAAAAGACAAATATTGTAAAAGCTTGAAAAACAGCAGAAAGTCATTTTAAAAGAGTTTTTAAAGCTTTGAAAGAAATTCATGTTTTAGTCAGGAGCTGAAAACTTAACAAACCATCAGTGTTAAAACATTGACTGTATGTGAGAACTGGACTGAGGGACTCCTCCCCCTTGCATTTCAAACAGGAAGTCCCTACTGGCTCCCATAGACTGCTATTGATACAAAAACAGCTATTATTCTTGTTGTGTTATGTTTTTTTTTATTAACTTGTTCTTGCTATTCCTATTTTGATATATTTTTTTCTGTAGTACAAGTTTTAAAAGAATGTGCCTGCTGGCTCCCTCATCGAATGTTTGAAACGTTTGACAGATTTCATGTAGCCCGCTTTTAGTGGTAGGGGTGGACATGCTCACTTCTGATTGGTGAGAGTGGTAGCCATAGAAACATTGACTCTGATTGATTTGGACCAACCGCTTGCGTACGTGCATTCATGTTACGAAAAAATGGCGACTGAATTAACTTCACTTGGTTGGAGCTGGAAGTAAGTCCTTCTCTTTGGGTGACGTCACTCTCACTCAGTCCAGTTCTCTTCTACAGTCAATGGATAAAACACTTGTGACACGATCCAAGAACAGCTGGACGCGTCCAGGCTCAGCTTTTCTAACAGGACATGCTGAATGTGTCCTGCAGGGGCGCTCTACCCAGACCGGACGTCAGGTATTTTAAAGCAGGACGACTCTGTTCCGCCGGGGGGTAGCTACACATACCGCTGGGAGGTCAGACAGGAGTTTGCCCCAACTGATGACGATGCCAACTGCCTGACTTGGGTCTACCACTCCCACATAGATGCCCCCAAGGACATTGCCTCAGGGCTTATCGGAGCACTACTGACCTGCAAGAAAGGTACAGTACCACGCTTAATGAGCTCGATTGAAAGGGTGCATTAAAAAGAAGACTTTCTTTTGTCTTGCGTCCGTTTGTGACTGTAGGAACCCTCAAGGAGAGCAGGGAGCTAATGAACAGGTCTGCTCGAAACGATGTGGACCAGGATGTGTTCCTGATGTTCAGTGTGGTGGATGAAAACCTGAGCTGGTATCTAATGGACAACATTCAGAAATGTCTTGATCCAAAGGACGTCAACGAAGACGACCCAGACTTTGAGGAGTCCAATCTGATGCACGGTAGGAGACGCTCCCTCGCATTCCAGGAACATGACATCTAGTTACTTTCCCAGACACTTTTTCCCCCCCGTCTCAATTGATTTTCCAATTTCTCCAAAGAAACCACAGCTGTCTGGTAGTCACAAAGAAGTCTGTTTTTGTGTCTCTGTGTGTCTGACAGCCATTAATGGCTTTGTGTTTGGGAATCTGCCCGCGATCGAGTTATGCCAGCACCGAGCCGTGGCCTGGCACTTGTTCGGCATGGGCAATGAGGTGGACATTCACTCCGCCTTCTTCCACGGGAACACCCTGCTGGACCGCGGCCACCGCACCGACACCCTCAGTCTTTTTCCTGCAACCTTTGCCACGGCTCAGATGGTCCCGAAAGCTGCAGGGAAGTGGCTCCTGACCTGCCAGGTTAACGACCACTTGCAGGGTAGGACACCTGACCTCTGACCCCTTTTAAAGCTGTGCTTCACGAGTTGCTGACAGGGGAAAATGCCTCCCGGGGGAGGGTCAGCTGCTTTGTGTTGTCTGCATGTGTGAGATACACAATATGCAGCACTCACCATGAAATATACTGACATTGTATTGATCCTCCCTATTCTGTCTATAAATACAAGATCATAGTAGTAGGTTTAAAGGTTGCCACCTGGACTTGGTTTTTAAAGTTTTTTTTTTAATTTATTTTTTTTATTTGAAATGGTTTATTTCAAGCAATTAAGTAGAAACAATACACAAAAGCAATGTAATCATCAGTTATACATTCATACAGTAACTAATCAAACTTAGGATAATTAGACATATTAATAAATATTGCTTGAAAGGGAGTGGAAGGAAGCGAACTTATATAATCCCACCCCGTTATACTATAACCATTTTATTACATGATTTATCAATATCCGGTTCCTAGCTTTCATCAGACAGAATTAAGAATCATAAAGTTTCGATAAAGCACATGACAAAGATGAATTAATTAATTATTATGTAAAAAATAACTATTTTAGAAATCAACATGACAAATGCAGATCAGTCATCTAAAATATATGCAGATTATGTTACTTATAAAAGTCATTCATATGATTAAAACATAATACTATATCAGTAAAATACACAACACTGTTTCAGGAATTTTCATAGCAAAATTTCATCAAGTATCAAAAGTTAAAAACATGTGAAAATTATGCTACATTAGGAAAGATTTTTGAATCAATGTATCCATTTTTGGAGCAAGTGAAGTAATATCGATCAATTTAACCATTTTCAATAAGTGATTAATCATTTGTTTTACTTTTTTTATATATATATTTTTTCCTTTTTCTCTTTTTTATATATTAAAGTAATGCTGTAAGGCAGGGGTCGGGAACCTTTTTGGCCGAGAGAGCCATAAACGCCACATTTTTTTAAATGTAATTTCGAAAGAGCCATACAATAATGTAGCGTCCCTTTCCCACACTGAGGCATGGAGACTGAACCTCTTTTAAGTTTCTTTATTCTGGTTACTGCAGACCGTAACAAACGCCGTACAATTAATTCAGCAACTCCTCAATCTCTCCCGCTGAGACGAGAGCGCTTCTCCCAACTTTATATTCCCCCCCTCCCGCTCCAGTCCTCCTATTTCCCTTATTCGACCCATAGCTGAACCCCATTGGTCCAAACTACCTAACAACAGGCTGAGTGACAGAACTGAGAGCCAATCAGATCTCTGCTTGATGCGTTCATTGAACTCAGGAACTTTTAACGCGGCCCAACAGCGGACCCAACTCAGTCCGCGACAACATGTTTAAAACTAAAAATACAAGTGAATGTGAGCATTTGATGTAATTTCAACATTTTTAAAGTACAATAAGTCTGTGGATTCTTTTCAATAACATGGTTATGCTGTTGCTAATAAATGATGAGTATTTCTCGTGGTGGTTTTGCTGATGGTCTAGTCTGGTTGATCCGTGGTGAGTTTCAGCTTCATGCAGCCGTTGAGACTTTAAACGTGATCGTAGGTCTGAATGTTCTGGAGATGTGACAAAGACTCACATGCAGACGTGGAGACAAACACACACTCACACTGCAGTGAGTGACGGGCAGCGGGTTTCACGTTATTATAATCTCTGTGCGATTCACCTGCTGCCTGTGAGGAAGAAGGCAGAGGGTGGGGGGCACCCCCACCCTCTGCCTTCTTCCTCACATCCCGTCCCCGTATCTGCGCGCTCTCTCTCAGAGACGGGAGCGCGCAGGTTTAGGCACGGCAATTAATAGGTTTCCTGCTGGAATAAACTCTGTGAAATAGTAGATAATAGTAAACTGAGTGCTGGCGCAGGTTTTTCTCTCCAAGCACCGCTACTACTGCGCGCACCTCTGGCATCGCATCGCGCACGAGGACTGGTCTAATGAAAAAAAAAAATGGTATAAATAAAGATTTGTCTGCGAGCCATACGTGACCATCAAAAGAGCCATATGTGGCTCGCGAGCCATAGGTTCCCGACCCCTGCTGTAAGGGAAAATAACAAGGGTCCATAATCTGTCGATTGTCCAAGGTTGGTATTTCTTCTTCTGCTGAATAACAGCTGATCTTCTGGGTTCAAAACAGTTTCTAGTTCTCTTCCATGTTATGTCTGCAGACATTAGATTCAGGTCCATATCCTTCTTCAGCTGATATCAGCTGCGGTGAAAGTTGAGGTCAAGTTGTCTGCAGATCAAAAACTCTCTGCTGTTGATTCAGGTGACGTCAGACTTTTGGAGAAAGTGAGGAATCCAGGTGTCATATTTCTTGAAATTATTTGGCTCTTTGGTTTATTACTCCATGTTGTTTCAGACGACCGTAAACAAGCACTTCTCAAACTCTTTCATGGTGTTCACAACCAGAACCTTGGACCGGTCCGGTGCACCGAGTGGTTTGACGTAAATCTTGCAGCCTTTAACCCAAGTGTTCTCAATCTGCTTCTGCTTCCTGAGAAGCCGTGCATGTTCGGAGATTTCAGCATTCCTTCTGGTCAGATGGTCGTTCAGATAAACAGCAGATCCTTTGAGATTCCTCCTTTGATTCATCAGAGCTAGCTTGTGTTTGTGATTCACAAACCTGATGAGGATCGCTGGTTTATCCGTCTCCTTTCTCCTGGGGAGCAGGTGGCAGGTCTCGATGGTATTGAGATCCAGGGAAATCCCTTTAGATGTGAGAAATGAATGTATTTGCTGATCCAGAGACTCTCCACCTCTCTCCGCATCAGCATTGCTAGCTACGCTAGCGCTAGCATTAGCATTAGCAGTGCTAGCTTCTGCTGTCAGCTTCACTCCAGGTTTGATTGGTAATCCAGTGAGAATGACATTATTCATCCTACTTGCTGTTCCACATCGTCCAGTCTTTTCTCCAGAATGTCGACCCGGTTTTCTCGTTGCTCGTTTTGAACCCGAAATCTTTGGAACTCTTCCATCATTTCCCAAAGAGGCGTTAGCTTAGCGGATACTTGGTCCATGAATCTTTTCAGCGTAGCTTGAATATCATCAAGAGTCTTTTAGAGGTCTTCATATTCCTGCGTTTTCTTAGGGGCCATGGTCAGCTCTCTTTTAGGAGAAAATCAACTTTTTAGGTAATTTGAAGATAGTTGTATTCGCAGAGAGCCATGTAACCCGGAACCGGAAAAAATGATCTTTGTTCTTGAAAGTTAAAGATGTTTTACCTCTTATCCAAAAGGTTTTGTCATTTCTGGTAATATAATAAAAATATAAATATAAGATGTTTAAAAGTCCTACTTATTGTCCAGAAGATTAAAGTCAGGAATTTAAAGATCTGCTCTGAGAAAAATTATGATTATTATCTGGAGTATTAGATCCACGTTTGTCTTTGTTTTCCTCGTCCGAGCTGGCATTTGGCCTTAGTGGCTCGATGGATTTTTGTTGGACCGGTGAATTTACGTTGTGGGGTAAGCTGATAGGAGAGCGTGTAAACAGAGAGCTCTCAGCAACAGGAAGGGGAAGGGGGGGGGGGGTTGCTCCACGCAAAACTATCCCACCTACAACTCAGAGGTGAATTTCTATGATCTACTGCAGCTCAGCAGAAACTATATCCTAGAAAACAACTCTGTTATTTTTTTTATTTTGGCCTAAAAACGGCATAATTATAACTAAAAGACGACTGGGAATGCTTTAAGAATAGCTGAAAAGATGATCTGAGTTGCCGAACTGAAGCCCTTGTTGTGCGTGTTCTCCAGCTGGAATGCAGGCCTTTTACACAGTGCGGTCATGTGACAGTGGGACTGTCTCCACGGCAACGAGTGGCGTGGTGAGGGATTTCTACCTGACTGCAGAGCCTGTCCTGTGGAACTATGCTCCCTCTGGAAAGGATTTGACCAAAAACGCATCTCTCACTGAAGCAGACAGGTGGGTGGATGTGTGTGTTTTTTTATGAGTCATCTTGTTAAGTCATTGTTTTGTTGCTAAAGTTGGGAGTTTTGCTCTTTTATTGCTAAATCTGGTGTTTTCATTTAGTTTTCTGTTTATGTAAGATGTCTGGACAGAGCCGGTCATTTGCTTGTTGCTCATTCCTGCGGACAGTTCCGTGTCTGGAATAAAACCTTGTGGAAAACTTGCAGTGGGCTTGGTTGGGACTGTTCATGACAAAGTCATTCCGTCTGGTTTTGTTTCCCCATTTACTCCCCAGGAAAAAGCCACTGTGTCTTTGTAAACACTCGCCTTTGTTCTCCCACAATGCTTTTCATAGCGCCTCCGAGGTCTTCTTCGGGACAAGTAATGGAAGGCTAGGAGGCACGTATAGGAAAGTGACGTACAGAGAGTACACAGACAGCACCTTCACCCAACCAAAACCAAGGACACCAGAAACAGGACACCTGGGAATTTTGGGTAAATGCTGACTTTCCTCAGACATGTATACACTTTGGAAAATTTGGTTTGGTTTCTTTTGTAACAAACATTGGATTTGGTGTCTTTTTCGTCTTCTAACTGTATCTTTTCTGTACTTCTTTGCAGGTCCAGTTCTGCGGGCAGAGCAGGGAGACATTATCAGGGTGACGTTCATGAATAAAGGGGATAGAAACTACAGCATTCAGCCTCATGGCCTTCACTATGACAAACAGTTCCAGGGAAACAGCTATGAAGATGGTGAGGACCGGCAAGACATTTCTTACATCACCGCATGTTCCGCACTAAAGGGTGCGCCGGATTATAAGACATACCGTCAAAAAAAATGGTCTGTTTTCAAATTTATGTCATATACGAGGCAAACCGTTCTATTAGACTAGTTAAGTGAGACAAGAGAGTCAGAAATTCAATTAATGTTTAATTTTATTGAGACATCCAACCAAACATTTTGACAGAGCGTTATGTACCTCTCACAATCACAACATAACCAGTAAACAACCTGAATGAATCCAAAGTGCACTGACGGCCTTTTGATACCTAAATAAATGAAATATATATATAGTTTTAATTTGTATTTTGTTGTGTTTAAAGTTTTTTTTTTGTTATATATAATATCTTTTGTATTTAGTTTAATACATTTTTCCCCCTCCTTTTAAAAAAAAAGTATATTTCCACTTTAATTTCTACTTCTAAAAGACTGTATTTGAATTCCCTTACTTCTCCTTAAAGACTATATGCTGTGGGACTGTCTAATGCTCTTTCCTTTTTGATTTGAAATTTGATTTGAAATGGTTTATTTCAAGCAATTAAGTAGAACTAATACACAAAAGCAATATAATCTTCAGTTATACATTCATACAGTAACTAATCAAACTTAGGAATAATTAGACATATTAATAAATATTGCTTGAAAGGGAGTGGAAGGAAGCGAACTTATATAATTCCCACCCCGTTATACTATAACCACTTTATTACATGATTTATCAATATCTGGTTCCTAGCTTTCATCAGACAGAATTAAGAATCATAAAGTACCGATAAAGCACATGACAAAGATGAATTACTTAATTATTATGTAAAAAATAACTATTTTAGAAGTCAACATGGCAAATGCAGATCAATCATCTAAAATATATGCAGATTATGTTACTTTAAGTCATTCATATGATTAAAACATAATACTATATCAGTAAAATAGACACAACACTGTTTCAGAGATTTTCATAGCAAAATTTCATCAAGTATCAAAAGTTAAAAACATGTGCAAAATTATGCTACATTAGGAAAGATTTTTGAATCAATTTATCCATTTTTGGAGCAACTGAAGTAATATCGATCAATTTAACCATTTTCAATAAGCGATTAATCATTTGATTTACTTTTTTTATTTATTTTTTTCTTTTTCTTTTTCTTTTTTTCTTTTTTCGGCATACATGATGTCACCCGTTTGCGAAGTAATAACCTGATCAATATGAACAGTTTATAAATGAATCTACTGTGTTCTGATGATGAAACCTTTGATACTTTATAAAACATAAATTCCAAAGAAATGTTCCAGTGAAAATCATTTTGCAATGCATTGTGGTCTGTATTCGCCAATCTAGTTAGCATCGATACACACCCGTTTTTTGCAGAGTCTTCTGGGAAATTTCCAGGACACTGAATATTATAATTGTTCATTCAGAAAACACGCCATATAAGGTTATTCAGTAAGTGAGTAGGGAGGGACTGTCGACTTTGGTGAATGCTGGGCAACTCAATAGTTAATTTGAAGTTAAACAGGAAATACAATAAATTCAAACTGTAATATTTTAAATACTTTTATAATAATCGATATTTTTGGGGAAATAAAAGGGAAATTTTAGTAACTTTCATGATTTTCTTTTAATGCAAACCTGGAGGTGTTGACAAACTGGGTTCCCACGTCGGCCCCAATGAAATGTTTACCTACAACTGGAAGGTTCTGGATGGCCCGTCTCCATCTGACCCCCCCTGCATACCCTACCTGTACTATTCTGCCACCGATCCCTCCAGAGACACCAACACAGGACTGGTCGGACCTCTGCTGGTGTGCAAGAAAGGAACACTGGGGCCAAACGGAGTCCAGGTGATCATGGAAATGATCCATTTGTGTTTTCAAACTTGCTAAATTGCTGACTCTGTTGGCAATAAGTGTTGCCTGGCTTACAAGTGTGTTTTGACATACAGAAGGGTGTGGATAAGGAGTTCTTCCTTCTTCTCTCTGTGATGGATGAAAACCTGAGCTGGTACTTGGACGACAATATTCATGGCAAAAATCTGGACTTGGAGGATGATGGAGTCTTTGAAGAGAGCAACAAAATGCACGGTAAATGTCGAATGTTACCTTGCATTTAAATATTCCTATCAGAATTCCCTTTTTTCTTATCCTGTCCATATTTTCCTAACAAAACCATTTAAAAAAAAAAATCCATCTAGCTGTGAACGGATACATGTATGGGAACCTTCCCGGACTGGTGATGTGTGCTGGGGACAGGGTTGTGTGGTACACCTTCGGGCTGGGGACGGAGACGGACATCCACGGCGTCTACTTTGAGGGAAATACCTTTCAGAGACAGAGCACAACCCGTGACACTGTGAGCCTTTTCCCCCACACGGCGGCAGCTGTCAGCATGCTCCCAAAAACTCCTGGTTAGTCCATATGCGTTTATATTTTATGCTGTTGTTTATTAAAGGAGGCTTTATCACGTGACCCCTTTTTTATTCTAAAATTGTGACTTAAATTTTTCTTTTTTAAACAAACGTAGCGGTAAGGTGTTGTAAAGACAGAATATTAACCTTATAGCCACCCTTTAAATACATGATTTAAGCAAATTAAAGTGAAGTTTTGGAAAAAAGGGAAATGTGGAAAACCGGGTTGGTTAACGGTTACTCTTAATTAGTGCATGTTGCAGAAATTATTGTTTATACCTGAAGAAAAAGTATGGAAAACTCCCCACACTTAAAGTATTATAGTATAACACAATAACCAGACTGCAGTTATGTACGTTTAGTTTAAGCGCTTAAACTGTTTGATTTGGACTTGTGCTGATTTTCTGTAGAGGTCATCCAAAGGTCAAATCCACACACGGCTAAAGCTTTAAATCTGGTACAGAGTGTCTTTGTGACAGTAGAAGGCCTTAAAAATGTGCATAAAGATTTTTTCAAGTTGGAAAATGATGAAGTAGCTCTGAAACTGGCAAACAAAAGCTGTTCAGCTGTCATCAAATTGAGTTTGTTACATGTCTATAGTTTAAATTTATGATTTAAATGTGTTTTTAATTCATTCATTCATTCATTTAATTCATTCACATCAAGTTTCAATATTATAAAACCTTTTTTCTCCTCTTTACTAGTTTCAATGTTTTATCAGACACTTTTTTACCCTTACCCGCTTTCTTTTAAAGAGCCACTCCAATAATCTTTGATCTATTTTAAAATCGTCCCCAGCAGTCTTTTAACTATAATCATGCCATTTTAGCCCAGATTTAAAAGTCTGTGTCGTTTTCTAGGACATAGTTTCTGCAGAGCGGCAGTGGTTTATTAAAATTCACCTCTGAGTTGTGGGCGGGACTGCTGGCATGAAGCAACCCCGCCCCCCTTCCCCTCCCTGTTGCTGAGAGCTCTCTGTTCACGCGCTCTCCTTCTAGCTTACAGCCCCCATCTAGTATTACTGGTGCAACAAAAATGGCGAGCTTTGCAACCGTACAGTTTGGAGCCAGATCGAACGAAGAAAACCAAGATGGACATTGATGTTTCGTCTGTAAGTGGATGCATCATATGGAGTCCCAAACAGTTCATAATTAATTAAATACATATGACCTTTTGCAGTCACATAATCAACCAATAAATCTCTCATAAATATAAAAAAAAGATCATGAAATTGTGAAAAACCTGCACACTGATTTTAAATTAGCCATTATATTATTCAGTATATTTCATTTTGCTTTAAAAACCTGTTCATTATTTTAAAACAGCATTGTAAATATTAATTTTTAATCACATTTAATATTATTAAAATTCAGACTTTTTCCGAAACTGATTTCAAAATCAATATTTTCCAAAGTATCTTTGTTTTTATATCATGTTGCTGTTTTTCAGAATGACTTATTTATTTCATAATGAGCTTTTGCAGCAGAATGAGTCAGTCTATCAATCAAACCAGACAAGGCGGAGACACTTTTGTGATTGGCTACTCCTTTACTCAGACATAAGCAGCAGCACCCTGACTACATCGATCGAAGTTGCAGCAGTCTTCTGCAGTAGACAGATTGTTTGTCTATATTTGATCCTCTAATGTCAGCAAAGGCGTGCAGATATCGCTGAAATATGTCATCTCTCTGACTGGCACACCACAGAGCGGGGAATCCAGGAATATGAGTCGATTTCAATGTGTGATTAGATCCCGCCCACTTTCACTGATTGACAGACAGACTCATTTTTTATTATACTACCAGAACTTTGAGCTTAATTTTCTTTTTTATATTTATATATATTTGTCCTCCATCCACAGAGAAATACCATAAGAACTTGTTAAAAATACAATTTTTATTGGAGTGAAGATTTATAAACTACGTACCAATCAATATTAGAATAAATAAAACATTTGAAATGTTAAATAAGGCTTCCTTTAGGTCTTGCATTCGGGAAAATTCAGGCATTGTGTTAAAGTGCAGCTCAGAGACAAATGTTCCAGGTTGGCTTTTTAAGTTCAATCAGTTTAGGTTTATGCCGAAAAACCTTTTATGCCGGAAAATTAAGCTGCCACGTGTTATTACAAACACATCTATCTGCAATGAAGCCTTCTACTTGTGAATTTACCCAAAATGCATTGTACCTTCCTCTCTTCTGACTTAAGTCACGTAAACACAAGCAGAAAATGGAAGTGAAACCCTCCCACATAACTGATAACACATCATCCGAGGGTAGATGTGCATTTATTGCTCATTTGTTCCTCATTTTCCTGCTTAAATGACCTAAAATGTTTGTTTTCTATTTTCCCTTTTTCTGTAAGGCGTGTTTGAGGTGAGCTGCAGAACAACTGACCACTACTCAGCAGGCATGAGGCACCGCTACAAAGTCGATGCGTGCCCAGATAAAAAAGTGAGGCACGCCAACACGGAGCCCACCAGGGTGGTGAGGTATTTTATCAGCGCGGAGGAAATGGAGTGGGACTACTCCCCCGAAAGAGTCTGGGAGCTGGAGAAGCACCACGCCTCAGCAGAAGACAGGTGTGTCAGTGAGGTGGCTGTGGGACAATGGCTTTGGTTTGTTTTGGAATTTTGTAACCTGTAGTTAGCGGTATAACTTATTACTGTTTGTTAACCAAAGCAAATTGGTACATGTCTCCTAGTCCAGGCAGTATATTTGTGGAGAGAGGAGTGGACCGGATTGGCTCCCGCTATAAGAAAGTGGTTTACAGAGAATACACTGATGACACCTTCACAGTTCAAAAGAAACAGCAACCTAATCAACAACATTTGGGCATTATGGGTAAGACTTTGTGCCCTGGATGTTGTTATGATTACGGACAGACTGTAATTACGGACGTGTTCTCCTGTCCACACGAGGCCCCATAATCAGAGGAGAAGTAGGAGAGCAGATTCTCATCACCTTCAAGAACAATGCCAGTCGACCGTACTCCATCAGCGCACACGGGGTCAGGGCAAGTGGATCCCACATTTCTGTCTCGCCTGGTAAGAAGGATGGCCTTTTGACAGAGGCGTGTCCATCTGGGGGACAGAGGGGGGCCATGGCCACACAAACAATAATCCACCATACAGAATTCAGAGCCGGATGATTCAGGGTTCATTTGAATTAATTAATATTGCTTTCATAAAATAGATTTACAGCATTTTCAGCACTATAAGACAGACTAAAAGCCTTTTTTTTTTTTCAGAAACTAACTACACCGAATAATCTGTAGCGCCTTATATAAAGATTCATTCTGGTTCAGACAAAAATGTTAGGCTATGTCCGAATACCTTCACTACTCACTACATAGTGCACTATAGAGTGCCTTTGCCATTTTGTAGTGCTGTCCGAATCAACAATTCCAAAAATGAGGGCCCTTGAAATTTCCCAGAAGTCTCTGCAAAAAACCATTGTGCATCGATGCTCACTGGTGAATTTAGACCACAATGCATTCCGTCTGAACACTTTTTACTAAAAAATTGTATTTAAATGTATTTTTTCAACAAACCATCAACGTTTTCAATTGCAGAACTCAGTGGATTTATACATGATCATCGAAAATCGCTCATATCTATTAGATTTTTACTTTGTGAATTCAATGATGTCATATTTGCCGTTTACAAAAAAGAAAAGTAGTGAGAATGGTGTCTGAGTTGCTTTCAAAATCCAGGGCACTACATAGTCCCGCACTATAGAGTTCTCTAGTAGTTAGGGGTTATCGTGGGAATTCGGACATAGCCTACAGTGTTTTTTATACAGGTTCCAAACAATATTAGGTGCTAATGAGGCTAAAGTGAAGCGATGTCGTACTATGTCTTGTTTTGTGTTACTAACAAGGTTGGGAGCTCTCATAGTTTAAGGTGTATGAGCCTGGCTTCTTACGTGTTGCAAACAGGTTTGGGGCTTACATGTTTTGTTGCTACAAGGCTAACATGTAGCATGTCACAAACAAGTTCCAGATCTTCTGAGAAAGCAGTTAATAAAGTCCGACTGACGGCTTATCTCTGACTCTTTTGGTTGACTGAGTCAGTCGTTTTTTTTTTTGACTCCTTACTTTAAGGTTGGGAGTTAGCAGCGTAGTCACTGTAACATTTACTTTAGTTATGTCAATCTGTGTTTGTCACTTGTTACAAACAAGGTTGAAAGTTTGCGTAGCTACAATAATGTTTGTATTAGGGATATCAGTATTTTTTTTATAAGTTACAAAAAAGGTTGGGTGTTATACGCTAATGCGGCTAACGTGTAGCGGTGTCGCACTGTGTTTGTTAAATGTTACCAACAAGGTTGGGAGTTAGTGTCGTCATGGTAACGTGTGTTTTAGCTCTATGTGTTGTTCTATTTACATGTTTTAAAAAAAAAGGTAATTAAAAACAAGTTCTGGAATTAGTGTAAACAAGTAAGTCTGACTGATGGGCTTATCTCCGACTCTTTTGATTCGCTCAATGCGTCTTATATAAGTTGGTGTGCCTTTTATATGACATAATTTTGAAAATAGACCATTTATTGATGGACATCTTATGGTCTAGTGTGCCCTACGGTGCGTAAAATACGATGTACTTGATATCACTAATACATTTTGACAGGTAAACAAGGAAAACCAGGGTGGCACGGCCATCTTAGGAATGTTCCAAACACGAGTAACTGGGCAGGACAAAGTCCACCACTATGAGCTCTAGAAAAAAAACAGCTGATAACAAAAAAAACATTTAACTTTCCCATAAGTCCCATAAATTGAAGAAGCACTAAAATGAATTTATGCTGTAAAGACAACTATTTTAAATTAACTTTGACCAGTAAATATCAGTATCGATATAAAAGGCACGTTTTTTTTAGGGAAAGCATTTGTTCATTTCTCATATAGTTATCACACTGTTTGTCCAAAAAAGTCAAAACTTTGAATATTTTCATTAATATTTTATTCAACCACAATTTTTTTTTAAGATTCACTAACTCCTGGCTACACGCCACACTAGCTCTGTAGCACACCTTGTCCTTCCAGCGAAAATGTCCTGGACACGTCACAAAATCTTCTGACTATCAAACTTTCAGTTCTGGCTTTTAACATTCCCGACCTTTTTTCTTCCTCAGGTCATATCCTGGTGTTGACCTGGGATATTTTAGAAAGTTCTGGTCCCGGGCCTTCAGATCCTAACTGCATCACCTATACTTACTACTCCACTGTTGACTTCATCAAGGTACACGTTCACAGATGACCTCCAGAGCCTCTCTTGTAGTTTGTGACAGCTTTTCTTCGTGTTTGTGCTCAGGATCTGTACAGCGGGCTTTTGGGCCCTTTGGTTGTGTGCAGACCCCGGACTCTGAATAACGGCGAGGGCTCCGACAGGCAGAGGACAGACGTAGATCGGGAGTTTGCACTGCTCTTCATGGTGTTCGATGAAAACAAGTCCTGGTACTTGGACGACAACATCAGAACATACCTGGGTGTTGACCCTGAAACTTATGAGGGAGATGAAGACTTTGAGGAGAGTAACCTGATGCACAGTGAGTCCAACAGGACACACCCACAACGCCCTTTCTAACAAGGCTGTAGATTTATCGAAGGCAGAAAGAAACAATCCTCCGTTTGGTTACTAAAAGTAGCGGTATATTTATTTTAATCATTAAATTTGAATACAATTTTAAGAATTTTGGAATTGTCACCATGAAAAAATAGTGAACATACTTAATTCGGACACACGGACAGAGTGTGGAGCCAGGGTCGGCGAGCAATCAGCCGTCTGTTCCGGTCGACACGGCCCAACTAGTGAGCTGTGAGTGGGTCAGATTCCTTAAAGTTTCTAGAATTATCCAATCAAGAGTGCATTTAAGTAATAAAAAAGTAATAAAAAAAAGTAATAAAGTAATAAAAAAAGTAATAAAGTAATTTAAAAAAATGGCTTTTTTTTAAAATAACTTAAAAGAAACTTTGTGATAGTCTTATTTTTTGCCAGATTCGGGAAAAATAAGGAAGAAAATACAGTTTAATGTGACTCATGATGAAGGAAAGTTTAAATAACAGCAACATTATTCCTTAATGATCTTTATTTATGTTGTGTTTTAGGTCAAATTAGTGTCGATTTTAGTGTCAATATTGTTTCCCACTTTTTACTTTTATCACCAAAGATGACGTTTTACTTTCACTTGACTTTCTGCTTTGAAGGGTTTTTCTTTTCTTCTAAGAAACAGATGTGGTTTGCAAAAAAAAGACTACTGTGCAAAACCAAAGTGCAAATGCCAAATTAACTTAGAGTAGAGTAGTTTTACTATGCAAACACTTATCATCTAATACATAGAACAGTTGAATAGGATTAAGCCGTTTTTACATTCCAGACAGACTAAATCTAAAGTTTATAGCAAAGACGCTGCCTCCACAGGCAGATTTTGTATTTCAAAAACTGAACAAAATAGTTCAACTATTTTAAAACTGATAATATGAATAAGAAATAAAGTCTTACTTTGCAAAAATCTTTTTTTCACTCATTTGGTTGTAAGACTCAGAGACTCACAAGAAGAAAGAAAGTCAGGTGAGATTGCATCAGTTAGCTTCTGTCAATGATTTCCAATAGAGCAATAAAGATCCAAAAGGCCTGACAGCTCCATCAGTTTTAGTCATGGAGGCCCACTCGGAAACTTCCAGAAAGTTTTCAAAGTATGGGATTTAAAATAAGAAAATAAATGTGAATGTGGCTGCTAAGCTCTATGAAACTCATAGATATTCAGATATTTGTTCTAATGCCCCAAACATTATGAAAAACCTCGATCCTTGTAGAAAAATACATATCAAAACATTCAACTGCTTAAAGTCCATCTCTGATCATCTTTTGATCTATTGTAAAAGCGTTCCCAGTGCTCTTTTAATTATGTTTATGCTGTTTTTTAGCCCAAAATAAGAAAAAAAAATTTAAAAAACGGTGTTGTTTTCTAGGACAAAGTTCCTTTACAACTGCAGGAGTTCATTAGACATTCATCATCAGAAATGCCAGAATTAAAAACAACAAAAACACCATTTTATTAAAGTGGATCTTTAAAAAAGAAAAAAGGCTTTTTTTTTTTTTTGTAAAAAACAACTGAAACCAAAGTCATAAAATAATTTGAAACCCACATGAAGAATTTATTGTTGAGCAAAAACCTCTATTCAAATGTACAAAGGAATGTCAGTAATCAGATGAAGCAGCTTCATTTTGATTATTATATGGATTCCTTCTATAGAAATGATCTTTTTTTTAAACTTTTCCTGGAAAAGGCTAGCTAGCACATCTTCCAAGCATCTGTAGAACATTTTTATAAAATGAATTAAACTCTCTTTAACAAACATCAAATTTAAATGTTTTAGTGGGTCATACATTGCACTTCTGATTGCATAATTAATATTTTTTACATTTGCATATACACACACATATATCTATCTATCTATCTATCTATCCATCTATCTATCTATCTATCTATCTATCTATCTATCTATCTATCTATCTATCTATCTATCTATCTATCTATCTATCTATCTATCTATCTATCTATCTATCTATCTATCTATCTATCTATCTATCTATCTATCTATCTATCTATCTATCTATCTATCTATCTATCTATATCTATCTATATATGGAGAGAGGGAGTGTCTTAGGGCAGGGTCTATTTAGTATAGTTTAGCCATTACCTATTAAATTCTAAGACTTAATGTTAATTAGGATTTGATGTTTATTATAATTACCGATATGAAGCCCATTATGTGTGTGATCTTTCTGCTTTGATTGCATCAATTAAATCCAAATTACATTTGGATTTAAACTTAGATTATAGTCCTAAATAGAGTCAAATCAACATTTTACTGACTTTCTTACAATGGTCTGATTGTTTCTGCCTGTTGATGTTCTCCCCGTTGCAGGCATTAATGGCAGACTGTACGGGAACCTCCATGGACTGGTGATGACGCAGGGCCAGAAAGTAGACTGGTATCTGCTGGGGATGGGCAACGAGGTGGACATGCACACGGTTCACTTCCACGCAGAGACTTTCACCTATAAGGTTGCTTTGAGCTCTTTGCAGAGAACAGAGGAAGTGTGTCGGTCCAGCTGAAGTGCACATTTGCTCATTTCCTCTTCTTGGCGGTGTACGTCTCCTCAGACTGATCGTGTGCACCGCGCAGACGTGTTCGATCTGTTCCCCGGGACTTTCCAGACGGTGGAGATGGTGGCTGGAAACCCTGGCACGTGGTTACTTCACTGCCATGTAACTGACCACATCCATGCTGGGATGGAGGCCACGTTCACTATCCAAAGTGTGTACCAGTGCTTGGATTTTTACCAATTGACTCATTTCTCCCCCTTAACAACTGTTTTTTTTTCTTTCCCTTTCAGATAAAAGCTCAAAGAGTAAGATCAGTTTTTCTCCTGGATATTTTTCACAAATATTTGCGTTTTCTATCATTCAACATCACGGAATTTTACCTTAACTTTGTCTATTTCCATTCCAGATCGATCTGCAAGAGGTATGATCAATAATTTTAAAATATTGATGCACAAAATGTAATCATTTGAGGAGATCACTTTGATGAAAATGGCGTTTTGGGTGTTTTTAACATGTTCTTGTGGCATTTTTCTGGTAATGGAGGAGAAATGCAAAAGAAATTATGCTTAAACTGACATTTCTGAGTAATTCTTTATTCAGATTGTTGAGAATCAGGAGCAGACGAAAATATTCCATTTGAAAAAGATCCTACTTGTAACGTAGAAAATAGAGTGGGCAAGCGAAATAACTCTGCTCCGCTCCGCAATGGCGAGGGGAAGTGGGGGCGGGGCTGTTCCGCACCAACAGACCCACCCACAACTCAGAGGGGAATTTTTCAGTGACCTATGTCCTAAAAGTGACTAGGGTATCATGATTTGTGGTTTAAAAAAAATGGCATAATTACAAAGAAAACAACACTGGGAGCGCTTTGACAATAGATCAAAATTCAATCAGAAAATGTAGAAACCAGCAAAACTTTGTAAAACACACAGAAGGGAATCCAGTGCGTGTTCAAAGGAGGAGCGCAGGAATCTGCTTGTTCAGTAATTCAGGTGGAATAGCTTTGAAAATCTAATCTGTCTTTGCTCAGTTTGTCCAAAGTGAAGGAACAGATTATTATTTGGGTCAGACTTTCCTTGTGACTTTATTGGAAAAAAAAAGTCACATCCTGTGCTTTCCTCTTCCAACGAACCATTTTTTTTTAACAACAATGACTGCTTAAAAAAAGAAGTGTATTTGTTAAGGAATGTTTTCTGGCTTCCAGGTGCTGCTCCTGGACGTGAAGTCTCCCTAAAGGTGCTGCTCTTCTCACTAGGACTTGCTTGTCTACTTGCTGGGACTCATCTCCACTGATAAAAGACTCAAAGGACAGTAAATAATGCAAGTCCTCCCCATGGATTTGTACTCATTCCTGTAAATAGAGCTTGTTTTTCAACCAACATACACTCCTGCTTACATTTCAAGGTCCTTACATTTATCAGAAATAAAGACATATTACAAAAACATTTATGTTTTAAGATAAGTTGCACTGACGAGACTACTGACAGGTGAGCTTTCATTTTTTTTTTGTAAAGAAGTGCTGTAACAAATAGTGGAAGTTCAGGTGTGCAATAAAAACATTTATTTAAATGGTGTTTGATTATTTTTATTTTTTTATTAAACTTTTATTTATCCAGATTAAAAACTATCTTTTTATTTTCAACTGTGTCCTAGCAGGCATTTTTTTATACAGCGTTTATATTCTTGCACCTGCTTTCTCACTGACAACCACAAGGTGGCGTAACTTTAATGACAACACAATTCTTAAACGTAACCAAAAAGCTCAACTGTTTATTTGCAATAATTTCCCTTATATTTATAATGAGTAATTATAATTTGATCATTTACATATACACAATTTATATATACATATACCTGCATACACACACATATATGTGTATACATGCATACTATGTGTATACATGCATATATATATATATATATATATATATATATATATATATATATATATATATATGTGAAAAAAATGTTGGTCTAGCTTAGGAAATTATTATTATTTTTGCTCAAAACCTGTTTTCATTTCTTGTCATAGTCTCTGTAAGGCACACTTATTCTAATCGTTACATTTTATACTAGTGTAAATGTCCCTAACTTCATTGTCCAATTATTTTAGAAGAAAATATGTGTAAAAATGTTTATACTTGAAGGAGATATTTACTTATTACAGGTAAAATCTAATTTCAACACTCGACTTTTATTTTGTAAGGGAATATCAATGGAATTTGGGCACAATTTAAGTGATTTTATTCTCACTTCCTAAAGTTTACATTTACTAACAAATCTGTGCATGCCATTTAACCATCTAAATAGAGCCTTAGCAATTAAATGCATTTTCAATTCACAATAAATAGTGGAAATACATTACTTTAGGCCTCCCATGTCCCCCTGTTGTCATGTCTGTCCACCCTGTTACTGTGCAAAAAGGTAAACGAAAGCAACCTAATGCTACTAATGTGATGAACAATCAGCTAGGAAACTATATTTGCACATTTTTAACCTATATTTTAATTTTTTTTTTTCTGCTGTAAATTAGGCTAACAGGGTTATCCGTTTTTGCATTTATAAAACTGCTCTAAAACACTGAAAAAAGGTTGATATAAGTGGTTCTGGCTATACTTCTAAATGATGGTTTTCCTTCCCAAAAATGGAAACATCAGTAAATAAGGGAATAGTCAGGGTGCATTTTCAGACAAATTTTATCAGGTTGGACAGTTGAATCCGGGACGCAATTTATTTTAAAAACTTTAAACATTAAAATGCAATATTCAAAATAAAAATTTATGACAGAAATTGCAAATGAGACCAGACAACAGTGATGAAAAATCTAGAATTTTTACAAATTTGTTGTACTTCTATTTCTAAAAACACTTTAACAAACATGCTTAGGGACGTGGCAGTTTAGTGTATTTATTCCTAAAGAATAGTGATTATTGTACTTTCTTTAAGTTATTATGTCAAAACGGTACAATTGATGATCTGTTTACAGACAGAAAATGGATTGCTGTATTATCAAAGTAACAATTGAAAAACACTTTTTAAAAAATATTATGTAAAACCAAAAATTCAGCATCTTTTAGGATTGAATCTTTTTGCTGATGGTTTTGTTTTCTAAACTTTATTTTATTAAAAAAAACAACAACTTTAAACCGTAAGAAAACTTCAGTTCGGTTTCCTTTGGAGCTCTTAAATCTTTAAATTTCTTGTTGTTGCATGAAGACTTTTCTAAACTGATCCCATCAGATAGATGATGAAGTCAGTTACCTTATCAGGTTGGCTGTTTGTTTAAATTCATGGAAAGATTTGAGGCAGAAACCTCTGGGATTTAAGCTTAGAAACTAAAAAATGATATCACGTTCATGACTTTTTTTCCTTTGAAATTGTGAAAATAATATTGAAATTTAGAAAAGTATTTTAGACGTGACAAGAATCAAGCAAAATGTGTTGATAAAACAAAAGCCATACATCAAAAAAAGGAGCTAATCAGGTTGATAAATGTGTTGAGAGGCTGTTAATGAAACAATGGCTGCTGATTAACTGAATGTGGACTGATTGATCAAAAATGAGATGTCCCATCAGAATTAAAAGAGTTCTTCAACTTGCAATACAAAGAAGAGATTAAAGGTTGTTTTTGTCCTCACTTAAATGATTTGACCATAGTAACAAAACACATAGTGTTGATGCTCACTCACTGATTGATCTGGTTATTGATCCGAGCTGGAACAGACTCGGCTGCATGTTAGGACAGAAAGGAAGCTTCCAACCTGAAAAACAGGATCTTTTTACTAAAAAAGACAAAAAAAAAAGGAACCTTCCAATCATAAACGACGACACGTGCCAGGGCATGCAGATCAAGATGTGCAGAAGTGTGGCCATAAAATCTGTCATAAAGCAACGCAGATTACATAAGTGAATCCTGCAGGGATATCAGAACCAGTGTGAGAAAATAAACCTGCTGCCCCAAGTCTGTGGCTAAAACATGAGCGCAGTCAGTAAACAACAAGCAGTAAACAGCTGATGTAACAGCTGGAACTGCGTCAGCGCTCTCCTGCTCCATCAATACCTCTAATTGATCCACAGGAACTCCTAATACCTGCACAGGTGCACCAATCCTCTCCTTCTCCTGCCCATCCTTCCCCCCCCTCCACACACTCATCTGTCAAACCTTCCAGTCCCGTTTGCTTCTTTTAATCTTCTCGTTTCCTGTCTGCGTGAGGCTGTCAACAGCTCTTTTCTCTAAAGGCTGATCCCAGGTCGAGCAGGGTCCACAGATCTGCCGTCTTTCCACTATCTCGGAGATAAGCCTTGAAAATTGATGGCGAAAGCCGTCAATAGGGGGCGCCATGGGGAGGGTCCTGAGTGTGCCACAAGTATATAAGTGTGGATTTTTCACAAAAACCTGCCATCAAGAGCCAACAGCAGACTAGAGAGGTGGAAGCTGGACAGAGCTGCTTGCAGCCTTGAAAGGTGAGAGAGACTCATTTAGAGCTGTTTTCTATTTAAATGCATCCGTTTTACTTCGTAGATCTTTTTTTTTTTTCTTTTAAAGGTTTCAAAACAAATAACTGATTTGTCTTCTTTTAAACCACTTGTTTACTGAGTCAGCAGCTAATTGCAGCAATAATTTGTGCTTGGATGGACTCAAAAGGATGAAAGAGGGGCATTTGTTTGAGAGGGGGATGGGGGGGGGGGCAAGGGAGTCCCATTTTCCAGTTCAGACCAGTTTGTTGATGAAATTTCTGTTCTTGCCATCCACAATCTGATGCAAACTCTTTGCTCTGATGGTTGAAAAATGTAATGATTTGCGGCAAAACTGTCAATAATTCACTTTTTTTTTTTTTGGACGTATTGAAGTGGTTTGAAGGTAGATTTTACATTTACCCCTTCATTTCACCCAGTTCTCTTCACTTCAGTGGTTTTGATCTCACAAGAGTTTCTTGCCCCTCCCTGGTTTTCCTGAAGGGATTACAACATCACCAACTCCCCCCCCACCCACCCCCCTGTTGCATTTCTCTCTTCACAGATAAATGATCCTTCGCCCTTCGTTCTGAGCGGCAGTCAGAGAAGGCTCTCGCCACTCTCCCAGCTTCCCCCGGCTCCTTCACCTCTGCCCTCCACTCCTTTTTTTTTTTTTTTTCGTTTCTTTTTTTTCTGCACGTCTTTGCCTGTCTTCAGTTTCCCCTCTTCAACCATGGCCCCAACCCTGGCCACCGCCTTCGCCAGACGCTGGTGGATGGCGGTCACTGCCATCATCGAGAACCTGCTCTTCTCTGCTGTGCTGCTGGGATGGGGGTCGCTCCTCATCATGCTCAAGTCCGAGGGTTTTTACTCATACCTGTGCCACGAAGAAGGTGAGTCCACGTGTCAACTTTACAACACATGTGCAGCTTAAGGTCTCACGTTACAAGAAACGTCACGCTTCGAAGTCCAAACATGCCACCGATGAATGCAGTCTGACCAGATCCAGTCAGGAGCTGTAGCTCAGGAATCTTTGACAGAGACAGAGTATGCACATAACTCATAAAAATATACAATTATTCTACTAATTATGCATCCGTTGGTTAATATACACCTTGAAATTTGCAGATCTGTGTGCCAAAAGTTCTACTAATCACTGATGACTCATAGTGAAAGTCCTGTCCAGTCACGTGGACGCTCCTCTTCTGATCACCAGCTGGAAATTCCTGATTGTGCATATTTTGTTCAGATGATAGGAAGGAGGAAAAAAAAAAAAAAAGCTCAGCTTTTCTCTGATGTGATACGTGGGAGGGAGGAACAAAGCCATCCAGACGGAGCGTTTTTATGACCCGTGAAGTTTAAAGTGCGCAGATAAACAGGGTCAGGAAAGGGACGGAACAGTGATAGCGAAGTGATGAGTGGAGGAATTTCCATCCACCTGTGGGCACGGCTGTCAGATAAATCTAGATTTAGGCACAGATGTTAAATGTTGACTTAAAGCCCACTATATCAAAAAATAAAAAACAGAAGATTCAAATGTATTTGGAATTAATTTGATTTTTAAACCCTTCAATAAAATGCCTAAAAAAGTTGTAATATCATGTTTTTAATGACTTTGATACGCTGGGTCATTTATGAAGTTTTTGTTCACAAGAATGTACGCTTAAGATGCAAAAATGTTTACCCACTGTCTCAAATTTGATCCACACATTTTTAATATGGTGTAACTGTATTATAAAAAAATTACTTTAGCATTTTCTGAGTGCAGAAAGTAGTTATTTAAAAATAATAATGACAATAAATGAGTTATTCGCACTGTAACATTTTGTAAATGTTTTCCTGAAGTGTTGAAATAAGCAGAAAAAGGTCTTATTCTGCCCCTAGTGGACTGATGATGAACTGCAGAGCAAGAAACAGTTTGAATCACGCTAATGAGATGGGTGTCTCAGAATTGGCACAACAAAAAATGCATTTAAGCTTCATTTAAAAAATAACTGCAATAGATGAGTCATTCTTGCTATAAAGTTCTGAAAACTGGTAAAACGTTTCCCGCCAAAAGTGATTTTGAGATATCATGGAAGCGGCCATTTTGAAATGGGACATAAAAAGCCCTTCTACTGCCTCTAGTGGAATGAATATGAACTACATGGCGGAAAACATGGGTTTGCACACTGGGATTTTAAGGAACGTTTTGATCATGCTACATAGAAAGAATTCTCAGAAATGTGCTTGGAAAATATATTTCAAATGGTTAAATAGGATTAATAAAAGTCAAAGATTTATCTCACAGGTTTGGTGAGTTTTTCTCAGTGAGCTAAAATCAGCCATTTCATTTTATTTTTTGAAGGGTAAAAACACTTTTTTAGAATTTGTTTTTACACATTTAAAGGCTTTTAGGAGCAAACACCAAACAACACCTGAATGCAATAAGCATCTTTCTCTCTCTACAGCCAACTAAAATTTCAGTTTGATCAAAAATGTTGAGTTTTGAAGGGATTGTGCGTCACCTTTCAGCCCCACATGTGATCCGTGTGACTGATCATATCAGGAAGATTACAGCCCAGACTGTAATTTGGAAATCTTTGACTAAAAATTCCCAAACCCAGGCCTTTTTGTACCTGCTAGTTCTGACTAAAACAACAATACGTTTGAAGTTTTGACATTTTTTTGGTTCCAAACCACAGGTCAGATGTTTGTTAAAGAAGTTTCTGCTTTTTTCTTTTTTTCCTACTGTGTTTGCACATTAAGTGCTGACGCTTCAATATTTTTCGCTGGGCGTCTCATCACTCATGACTGCCTGCACTGGTTGCACTTTTGGTCACAGTGTGTCGATCTCGTAAGAAGATCATGTGAGGTAAAAAATGTGTGAGCAAGTAGCAGCAAGTCCCAGATTAGTTTAACGCTGTGTGTTTTTGGGGCGCTCAATAAAAGAAAGAAAAAAATAAACTTTTTTCTGGATCAGTGTCAAAAAATGTGATTTCTTTTCAGCTTGTTTTAACTTGGAGCATCCTAACCTGCTCAACGGCCTGCCCAATCCTGCAAACACTGACTTCTGTTGCGTTTTGCAGGTAACAGCTCCAGCCACAATCTGTCCCAACCTCTGGCAAAGCAGGCGCCTGACGACTACGAGTACTATGACAGCGAGGAAGGGGCGGTGGGTTTGGGAGACGGGGTGGAGATGAAGCCCCTGGTGCTTGCAGAAGGCAACCTGAGGATGAACGGCTGGCTGATCTGCAAAGAGCAGGACGAAATGCTGAACCTGGCGTTCACAGTGGGCTCCTTCCTGCTCTCGGCCATCACGCTGCCGCTGGGGATCGTCATGGACAAATACGGGCCTCGCAAGCTGCGTCTGCTGGGCAGGTGTGCCGAGAAACCCAATGCACTCTTCTGTGGTTCTTCTTCTTCTGGTTGACACTCACTGTCATCTATTTTCCAGCACATGCTTCGGCTTTTCCTGCCTGCTCATGGCCTATGGAGCCTACAGGCCTGCTGGTAGGTCTGCCAAACAACCCACCCCCATACCCCCCCCTAAAACAAAAGATGAGACATCTGTGTTGTTTTTAGATCTCTCCGTTCTTATCTTCATCGCGCTGACGTTCAACGGCTTTGGGGGCATGTGCATGACCTTCACCTCGCTCACAGTAAGTCTGTGCACCTTTGGGTGTTTGGAGTCCTCCTGCTGCAGATGTTTGTCCAGATGTATATCCTTTATGTTTGTAGCACTTTGCCTCCCTCTAACTGTTCTGTTCCGATAGTTTCTGGCTTCCTGCCTGCTCATCCTCTCCATCGCCTCTTGCCTGGCATTCCACCCCCCCTTTCTTTCCCCTTTTGTACTGGCCCCTAACACTGAACTCTGTTAATTCATTCGAAAACGGTACATAAAACGTTCGCAAAGAATTCCGGTGTTAATATACGGGTCACATTTGACCACCTGCCAGCTAGTTTCCCAAATAATTGAGCTGCAAATTTATCAGAATTTTCTGAGACATAATGGCGAACAAAATTAACTAAAAAATAAATAAATAAATACATTTTTAAAAAATACATAACTTAATCAAAAATAAACCACAAATGCATTTTTTTAATGTTAGCTTAAATTCTAATTTGGCATTTTTGCATCAAATTTAAATAATTGGCATCCGAAATTTTTGATTTGATTTGATTTGAAATGGTTTATTTCAAGTAATCAAATAAGAATAATGCACAAACAATATGATCAGTTATACATCCATACCAAGACGTATCAAATTTAGGATAATTAGACATTAAATCAAAGATTGCTTGAAAGGGAGTGGAAGGAAGCAAACCTATAGAATCCCACCTGTTCTACCAGAATCATTTCATTACATGATTTATCAATATCCGGTTCCTAACTTTTATCAGACAGAATTAAGAATCCTGAAGTATCAGTAATTCACATGACAAAGAGGATTTACTTATTATGTAAAAATAGACATAACTATTTTAGAAATCAACATAGCAAATGCAGTTATCTCAAATAAATGCAGGTCATATTCATTAGAAAAATTACAACCATGACTAAAAAGAACACTATATCAAAAAATATAGACATAAATCTATTTCAAAAATCCTTATATCACATTCAGATCAAGAATTGATCTCAAAATAACCTTTTAATGGTCCCAATCTGAGCAAATTTGATCCAAATCCTTTGGAATTGATTTATTTTAAACAATCAAACAAAAAGTACGGAAGAAGACAGCAAAAAGAGATGTATATTTATACAAAACTCTGGATGATTAATTGTGACTTCATTGAAAAATTAAGAAATGAACAGTAAAAGATAAAGCTCAATATATACAGTTGACACAGTCCTGCATAGGCCTGTAAATGGTGCTATAATTACTCCAATAGACAAATTTGTTAGTATACATACAACAGTTGACATATTAAGTCAATTCAATGTGAGTTTGTCAAAAATAGTTAAATTAATTGCTTATAAATAAGTGGGAGGAAGCAATTGACATATTCCCACACCCTATTAGGCTTTACTTAACTATTTTATTACTATTTTTTTTTTACATAGCTATCATATTCCAGGTAAAAATGAGCGTAGAATTGTTCTTTTAGACTTATAAAATGAACACACTTTTAATGAAAAGTATCGACATGTCGGAAAAACTCAACATCTTTTTTCAGTCGGTTGCTTTATCCTGAAGAAATTAATTTAGTATATACGTATATATACAATTATTAGTTTTTAATTGTGTTGTTGCTGTTTTACTTTTACTAACTAAACTATTGCTTTTTTGGCAGTGTCTAAAATATATATTTCTGTCAAAGTTCAATATTATGAAACTTCCATCTAATTTCTAAACCTGCTTAATCACCCTTTGGGGTCCTAGGGATGCTGGAGCCTATCCTAGCCACTGTTGGGCAAAGCCGGGGTACATGCTGGATGGTTGGCGAGTTCATTGCAGTACCATGCAGAGACACAGAACCACGCACACACACACAATTTAAAGTAACTAATAATCCTGTGAAGCATGATTTAAGCATGTTTTTCAAGCAAAAACATGCTTTAATCATGCATCATAGGATGAGGAGAACGAGGAGAACACGCAAACTCCCCACAGAAAGAGGCCAGACAGGATGTAAACCAGGTCCATTCTTGTTGTTGTAAACATGTTAAAAAAGCAAAGGATCTTTTTTTTACTGTCAGGGGTTACAAGGTCGGCATCTTGACATTCATTTGGGTTTTTTTCCTTCCTGCCTCCCAACCATTAGTTTGCCCCATACTGTCTCCCTGTGGAGTCCAGGGCTCTGCCATGGTGATGCTGCCAGAGTACCAGCACAGTAAATCAGGCAGGGCCCCCACAACTATTAAAAAACAAAAAAAAAAAAACTCTTGAAGTTAAATTTGCCTCCTTTCATTGGTTTCAGAAGCTTTCAGCCATCGTGGTTATCATCATGTGGTCGACCATGCTCACCCAAGTCTCAGTCCACTGCACCCCTCAGCTCTCTAACAACCTAAAAAGAAGGGGGCAGGAGAGGTTTAGTGTTTGGGTAATCATTAGTCACAACTCTCGATGATGACTCCGCGGGCCTTCAGGCGCTCGCATTCAGCCCCACGGCTGTTGGGTAACGCTCAGCTGCCCTCCGCGGCCGCAGCTGGCCCCTCGCCAATGTCAATCATCAGGTCACCTCTACACTTCATGTCCGTCCAGCAGCTTCTAAAGCAGCTCTTGTGTGAGCAGACTGACCGGCCCCTCCTGGGAAATACTGTAAACTGGGCGCTCCGTCCCACCATCTTACATAATGAAATGTGCTTGTTGTTGTTCATTCTCTTGAAAAGGGAACAGAGCGGGGATGCCTTTCTCTTGTTGATGTTTTTCCACCTTTTCCCACACAACTTTCTTTTCAACAAAGCAGAACAAAAAGGATCAACATGAAATGTTACGTGGGCAGTCCCCAAGCTGTGCAGACTTCGTCTTTGAGGCGCGTGATGCGCAGCTGCGTGTGTCCGAACACGCCACTTTTATGTTGCTGGTAGAAAGTCTGTTGGTTTATGCACAGCCATGCCTGGCTCCCTCTGTGACCTCTGACCCCGCTGTCAGTGGGCATCATTTTCAAAATGCGCCCACTTCTGTCCTGCATTTCCAACTAATACGATGTCAATTTTAAAATAGTTCTTTTGTGTAGCTATGATGTAGAATTTGGACATTTTTGGGTCTCTTTTTGATTTGATTTTCCCCTTCTCTTTAGCTCCCTAACATGTTTGGAGACCTTCGATCAACCTTTATTGCGCTGATGATTGGGTCTTACGCCTCCTCGGCTGTAACCTTCCCCGGAGTCAAGGTAAACATGGACAACAAAGTCATAAATCACCTTCACATTTACTAAAAGCCCCAGAGAAACGCCAGAGTCTTCAGCCTACGTCATCCTCACATTCACATATTAATGCTGGATGTATCAAGAATTTGTCAAATTTATACACTTTGTGCACATTTGAGAATACAAATAAAATGTTTTTATTTTTTTTTATTTATTGTTTTAGTTGAGCTGTTCTTTTAACACCAAAAAGTAAAGTTAGTGTTTGTTGTGTTCATAAACAGCCAAATATTAACCCTGTAAAATCCACAGGATTAAAGAATTTATAGAAAATTCAATGAAAATCTAAAAAAATGTCTCTGAGATGTCGACAGTAACAGTTATGATTACGTTGCATGATTTGGTTTTTTTCTTACAACAATGTTAGCTTAAGATGTAAAAATATTGACACAAATGTTTAGGGATAAGTACCTTGTTTACCCTACCGTCTCGGAAAATTTGATCCACACATTTTTAACAGAGTGTAACTGTATTATAACAAATTTATTATCAAATAATTTAATATTCTTTCAATACAGACATTAGTCATTTTAAAATAATGAAAAACAATACATGAGTTATTCTCACCATAATGTTTAGAAAATTAGCTTAACTTTTTCCCGCTAAAAGTGTTTAAATTTCATGAAAGCCGCTATTTTGAAATGAGCAGGAAAAGCCTTTCTACTGCCCCTAGTGGACTGATTATGCACTACAGGGCAGAAAACGTAGACCAAGTCATGTACAATAGTTTTATAGGCAAGTTTGGATCATGTTAATAAGATTTCAGAAATAACCAGCAACCAAATCTGATATGAATAATTATGTAACATCATGTTTTGTTTTGATTTTTTTGCTAATAATTCTTAACGCCAGCTAAAACTTCTAAAAAAGAATATACGAGAAGTTAGATTTTTAATGACCTGGTTGCATTATAAGTAAGACTTATGCTCATTTAAAGGCACTTTGATCACAAGTATAAAAGAAAAAACTAATTTTTTAAAAGTTCTATAATTGTTTGATTCGGTTGTGCCAATTTTCTGTTTGGGCCAAATTATTATAATTTAAGTCATGCCCTTTATATGTTAGATGTGAAAAGTGTCTCCTTTGAGAAGCAGTTCTTAACAAATACTTATGTAAAAATGCTGAAACTAACTATACAGTAGATTTTTCATTTTTGTGTTCTGGCTTTTTTGCTTATCTATTTACTGCAAAAAATTAATCTTAAACCCTTGTTTTAAGAAAAATTGTTTTTTGTCTCGCAAGAAAAATCGTTATTAAGAAAGTTTTTCAATAGTAATCCTGGTTTGAGAAAACATGTCTTAGTGACTAAAACCTTTTTCCCAAGAATAAGAATTCTTGGTAAGAGCATTTTTCTTACCCCATGGCAGATTATTTTTTTTTTTTTTGCTGTTATAAAGAAAATCTGCTAATGGAGTGAGACTTTTTGACTTATTTCAAAGGGGCCTGTTTTTGGAGTATGAAGTAGGAAAACATTCTGATTTGTTTCAATAACAGGTTATCTATGACTTTGGAGTCCCGTTCATTACCATCTTGGTGGTGTGGGCCGCCTGTGCAGGACTGGTCTTCTTGAACTGCTTCTTCAACTGGCCCCTGGAACCATTCCCAGGACCAGAGGACATGGACTACACGTTAGTGTCACAAAAACACACAAATTCATTTTGCAGGGTTTTTTTCTGTTATGTTCTGCACTAAAAAAGCCCCTTGATTAATAAAATAAAAAAAAAAAATTATTAACGCTTTATGCGTCAATTACTTCTGGTCATATTTACTGATTTCGAAGTGAATTTTGAGAGGTACACGGCGCTCTGTCAAAATGTCTTTTTGTTTTTTTACAAATTCCAAACAAGGTTGGGGTTATAGTAAATATGCTAGCACTGCCAACGTGTAGCGCTGCTAATGTGTAGCCCTGCTAACGTGAAGCACTGCTTACGGGAAGCACTGCTAGTGTGTAGCGCTGGTTACATGTAACACTGCTAACGTGTAGCCCTGCTAATGTGTAGCCCTGCTAACGTGAAGCGCTGCTTACGAGAAGCACTGCTAACGTGTAGCGCTGGTTACATGTAGCACTGCTAACGTGTAGCACTGCTAACGTGAAGCACTGCTAACGAGTAGCACCGCTAACGTGTAGCACTGCTAACGTGTAGCACTGCTAACGTGAAGCGCTGCTAACGTGAAGCGCTGGTTACATGTAGCACAGCTAACGTGTATCGCTGCTTACGTGAAGCGCTGCTAATGTGAAGCGGTGCTAACGTGAAGCGCTGCTTACGTGAAACGCTATTGGACTGTAGTTTTTTGGTGTTACAAACAGGGTTAGGATTTAACAGAGTCACAGTAACATTTGCTTTAGTGGTATTAGACTGTTCTTTTGTTTTGCAAACAAGGTTGGGAGTTACAGGTGTTTTGAATACGCTAACAAGGTTGATGTGGCTAACGTGTAGCGGTATAAGATAGTGTTGTTTTAATGTGTTGCTAGCAAGGTTGGAAGTTAGCATAGTCACACTAGGGCTGTGTCAATATTACCACCCTAACCCCAAACTATTATATAGTGCAGGACTATGTAGTACCTTGGATCACTTATGAATCCACTGTGTTCTGAAAATGAAACCTTTTATTGAAAAATACATTTAAATACAATTTTCTTTGAAAAAATTGTTCAAACGCAATGCATCGTGGTCTATATTAGCCAATCGAGTGAAAGTTATTGTGCATACACTACTGTGGCAAACGTGTATTGTGTTGCAAAAAAGTTCTAGAATTACCGTGAATGCAGTCAATAAAGTCTTGCTTAATGTGCCTTTTACATGACAGATCATTCATCAACGGTGCGCCTAATAATGTGGAAAATACGATAAGCATTTATGCATATGTGTTTAGCTTCATCCACGCCTTTGTTTTTGTTTTTCTTTAGTGTAAAGATCAAGTTCAGCTGGCTCGGCTTTGACCACAAAATCACAGGGAAGAAGTTCTACCAGCAGGTCACCACGGTGGGTCGTCGACTGAGTGTCAGCAGCAACGTGAAGCAGAAGGAGCTGGTGGGAAAAGATGGTCGCACTCTCTGCCTCTCCACCATGGACCTGGAAATGGATTGCAAGCCACAGGAAGAAAGTAAGAGCGACTCGAACGCGTTGCTAAGTTTTCCCTGCACGAGCTCTAAGTTGTGTCCTTTATCTCTCTCCTCTGCAGCTCAGTCATTCGCGAGAAGCATCATGAGCCCAATTTTCATGCTCAGCGCGTTGACCATGTGCATCACTCAGCTCCGCCTCCTGTTCTACATGGGGGCCATGAACAGCGTTCTGGAGTCCCTCACTGATGGAGACCTCAACACTGGTCAGTTTGTCTCCATCTTTGGAAAAATGTAAACTCGTCCTTTGATTAACTATGGCTTAAAGTGACCACACTTACCAGATTCAACTGACTTTTTCAGTGGAAAGGATGGAAGTGGGTAAGATGACAAAGATTCTACAAGTAGTGCACAAAAGCTGCCGTTGTCTTTGCAGTTCCTCATAGTCCCAAGTCCACCTAAAATCCTTTTTTTCTCCCCTGCTTTGCTCTATCTCCATCTGAATTGACCGTTGTCCACAGCAATAACCTGAGTCTGCACCTGGCATGTAGCTGCAGTGTGAACACTGGCTACCATTAGTTGTATTCATTAACTAACCTTATCCCGGAGCATCAGCAAAGAGCACACATCAGCTGAGTGGCTCCACATGATGCACTTTTCATGTGTCACTGCTCCCCGAACCGTAAATTCCCCTTATAATGGTAGCTTATTGACTTTCAAACAACCGTGTTGTTGCACTCAATACCACTCTAATGCCTTCAGGTAATTATTAACTTAGAGTAAATTAACACTTTCTTTCCCCTTTTTCTTTGTATCTGTCTAACACCTACGTACCATTTCTCTGCTCTATAGGGAGAACTCAATAAATGCTCTATTTTCAGACTACTGGCTATAAGGCACATTAGGCAAGACAAAAAAGTCAGCCATAAGTCCGTCAGTCAGTGAGACTTTATTAATTGGATTCACAGTAATTTGAACTTGTTTGTAACACGATTTATTAGGTTACTTTGTATCAGACACGGTTGTGTTTCACATACCTGACATGTTTCAGCGGAAGCACTTCCGCCTTTATCAGAGTCGTCATCAGGTGGTGGTCATGTGACGTCTTTAAAAACAGATGGTTGTGACTGAGGCGGAGTCACCTGTCAAACTTTGACAAGTGACTCCACCCCTTGAAGTCCGTTTTCTGCTGGAGGATGTTACTCCAGGTATGGGAGAGCATGAACGCCCCCTCATCCCGGTTCATAGAAGTGTGGGCTCACTTTCGGATCTCCACCGCCTCCTGTTGTCGTCTTGTGAAAAGGAAACAAAAAAAATACTAACAAGAGCGAGATGACAACAAGCAGTTCAAGAAAACGTGGAGTCAGCCATAACGGGCCACTGCAAACAAGGAGAACACATCATGGACTGGGAAAAGGCCAAAGTCCTCCACACTGAAGAGAACAGACACCGCAGATGGATCATGGAGGCGGTGGAGATCCGAAAGTGAGCCCACACTTCCATGAACCAGGATGAGGGGGCGTTCACGCTATCCCATACCTGGAGTAACATGCTCCAGCAGAAAACGGACTTCAACGGGTGGAGTCACTTGTCAAAGTTTGACAGGTGACTCCGCCTCAGTCACAACCATCTGTTTTTAAAGACGTCACATCACCACCACCTGATGACAACTCTGATAAAGGCGGAAGTGCTTCCGGTGTAACATGTCAGGTATGTGAAACACAACCGTGTCTGATACAAAGTAACCTAAGAAATCCTCTAATACATACAGACACTATGAACTTTTTTGAATTGTTTATAACACACTTCATGCTAGCCACATTAGCGTATTCACCTGAAACTCCTTGTTTGCAACATGCAAGAAACAGACTGTAACCGCTAAGCTAATGTTACTGGGACTACACCAACTCCCAAACTTGTTAGTAACAAATAAAAAAACACAGTCTGACACCGCTACATGTTACCCGTGTTTGCGAATTTACAATACCACCCAACTTTGTTTGCAACATGTAAAAAAACTGATGAATACCACTAAGACAAATCTTAGTGACCACACTATAAACTCTCGACCTTGTCAGTGGAATGTAAAAACATCTTAGTTCGATATGCTACACGTAAGCCGCGTTACCAAATTTACAGAAACAGACAATTTTGGTTGCAACTTGTAAAAAAAGAGACTGGCATTTTGATGGAGTGCCATTTTCCGCTAAAATGGTGCGGAACATATGGTACTTTTTCATTAAAAAACTTGAAACCACAGTTTCGTTGACTCTTGAATCTCATTTTAGTCAGTCTCTACTCCTCCATCTTCGGCGTGCTTCAGCTGCTTTGCCTGATGACCACCCCAGTGATCGGCCAGATCATGGACTGGAAGCTGAAGAGCTGCGATGATGGAGAGGAGGACAAGGAGCCACTGAACAAGTAAGTCTGAGACGCTCGCGTTCACGGAGCGCAGAGCAATGCGGCTTTGGCGTCAGTGTCCAGCAATCTGTCGGGTCCTCTCCTCTCAAGGGACGAAGCGAAACCCAAACGGCGAGACAGAAAGACACAGAAGGTGACCAACGCCCTCCGAGCTTTCGTCCTCACAAACATGCTGTTGGTGGGATTTGGGATCACCTGTCTGGTGCCGAATCTTCCTCTACAGGTGAGCAACCAACCTCAACTTCCTCTGTTAAAGTTCCACTCCGCTTGGTGTTTTTAACATGTTCTTATAGCATTTTTCTGATGATGGAGGACATTTACAAAGGAAATTCAGCTTAAATGTGCATGTCTGGGTATTGCTTCATTAACATCGTCGTGATTCAGGAGCAGATGAAAAAATGCAGTGGGGGTTGCTCGACGCCAACAGTCCCACCTGCAACTCTGAGGCGAATTTCTGCTGCTGCCGCTCTACAGAAACTATGTCCTAAAACAACTGAGATTGTTTGATTTAGTCTAAAAACAGGATAATCATAACTAATAGACCACGGGTAAGGTTGGAAAAGATCAAAAAATGATTGGAGGGGGGATTTTTTTTTGCATTTTGTTAATAATTTGCTTAATAATTAGCTTAAGGCTATGTCACACAGCCACGACGTACACTTTGTGCTTTTTTGACGCATGAAATTTCTGTCTTTTATGATACATGCATGATATACATTACTTATAAGTGTTTTCTTGCGTTCCTCACCGTGTGCAGATGTACGTCTAGGGTTTCTGGTGGCGGATTTTTACATGAATTCCGTTTTTGAACGGTTTTAGAAATTTCGGTTGACTGAGAATTACGCAGTTTATGCGTATTTTACGTCGTTTATGTGCAATTATTACGTAATCTTGTGCAATTTTAAATACATTTCAAAGACTGTTCCACAAACATCTAACAGACTTTTCACGCATGTACCGTACCAACATGGTTCATTCTTGATACATCTATGAAAATGTCATGTATAGACCACGACTTTTCTCACTTTTCCCACGTATGTTCACATATGACCAATTTTCCTTCCTGGAATATGCACAAAATATACGTAGTGGCTGTGGGACACGGATTTTAGCACATAGACTCCAAACTTTCAGCTTTAACGTTGACATTTTGTCTGTTTCCACAGATCGTGTCCTTCATCCTGCACACCGTGGTGAGAGGATTCATTCACTCGGCTGTCGGCGGCCTCTACGCTGCTGTGTAAGCGCACCTCACACAGCCTCCCTTCATTGATCTGATTGGACATTTAATTTCAGAGTTTTGATGCTTCAAACTGAAAATCTGAAGTCAGCTGCTTCTTCTTTTCAGGTATCCCTCCTCGCAGTTTGGCAGTCTGACAGGAATGCAGTCTCTGGTCAGCGCTGTGTTTGCTCTGCTGCAGCAGCCCCTCTTCTTAGCCATGATGGGACCTCTGCAGGGAGACCCCTTCTGGGTACGTCTCTAAACTCACTCAACAGCAGAAATGTAAAAAAATAAAATAAAAAACCCTGGTGTTCTCCTCCAGGTCAACATCGGACTCCTCGTCCTCAGCATGCTCGGCTTCCTGCTGCCGCTCTACCTGATCTGCTACAGACGGACTCTCGCCAAACAGCAGCGGCAGAAAGCGGACGAGGCCAAAATATTCATCAAAATCAACGGCTCAGACATTCCGGAGGCGTTCGTCTAAAGACGAGCAGACAGAAACAGGACAATGCTGCAGAAAAAAAGTACAAATAAACACGGACAGGCTGGAGACGGGCATCAGATATTGGATTTGTTTCAACTTGTAATTGGGAATTCGTCACGCTAACAGACACCTAAGTCAGTCACAGTTAAACAAAGAGAGGAGTCGCCGAGCTCTTTCCTGGAAAATGGAAGGAAATACGAAGGGAAATGAAAGAAAAAGAGACTGTTCACCGCCTTTGAGCTTTCTTTAAGTCAGAAAAAAAGTCGAATTCTTACGAGTCTGAGTTTCTCCCCAAACCGCCTGCTAACCGCCACAGCGTCCCGCCAATTTTCTGGATTTTTCCAGTGGACGCTGTCAGCTAAATGAAGAGGAGCTCCCTGCCCATGATTAAGGGACTTTTTCACTTTTTCCTTATTTTTATGTTTTAATCGCAGGTCTAACATCTAACACTGTAGACTCTATTAGTGAGCGGATGTTGGTATTTTCTGTTCGAACGTGAAAGTTTTCTGCCAAATTTAAGTGTTGATGTTGCTTTCTTGCTTTAGCTGTGGCTATTGGAGCACCTCCCAGTAGAGAGTTCAAGGTCATTTCATGTTTTTCGGTGAAATTAGCTTTCCCTTAATGTAAAACAGACGTTTTTTGATGCCTTTTGATTAAATGCATCCACCAGCTTGATGTCATTTCAAGGCTGTGGCTTCTGTCTGTCTACTTTTGAGAGAAACGCGGCACTTTCACCCCCCTAGCAAGCTCGTTTCAGCACTTCCCTGCACAAAGATCTGCCTTTACCTTTAAATGTGTATTTATTTTCTTTCTTCCTTCTTGGGTTTATTTAAATGTGCTCCGCAGACGTTTCTTTTGTTGGAACAGGGCTCCCGCTCCCCTGAATACAGCTCAAGTATTTTGTTTATGCCGCACTCTGTGTTGCAGATGGACTTGTGGGACTTAATAAAAGATGTTTTGCCTTTTTCGGCGCTTGGTGTCTGATTAAAGCGCGACTCACTGGTTTGTTGTGGTTCCACACGATTTAGGAGAACAAATCTGCAGCTTTCTGTTCTTTTTAGCTTCAACCAGCAGAGGTCAGAATAAGAAATGTGGTCGAGAAAACGCCTGGGCATCAAACTTGTTCACATAAAGCAATTAAAAACTTCCCTATCACTGTTTGAAATGAGGAAAAAGTACCAAAAAAAGTACAAAACAAGTTGCATTTAGATAGACTAAATAGTGCTATCTAATGTTTTTTCCAGTGCAAAGATTGTAGCTTATTCTACTAGAGCATATTCTGTAACACCTTCAAAACAGCTTGGGTTCACTTCTTTACCAATAACTTTTCCACAAACACTCGTAAAATAATGATGAACTCTTTTAAAAGAGATGAATTTTCTTTCCTGTTCCATTTTTTTTACTTTTTCTGACACTTTAATCTCACTTCTTTTGGGCCACACAAGCCCGTCCGCTGAAAATTACGAAACTGTTGGCCGAATCAGACTTCAATGAGTTATATCGCAAGAGGAGACATCACGTGGTTCCTCATGGGAGGAGAGCACCGCCATCTTGGTGAGGTTAAGTTACTACTGCAGTGCATGCATGTGAACACATTTTTTGCATACCAGTTCATTGTTTGGGTTTCAACTGCTACAATCAGAGAAATTAGTCCACGAAGGAGGAAGGTATATCATTTCACAGGTAAGTATTTTAATTTTTTTCTTTTTATGCTGTAGGGGATTCATTAATAATACACGTTAACATGCATGATGCTGCATGATGTACGTATAATTTGCTGTCGACATAAATGTACATTTTATTTTGCTAAACCTGTATACAGCATACTAGGCTATATATATATATATATATATATATATATATATATATATATATATATATATATATATATATATAGTAATATAGATTTATACATTTCTGGCTCAGTGACTGAACTTTTCTTGCAGGTTTCCAATGGATTCAGACTTAAGGAAAAAGTGGGCCTTAGCCATTAAAAGAGCTAAGCCAGGTGGATCACTGTGGTACCAACTAGCAATACAGTCTGGATATGTTCAAAACATTTGTGGAAACACATTTTGAGAAGAGGCCAGACTGTTCGCTTGAAACCCGACACCATACCATCTGTGTTACACAAATTGATCACTCACATGAATCAGTATAAATCTATCGTTTTTCTAAGTTGTTGTTGTTGTTTTTTTGCGGGGGGGTAAATCACTTTTGGACTTCTTTAGAATATTTATGTTGTTGTTATTATTATTAATATTATTATTATTAATGGACTTCTTTTTATTACCATTTTTTGACTAATTATTTATTTATTGTTATTATTAATTGTTTGTATTGACTTACTATTGATTTATTATTATTATTATTATTATTACTGACTTATTGTTGGGTTTTTCTAAATAATTTAAATTACATGTAAAAGAGGTCTAAAACTTCTAAATGTTTAGAAATTATTTTTAAAAATTCTTTGTAATAATTTTTTTATTTGTAAGAAGTCCTGCAACAATGCATTTTCATTAAAGTTTGAGCTTTTAAGGCTGACTGTTTCTCTTCTTTAACAACAACAAATGATGTATCTATATATATATTGTATATATATAAAACATAATATATTTATATATATGTATAAATATATATAAATGTAAAAATATATATAGTATATAAAAGCTACTTAGACACCACTAAAAGCAATAGAAATCATTGTCATGTGGGCGTCGTCGACCTCACCAAGATGGCGTTGCGCTCCGCCACAGTTGGCCAGGCTTCTAAAGCGGGCGTGTCTCCTCTACCGATATAACTCATTGTCAGACTTCTTCCCCTACAGCTTCTCCCTACCCCTGTTTAGCGGAGAGTTATGGAAAAATAGTGTCTTCGAATTCGGACGTCACTCCCACTCGATGATGTCATCAGATGAGCTACGTTAGAGCGGAGCTGCTAGCGCTCAGAAATACATAGCAGCATTTATGACTTTAGAGAGTAATTCTAAGACAAAAAGTCATCACTAACATTTAAATGTAAACTTCTGAGCTGCAGAGCGTGAAGAAATGCATTTCTCCTCCACAGCAGAACACCTTCGCAACGGAGGGATACCGAGCCCTCTGCCGCAAGGGTTAGCCATAAAACAACAAAACAATTTTGGACAACCCTACCCCTCCAACTGCCTCTACAATTAGAGGGATAGGGAGTAGTAGGGGAAGAATTCAGATTCTTCCTTAGTGTGGAAAACTTTTAAACTACATATGAACTGAATCCTCCAATGACCCCTGTGACCCTGCAGGTAAAGAGAAAGTACTATTTGGTAATGAATGGATAAATGTCCCGCAGCAGTCCTGGACTGAAAAGATATTTTTGGTTTTTGCCATTCTGCGCCTTTGAGTGAAAAATTCGCGACAAAAAACTGAAACTGAAAAAAAAAACGTGTTCGCAAGTACCTGGTGAAAAAGAATTTTTGGCTTGGTGAACAACCCACACCCCCCCCACCCCACCCACACAAACGCACATCTCAAAAATGATGACTCTGCCGCCCGAGAAACCATCAGAAAGTTGAAGGAAGTCAAAAACTCAGATGAAGCTCCAAAAATATATTTAGAAATCCACTAACAAAATCAAAACACACTTGTTGGGGATATCCCAAAGAAGTTTTTAAATTATTATGGGATGGCCCTCCAGGATCTACGACTTTGTGGCAAAATGTGAAATTTGGCAATTTTCACATTTTCACACAATATGGGAAGAGAAAACTTTTGTTCGAATGGTCTTCATGAAATTTCACACACACCACCAGCTTAACTATACAACCATCGCCAACGTTGTGTTGACCTTTGACCTCAGGAAGTTTCCTTGATCTTGAATTTTCCTAAGACAAAATAATAATTAAGAAAAATCACCTTTAGTACCAGCTACAAATTTAAATTCTTCCTAGAAATTCCATCTATTGCCTCCTAACTTTTTCGAGCATTGTTGGAAAGCTACTTTAGTAAAAAATTTGGAAATAACAGTTGTAGATTTTGAATGGTGTTAGCATGGTGAGCTCGCAAAAGTGGCGTTTCCCTGTTGCTCACACACTTTTTCCAGAATACTGTGAAGATTTAATAGATGAATCCCTGATTCAAGCTGAACGAAACAATATAAAATAAGATATGACTATATTAGGAACAAGGACTTGGTAAGCAAAAAACCTTGGTTGCCAAGGAAATCCAAAAATTTACTTTAGCCGATTTTTCTAAAAATAACATATACATGTTCGTCACCTCCAGGCAACCAAAATATCAAATGGTTGCTATGGAGATAAAACCAACAGTAAAGCCACCATTTTGTGTTTATTCTCATTAATTCATTGTGCGAAGCTCTGACCAGGCTGGCAGAGGGAGAATGGAAGAGTGGAGGGCCTGAAGCAGCCGCTCAGCCAGTGAGAGCATATAAATAAAGGGCAGGGGCGGGTAACGTCTGCGTCTTTCTTGAACTTTATTAAAACTTAGCTTTAAAACAGCTCTTTTCCGCAACCCCCTGTTCCTGTATGTGATGGCTCCCTACGCTGCCACCCCATCAGGGCAGTAACCTCTTGCACCACACCCTGCATATATCTGTTCACTTTAATTTTCTGGATATACTTTTAGATTTCTTTTTCAAACATAACACACATGTTTGAACATAAAATGTATTAACACATTTCAATTTACTTTATTATAATTGGTTTCATTAATTTGCTGTTATGCTTTGAGTTACCATTGTTGCTGCTGCTGCTGCCATCTGCTGCTAGAACCATCAAGTCAGGCCTGACACAACAATGGATGCCAGTCAGCAGAGGCCTTATATTCAGCAGGCAGCTAATTGGACAAAAGCATTGCCCAGGGGACAAGAAGTTCTTTTGTGTTACTTTACTTTAGTTTCTATTTTGATGTTCTTCATTTTCATTCATTTGCATATGCTAATTTACCACAGGATGGATGTTAGTTTCATTTGTTTGCTGTATTTTGTCTTAGTCTTTTTAAGTTTCCCCTTGTGTGTGTCTAGTTGTTCTGATCAGCCACTATACATGTTCCCTTGTGTTTTCAATTAGGAAGGTCAGTTTAAGTAAGTTTGTTTGTCTGTTCAGTTGTCCTCTGTTACATTTAAAGCTTGAGTTAATTCTCTTACTTTGACCTCTTTTAAAGGACCCATATTTTCCACTTACATGTTTTGAAGATAAATTAGAAAATTTTTGATAAAGTTGTTTGCTGTCCTTGTCTAATGCTGCTCGGTCCACCAAACTGTTTATGATTTTTGGTTCAAAACGTCAGCTTTAATTTGGTGCATGGCAGGATCCCTAAGCAGATGTTCCTGCCATGTTGTCATCACACCCGGGTTTATCACTCCAGCTCTGTCAGGGTTCTGCTATGACACCTGATACCACACTTCAGCTGATGCTTTTCACCTGACACCTCAGCAACCCGCATCACCTGACATACAAGGAAACATCCGTCACTGCAATGTTGGAGCGTTCCTGCTACCTCGATTGAAAACACACTTTTTTTTATCATTTTTTCACTGTGGTAAACAGTAAACAAATACAACAACAAAAAAACAAAAGGAGCACAAGCATTTCCCAGAAGACTTCATTTCAGGGTAAATTATATTTGGACAAAGCAGCAGAGAGATAAGAATGAAACTCAAGGACAGATCTGCAGGCTGGGAAAGCCGCTTGTTAAATGTAACTTTTGCTCCTGCAAAGCTATTTTTATAGATTACAACATAACCAAGAAACTATTAATCAAAGGCTTGGTGAAGTATTAAATGATGAAATATGTATATACCAGTGAAAAAAAATGCAGCTTTGATAGCAGGAACTTAAACTTTAAGAACTAAACTCAAAGTATGACAAAACAAAGAAAGGAATAAAATAACAGAGGACCTGATGGGATTACCTGAAAAGAAAACATTTAGGCTAAATTGTTTTGCAATCAACTTTGGCTTTATATACTCAAATCACAAGCCTTTTTGCAGTAATTGTTTTTACAGCTTTGAATTTATTTATTTTTTAGATTTGTTTGTCTTAAAGGTGCAATGAGTTTCATTGGGAGAATGTATATGTTCCTCTGACACATTTGCAATGTTGTTTGAAATTATTTTAACAAGATTCCTGACATGTAGCCTTTATAGTGAAGCTTAATCCTAATGAAGAAAGGGCTTTTTTTTTTGTTTAAAAGGTTAAATATTCAAGTTCGGGAGACTAAAAAAACTGTAAATAAGGGCAGAGAAATCATCAATGTTGGTCTAAAGTTTTTAATTTAAAAAATGTTCTCAAGCTGAGGTTTACTTGAAGTAGAAGGAAGTAGATGATGAAAAATAAGGGCCTTTAGGACAGATTCTTGTTGCAACTCGGATAAGATATCAGATGAAGGAACTGAAAGACACTTTAAAAATCAGATGAGGCTAAATGGTACAGGAAAAATCTGAACTATTTTTATATTTTGTGTCAAAAGAAATAACACGTGATGCCAAAAACATTTTCTCCATCGGTGAAGGGGAGGTGTGAGAGGGGTTGGGGGGTTATGTGTGGGTTTGGGGGAAGGGGGGGTGGGCTCTATTATTGGAGCATTGTGCTTATTTTTATATTATTTGCTATTCAGTACAGCTGTATGTGTTGTGTGACATTTCAAAAGTGTTTTATAAATAAAGATGGATTTGATTGGATTTTCGTCATTTTGACATTAACTTTTTAATAAAAAAAAAATAAAAAAAAATCCAATTGGTTTAAAAAAAAACATGTCCAAATGAAAACCCAAAACTGTGGCATTTAAACCCAAACTAACAAGATTAGTTTGCAGGAGATCAAAGGGCTCCCGGAAAAAACCCGGAGGAGAGGATGTTAACACACACAGATGTGCTATAAATACAGCGACCGTTTATTACATAACTCCCATGCACATCCTGAAAGACCGACAGATTACTGTAATGCGCCATGGCTCATGAAGACAATCATGCAGGCGCAAAAGCTGGTCAGGAGACTTCCGGTTGTTGTTGTTGTTTTTTTTTTTTAAATCAGCCTTGGATTTCGGAGTTAATCGCAATCTGTGGAGGTTTTGTTGGAGAAAAAGCCGAAATCCTGTCGTCATCAACGCGGTGGTGGATGATCGTCAGTGCGTCAGCTGCGCTCTGACGTCTCTCTGCTATGGCAAGCCATAGATATATTAAATCACAGAAACGGCATCCAGCATTTTACTCACAGAGAGTATATATCGCAGGACAAAAGCGGGTGTGACGTCTTCCGTAGAAAATGTCGTACCTGCGGCTCCAGTGAAATGAAGGCAATTCAGTTGCAATATTCCCTCGATACAAGTGCCACTGTAGGTACCATGACCATTTGGCCTACAACAACCGTTCAGGGTCCTTCGACTAGTGCTGACGTCACATTATGTGATTGGCTGTCCGTTGGTCCGATGACGTATTAGACAGTGATCTGGACAAATTATGATTCTACCATAGAAGAAGATAGTATGCGGTCAGTTGTAAACAAACAGAGCGAGATTATCTTCTGAATGTGCTTTTATTATTGTTATGATTATTATTAAGTGCATTTGCAGCCGAACGGACTGCGTTCCGAACCCTTCTCCAGACCGCAGTCTATAACAAAGCACCTTCTAGACTCCAGCTAGAGCCCTGCGTGGGACTATTTTCTTCATCCCGCTCCCGCCCGCGCCCGCTGAATTTCTGACCAATCCCGCCCGCTCCCGCAACGTATGCGTTACACTCCCGCCCGCTCCCGCAATATGTATGTCCACTCCCGCCCGCACCCGCAAAACTCAGAGAATTTAGTCCCGCACAGTAATAGAGATGCATTGATTTTGTATCGTCCCCCGTCCCGCAGGAAAAAAAACACGTATTTGTATTGATATTATTAAAGAGATTCATGTCCTCCTCCAGCCTCATCTTTTGATGCATTCTTCTCTTGTGTAATGTGCAACTTCAATATTAAATATATTTTCACAAATCCTGTTCGGTTAAAAGTGTGCGTGTGTGCGCGCGCAGACAGACGGCCTGAAGCGCACTCTTAGTAAGAGGCGGGGCGGGGCGTTGCACACCCCCCAACAACAGGTTTGATGACAGAGGCCATTGGGCATCTCTACCTGGTGCTTCACGGAGCTTCAGTACGTAAGACTCCAACAGCCGCACAGCCTAACGTAGTCCGCTATTATATATTCATCCGATATTCATGCCAGCACTGATCCCGCGGGGTTTATTTTTTGCCGCCCGCTCCCGCCCGCAGCACAATCCAAACCGCCCAATCCCGCGAGATTTGGGTTGGGTCCCGCGGGACCCGGCGGGACCCGATCCCAATGCAGCCCTCTAACTCCAGCTGCTCTGATCAGAGACACGGTTCACTTGTGTGGAGCAGCAGGTTCAGTCTAACAGCCACAGATTTTTTTATAAAGTAGGATTTGGCAAAATCTCTCTATAAACACTATAAAGAATAATGTTAGACACAATTTATGAGGGAAAATAATTTTAGGTTACAAAAGGAAACATGAAATGAAAATATGTAGAGCCCGAGCAGATCTCCACGCTAGTTTGTCCAAGTTGGGCTACCGTAGTGTGACGTTATCCTCAGGACCCTGAACGGTTATTGCCGGCCGAATGGTTACCTACATACACCACAATTTGGAGCCAAAAGACGCCAGGTAACAGTGATTGGTCTGATTTGGTCTGAGTTATATTTCTAGGGTAACTGCATCATGTACTGTCGCCAGTCATAAATAAGCCTGTTAGAAGTCCACACCCCTTCCATCAAAAGCAGTTCGGGGGAATCTGTCATTCAAATGTTCAGGGCGGAGCCATCAGGCACCACATGCTTTGACTGAGGCACCTTATTGGTCAGTTCATAACTTGAATAACTTGCGATAATGAAAAAATAGGAAAAAAAATTAGGGTTAGCAAAAAGATGTGAGAAAAAGGTATCAGAACAAGAATGGTTAGAATGACTGAGTAATAGCTGTTCATTTCTCAATAGAAGATTTTGGCTTCTTGGTGCCAGCAGGAACTTCCTGTTTGAAGCGCAAGAGAGGAGGGATCAACGTGTCCAGTGATTTACACTGTCAGAGGTTTCACCTGGTGATTTATGATATCTTTGGCTTGCCATATCCATGCCGGCATTGTGACGTGCTGCATGACAGGAATGACACAGGACGGGTTGCTCCTAAAAAACGAAATAAAATAAAAAGAATCCCAAATTGAACAGTTTTTCTGAAAGAAACTTAACATTTAAGTTTGAATCTAAATGTTTCTACTGTTTTTGACACATTTTGACAAAATTAGCTCTTTTTGACTTGAATGTGTTCATAATTCTTTGCTCGTTTCTTCTAAAATGATCCTTTTTTTTAATCTTTAAACTAAAAGGATTGAGACCCCCCATGACCACTCCCTGGGTGGACCAATAGTCCACCTTCTCCTTCTTCATCTTCATCCTCCTCCCTCCTCCTCTTCCTCCCAGGCCTCTGTGCGTAACAGCAACGCCGCGCCGCGGCTCTGATCAGGAAGTGAATTTGGAGAAAATAGGCGACAGTGGAGGTAGGATGACATAGAGAGGAGCGCTGGGAAAGAAGAAGCGATCCAAGCCTGATTCTGGACGTGTTTGCAGCGGAGTCTTCTGGATCAGAACCTGCCGGATCCACACAACTAAAAAAAATGCTGATAAAGGAATAGTAAGTGTCCGTCCGCGTCCGGACGCGCGTTCGATGCGCTCTTTGCGCTGACATTGTTGCCCGGGAGGGGGATTTACAGCAGCGGGTTGGGGGAGATCTCAATTTTCAGGACTTTATGTTCGAAATCTGTCATTTCATAAATCTGGATGATTAAAAAAAAAAAAAGGAAAAGCAGCGGCGCTGTGGTTGCATCAGCATCCGCCGATGGATGCCCTTCACGTCATATCCCAGCCTTCACATCCAATCCCAGGTCTAAATTCCGCTTTCTGTGCGTCTAAAATGACAGCTGAGGGGCATAAGCCGGGCGCCGCCGTGCCGTGCCGTGCCAGTGAGGCCATGTTATTGATGCGCCATGGTGAAGGTGAAACGCGCCATGGAGCGCAGTCCCGCGCGCGCTCAGATCCGGCCGGGGGGATGAAGGAAGCAGAATGTCCCAGGATGAAGGGACGCTTGCATCAGCTGAAGGAGAAGACAGGTGGAGGAAGGGGTTTAGGGTGGATGTCAGGCCTCTGCGGGATGTGGAGGATTTTTTTTAACAGGTTGTTTTGGCAGAGGGGGGGCCTCTGAATTCTGATGAGGCCTATATGTGAAATGAGATCAGAACATTGAGATCACACTGGGGGAAAAAAAGATCACGTTTTGTACTAATTGCTTGATTTTCATGCATCAATTCAATTTTATCTCCAAAAAGTGTTAAAAAAAAGTTTTTCACCTTAAGATGTTGCTTCTACTATTATTCTTATGCCATTTTATATAAAGCTGAGTTTTAAAATGTCATTTTATAGCAGATGGATTCTTAAAATGTGCAGATTGATTATTTGAATGCCTTTTTTTAAAATGAAATTAGTCTTTTTTTTAATAATGCAATGTAAATGTTTTTGAATTTCTACTTGGGTTGAGAAGTGTAAATTAATATATATAAAAAAAAAACAACAATTGATCATTGAATCAAATGTCAAATCCAGTCGTGACCTTGTGGAACCAAATCGATTCCTCAAAGTGGCAGTGATATACAACCCTATTCCTTTACACCAATTACCGTCTTGATCCCCTTCCTTTAAAATGGTTTCAATCAATAAATGGTCCATCACCAAAAAAAAAAAAAAAGGCTACAGTATCAGAGAGATGGCACGGCTGGATATCTGCAGCGATTAACAGCCTCGGCAGTCGGCGTGAGAAGTGATTAAAAATGGTCACGATGGAGGGCTGATGGCACTAAGACAGAGCTGGAAACACACATCAAGGCTCAGGCGGTCAAGACAATTGATCCATGCCGGACCACGACAGCTCACCTGAACCACTGACCCACATTGGTCCAAGTTATCAATAAGCTTTGAATTGTAACATAAAACTTTTGTTTTATAAGGACTGATACAACACAAGTAGATTGAAAAAAAAAAAATAAAAGAACAATTTACTATTTTGAGACAACATTGACACCTGATCTTTTTAGGCAAAAGGAGATACGAGGAGTCCAAAAGCAAGACGTTGGGAGGTGTTTTGTTTCTGCTCACTAAATTAAATTACACAAATGTAGCGTGAACATTACTTATTGTGCAAGATTATTTCTTAGAATATATTCAATCTAACTGGTATTCCAGTCAAGAGTCGGATTCGGATTGTATTTACCGGTACAGATCCACTCCGATCATCTTTTGATTTATTTTAGAAGTCTTTTTATTATTATTATTATTATTATTATTATTATTATTATGCTGTTTTTAGCTAAATCAAAACACTTGGAAAGTTTTCTAGGACATAGTTTCTGCAGAGTGGCAGTAGTGGGTGGGTGGAACAACCCCCTGTCCCCTCCCCGTGGCTGACAGTTCTCTGTTTACATGCTCTCCCGCTAGTTTACAGCCCCAGCCTAACATTACTCGGTAGTCGGTAAAGTGGGATGTTGGAGCACTATGGGAGCTATCCAGTCGTACAGTTTGGAGCCAAATGCCAGATCAGACGAGGAAAACAAAGACGTCCTTGGATCTAGTCGTCTGTGGATGCATCAGAATGGAGCAGAGCAGGGAGCTTGTGGCCCGCTCGCCGTACTCGCTACGTCACAGATCTGATCTTTTTCCAGCTGCATTTTTTTCCATCTGCTCCTGATTCACAACAATCTGAAGTAAAATATACTCAAAAATGCAATTTTGAGCTCAATTTTCTTTATATATGTCCTCCATCACCAGGGAAATGCTACAAGAACATGTTAAAAACACAATTTTCATCGGAGTGGCTTTTTTAACTATGCAGGATTACAAGAACCTGAGCAAATAAAGAATAAGTCAAGAGCAGAACAGTGTTTGTTACGTTGCATTAGATGCACAAAGGGCAGCTATTAGAACTGGGCTTAAGCCGGGACGACAACATCCCAGATGTAGAGCATGGATTTGCATCCACACACACGTCTGTGGTGATATATGTGTGGGTGCATGAGAGAAGGGAAATTCAGCAAATTGTCTCTAACAAAGTTGTTCATCATTGCTTTAAGGTGAATTTTCTTGTTTTATTTGCAAAGAAATGACGACGGCTTCTTATTACCAAAGCAACATTGCAGACTTCACAACGACTTACTATTTACTAGTCATTAGATTTAAATGATCCTCTCAACATAACATGAAAACAGATTTTTAAAAAAAACCTTTCTCTATAGATATAAACGCTAAACATTTCTGTTTTGTTTTAGGCTTGTATAATGACAAATGAAAAGCTGAGATGATCCAACTTGAAAGAAATGTACCCTTTGCCATCAACTGAGTGATGTGCATTTAATTAAAGTGTCTATTTTTGTATCTTTTGGGTCTAAGAATAATTAAGAACATACTCAAAGCCTGTAAAATAAAACAAAATAAAAAGTCAAAAGTCTATGATGGGTGTTACAATGTGGTAATCCTGCATTCTAACACCAAATCTGTCCTGTTTTCTTGATCAAAAATGCATTTCTGACTGTCTGGAATTTATAAAGTTTGTTCATATTCAACTTTTTAAAGAAAGTCCCCTTTTTTCTGTTTTTGTTTTTTCCAGTCGAGTGATTCTACCCATCTCTGTGGAAGAAGTAAGTTTCTGTTTGCATTTTCCTATGATGGTGTTACATTCTGTACTACCTCTGCTCCACCTCTGTACTCCCTTAAGAGGGAAGTCACACAACCATATAAGATTTATCTGCTTGGCTCCAGCAAAATGGCAATGCACGGCTGTGACTTTATAACAAAGACTAGTTAGTGATGAAGAGTATTTCCTCCCTGACAATGTTACAGTCCAACCGGATAGAAATAAACAAACAAATACATGGTTTTATTGAAGAAATAATAAATAGAAAAGTTCATTTTCGATCGTATCAGCCAAGAAAATGTGAATTTTCCGTCTGAAGGTATAAAAGACATGCTCACTAGCACTCCGTTTCCCATCCATCTCTTCAAAAGCTCCCACAGTTCAGGCCAAACTTCCTGTCCGTATGCATTCTTATCACTTAGATGGGCAAATTCATTTAGATTGGGCACAGTTTTCAGTGGGCATAACTCGTTTCTCCTGCGATGTTGCATATTCCATGCTTTGAATGCCTCTTTGTTCCCTCTTTGAGCTCTTTCTTCATACTCCTAAATAACAGCTAACTACTTAAGCTACTTGGAAATAAAGGTTGTGATTAAATCGTGTCGTAAAGACTTACGTAGAGAACTAGTATTAGAAATAATTAAAGCAAATAGATACCTTTTTAATGAGTGAAAGTGCTTTCGAAGTTAGATTTTACTGAATGGCACGTTGCAAAAACAATGGAAGAATTCAAACTGCATTGATCAATAATGCCTTTGTGCTCATATTAGTGTTGGGCCTCCTGTGAGTTGTTTTATAATAGATTAGAGGCGATTAGGTAATGAATGAAGCCACTGTACAGTCGAGATCAGGAGGATGTAAGATGTAGTGAAAGTGGGTTGCTGGGAAAAAAAAAGAATTGAACACTAAAGGGAATGTGTTAGAACATGTGTAATGAGTTTGTTTATAGAGAAGATAAATAAAAATGATATTAAAATGATATTAAAATTCATAAGCTTGCTTAACCCTTATGTTGTGTTTGGCTCAAAATTGACCCATTTTCAAGGGTGACAATGGGCCAATTTTGTCCCAAAGACAAAATAAAGGTGAAGTTATTAAAAGCTTTGGGGAAAATTGAGACCAACTTCTTATTGCTCTCAAAATTCTCTGCTTTTTTTTTTTTTTTTACTTTTCAGTACCAGGTCGGCCAACTGTACTCAGTGGCTGAAGCCAGTAAGAATGAGACGGGTGGAGGTGAAGGAGTGGAGGTGCTAAAAAATGAGCCCTATGAGAAAGAAGGAGAGAAGGGGCAGTACACACACAAAATCTACCATTTGCAAAGGTAAGCGGTTCATGGGGAAGGATGGGGAAGCAGATGGTTATGAGGCGGCAGCCATTTGTCATGCGGTTCGACCTGTGTCCTCCAATAAACAAAACTTTGAGTTATGTGTGTTATGGTGAAAAAACATTATAATATAAAAAAAAATTAAACATTTATAGACCAAGAAAGGGGCTGAGTGAGTGAGTGAGTCAGTGTATCCTGGGATGAAAAAAGTGAGATGAGTTCGATAAAAATGCACTTTTCAAAGGATATAGAGGCAGTTCATAGAAAGTTCACCAGGATATAATTCATTCATTTGTCTATTGATTCCAGTCTTTATCAACGTCGTATTAAGTGCTCTTACATTACACCAGTTTGGCCAGTTATCTGATAACTTTAGGGTATGATACACATTAAATGCTCACATCTTTGGTGTAATGAGCTAACCATTAGCTCAGGTTAGCTGCATGCAAACAGTGCATGTTATACTTTTTAGATGCTCTTATGCTAAAATATTCAAACTTTAAATCAAAAGATCAAAATTTGACTAAATGATGAGTAAAGTAGGATAAAACAGTTTGGGCGTTAAACATTAAACTTTCACAACTTTGCTGAAATTAGCTAACTGTTAGCTAGGGTTAGCTGCACGCAAACAGTGCATTTATGACTTTTTAGATGCTTTTATCTGGAACATTCCCTAAACATGCTGAATTATTCAAATAACAGTTTAAAAGATCAAAGTTTGATTGTGAACATTTGACAGCTCTGTACAAAGCTTCACTAAACCTTTAACTAACATCAGCCAACGTTTTTTTTGGCAAAATATAATAATAATAATAATAATAATAATAATAATACAACCAGCAGCACAAATGAATGGAAAATAGTTGCACACAAAAAAATGGGAATATATCAAACTGACTTCCCTTCATAATATGGATCTGTTCATGTTTTGGAATAAATATATGATTCAGCAAGTATTTCAAAGTCTGACCCATAAATGTTCTTTGTGCTAAAAAGTGTGAGTGTTTCCTTGAGGTTTTATAGCAGAGAAAACACCTAAATCCCAATAACAGATTTGTTCCGTCCTTGCTTCTGTTTCCTGAAGTAAAGTGCCGTCATTTGTCAGAATGTTGGCTCCTTCTTCGGCTCTCAACATTCACGAGAAGGCCTGGAACGCGTATCCATACTGTCGCACAGGTGTGTATACATGCCCTCCCCTAAGCCAGAAATGTGCACACTAAAATCGTATCCATTTGAACTAAAGTACTAAGTATTGTTTTACATCTTTTTAAGACAAAGCTATGTTCCTGCGACTCAAAGTATTTCTGTTCTGGGTGCCTGTCGCTCCTGCATGTTTGTTCTCTGTGTCTCTTTCACCTTTGAAGGAGCACTTAAATAATTTACTATACATTCAGTCAGAAGAGCCTTTCTAACATTTGAGCCTTTCGGGCTGCGATACACTCTGCAGAACCATCTGTCACACACTAATGTCAGCTGAAGACAAAGTCTACAAAAACACAACATTGTGACCACAATTCTTCTGCAAATGTTCAAAGTTTGATTTTAAAAATGACAAATATCTCATCTGTTTTTTTAACTCTACTCACTTTGTTTGTTTTTCCTTCTTTTCACCTGGATCTTCAGTTATCACAGTAAGTATTTTCTTTTTTTTTTTCTTTTTTGCTTAAGTAGGTTAGACATTTAAAAAAGTCTTTATTGTACTCATTTATTGCACAAAGAGTGAGCCAGTTAACCTGAAAGCTGAGAGGGAAATATGATCTCTTTGAGTGACACAGCTGCACAACTAAGGTTAGACATCTTGATTCTGTGTTTACACGTTTTAGTGTGCTGGCACGAGAGCGAGCCACTGACCTACTTCAGGCAGGCTATGTCTTTTTGGGCTTTTGAGAGTCTCTGTTTCACTCAGAACTCCTCGTCTTTTCTGTGCAGAACGAGTACATGAAAGATAACTTCCTGATCAAGATCGAGACATGGCACAAACCGGACATGGGTCACCAGGAAAACGTTAGTCAAGATGGACGATCTCAAGCTGTAGATTTTGGAATAAACTCGTCTAAGAATAGATCTTTTTCAGGTACACGGTTTGGATGCGGAAACCTGGAAGAAGGTGGATGTAGTCTATATTGACATCGCAGACAGAAGTCAAGTAGAGCCAAAGGTACATAAATGTGTGTGTGTGTGTGTAAAGTCTGTATGCACCTCTATTACTTCATAAATCACCTTCATATTGTTCATGTTTTCTCATTTTAGGACTACAAGCCAGAGGAGGATCCCTGCAAGTTTAAGTCAGCGAAGACGGCCCGAGGGCCTCTTGGACCAGACTGGAAGGTATAGATTGTAATCACCCAATGTTTTTAGTCACATTTCACAATTGCGGTTATGAATGGATACGGGCCGTCTGCGGGTGAAACAAACCTGGGGCATGCAGATGGTCGGTAGGAGATATCAAGGTTGTAGACCTCTTGGTGAACCTGTGGAGCCAAAACGTTCATGCAAACTTTTTTTCTATGGGCATGTTGCGGCAACCGGTCGTAGCAATAACACGTAAACAACAAGAGTAAGGGTAAGTAGAGATGAAGTAGGTGAGACGCAGCAGGTGTGTTGTACCCCAAACCCTGTGCAAGGAGCCCGTTAGTGTTCAAGTGGCCATCCTGACTGTTAAGCAACATCCTCATCGCCCTCGGCAACGCGCATCCAAGCAGCCACTTCCAATGCAAAGTCTATGTGACGGTGTGTTTTTGTTGGGCTTTTGCGTTGTGTTTGGACGTAGCTTCACTAGTTTTTAAGACCATTTTCAAGCTCTACACACAAAGTGTGTTTGCCCTGGAGATTCACTAGATTTGCACCGCCTCCACATCAAGCCTCTTCCAACTGTACGGCGTGTCGATTTGTTGGTACTTTTTGACAACAAAAATAGATAAATGTGTTTAAAGATTTGAATGTGGCTCAATGAAGGTCGAACATGTTTCTGTTTGTTTTATGCCACGGCTCCTGCATGATGATCTAAAGATGAATGCATTTGTCTGTGTCCACATGCAGAAGGAGCTTCCTAACAAGAAAGACTGCCCTCACATGTGTGCCTACAAACTGGTCACTGTCAAATTCAAGTGGTGGGGCCTGCAAAATAAAGTAGAGAACTTCATTCAAAAGGTTTGTTTTGCAGTTGAACCTTTAACAGGACATGCTTCTGTTAACGTACTGGACAAAGGTCTGGACAAGCTCTACTTCGCCAACAGTTTTACACCCAAAGTGTTATTATTACTGCACACAACAGATTAACCTGCAGCTGTTTCATTACAAACAGGATGAAATGAATGCATTATTTATGACGCTGCACCAGCCTTTGATCGTAAATCTGTGCAGTTAAAAACCGCTTCTGCAGGCCAAACCCCAACCTTTTTTTTTTTTTTTCTCTTTCGTTTGCTTGGCAGCAAGAGAAGCGCTTGTTCACTAATTTTCACCGTCAGCTGTTCTGCTGGATCGACAAGTGGATCGAACTGAACATGGAAGACATCCGCCGCATGGAGGAGGAGACGCGCAAGGAGCTGGACGAGGCACGCCAACGTTGAGTCAGCCTGACACCAGAGCACTTTTGTGAAACTGACGTCACTTCTGTTCTCTGCGCTAGATGAGAGTAAAAGACCCGGTGAAAGGGATGGTGGCTTTAGAGGACTGAGGTTGTGTTGGACCGTGAACGCTGCTGCAGATCCGGTGAGCTGACTTTTTTAGTTTGCAGCCAAAGGCGTTCCCCGTTCTGAGGAGGCACAGTGATCACGCGTTCTCTTGATATTTCAAACCTTAAAAAACTCAAAACGTAAATTTAAATAAAAACATTAAATGAAAAAAGAAAAAAACAATGCTTAATGCGTCTTATAGTTTGGTACACCTTAGTTTAAAAGTAGACTATTTATTGATGGTGCGGCTTATAGTTCAGGAAAAACTATATTTATATTTGACATCAAAACTACACAATCAGTTAAGCAGCTTGTTATTTGATTTAAATCGTTTTTGTTTTCACAATTTAGAAATTTTAAGGGTTCAGCAGAAAGCGTATTCTAACTCCGCCCCCTTTTTTCTATAATTGGCCAACCTTTCAGGCTGTTTGAGGCCATGACGTTGGTTGATGTTGTCCCTCTCTTGCATTCCAGACCAGAATACCCAGACACCAGCGGATTCACATCCTCCTTTATCTCAACTGTCTCAGCATCTGACTGGCTGGTCCAAAACCCACCTCCAGCTGTAGAATCTGGTATTCGAGGATCTGGACCCAACACACTCCCAGTATTCAGCTGATCTCTTCCACTTAGTCCCTCCTTCCTTCCTTAAGGCCCATCTGTTCTTTACTTGATTTGTGTCCAAATGTATACTCTGATGCCTTCGGCATAGATCTTGTCAGTTGTTCCTCTTCTTCTCTCTCTGCTTATCCTGAACTACAGAGAATAGTATAATTTATCTACTTGAGATATACAAACAGTGTATGTAAATATATAGTTTAAGAGGGGAGGGGAATTGTATGCACACACACAGATACACAAAGCAATTTTTAAATCAAGATCTATAGGTTTATTTGTATGTTTCTTCCCATTTCCTCTTTTTGTCCGGATTTTGTGATTCTTTTGTGTGAGTGTGTGTGTGTGTGTGTGCTCGTAGTACACAGCATTTGGGTTTTGCTTCTCAAAATCAATTCCCGAGCATAGAAACTGCTCGACGCTTCTGTTCCGACCGAGCAGAAAGGAAGTCCTCTCCTCTCCCCGGACCTGCTTTCACATGCTGCGGCATTTGTTAACCTTTTTCTGCTGCTTCGTGAGTCTGTGTGCGTGTGCACGCTTATGTTCGTGTGTTGGTGTGCTTGTGTGTGTTTCCGTGGCATTGTAAGGTTTTCCAGCCATTTAAAAAAAAAAGAGAGAAAAACAACTCATCCGTTTTAGCTCCTCAGTAATGATTTCACTGCTTCTTGAACAGGCAGTGACGGAAAATGTGGAAATGCAACACGAACGTGCGTTGACGGCAAAAAGCGCCATGAACCTGCGATATCTTTGGCATCGAAATCCCTCGTCCTGTTGCCTGTTAGGTAATCTTCAGTGGATAAACGGTCTTATCCAGCAATAGCAATAACTGTCATGACATGATGGTCTCTTTTTCATGGTGATTTTATCGGACTCTTCTGTTCTGTGAGCTCAGTATTAGCAAAGCAGAGGTCTAGCTGAAGAGCCGCTACGCTGTTGAGGAACAACTTTTTAAAGCGCTGGTTTGATTTCATATGTCTTTACATGAGGTGATTTTTCTTTCTCCGATCTGAAGCATTAGTGTGTTGTGTTTTTGTTGAGTGTGAATGAATGTATCTGAGTTACACACAATAGTGCATCTTTGAGGAGAGATGGTGCTAAGCCGGGTTAAGAAAACAAAAACAAAAAAAAAGGAACACTAGACATTTTCCACTCCTTCTCCTTCATGTCGTCTCGGCCTCTTTCGTTTTCAGTTATTCTACTTTACAAAACCCTTAAATGTTATTTTAAAAATCCAATCACGCAATGATTTATAGCCTTCGGTTCCCATAATTCCTGCATCGACAGCCCTAAAGGTGATCATATTTCCCCAATTAATTGATATAAATTCAGCTTTTTGCCTGTAAATAATATTAAATTAAAAAATTATATTTATTTTTATTTGTAGAAATACAATTATATATATGTAAAAATTTATATTTGAAAAGGATAATCCTGCACAAGTATTTGAAGTCAGATTGAATGTTAGCCTTTTTTTTTTTTTTTAATCGGCTCCGATTGAGCGCTTCTTTTTTGGCATCGAAGAGCTCAAGCTCTGAAAACTTAAGGCGGCATTAGAGGTACTGTATTTTCCGCACTATAGGGCACACTGAATCATAAGACACACTGTTAATGAATGGTCTATTTTCAACATATGTCATATATATGGCACACTGACCCATAAGGTGCATTAAGCGAGACGAAAAAGTCAAAGATAAATCTGTTAGACAGACTTTATGAAGTGCGTTCACAGTAACTTTAAAACGTATTTGTAAAACATTACATGTTAGCCATGTTAGCATCCCTAAAAGTGTTTCCCATAACTCCCAAACAAGGTTGCAAGATGTAAAAAAAACCCAGACTGATACCACTTAAACAAACTTTGCTGGGACTATGCTAACAAAAAAAAAAACACAGTCCGACACCGCTACACGTTAGCCTTGTTAGCGTATTTACGATAACTCCCAACCTTGTTTGCAAGATGTAAAAAAATCCAGACAGATACAGATAAAACTAAATTACTGTGCTCACTCACCTTGTTAGTAAGGCACTGAAAAGACAGTCGGACACCGCTACATGTTAGCCATGTTAGCCTATTTCTAGGTATGCAAAAGGTGTCTACAGCACATGCCGTTTGCGCATGTTCACTTCAAGAACTTGGTTTCCACATTGGAAAATTTACAGTGAAAAAAAAAAAAAGAATTGTGGTGCTTACTGGGATAGCTTATACTTTGATTTCAGTTCGGAACAAGGTACAGTGAACTTAGTGGACATTTGTGAGCCCACGGCAGCTTTCTTATGATTTTGGTTGGATTTCACAGCTTTGTTAAAGGTACAAGATTTGATTTAAATTTGAAATGATCTATTGTAAGCAATGAAAGCAGGACTAATGCACAAAACAATACAAGCAGCAGTTATACATTCATACAAAGACGTATCAAACTTAGGATAATTAGACATTAGGTCCCCCATATCCACTCCCTAAACATCACGGATATGAGTACGGTAAGAAGTGGTCACAGATAAAGCCCTTAATAGAGAATAATAAACTGCACTCGGCAGACTGAAAACATGTAATAACAGAAATTTTACCATCTTCTGAACGATAATACAAATGGAATAAAGTCTTGTGACAAACTGGTGGTGTTTAGAGCACAGATAGGGAAGTTGTGGCATCGAAAAGACAAAAAAAACCTTCATATATCTCAGGTTTCCCCATTGTTTTCTCTCCGTAAAAGAAAGGCGATCAGCAAGACATAAAATATTAATAACTTTCTTAATTTTAGGTGTATTGGGCTATTTCATTTATCTCTGTTCAGAATTGAAAGCTCTGTCATTCGTGGTCACAAACTTTTATCTCTGGTCCTTAGAAAATGGTGGCTTGTGGTCCCTACGATTTACAAAAACCCTTACCTCCACGTTTGCAAGACAAAAAAAAACAAAAAAACAGACTGGTGACGGACTCCCAAGCCTGTTAGTAACGCATAAAAAAAGCATGTTTAAAATAATGCTGAAATTCCTGAAACAACAGACTGACATTTTGACAGAGCGGTTGATACCTCTCAAAATCGCTTCAATATCACTAAGCACAACCAAAACAAACCCATATGTTAGGTGCTTTGGATTATAAGAACTCTGCACAAAAAATGTGACTTATAGTGCGGAAAATATGGTAGGTTTGGAAGGATTCATTACTACATTTTCATGGACTTCAGAACTTTCCTAATATTTCAATTAGGAGGTTTGTTCCTTCGAGTGAGCAACAGTGGTTTTTTTTATTTTTTTGTGTGCACAGTTTGACACCTGGTATAAGATGATAATGCTAAAAAAAATACATTTTTAAACATTTACGATGTATCTTTATAATTATTTCCTCTGGAAAAAACCTGTTTTCTTTAGGAAAATACGGCTGACCCCTAAAAGTTCAACCCCTCCATCTCTTCTCCATCAATCGTCTTGCTCCGTGTCTGTGAGGCTACCAATCAAATCATGAAGATCTGTGGATGTACTGACCTTGTAAATAATAAATCAATTAATGTAGATGAACACATATATATAGATGAAACTGTCCTGCCAAACGTGCACAAAGCCCTCCTTGACCGACATGACGCCCAGAGGTGTAATTGTCTAGTATGTGAAGACATTTCAAAGACTCCAATCCTTAGTTAAAAGGGAGACTGAGGAAGACTACTTCTTCAGGAGACGTCCCTTTGGCAGGACAGTGTATGAATATATTTTTGTTCTGAATGTTGTATCTCTGTTGTCAGTCTCTGAGCGACACTTGCTTCTCTCACTGAAAACATGGAATGGCGGGCTTATTAACCTTTGGGGTGAGCTCAAAGCGAAGCTTCAAAGCATTCGGGATTTACCCTCCTTTCGACTGGAAACATCTATCAAATTCGTGAGGCTACTGGACTTTTTAAGCTTCAGAGGGGGAACACGGAGGGGTAACAATAATGTTCACATGTGGTTGTTTTTTTTTTCATTTGAGGAGCCTGAACATGTGAGAGAACACGTTTTGCCAGAGACAATCTCATAAAAATCTGTTGATAGATTTCTGTAATTTCTAATCAGAGTATAAGGAAACCAAATATTTCCATACCCCCCCCCCCCCCCCCCCCATATGTTTTTAAATCTCCCTCACTCCTGTTATCTGGTCTCCCATTTTCTTTATTTTATTGTGAATTTGTGCCTTTTGGTCATCTTCTCTTATAACACTTCTGTAAATTGGAGATGTAAAGAAACAATAAAACAAATTTAAGCAACTGAATTTCCTGTCTTCTTGTGTAAATGGATTGTAATTTCTTCTTTCCGGAATAAAACAGAATAAAAATGCTTTATGTAAACAAGCCATTTGAATGGGTCGGGCCAATTGTTGATCCAATTGTGGTGCATGCAAACAACTTTTTGTGATTGTGGTTCCTTACCGCAGTGGCTTTTACGTCATGCGTGGTCGGTGTGCACTTTGGAGCGCGAACAGGACCAGCTGCTCCTGCTGGACTCAGCAGAACCGTGTCTGCCAGCAGAGGAGCAGCTTTGGGATGGTGTGTGAGCTCTGGAGGCGGCTTTTGAATGCAGAAATGTCGCCCTGCGCCTCGGGCACTCCTGTAAAAACCGTGCAAGCAGTGAATTCGTGTTACCAATCATGTCCAGAAAAAATAAAGGTTGATATTATGTGTATGTGTGGCCAAGACACACATTATCTCCACGTATTTTAAGTAAATATTAAATGGTGTATACTTTTATAGGCCTTTGCCACCTTCCTCGAAGCCCCAAAGCTCTTTAGCACCAGTTCATAGCTCTCAAATGCTTTAATATGAACCACCTCACTTTGATCATTTCAGAGGACTAGCAAACTAAAGGCTCTGGACTTGGGCCCTTCTTGAATTAAACAGGGGTGCTGCCATATTGGATAACAAGTGCTGCCATCTATTGGAAAAAGTAAAATCCATGCCAGAGAGGTCCAGGAATTTGCATTAATGCATTTTAAATGTCAAGCATAGTCAATACATTACAACGGACTTGGGACTTTTTTGCACATAGTCAGATAGCTTTTCCCTTGAAGACCATAGATCATATAATATCTCTATTTTGAAGAAAAAAAAGTGGACTTGGGCCCCTTTTGAACTAACCGATTCAAATGTTGTTGTTGTTGGTCGCATGTATTAACCTAACCCTAGAAGCAACTGTAATCGTAAGGGCAACCCAATAAAAAGCAACCATTCTTCAGGGTCCATGTGGCCAAGAAAAACGTTCAGCACTGGCCGCATATATTAAGAAAATTACGTGTGAATAATCACTTAAAAAATAAAATAAAATAAAAGCAAGAAGATAATCTCACTACTGTTCATGCTAACCACAGCCATGTTTGTTTAGAACTTCTTCTACTACACCCGTTTCTGGCAAAATGATCTCTTCCCATTAAACATGTGGTGGATGTAAACGTTTGTTATGATCGGATAAAGTTTTTGGGGCCCATGTACACAGTTCAATTATAATCAGATTAAATGTACATGTACATGTTACTACTAACAGGAAATCTCATTTACTCCACTCAGCTACTGACAATATGATAAATTTGATGTTTTTCAGGCATGTCTCTACTTTATAAAACAAGAAATCAGACAAATAGACAATATTTTTTGAGTAAAAATATGATTGTTTTTCATTTTGGAGGAGAAAAACCAAAGTTAGATGTCAGATCCACAACCAAGAAAAGACATTGCTTTTTATTTCATACAATCTACCGTTAAGTATAATTGATAAGTATAATTTCATATACATATAGTTCTGTCATTCCCTTTTTAGCTAAAGAAAAAAACAAAGGAGAATCTCAGTTTTCACACCTCAAACATTTTTCTGCCAGTAGAGGCGGTATGTTTAATGTATTTCAGCAAAATCGAAAATATATTAAAACTTGTTGAATGAAGAAAAGCACATTTATAACTGATTGGGCTGTTTGGGCTGTACCTCCTTTTCTTTTGTTGATTGTGACGCTCTGGTTGTGCAGCTGCTGTTTTATTTATATGGATTTTTTTCAGACAGTAGCCGTACAACCAGGCTTTATGAGGTTGACGGCCATATTCATAAAATTCATAAAATAATATTCATAAAAAAACACTGTTTTTCTGCCATCTTGACTTTCTCTCCACTGAGCTCATTGTCTTTCGCACAAGCTCTGAATGTTACAAAAAGATCAAAATAAAGATATTATTTTGTGGAGTACGCTTTTTATTTTTGGTGCTTATTTATTGCTGTCTTTAATTGTGAATGTTGATTTCTATTTTCAGATCTTTGTGTTAAATATGTTTTAAAAAAAGTTTATTTGCAGTTGAACTTTTTTCCTTTTCTGTGTAGGATTTATTAACATCAGTTATAAATGTGCTTTCAAGTCAAGATGGCAGAAAAACAGTGTTTTTTTATGAATATTATTTTATGAATTTTATGATTATGGCCGTCAACCTCATAAAACCTGGTCGTACGGCTACTGTTTGAAAAAAATCCATACAAACAGCAGCTGCACAACCAGAGCGTCACAATCAACAAAAGAAAAGGAGGTACAGCCCAAACAAACCGAGCGTTTCGCTTCAGTCCTAATCATTAAAGGACACCTGAAAGTCCCAAAAGAACTACTCCACCCCTTTGACAGTTACAATATGTTCACGTTTCTGCATGGTCGTCATATGCGAGGGCTGCTCACCGCCTGACCTTTCTCGGCTTAAATGGCAACGCTTTAAACCCAACATGCAGTGTGTGCATGAAAGTGTGTGGTTACAAGTTCTGCAATCCTTCCACTAAATCGATTCATGCAACATTCATGGCTGTTAACTTGTTATTAGGAGACTGAAAAAAAAAAAGCTTTGAAATTTGTGCACAAAAATGTACACACAAACACATCAAGTGTTTTATTTATTTATTTTTTTGTAGTTTTACCTGATTTTACCCACACTTTTGGGGCAGGTCTGCAGCATAATATTATTTTTTTTGTATATTAGTCAGAATACGAGTTTTTGCATCCAAAGACAGAGTTGATCTGACTTCAGTTTTTGTCACTCATATTTTGTTTCCACATGTTATCTGATGACTGATCCCAATGCGAACATCTGCTGACAACTTGCAGCGCAAAAAGATGCAGCAGGAGTCCAAAAAATGCAGAACAGAAAGAAAAAGAAACACACACACACACACACAAAATTTGAATGATTAACTATAAAGTGCATAAGGTTCAACACAGCAGACATTACTGGTCTAAAACTGGTGGGGTTCTGCCGCTACAGTCCCTCCCTCTGGAACAGCCTGTTGGAGAACCTCAAGGCCGCAGAGACTAGAAGTTTTTAGGAAGACGATCAAATATCACCTTTTCAAGATGGGTTTTAGATCATTTTATATGGTTATTCATTTAAAATATATACATATTACTTTTTCTTTAATTTATTAATTAATTTATTATTAATTTGGTCGCTTTTTATAAAGATCTTTAAATCCATTTTATATAAAAATTTAAATTTCTTTGATTTGATTTGACTTGAACATCTGATTGGATAGTTTGGATTGAATTAAATCGGATGGGACTGGTGGTGAGTGAAGGTCTGCTCTTCCAAAATGGTCCTTTTTTTTTCCTCGTTTCCTGTGTAACCCCAAAACTCTGTTCTCTAAAATGCAGGGGATTCAATCCGAGCATCTTTTTCCTTTCTTAGCATGTTTAAATACAAAAAATAGTAAAAATAAAAAAATAAATAAAATCACCAAACCCTTGGTAAGATCAATTCAAGAGACTTTTTCCGAAGCCTGAAGTAAATCACAGCACCACACACATTCCACACTATTGAGAAAGTTGAGGATTATTTTTCAACACAAAGTGAGTGTTTTTCTGACCAAGGATTGTGTGTCAGTCTGCCTCCATGAACAGAAATGTCCATTCATGCTGCTCTCTCATTGGTCAATAACATCCTGGGAATGGAGCTTAATCCGATGTTATGGTCCAAGTCTAAGAGTGTGTATGTGTGTGTTTTTTTGCGTGTGTGTGTGTGAAAAACTTGTACCTGAAAGAGCAACAGCTAAAAACAACACTGCAGCACCGAAAACGGAGGAAAAACGGCAAACCAACCAGGCAGAATAGAGAGGAAAACAACCAAAACCAAATCCTCTGAGGGTCTGCTAGACGGTAGGATTTCTGCTTCACATTGAGCTACTTTCAATGAAACGGAAAGACTTTGAAGAAATGAGTCTAACTTTAATCACAGTCTTATAATCCACTTTAAAAAGTTTGAAAAAAAAAAAAAAAAAAAGGATTTTTAACTATTTAATATGAGGGAAGTTTGGTCCAAAGTGAGGACATTAGACAAAATCCAGCTAAGAGTAGACATTTTGGGTTCTATTAACCAGGAGATGCTGTCTAGTTTTTCACAATTCCGTTTTTAAAACCCTTTGATGAAATCCAAATAAATACATTTTATCAGGCAACTTTTCATGAGACACAGATAGCATAGATTATGGTCCGTTGGGGGATTCGATCCACTTTTGCTCACAACAATGTTAGCTTAAGATGCAGATGCACTGGCGGAATTTGAATTGCTTTGGAGTTCGTCGGTACGGATTGTCCACTTTTCTTTTGGCGAGTGTAGAATCTCACCTGGACTCAGGCGAGGGCCGAACATGGAGCCCCCTGTCTCCCATTGGGGGAACCAAAGTCTGGAAGTGAAGCAAAGGGAGTAACTGATGGGTATTATAATAAACAAAATCCACTTTTTTAAAGATTATGTTTTAAGATATCTAAGATATTAACAGATTTTCTAAAAAAAAAAATAAAAAAAAATAAGATGTTTTCATCAGAGGATTATTGGGTTTATGGCTATATTTCTTTCTTTCTTTCTTTCTTTTTGTTTTTTTCTTCTTGTTTTGGACCAAACCAAACTAAACTAAACTAAACTAAACTAACTAAACCTGAAGTGAGCAGGTGGAGAGGATTTCATGTCATCCATGGCACAAGGGTTAATGGTCTTGGTTCACTGTGGAGAGCACCATGTATGAAAGCAAAACAAAGCAAACCAAACAAAAAAAGAATATTGTTAGTGTACAAACACCCAGTCCTATTGTCAGTTCATTTTGTAATGATGCATGATATTGCACTATTTTTCATTTAAAAAAAACAGTTTTATAAAGTTTAAAAGCTTATGCTGTCTTCCATTATTTTTTTCTTTAACACTAGCTTTTTCCTGTATTTCTCTAAAAGTTTAATTTTCCATTGAAATGTTCCCCGGCATAGCAGCTGAAACTGGGTCTGTTTCATTCCAATGATGACGGGCAGCATATTTCTAACTGGTCAATCTCGTGAGGCTGTTATTCCAACAGAGAAATGCCTGTACAGTGCTCCACTCCACCCCACTCCACTCCCTCCACTACTGAAAATTTCCTCAAAAGGAGCAAACACTGCCCCCTGGTGGGCATAGATAAAACTGTCAAAGAAAACCCAAAATCTTATTTTTCCACCAACAACATTAAAAATGCATTTTTTATTATTAAAAATAATTTGTTAGAAGTGCCATGAAACCTCCTATTGTAGACTTACTCTGTAATATTAAATTTTATCTATAAAATTAACATCCACCCATCCATTTTCTTAACCCGCTTTCTCCGTTTTGGGACGAAAATATAAACATTATGGATTATATTCAAATTCAAATTCAAATTCAACTTTATTTATATAGCGCTTTTCATGCTTCATAGCATCTCAAAGTGCTTCCCAAAGAAAGAATAAAAAACACATAAGATAAAATATATATATATAGTTAAAGTAATAAACAAAGTAAAAAGAATGCAATAATAATAAAAATGAATGCAAATAATAAAATAAATGAATAAAACACACAGAAACCCAACACATACTCATCCCTCCATTAAAATAAAATAAAAAACCAATAAGATTAGCTGTTAAAATTCTATAAAATCAAAAACATGAGGACAGGTAAAAATTATGTAAAAGCTTTACTAAAAAGATGTGTCTTAAGTTTTTTCTTAAAAACTTCCACAGTGGCTGAAGCCCTCACGTCCTCAGGCAGGCTGTTCCACAGGCGAGGCCCACAGTGTTGAAAGGAGGCCTCGCCGTGGGTTTTAGTTCTGACCTTTGGGACCACCAGCAGACCTGCATCTGTGGACCTGAGGGCTCTGGGAGGGTCATAGACTAAAAGTAAATCTGATAAAAATGAGGGTCCAGTTCCATGTAAACTTTTATAAACTAATAAAAGAACCTTAAAATCGATCCTAAAGCTGACTGGGAGCCAGTGCAAAGACTTCAAAATTGGAGTAATATGCTCCTTCTTTCTGGTTCTGGTTAAAAGGCGTGCAGCTGAGTTTTGAACAAGCTGCAGCCGGTTTTTAGTATTTCTCTTAGCACCAGAAAGAAGAGCATTACAATAGTCTATCCTAGAAGTTATAAAAGCATGGATTAATATTTCAGCACTGGCTTGTGAGAGAAAGGGTCTCACTCGGGCAATATTTCTGAGATGATAAAAGGCAGTCTTTGTAACTTGGTTTACATGTGCTTCAAAGTTAAGATCTGCATCTAAAATCACGCCAAGGTTTTTTACTTTATTGCTCACATTCAAATTAAAAGTTGATAAATAGGATTTGACCCTTTCTCTCTCAGCTTCAGGACCAACAATTAAAATTTCAGTTTTGCCTTGATTGAGCTTTAAGAAGTTCTCTCCCATCCATGTTTCAATATCTAAAACACAACTTAAAAGGTCATCAATGGGTCCCATGTCATCAGGAGACACCGCCACATATAACTGGGTGTCATCAGCATAACTATGAAAGTTTATGCCATGTCTTCTGATGACATCACCTAGCGGTAGCATGTAGAGGTTAAAAAGTGTGGGCCCAAGGACCGAACCTTGTGGCACACCACATGTCAGTCCATGCCTCCCAGATGATGCATCATTCACACTGACAAAAAAATCTCTTCCTGTGAGGTAGGATTCAAACCAGCTGTACACAGTTCCAGTGATCCCAACCATGTCATGCAGTCTGTTAAGAAGAATGGAGTGGTCAACTGTGTCAAAGGCTGCACTCAGGTCCAGCAATACTAAAACAGATGTTTTCTTTTCATCAGAATTGGACCTGAGATCATTTATAACCTTGACCAGCGCCGTCTCTGTGGAATGATGTGATCTAAAACCAGACTGAAATTTTTCTAAAATATTATTTTTATTGATAAAATCATTTAGTTGGATAAAAACTAGTTTTTCTAAAATCTTACTTAAAAATGGCAGGTTTGACACTGGTCGGTAATTATCTAGGTCTGAAGCATCTAAACCGCCCTTCTTCAGAGTGGGTCTCACTATTGAAGTTTTTAAGGACGTGGGAAAGATCCCAGTCTGAAGAGAGCGATTGACGATGTTCAGGAGTTCCTCCTCACAGGATGAACACACAGACTTAAAAAGAGAGGTGGGGATGGGATCCAGAGAACAGGTTTTACCCCTAAGTTGGGAAATCACTTTACGAAGCTTTGCAGCATCAATCAAGGCAAAACTTTCTAGTGTGTTCTTAAAAGGCAAACATAATGCGACAGACTGAACTGTTAGTGGTCGTTGGGTGATATTAAATCTAATGTTATTTATCTTATCAGTGAAGTGGACTGCAAACTCTTCACATTTTAAACTGCTAGGAATAGAGCATGGGCTGGAAGAGATTGGATTGATTAGTCTGTCAATGGTGGAAAAAAGAATCTTTGGATTAGAAGAATTATCAGCTATTAATTTTGAATAGTATTCCTGCTTTGCATGTTTAATAAATTTGTTGTACTGTGTTAGTTTTTCCTTAAAGATTTGGTAATGAATTGTTAGTTTTGTTTTGCGCCAATTTCGTTCAGCAACCCTACAGATTTTCTTAAGTCTCTTTGTTTCCTCTGTTCTCCAAGGAGGGGGTGCTTTGGCTTTGACCGTTTTTATTTTTAAGGGAGCGACTTTGTCCATTATTGATATGAGCTTGTTATTGAAGTTTTGGACAGATACATCAACAGACAAACTTAGAGTGTTTGGTTGGTTGTGTTCCAGATGTGAGGTGAAGTTTGCAGCCACTTCAGGGTGTAGACAACGCCTTCTAACTGTTCTCTTTGGAAGTCTTTGGGTGACATAGCCATTGATAGTAAAAAACACACACGAGTGATCTGAAATACCAACGTCCACAACAGAGGTCACATTGGCCATCAGGCCACGAGTGATTAAAAGATCCAGAGTGTGACCCCTGTTGTGGGTGGGAACACTGACATGCTGAGTAAAATCCATTGTTGCTAAAGTGTTTAAAAACTCTTGGACATATGGGTCCGATGGGTTGTCCACATGTAGGTTAAAATCACCCAAAATAATGATTCTACTAAAATCTAAGTGTATAATTGAAAGCAGCTCTGCAAAGTCAGAATTAAAAGATGAGTTACACTTTGGGGGTCTGTACACTATCAAACACAACACAGTGGGATTATTAAAAACAATGGCCTGGTATTCAAAAGATGTGTATTCCTGAAACACTTTGTCTGTAAAACTAATAAAAGCAGACAGGATAGCAGCAGTTCCCCCACCCCTACCCTGTTTTCTGTCTTTGCTTGTAAAGTAAAAACGGGGTGGAGTCGCTTCAGACAGTGAACCAGTAGAACCACAATTCCAAGTCTCTGTTAAAAACAGGCCATTTAGGTTATGATCTAAAATTAAGTCATGGGTAAGAAATGATTTGTTTGATAGTGAGCGTACATTTAAAAGTGCCAGATTCAATTGAGTCAGATTATTGTTTTCAGGTTCATGAAGGGTATTTTGGATATGGATTGCTTTTAGATTTTTATAATTCCTGTTAGAAGCTTTGAATTGAGTTCTTGATCTGTTTGTTATTATAGTTTGTATGGGAAGCGTAGCAGGTGTTACTGGGGGTTTGGATGATAACCCATGAAGGGGGCCTAGGGGAAGAACAGAGAGTTGGTGTGATCCGGGTTCAGATTCTGGGGAAGTTGAGGAAGCTGGCAGTCAATCCTCTTTAAAACAATGAACAGTATATTGAGATTTAGTTGAGATTTAGTTGACTGTTCCACATTATCATCCTGATTATAGTTTCAGTCTCCATAGCTGCCCTTTTTGTATAACACGACTAAAACTAAAAGTGATCAGAAGTGATTATGAAGCCATTTCAGGATCTATTCTCATTCAGTCTGACTCCACATCAGTGACTGATTTTACTGACCCATCAGTGACAAAGCCACAGCCTCTTTCTCTGTTTGTTCATCTCCCTCTACATGTGCCTGCAGGATTAAAAAAAGAAAAGAAAATGAGCGCTGGAGGTCTTCACAGTGGTGGGAGAGACAACTGCAGGTGAGAGACGCAGAAAACAATGCTGGTGAACGAGAGCAGCAAAAGAGAAAAGAGAGTGGAAACCATCCAGAAAAAAGGAATTCTCTAATTTTTGGAAGCAGCTTGTAAATCCAGATTCCAACAGTTCCTCAGTGGCTGCCCGGTTATCCACCTAAACCTGCACTTGTGAAAGAATGTGCCTTAAACTCTGCATGTGACTGTAAGACGTGAGCTGGCGGGACAGTCTGGGGTCACAACTGTTAGTTTTTAACTTCAACCACTGCAGATTTGATTATTTTCATCATTTCAGTTCTAAAAAGAGAAAACTTTTAGGATTTATTTCAGAAAATGTGCAAAGCTTCTTACATGAAATTCTTTACAAAGCATGAAAGTTACTTGAAATTGATTTTTTCAACTACATAAAATAACAAAGGGATCAAAAAGTTCCTGTTTGTTTTCATAAAGACCCCCTCTTTGTCTTGTATTGATGATGATGCCATTTCTAGCCAAAATGCAAAAGCCTGTGTCATTTGAGGACATAGTTTCTGCAGGGCGGCATTAGCTCATTAGAAAATCACCTCTGAGTTGTTGATGGGACAGTTGCTGTCCCCCATCTCCCATCACCCATCTGTTTACAGACTCTCCTGCTAGCTTACAGCCCCTCACACCTCCAACCTAAACACTACCCGTGCAACAAAAATGTTGAGCAATACTGACCCAATCCATGCGTACATTTTGGAAACAGATACCAGCTCAAACGAGGAAAACATGAATCTGTTTGTCTACTAGTGGATGAAGGGAGCTTGTGCTCCGCCCAGCGTATATTCTAAGTCACAAATGTGTCGCTTTTTTTGTCATTTGCTCCAGATTCACAATGATTTGAATTAAAAACTCAGCCTAATTTTCTTTCTATACGTCTTCCATCATCAGAAAAATGTTACAAGAACACCATTTTTATGGGTCTTTCTGAAAATATATAAATGTAATGACTGGGATGGCAAAAAAACTGTACGTCCAACACTGTCTGCTTTTTTGGTCTTTTCTGCATCCCCTCTCCAGATCCCCTCTCCAATATTGTGCAATTTGTCAGCATTAGTTAATCAGAAACGTTTACGTTTTTGAATCTAAAATGGAAACTAATAGAGTTTAAAGCTTCATCAAAGCTTCCCCATCTCTGGGTTCTGAAAGCTGCCCTGCATTACATGAGGCTGGACTGAAGCCAAATCATAGATTAACCTATTGTGCCGTGTTCTCTGTTGCATGAGTGAGGTTTCCTTCAGTGTTCTAATAAAGCGAGTGCTGGTAGTAAACCTCTTACAGGGGATCTAAAGGGTTATCCAACTCCCTGCAACAATGCTCACAGTGATGGAGGATCAGCCTCCCACACATTCACACGTCTGTCTGCAAATCGCTGCTGCCAACATTCCTGAGTCGACCCCGCGGCTTTGTCACAGGTTTCTCCATCGCTGCGTGACCAAACAGGACCTAGCAGCGGGCACGGGCACACAGACCGCTCTGCTTTTTCCTCCCGATGGACCAACAACTGCAGCTTTTTGAGGAAAGCATAACCAACTAGACCTGCCATTGCGTTACTTCCCCTGACCCGAGCAGAGAGGAGGTCTCCAACATCAAATGGCTGCAACTGGACCAACCGCACGACTTTAAGAGAACCAAATATTTCAGTGTTTCCTTTTTACTTAAATCCAAGAACTCCAGTGGAATTCTTTAACCTCCAACGATGGACTTTTTACCAGACAGCCCACGGGGGCGTTCAGACAGCACTGGCAGCTCCACATCTCAGGGCTCCAGGTCCAAAACAGTCCTCCGGCAGCGTCTGTCCCAGCTGATGACCTGCATCGAAGACCTGAGCTCTGACGATGAAGCCGGGGAGGAAGTGTCCCGCCGGCTGGACGAAGCCTTCCAGCTCTGTGGACGCTTCACGCCTACGGACGCATGCAGGTGGAAGGACGCTCAGATGTGCAACGAGCAGCACGTCATCAAAGCTTCCCTCGTTTTTTTCTCTGTTTTCTTTGACTTTTGTTTGAAGTGAAATCAACAAACTGCGCATTAAAGTTGTGTGACTTTCTGACAGGCTGCACATGGTGACCTGGAACGTAGCCACGGCAGAACCTCCTGAAGACGTCACGTCGCTGCTGCACCTTGATGCCCCTCCCCTCACAGATCTGTATGCGATCGGGTGAGAAATACAAGCCTGAAAAGCAGGCCCTCTAGAAATGAGTCAAAAAGTTCCTAAATGGGAACATTTTTTCAATATAAAATCTACCAATGGGATAAGAAAAAGGGTCTTGCCAAGAAATCCTACTTTAAGAAAAAAAAATTCTAGTACTAAAACGTGTTTTCTCAAACTAAGATAAGATTTTCTATTGAAAAACTCTCAAAACCTTTTTTTTTCTTGCAATTTTTTCTAAAACAAGGGTCTTTTTACTTACATTAAAGTTTTTGCTGTAAACGAGGAGCAAAGCTCATTAAAACCTAAAATTTCATTTAATTAAAGGAAAGGAAACAAAAAAAATTGAGGATATTAAAGGCCTGCTTGTTGTTGATTATTGTATTTTTGTAGCTTGCAAGAAGTGAGAGCAACCCCAGTGAAGTTCATGTTGGACCTGATGTGGGAGGATTCCTGGAGCCACCTTTTCATGAACGCACTGGCTCCTAGAGGCTTTGTGAAGGTAAACCCTCTTTATGTAAAACTTCTAACATGTACGCAATCAAACATGTTTTTGTCTCTGCAGAGCAGCAGTAGTTCATTAGAAATTTACCTCTGAGTTGTGGGCGGGATTGTTGGTGCAAAGCAAATCCATCCCCCCTTCCCATCACCCATAACTGGGCTTTATATTTACACGCTCCACCGTTTACCTCCAGCCTAACATTAGCGGTGCAACAGAAATGGCGAGCAGTTTTGAGCCAGATGCCAGCTCAGACGAGGAAAACAAAGACGTACATGGATCTACAGGATGCACCACAATGGGGAGGAGCTTGTGCCCCCCCCCCCCCCCCGTGTTTTCTATGTCACAAATACACATTTTTTTAAAATTGGCTTTTTTTTTTTTTTTACTTATTTTCAACAATTTGATTAAAAAAAAAAACGTCTCAGAAATGCAATTTTGACCTCAATTTTTCTAATATTTGTCCTCCATCTTCAGAAAAATGGCACAAGAAAATGTTAGAAACACCAAGAAAACTTTATATTTATCAGATTGGGTGTTTAAACGCTTCTCTCACTGCTCAAAACTGTTTTAACTAATGAGAAAACTGCTCCTGAATTTGAACCAAACCGGAAAATTTCTGGTGTAGTTCCTCAAATGACCTCTAGGGGCCGGCTCCACATAGGAGTTGATAGGGAATTGTTCTTATGTTAAACAGTCCAACTTTAAGCCAAAAATAAACGTTTTTACAGAGGAAAAACACTTTTGCCATCAATGCTTTTTCAATTAATGATAACCGGGGAATATTGTCATTTTTAAAGCTGTTTTGATCATTCTGAAGCTCAAAGTTATGCACTTTGTCTCACTCAAAAACACCCAAAACACTAATTTCATCAGCTTCAGATCATTTCTAACTAAAAAAGTAAAAAATCTACAAGTCTCTTTCTGCTTTTCATGCGTTTCTAGGTCACTTCTGTGAGGATGCAAGGTTTGCTGCTGCTGATTTTTGCCAAACAAATGCATCTCCCCTACATCCGAAACATCCAGAGCACCTACATTCGCACGGGCGTTTTTGGCTACTGGGTGAGAGCTTTGAACGCCGGCGCTAGTTAGCCCTGAACCTTGTGGAGAACATTACTACACAGCAGGAATCCTGCTGGCAGCAGACTGTCTTTATGAAGCAGCTATTGTGTTTGTGAAGTGATATGTGCAACAACTTGGAACAGAAAACTGACAAACAAAGAATACTAAGATTTAAGCATTGTACCATGAAAGTACATTTTTCAGTACTTTAAGTACTTTGTAAAGTATTTGTATCATGTTACCCACAATAAGAAACAGTTTTTTTTACATTGATTTCTTTAAATGTTGTATTTAACAGATCCTCATTTGTGTTTTGGGTCCAGGGTAATAAAGGAGGAGTATCTGTGCGCTTTTCCTTCTACGGCCACATGGTGTGTTTCCTCAACTGCCACCTTGCGGCTCACATGGGCAATGCTCTGCAGCGCGTGGACGAGCTGGAGTACATCCTGGAGACGCAGGAGTTTGACATGTTTGACACGCCCCACGTCCTGGACCACAAGTCAGCGCACAGATGATGCTCCTACACGGGTATGGTCTGCAGGTCACACTGTAATATCATTGAGATATCATTCTCTTCCAGGGTAGTTTTCTGTTTAGGGGATCTGAACTTCCGCATCCAAGACCACGGCTTGCACTTTTTGCGATCGTCCATCAACGGCGGACGCCTCAATCTGCTGTGGAGCAAGGACCAGGTAGGAATTCAGAAAGACCCAGTTCTGGTTCTTAAGGGTACAGTACACCCCTGTTGACCTTTCTAAAAAACAAAAATGGGGGGAAAAAGTTGTTGGAGCATGCTCAGTCAGTCCGTTTTCCAAGGGAGAATTCGCTCACCAGTCAAACAATGTTTCTGTGCAATTTTAAGGTTAAGCTTATTAGAGTGAATAGAAATAACAAGCCTTTAAGAGGAACCCAGTGGCTGCTTGGTGCACTGTAGCTCAATCGCGTGAGCGTGAGGTCACCCAAAGAAAATGGCTAAATTCTGGATCCACCAAAATGACGTCAACTCAGCGACCATTTTTTCACAATATGGACGCTGCCATGTTGGAGCCAGACTCCGTCATTAAGCAGTGATTGGTCCGAGATGGTCCGAGTCAACATTTCTATGGCAACCACTCAATAAGGAGTGAGCGTGCTGGAAGGCCACGCCCCTACCACTCGAAAGCAGGCCACACGAAATCTGGCAAACGTTCTTTGTGAAACCAAATACTTTGAAGCACCTGATATGACAGATAAACGTGAAAAACAGAAAAATATATAATGAACAAAAATTTTCGTTAGTAAATAGAGATAAAAAAAAAGCTATCAGAGCATGAACAGTTATTCTGACAGATACATGGACTGAGTCATTGCTGTTTATTTCTCAAGATAAGTCTCTGGGAGTTTGGCTTCTTGGAACCAGAGGGTACTTCCTGTTTGGAACTCAGTCCAGTTCTCTTATACGGTCAATGGTTCTGACTGCTTTTGGGAGACTCAGAGCAGTAATGCACGCATTCTGGTTCTTTTATCTGCCTGCAGCTCATAATGATGAAGAAGAAGGAGCCCTTTCTGCAGGAGTTTGAAGAAGGGCCACTAAATTTCCAACCCACCTACAAGTTTGACCGTAAATCTGACACCTATGATACCAGGTAAAGTAAAGCAAACGGACAACATAAAAATCCTCAAAACTTAAAAAAAAAAAAAAAAAAACCATAATTGCTCTTGGCTTTGTTTGTTTTTGTACAGATCTCCAAAAACATGGTTGGGTTTTAAGTAAGACACCATGTTTCTGTGTTGCATGAGAACTCTTCACTTTAGGCTTTGCAGTCACTGCAGTCTCAAGGCAACAGCAGAGTTTATATGTTCACAACTGTCACAATCTAGTCCTTGTGTTGACCTGCAAAATAAACATTTATTTTCATTTTCATAGCTTAGTGGCACTGACGGTAACCACATACTTTGACCTCCTTTATTTCTTAACCTAAAACACATACCGGTAATAAGGAAAGCTTGACCCACCACTTACTTGTGACACGCTACACGTTAGCGTATTAACAATGCTTGTTGCCCCCCTACCTTGACACCACTAAAACAAACGTCACTGTGAACATGCTGACTCCCAACCTTGTTGGCAACACGTAAAAATAACACAGCCAAACACAGCTACATTTTGGCCGTGTCCGTGAATTTACAATAAACACCCAAACTTGTCGGCAACTCGTGAGAAAAACAGGACGACATTTTGACAGAGTGCAGTGTCCCTCTTTAAATCACGTTAGTAAACATGACGAGAACTAATCCATATACTCTGGATTATGAATCGCAGTGTAGTTTTTTTTTTTTTTTAAAGAATTATAAAGCTTCCAAGTGCGTCTTATAGTGCGGAAAATATTGTAGTTTTTTTTTTTTTAATTGTATGATATAAATGATCACATACTAACAGCTACAATTTTTCACTCCTTGTATAGAAACAACATATGACGAAAAAAGTTTCATCATTGTGATTTTGTGACAAAGTTTTTTAAAAATAGATATAAAGCTATCCTAAAAAGGGGGCCACCTCAATCTACACATGTGCAGCATTTGGTACATTCTGCTTTCACGTCCGCAGGGACCACAAACCGATAGAAATCCAAATTTCTGCATGCTGCACTGTAGACACTCAACTCTGTCTGTGTCATCTTTGTGTGTTTTTTTTTCATCTAGCACTTTGTTTTTGACACAAATTTGAATGTTAGACATAAAGCCTCAGTTGAGGAGCCTGGAATGACTTTGGTCTTTGTCTTTGTCAGTGGTAAGAAAAGGAAGCCTGCCTGGACAGATAGGATCCTCTGGCGAGTTAAACCCAAAAGTTTACCATCAGATGACGATGATGAAGATGAGAAGGCCTCCACATCGACAGTCAATGAAGAGGATGAAGATCCCATCCTGGTCACCCAGAACTCGTACACAAGTGACATGAGCTACGGGGTCAGTGACCATAAGCCTGTCATCGCAACTTTTACAATGGAGGTGAGGAAACGTTGATGGCTTGCTTCTTCTCCTCGGATGGAATTGAAGTTGATCAGAAACACAACATTCCCGTCTCTATGTTGACTCTGTAGATGAGGAAATGCTGGGACACACCGCTGGTGTCTGTGTCTCCTCTGGGTGTGTGGAGCGCTGATGAGAACCCCCTTCTGACCTACACCGTCCTAGAAGACTTCATGTCATCCACGTGGGACTGGATTGCCCTTTATAAGGTAATCTGACGGATGTGAGTGAAAGACAAAACAAACCAGCATCACGTCGGATAACTTGAAGGGATTATCGGCCTGCAGGTTGGATTCAAGAGCGCCTCCGACTATGAGAGCTTTGTTTGGGTTCGAGAGAATGACCTTCCAGAGATAAGTGAAGTCATTCAGGTAAGCTGCATGAGTGATAATTCAGAAGCGTTTCTTGGGTTTGTCATCCGTCAATGTGCGCAGATGTCTATCGAGGGTTTCAGCTGACGGGTATTTACATAAATCCGGTTTTGAGTTGTTCAAAATTTATGGTTGGTTGAGAATTACACAGTGTAGGCGTCTTTTAGAGAGTTTATACACAATTGTTAGCCAAATCTTAAGCAATTGTGCGTGATTTTCCAAAGATCCACACGCAATTTCCATGACTGTTTCACATATGTCTAATGGACTTTTCACACATGTACCACTAATGTATAACTTTTATTTTGTGCATATGGCGGACATATCATGTTAAAATTAATGTAATTAACGCACGCATCACTAATGAATTGCATATAAACAGCACAAGAATCACGCACTGTTCTTTGCGTAGTTTATTTGTACTTTATTTAGGTTTACTGTAATTCCTTTGTGATATATCTGTGAAAATTTTTACATAAAAGACCACAACTTTTCCCACTTTTTCCCACATATTCACGTATGGCCAATTTTTATATGTACAAAATGTACATAGTATCTGTGTGACATGGCCTTAAAGGAAAAATTCACCATCATGCATGTGTTTGCAGATATCCATGGAAAGAGAAAAGATGCCTCTTCTGGGAGGGGAATTCGTCTTGGGTTACTACAGTACTAACTTGCAAAGTATTGTTGGCCTCAGCGCCGACTTCCAGGTGAGTTCTCCTCTGGAGCTTCTGTCATCTTTTCACAGTCATCATTTCTTGTTCATTTTCAAAATTAATTCACATCCAAGTACATTTTAGTACAAAATATTTAAGAAAAAGTTATGTGAAAACACTTCCTTTAAGGTTATTATGAAAAGCAAAACCTGACATTTAGGAAATTGGACAACATAAAATCAACAGGTTACAAAAAAAAGAAAAGAGAATCTATTCACTTTTTATAATAAATAAGAGGGAAATGTGTAATTGTGTCCTTATGTAAAAATGGCCATTGGCTGAAGTTTATAGTTGATAAAATTGATAATAAAAACAGCCCATAAACATGACATTTACCCCTAATTATAGAATCACCCACATAAAAAAAAAAACTTTGAATCCAGAATGTCTAGAATTGAGAAACTTTTTTTAGAAAAAACAACTTTCAGTTTGTAGTTGACAAAAACGTCAAAGAGCAAACTGTTTACATTTAATTCTAACTAAATGAATTTTCTTCATTAAGCCTCGTTTTAAAAGAAAAAAGTCAACTTAAGTAAAAGATAAAAAAAACACATGAAACAAAAAAACAAATGAATGGCCAAAAATATAAACCTCCTGTCTGAAAAAAAAAATCATTTTTTTCTGGAAACAAGGAAAATGTTTCAAATATTCCAGTTAATGTTGATAGTTTCATCCTTTAAATTTTTTGTCATAAACATAGGGCATATTTTTTTGCAGATTTACTTAAAATGTGGAGTTATCCTTGTTTACACCATGTGTTGTATACTCAAAATCAAAAAAATTACAGATAGGTTTTGCATTTTGGCCATCAAAATGTTATTATTTATGATCATTTATTGTAAACAATTTAAAGGCCATGAACGTGAAATTTTCTCAGATTTATTATAAATGAACCACGTTAAAACCACGGAAGACATTCGAACAAACCACACAACAGAAAGAAAATCAAGGTAGAACATAAACCGTGCACGATTATTGTGTTGTTTATGTTCAATTCATTAGTGAGTCGTGCGACAATTACATTAATTTTCCCATAATATGTGTGCTATTTACACGATATAAAAGTTATATATTAGTGGTACATGGCAAAAAAGTGCATTAGACATATGTGGAACGTCGTGGAAAGCCACAAATTTGGATATGCATCGCAAAAAAATCACGCACAATTGAAAGATTTACTTAATAATTGTGTATAAACTCTGTAAAAGACACGTACACTGCATAATTCACAACTGACCAAAAACTTTGAACATCTCAAAACCAAATTTACGTAAATTTACGTCGGCCAAAATCCTTGACGGACATATGCACACATCATCTAATGACGAACGCAAGAAACACTCAGGAATTACGTATATCACGCATGTATCACGAAAACCCCAAATTTCATACATGGAAAGTGCGTAAAATGTGGTGGTGGCTGTATGACACGGCATTGAATTTATGATAATACAGTTTAGTCATATCACTACAAAAGGATTAAATGATCTAAACTAGGTTTAAAATGATCCTGTGGATAACCGTTAAAACTGGAATTGAGACAATTATTTTCTACATGTAACACAAAATAAAATAAATGACTGGTTTTAGTCAAGTTACATTAATTTTTAAGATTAATTTCGTGAAATCTCTGTAAAGTGCCAATAAAATTACTGGTAAATTTTGAAATGGATTTGACTCGGATCCACTACAGGCGAAAGGCATGAGCTATTCACACAAATAAAAGGCTAAATAAAATGGAATGTAATTAGGCTTAACTTAAACAAAGAAAGGACATTTCTCCAACATTTTCTTGCAATAACATGCAAAAATGACTTTTGTTTTGCAGATCAAGGAATCACAGCGCGCTGCCGCAGAGGGCCTCACTCCTGAGGACATCAATGGGATCAATAAATAAGAAAACTCTCTGCTCTGCTTTGTTTTTCATTTTTCTCCAGAATATAAAGACGATTCAGCCTAAAAAAATCTAAAATAATGTATGATGAGTTACTTCCTGAACTTTGTAATAAAGACCTGGAAAGATTAAGCTGTCTTTTTTATGTTACAGGTCAAAAATATTAATATCACCATGTGTGTAATACATTTAAAAGTAGGCTTTTTTGCACAAAAGTTGATGATGAAAGACAAAATCTTGGCCTATTGGAAGCACAATAACGACATTTTAGTACGGAAGACAAAAGTAAATAAAAGGAAGTCAGGGCAAATATTAAGAAGGAAATATAAATGTTTTTTCATTCCTTTACCAAACAAAAACAGAAACCATAAATTCAAAAACAAATTCAACTTAACTCTTAAAAGGGAAATTGGATGGTTTCATTTCTCACTATCAGTGTGGGTGGGTTGTAACTGTAGCAGTCAGTGTTGCTGTGGTTCTGTAGAACCTTTGGACTTGAGAATAATCAGGGTTATTTTCCATGATGTTTTTTTATTTTATTTTGCAAAGCTTCCTTCAAATCTGGGTTCCCTGTGCCAGTCCCCAGCCTGGATAAAATACAGGGTTGTGTCAGGAAGGGCATCTGCCGTAAAAAAAAAAAAAAAAGCTCTGTCAAACCACCTGTGTGAATCATTGAAAGCTGATTTGCTGTGGCGAGGGGTGACAACAGCTAGCTCAAAGCTCCAGAGCAGAATCCAGAATAAAGTCAGCCTTGTCTATCCGTTCATTCAGCCTCTTGCTGCTGCAACAAAGAAGCCAGTCTGGCAACAACTCCCTTTGGTTAAAACTCATTCTCAACCTCTTAAGGCCTTGTGTGCACACGCATAAGGACATCACATTTTGGGATACATTATCACTTCTGCTTTACTGGGGCCCTGTAACTACAAAATAAAGAAGGCATATCAAACAAGAGCATGGGTCTTCAGAGGTTAAACACACACACACACACACACAAAAAATCTGAGTGTGCTTCCCTCAGAAGCATCCGGTTTCAATGATAAGGTACCCATACACCAACCATGTCGACTTGGGTTGAAGCGACCTCTTTCAATGAAAAGTCTATGTAAATGTGCATCAACCCAAATTTTGGTCTTAAGTGTGGTTTGTGGCTGTACTTACAAATCGGGTGTTCATTGATCGCGCGCTGGAAGCTTAACTGGTTGAACATTTTGCTGCTAATTCATGACAACTCCTAAAATATAAATAATCAGGGACTCAGATTTGGCAGTGATGTGTAAGTAGCATCCTTTTCAAAACACAGAAGTGCCAACTGTTTGAAAATTAGTCATGGAGGAGGAAGTAATGCTTGTGGTTTGTACCCGGCTGGAATTATATGACACCAAGTTTTTCATATATTGTTATAGAGCTGTGAAAGAAAAAGTCTGGAGCAAGACTCACAAGATTTGCACCACTTTGACATTTTGCATCAAGCCTTTTCCAACTGTAGGTGGTGGACATGCGCTAGTAAACAGTCAAAAACAAACAAACTATAGAAACCCCCTCCTGCTTGTCTACTGTGTGAACACTGATTGAATGTGCGTTCATGAAACCGCGTGTGGCGCGTTCTTCAACGGTGTGTACATACGTATCTTCAGAAGTAACAACTGTGTGAGGAGTCTGAGGTTCTTATGATAAAAAAGGGCTGATTTTGAGTTTCGTTAAGTCCAAGGATCTTCAACTGTGAATGTGTACTTGAATCTTTATCCAAGTAATCTAAAGTCAACTGCAATATGGTAACCCCAGCACAAAGTAGTCAAGGACCTAGTTAATTGTACTACAAGTAGTCTATGCTAAAAGTGAGGAGGTATACTTGAAGTTTACTTTTTATTCATTTTCTATGAGCTTAAAATGTTACAATTTAGTCTGGAGAAGTATCCAGATTCTAGTTAGTATATTTCCTACTCCACACACAGATGGTTTTTAGTATCCTTGCTCTTCTTACACTCAAGTATACCTCATACAATACATTTCAAGTCTATTACTTCTTTAGAAAGGCATTTTAAAAAACAACAACAATTAAATTTACTAAACCAGCAACAGAGTATTTTAAAAGGTAAAATGTTACATTTATTATTTCCCGGTTGTGATGGCTGCTACTTATCCTAGCAATAGATTAGCCAAACATGTCAAATAAATATGATAATTTGCAAATTATATTTAATAAAACCAGTTCCCACCTTTTTTTTATTTATACATAATTAATTTCATGATATTTTCCGGACTTTTTAAATCACTGTGGTTATTTATATAATTACTTTTATTAGCATTGAAGAAATGCTGCTCAAACCAACCAAAATAGTACTTTGTAAAAGGAAAAATAACTGTTAAAACGTTGTTTTGTCATTTTTTTCTAAATATAATTTATTGTATTACATTTATGATTGCAATTGTTTTTAATTTAAGCAATAAAAGGCTAATTTAAATCGTCTATTGCAGCTCTGATGGTCAGAAATGCTACAAACATGAAGATTGTTCTTTCTTGACTGCCCCATTCTCCCACAATTCCTTGCGCTAACTACAATTTCGCCTTTTAGCGCATCTGTCATCAAGAGGCTCTTTGGTGATTAAAACACGTGGGGAGAGTCATCATTCTTGGTTCGCTAACGGTAACCTCTTATTAACAAGTAAACTGGGCTGTAAACCCGTTAACTACACACTTACTTGCTGATAGTTGTGTTTTGGTTTTGTTGATTGGTAAAATAGTTAAAGTGTTCGTGCTGCTAAGCTAACGTCGGTTAGCTAAACTAGCTTGACACCTGGTAGCTTGAAGTTAACTTTGGCAGTGTTTTCTTTATTTCAGGGCATTAATTCTAAGCTTTATGAAATATTTCAGGACTGGGGGCTACACTGAAGCACTCAAAATGACGAGCGAGGACGTGGAGCGACTGTTGATCCAGTTTCAGGACGAGGATGGGGTGGTTCTGGGTTCACCCTTTGACGTCCCTCTGGATATCACCCCTGAAAAACTGCAGCTGGTCTGCAATTCATTGTTAATGAAGGTACATTTGATGCATGTTATGCTAACACGCCAAGTAATGAAACAGATATTGAAATCAGCCTGAAATGTGAGCTAGTTCGTGATAGAGCTTCAGAGAGTTTAGCTTTTCTATAAATTAACTTTGTGATTCAGTCTTTTAATGGGATTTTGCTAGAATACAGTAAAGCACGGTGGTGTAATGTAATTATATGGGCCACATAAAGAGAGCTCAAGCTGTTTCCAAAGTAACTCGGGGTTGATAAACACAGAGGCATTAATAATAAAATAATCTGAATAAATGTAAATCTGTTATTGCTGTCATTTCCTGCAGGAGGAGCCAGTTCCTTTTGCGTTTTTTGTGCGTGGGGAGGCAGAGGTGGTGTCCAGTTTGGGTTCGTGTGTGAGAGCAATCAGTGCGGAAACAGAACAGGTTCTGCCGGTGGTGTACCAACCTCAGGCTGTGTTCAGGGTCCGGGCTGTGTCCCGCTGTACCAGCACCCTGCAGGGACACACAGAGGCGGTCATCTCCACGGCTTTCAGCCCCACCGGGAAGTGAGTCCATCCAGTGGTCAGACGCTGCCTGATGTCAGATGAGACGTACAGTTGTGCTGACAAGTTTACATGTCTTGGAATAAATTATTCAGATAATATGAACGATAACAAAAACCTTTTTTCCACTGATAGTGGTTGGGTGAAGGTATTTATTGTCAAAACTGTTTTTTTTAACCTTTTTAAATCATAAAAGAAACTTCCCAAATGACCCTGCTTAAAAGTACCCTAGTTCTTAATGCCTTGCATTGCCTCCTTTTTCATAAGAGCTTGAATTACTTGTGGTAGCTGTAAATGAGGTTCTTTATTTTTTCTAGTGGTAAAGCAGCCCATTCTTCCTGATAGTTTTCCTCCTGTATCTTCAGATAAATGTGCTGCATTCAAGTTTGACCAAGTTTCCTGTGCCTTTGTAGCTCACATGTCCTCAAACCATCAGCAACCCTCCTCCGTGTTTCACAGTAGGAACAGTTCTCTTTTCATCAAAGTCCTTGGTAACTCCTCTCCACTCCATAGCGTTTATGGTTAAAAAGTTCCATCTTGGTCTCATCACTCTAAATTAGACCAGCGTTTTGTAAACGAGCCATTTTGGGGCCATTTGGACTGAACCATGCGTGTTCCTTATTGATGCGTCCACACCGCGGTTTTTCAGAGTCCTGGATCCCAGCTGAAGCTATTTGAGGTTTTTTTTTTTTCCTTTAGATCCCTGACAATTTTTGATTGGTGAAAGGTTTGGTTTCAACAGAACCCCTCCCTTTCCACTTATCGATCAAAGTTTGAACGCTGCTGACTGGCTTTCTCAGTTTCTTAGACATCTTCCTGTAACATTTTCCTAGGGATGGCCCGTTTGACACGGCGCGCGGTTCATGAAACAGAGTGTTTCGGCGCAATGTTTTGGGGCGTTTGTCAACTAGCGCAGATCACATGGTTGATGACGTATGACGCGCCAAATGCTTCGTTTGGTCGAACCACGGTTCAGATGTCACTTGCGTTTCGAACAGTTGGGCACGCTATTCTCTAGAAACACTAAACGATCCGGAACGTTTCCCGACCAGTTCTATTGTTTCCCCTGTATCAGAATCAGTGTCAGTTCATTGCACTTTACCATGACTCCTGGTAAAAAACGTACTGTGGCTCAGGACTGTTTCTATTCGATTTCTCCTAATAAAACAATGCACTTTGATCGTGGTGTATAGAAAAAATACTTTAATAAATGTATAATGGCTTGGCACAGTGGCATCTGTAGCATTAGCTCAGTGGAACGGTCGATGGGAGTCACATCCAAAGGTCCTGGGTTCAAGGCCAGCAATTTACATCATTTTTTTTTTTGCTTTGCGTTTTTTTTCTTCATGTGATGTTTTACGTTGTTCTTTTTAATAATCATTAACAACATTGTTTTGTTTTACGTTTTTTCATCATCATCATTTCCACATTGAAGTGTTACAAGGAGCTTAGTTGAAACATGTCGATATACATCCAGTCCGCCACCAGATGCCGCTATTCGGTGTGGTTTCAAAGCCCTGAATGGGTGGTTCATGTTTCCGTCACAATGACAAGAACCCCAATGAGGCTTCATGGGGCTTCTATTCCCATCCCTACATTTTCCTGTTCTGTACAGCTCAGTTACCTTCTCCCATAGATCTTTTGACAACTCTTGAGCGTTCCCCATGACTCAGGATCCAGAAATGTCAGTTGCTTGGATGAAGTATGCAAAGGGTCTGTTGGGGAAACTCCAAGACCTTTTTGTGGTAAACGAGTCCCAGGTGACGATGGTTACCTTTAGCGGCCTTTCAAACCCTTCTGGATCAGCTCGTGTGCAGGTTTTTCAGGGTCTTTTGAAAAAGGGTCATTTTGGGAAGTTTCTGTTGTCAGTAGGATTTAAAAAGTGACTGAGCGACCTGACATGCATCACAAATGAGTTGGATCTGGTGGAGAATTGATTTGTAAATATAAGGGGGGGGGGGGGGGGTTCCTCTGGCCCGACCAACTGTTGATGACCAGTGATTTAAAAAAGACGATTCGTCTGCAGACCTGAATTGCTCCGCCCCTTTACACTTTTATGTTAAATTCTCCTTCATGTTCACACGGTTACATTCAGGTTGTGACTTCATGATTATAGCTTTGTTTCCTCTGTCCCGGTTTGTGTCAGATACCTGGCCAGCGGTTCTGGTGACACTACAGTGCGCTTCTGGGACCTAAGCACTGAAACGCCTCACCACACTGCCAGAGGTATGAAGTCACTTATGTGAAGCTGCTGCTCATCTTGAATACAGGACCACTGGATCGTGGAAGCCTCAAGAGTTGTGCTGTGCTTTATCAAAAGGACACACTCACTGGGTGCTGAGCATCGCCTGGTCTCCTGATGGGAAGAAGCTGGCTTCAGGGTGTAAGAACAGTCAGGTAAGTCTCAGATGTACGTACCCGATCTGTGTTTTACATGAAGAGATTTAAAACCGGTTCTAAGAAATGCTTGGATATGGATGATAAAAGACCCACGCTGATAAAACTGGTGTTTCTATGGCATTTTTCCTTTTTGTTAATGCAGGTTCCCGTCCATTTAAAACCTTCCTTCAGTTAGGAATCTGCTATCAGGACAACAGGCTAAATTCTATTTTTTTTTTTTTGTCTAGTAAAGAGAAAAAAAAAGATATCTCCTGCCGCCTTATAATTTGAATTATATCAAACTGTTGATGGGATTGTATTTGTGTATCTGTTGTCTTTTGTATCCAAAAGCAGATTGTTGAGCATCTTAATGAATCCTAGGGGTCCTGAGTGCTGCATCTCCCCCTAGTGGCCTTCCTTGATTATAACAGTCTGAGATTTATCGCCAAATCAAAACAAAGACTTTGAGGGAGTTATGGGAAGAGAAAAGGTTCAACTCAAACGTATAACCTTGACAAAATGAAAATAAAATGAAATGTTGGTGTGTGGGAACAACATTATATGAAAGAAAATGATAAAAATCCCGACTGCTCTCCCACCATCATGTCTTTCCTTACAGATCTGTCTGTGGGATCCGGTGACGGGAGCTCAGATCGGCAAAACTCTGACAGGACACACAAAGTGGATCACTTGGCTCTGCTGGGAGCCTCTCCATCTGTAAGCCCTCATCGCTTCACCGCTGCTGCATTTTTACCTTTTGATTTTTCACTAAATGAAAATAGGACTTCCTGTTCCTCGCAGTAATCCAGAGTGCCGCTACTTAGCCAGCACCTCTAAGGACGGCTCGGTGCGCATCTGGGACACTGCGTTGGGGCGCTGCGATAAAATCCTGACGGGCCACACCCAGTCCGTCACCTGCGTGAAGTGGGGGGGGGACGGACTTCTCTACACGTCTTCCCACGACAGAACAGTCAAAGTGTGGAGGGCGAAAGATGTGAGTGGGAGCGTGTGAGAGTTTATGTTTGGGAGAAAACATGGAGACCAAACCTTTTTCTCCTTTTAACTTGTCCTGTCCATCAGCTGAGCAGACAGATGAGAGCTGAAAGCCTCTAGTGTTGGACATATGTTACGGTTACAACAGGGGTTATGGAACATTTGACACACTAAGTGTATATTTAAATAAACCCCTTTTTGTAATTTAGGATAAACTTTATTCGTCTTACTCATATCTGTCTTTTGTTGGACCGGATGGAAAAGAAAAGAAGGGAAATAGAGAGAGGGATGTCGGGGGGCGGGGGGGGGGGGGGGGGGTGGGGGGTGGAATAGGAAGATGATTAAAGAGGAGGGGGGTAGAACTGTGAAGCACCACAAGGCAACAAGTTTCTGGATGTTTATAATCATTACAGTCAGGTTTATAAGTAATATAAATCCAACATGTTCACATCACAATACCACTGATGTGAGGGAGGCCAAACCTTTAGTGTCGCTTCATCTCAGGGGGTGCAGTGCAGGACTCTCCAAGGCCACGCCCACTGGGTGAATACACTGGCTCTCAGTACGGACTACGTCCTCCGAACTGGAGCGTTTGAACCCGCAACTGCTACCATCAACCCTCAAGATGTCACCGGCGCTCGTAAGATCTAACACTCCTAAAAATGAGAGGATTATAAGAGCACGATGTTCTTTAAAAAAAATGCATTTTTTTTCTCCCCAGTGGAGGAGGTGAAGGAGAAAGCTCTGCAGAGGTACAACAAAGTCCGGGTGAGTCTCTGTCCCAGCGGGGAACCAGAGTCCTGCTCGCACATCGCTCCAACACTCGGACTTGGTTCTGCAGGGTTCCAATCCGGAGCGCTTGGTGTCCGGCTCGGACGACTTCACCTTGTTCCTGTGGAATCCCGCGGCGGACAAAAAGCCTTTGGCCAGGATGACCGGCCACAGCGCTCTGGTCAACGAGGTGCTGTTCTCCCCCGACACCAGGCTCCTCGCCTCCGCCTCCTTCGATAAGTCCGTCAAAATCTGGGACGGACGGACGGGAAAGTGAGCAGACTTCTAAACTAAGACCCACTCTGATGAAAAGGGCGCCTTTAGCTTGTTCTTGTGGTTTTTTTGTCCACAAAAATTTTTTTGTTTGATGGAGGACAGATTAGGATCATTACATTTAAAATGGCATTTCTGAGTAGCTAGTTGGAGAGCATGTTTACAGAGAGCTCTCAGCAATAGAGAGGGCCAGTGGTACCTGCGAGGTGAATTTCTGATCAACTCCTGCCACTCTGCAGAAATTTGGCCTTTTAATTTTGACTAAAAACAGCATAATCATAACTGGGAACGCTTTTACGATAGATCCATCATTGATGGGAGTGGGACTTGAATGTTCAGAGGTTTTTGGAGATGATGGCGCTTTGGAGTCAAGATTGGTGTGCTGATGTTCTCCCGCAGGTACCTGATGTCGCTGCGCGGTCACGTGGGGTCCGTGTATCAGGTGGCGTGGTCCGCAGACAGCCGGCTGCTGGTCAGCGGCAGCAGCGACAGCACTCTCAAAGTGTGGGACGTCAAGACCGGAAAGCTCAGCATAGACCTCCCCGGCCACGCCGACGAAGTGAGAAGAAACCCGGAAATAAGAAGCGGTGCTTCCTGTCAAATGCAAACTTAATGTTCCTCCTTCCAGGTTTACGCGGTGGACTGGAGCCCTGATGGCCAGAGGGTCGCGAGCGGCGGCAAAGACAAATGTCTGAGGATGTAAGCGCAGCTTGGGTGTTTGCCAGACTGCAGAAATCTCTCCTTCCTGCTGAAACTTTTCTCTGTCTCTTTTTTTTTTTTAGATGGAGAAGATAGCAGCATCAGCAGCAGCCCCTCCTCCTTTCCTGCTGAAGTCCAGCTGATTCTCCAGTACCATGTTTCAGCACTGAAGCTCCGATTGGGCTTTAGAAGCTATTCAGCTGAAGAAAAGCCCCTTTTAAATCAGGTTAGATCACTGCAAACGGATGAAATCGGCTCCTGTCTGTACCAACACAGGTTTAGTTTGCCCGCTGCGACCTGTTAGAAACCCAAGAAAATGAACTGACCAAAGCGGGTTTGCTCCCTCCTCTGCTGAAGCTTTAGTTGATGCTTTGGAGACGCTCTGGAAGGTGACAGGTGCTGTGCAGGTCCTCCTGCCTATCAAAGCCCAAAGCTTCCTGTAAGGCCTGCTGTCACTGCAGTCTACGTGTAAATGTGAATAAAGGTGTTTTTCATTCATCTTTCAATTTCCGTTTATAATTCATTTATGTTGGGTTAAAACAACCCAGCAACGTCAGACTAAAACGTAAAGAAAGAAAGACAACAGACCAAAGGTACCTTTTTACGAGGAGAACGAACAGAGATAATACCTAACAATCTCTCTCCGCTCTGCCGTATATTCTGTCGCCTCCTCTTTTATTAATTTTGTTGGGTATTCTCCAATTTACATATGTGCTGAGCTCTAAGGAGGGGAAGCAAATAAAACACAGCTGTCAGAAAACATTAGTAGCAACATGTCCGTCTTTTCACAGTCTTCCCTTGTCATCTTTGGACCTGCAACGTCTGTTCTCACGGATAGCTGACACAGAGAGGCCTTCGATTCCGGTCTTGACACAGATAACACATAGCCTTCACGCTGATCCAGGGAAGATGCTAAGAAGGGTGGTCTCCTCCCAAGAGTTTCATCTTCACCTTCCTGTGAAACAAACTTGGACACAGACACTTCTGCATGCATGATTATATTACCTTAGTAGCTAGTTAATGCATAAAAGCAAATATAAGAACTTATATACATTTTACCAACAATTTACAAAAATGCAATCAGTATTCTCAAAAGAGAAGATTCCTTTTTTGCCTGACTAGTGACACTTGAGCCACCATGTTACCATCTTAGTAATTGATTTACTGACTAACTTTAATGGAAACATGAATGCAGCATGACTGAATGAACCACAATAGACTGAGCAAATCTGTTTTAAAGACTCATTGATGAAGTTCTGACACTTCATGAGTAACTTTACTCAATCTTTGGGGAAGAAAAACAACCTTTTTTTTTTTTCCAAAAATGACATTAGTTTGGTTGTCATGTCAAGAAAGTTCTCCTATTTTGATTGATTCTATTGAGAATTACTTTGGTGTTCTCTGTAAGGCAATAGGAACTTATCAGAATCAGTGGGGGTGCCGGTCCGTCACAGGAGTTGGTCTTCTAAAAAGTATAGAATCTGTACTTTATGTGGATTTTGTGTGAAAATAATACATGGTTCTTCATCCACAGGTCCTTGTAGCATTTTTGTAATGGCGGAGGACATTTAAAAAAAACTTTCATTTTCCAACCATATTTTTCAGATCATTATTATTTAAAAAAAATTTTTTTTTCAGTTTTGCCAGGATTGTGACTAATATTTTGGTGCGACTTGTAATTATTTTTTAATATATATTTTTTTGTCAAAAACCACCACCAGAGGGCACTGTATGCATGTGTATTGGTAATTACTACTGATAGCGATGCCGAACAGAAGCGCCACTCAGTCTTAAGCCGGGTCGGTTTGTTCTAAAGCAACCCAGACGATAAATGAACAACTCATTTACCAGTAGTCATTTAAAGTGAAATAAAGAGTTAAGTTAACTTGTTAGCACGTTCTTTATGGTTATCGAAATAATTGTTCATAAGTTGCGCTAATACACTAGACACTTATTCAATTCCTTTGAAGTTTCTTGAAGCTAACTATTCCGTTACCATGGTTTCCCTTCAAGATAAATAACGTCTCATTACGTACCCGTATTTTGTTCAAATAAATTTCTTCCAGACTTTTTACTCCAGAGCAACTCATAGTGCAGAAAGTACGATAATTCTTTACTCAAACCATTGTGAATCGGGAGCAGATGGAAAAAATGCAGTTTGAAAAAGAACTGGGTGGGCCACAAGTTCCTGAATGCGCCCGCTCAGTTGTCTTTACGGCCTTTCCCTTTATGGCAGCGATGAAACACCATACACAAGCACTCTGCTTCAAAAGGAAGAGGGGCGGGGTTGCTGACATAAATTTCTGACCAACTCCTGCTGGTCTGTAGAAACTCTGTCATTCCAACTAAAAGACCGCTGGGTAAGGTTTTTTATATATATATATTTTTTTTAGAATAAATCTAGATGATCGGAGTGGGTCTTTAAGTGAAAAAAACCACACAATGGGAAATAAACAGTATACACTTTTTTATTTTGCAGACAATATCTCAACACAACCACACTGATCCAATATTCACAAGTATTTCATCATACATGAAATTTCAAGCGCGTCACATGTTTTGGTTTTTCTTTCACACAAAGAAACAGTCAGCCCAACAGGAACTTTTCCAGCGGTCCTATAAGCTGTAGACTAAAGGTGCAGGTGGATGGCGGTTATGAATAAGAACGAATCTGTGCATTAGGAGGTGATGGTTCAGTTTTTGGTGTGAACAACTGAACGGCTGCAGAGTTAGATCCACTCAAACTGAGACCATTTTCTGCAGATCGCTGCATGTGGTCTAAACACAAACAGACGCACGACTTCTCAAGGATGAAGCTTTCGTCATTAGAGGACAGCCTGCGGGAGCAAAGGCCCCGCCTTTAACCACCCGACGACCATCAACCTGACCCGTCTATTTAAAGCCGGATAAACCATTTAGCCCCGTCTTCATTCTCTAGACCCCCACCTTTCCCTCCTCTCATTCACTTCTCCTGCCTACCTACTGACTCTTTTTGTTTTTGTTTTTCTTCAATCATATACTAAACTTTGATCAATTTACCCATAATTCCTATCAGCACTTCTCCTATATTTTTCTAGTGCCTCCCGTTCCTCCATTTCAGAAACTGTTCACCTTTTATCTACCTTCTTTTCATCCGACCATCAGGCTAAAAGAGAGAAAATTGTGAGGTTACGTTACTTGTATCCAAAAGATGACAAACTCATTAAAAATGTTAGAATTATTTTTGAAATAGTTTGGACGATCAAGCTACCAAGTTGTATAGATGGGAAGATCACAATACTATCAGGCGGACATGTTTTAGCGTGTTATTGTCACAAGCAAAGCCACGCAAGCGTTTGTGTGTCACAGAACTGTAGAAGACCTGATGGGCGGAGTTTGTTGTCTGTTCTTTGCACAGTCTAGTAAGTACTCAGTGAATCAAGACACATTCATGGTTTCAATAGAAGTTCAGCCAACAACATGAATGGTATAAAAGTGCTACATAAAAACAAAAATACAGAAAAAAAAATCCTTTTGAACTAGTCTTGCCATTTTGATTCATGTTTGTCTTCAGGTAGGTCATAAACCTTGAGAAAAGGAAATGGGAGCCTTTTTAGCACTTCACTGACTTTAAAGAACTTGAACTTTTTTGTCACTCACTGAGTGTGGATGTTCAGTCGGGCAGAGTATCAAAATACTAAATGGATTTGTTTCTGATTAGCATTTTGATTTAACATCAATTAAGTTCTAAATATTCTATTCAAAACCAATTTTATTTAGTCATAAAAGCATTTTTTCATAGCTCAGGTTAAGATTAGGAAATGTGACATTTTCCCCAAACTTTTTAACTAAAAACTAACAGAAAGCTAATTTTGTTTTGCTCTAAAAATACTTTAACAGAAAATTGATTCATAAAATGATGTTGCTTTTTAGGGAAAGATGAATTCGACATATAGTAAATTGATTTTTAAACCCCAGTTGTCGGTCACAATGACTCATCAGCTTATGGCAATGATGAAGGTCGCTTTACAAACTGGATTCGAGGTGTTGAGTTGTGCATAACACGAGGCACTGGTCCGTGCTCTGTTTTTGGGTGCTTCTACTGCGTCTCCCACACATTGTTGAGTAACTTGACCACCTCCTCGTAAATGACAAAGACTATGGCGACGTCCAAGCAGACGCGACCGAGTCTGGGAACTGTGCCTTTGTAGAACCTGCAGAAGAAAACAGGGTGAGGCGGTTTGCAGTCAAAACCCCGCTTTAGACGCAATTTTGTGGGGCTACTTACGCCTGCAGTCCTTCGTGTTTCAGGATCTGGAACGCACAGTCCATTGTGTTTTTGTAGCGATAGGCATCCAAACCCTACAACAAAGTGAAAACAACATTGGCTTTTAAGCGTGTGCAGAACTAAACTTGTAATAGCGAAAGTAATAAAAAAAACACGTAATTCAACTGGTATGTCACTGGTTCGGTTACAGGATGTTGATGCTTTGATAAATGTTGACAAGTCCAAAAAAGTTGTACAACAAAGCTCTGTAATTTCTTTATGCAAGTAACATTATTAGAGACCTACTCTAATAATTCTTTTGAATATTAAAGTTTTAATAACGATTATGCATTTTTCAGCCAAAATATAAAAAACCGGACATTTTCTAGGACATAGTTGATGCAGAGCAGCAGGAGTTCTTTAGAAATATGCCTCCAGGCTGTGGGCAGTACTGTTTATATTTGACATCATAAATAACGTCTTTTTCAAATGGCCTATTTTCGTCTGCTCCTGATTCCGTTGATTTTCTTAACATATGTCCTCAGTCATCAGCAAAATGCAGCACGAGCATGTTAAAAACACAGGTTTTACTGGAGTGGGTCTTTACGCTGAACAAATTCGATTCTATGCTGATGATACTTGGCGATGCTTATCTAATAAAACTATAGATAATAATTTAAAAAGCTACAACAAGATCCTGATAGTCACCTAAACAAAAGAGGATGAACCCCATAACAATCTAATGATATTATAGGATTTTTAGGGATGCCACAAATCGAAAACCGAACTGTAAGTAACACAGTTCAACAGGACTTGTAAGGAAAGTGAATTGTTGTAGCCATACTGCATACCAGTATGTTTACCACATTTTCATAAGGCGTACTTAATAGTCCTAAATTTTCTCCAAAATGTAGGGGGCACCCTATAAGGCGGTGCGCCTAATGTGTTTTTGCGGGGTGTAGAAGAAGATGGCTTGAGAACGGGTGGGGACTGTGGCCGTGAACAACATTGTTTACAACATGGCTGAAGCACAGTTTAGACTACAAGCTATCATCTATGCAGAGGAACATGGGAACAGCTGCGAAAGAATTCGATGATGAATGAATCCATGTCTCACAAGTGGAGGAAGCTGGAAGACGAACTCCCGACAGGTGAAGATGACGCAAATGAGTTTCAGTGGAAACAAGGAGACTCGAGTGATGGATTAACGATCAGCTATCAGCTTAGAGAAGCTTCTCTGCAGTCACCAATCCACTGAGGGCAGTAACGCTGACAGAGGAAGCTTTTTCTTTCATTTTATGAAACGTCATCTTTCCATCCGGGCAGGATTACGGTGCCGCAGCGACATCCAGCGGATTACAATGAAAAGCTGTCAATCTTCCGCTCCTACTGCAGTAAAAAGATCGCCGACAAACACCTCCAGCCACATCACCAACATGGACGAGGCGCTGCTGACTTTCAACATCCCGGTGAGTCACAATGTCGAGAAGAACAGGAGCAGCGCAGTAGGATACGCACAACGTATGTAGACGAGGGTCATTTGAAGTATAATTTAAGTTATGTTGACACTTATTTAAATTAAACTGTTACAGTGAAATGGAAATTATGTTTTTGGTTGTTTAGCTATTTTGTTCATGTACCGCAAGTTATATCGTCATCGCAATATTGATCACTTATATCGCACGTCGCGAGTTTTCCTCATATCGTGCAGCCGTACTGTAACATATTATTATCTGTAAATTACTAATGTGTTTCATAGCGAGGCAAAATTGCTTTTCAATGCTTCTGAATCCGCTGGAATTCCATTGATTGCGTTAACAGTTGCGGGGTTATGGCAGTCAAAAGAATGACAACACTGGATTTAAAGCTTGGATGTTAAAGGCTTAAAGTTTGTCGATTTTTCGTCAATACGGCGACATGTGAGGACTTGATTAGGAATAAACACCCACTATTTTGTGGTGGTTGGCCCTCTTTGAGGAGTAAACTCAGGCTTTATCAGATACACTCACAGCTATAATAAGGACAAAGCCCTCCTACCTGCATCCTGGTCTTCACCACATCTAAAGGCGTATTTCCAAAAACGCTGGCTGCTCCTGCTGTCGCTCCAAACATCGCTGTGACAATCGGATGCATTTCCTTTCTGGGATCATCACCTTTAGGGTTATTTAAAAAAAAAACGTAATCAATTGTATTAATACAAAAAAGACTCAATTAAGGTAAAAAGGGGCTGCAGCAACAGCCATAAAGTCTTACAATTTTCATCTAAAAAACCAGGCCTAGTTGCCTCACCTTTGTACCAGTTCCTAAGCGAGTTCATTACATAGAACCTGATTGCCTGATTGCTTCCTTGTTTAAGCAAAGTTGGCGTCAGACCCTGATACGTTCCCCTCAAACCTACATAAGAAAATAGGCATTATTTAAGTCAGATATAGACACATACCATCTGAGTTGTGTTTTCTTACCCTGTTCTCTGATGATCTCGCTGACGCCATGAAAGAAGCCTCGGTAGCGAGGCCGGAGGGAGCACTGGTCGTGAATCAGCTTTACCTGTGAAACATGGGAGAAACAGCTTTAGTCCCCAAAAAAGTGAAACCAAAAAATCCAGGATCAACCTCCACCGACCTTTAGAGTCTCCATTGGACAGACGATCAGAATAGCCTCGGCTATCCCGGCTCCTAAACCACACAGGAGGCTCCGCGTGTTGTCTAACCGGCCTGTGGCGTCCCGCATTGGGTTGCTAAGTATCTCAAATGTGCCAAACCTGTATTTAAAAATAAAAAAAACCCTTAAAGGATGTTGTAGTCATCCAAGCAAATCAGAAATATGTAAAACTTGTACATCAAGTCATTATAATTTGTATTATAGGGTATTGACTATCTAGGAAGCGGTCGTATCAACAAACTTCATTTATGCACTTAAACAAAGTAGCAATAAGAAATGATCAAGACCATACAAATGTCACCACTTTAAAGCTGTTTAGAGAATCTGTATTACAATAGGAGTCTGACTTTTTTGAGAATAAAAGGTGTGTCAAGAATCTCTATATTGAAAACAATGAAGCATAATGAACTCTGTGAGGTTGGAGAATTAAAAAGAGCAAACTACTTTTCACCAAGTACCTCATGAACAAACTGAAACCAGAATTTACTTGTTCGGTCCCCTTCAGAGCTTTCACATCTGCAGAACAAATCAGACTTTTCCAAGAAAGTTCACTTTAGTGTGGACCAAACAGCCTAGAGTCATTACAGACCCACTCCGATCACCTTTTGATCTGTTATAAAAGTGTTCCCACTGGTGTTTTAATTTAGATTATGTCGCTTTCAGACAAAATGAAAAAAAAAAAAACCCTGCTACTTTCTAGGACATAGTTTCTGTAGAGCAGCAGTCGTCCATTAGCCTCTGAGTTGTTGTAGGTGGGACTGTTGGTGCGGAACCCCCCCTCCCCCCCATTGTCAAGTGGCAGCTTGTGGCCCACACACACAAATACAACTTTTTTTTAAGAAAGATTGTTTTCGTCTGCTCCTGATTTACGATTTGAATAAAGAAGCACTCTGCCTAATTTTCTTAATACATATCCTCCATCATCGGACACATGCCACAGAAACATGTTAAAAACATGTCCTTGTGGCATGTTTTTAACATGTTTTAATATGTTCTTGTAGCATAGTAAAAACGTGGGTCTGTAAGATTGGAGGCAGCTGTGATGGTTGAAATTACAGTGAAACAAGAATTGACCAAATTAAAAAAAACTGCTCCCAATGCCCGTCATGTTTCAGGGTTTTAACAGAAATCTTTAAAAAAAAAAAAAAAAGCAGAATAAAATGTTGTACTAACAGCAATATTGTTTTTTAAAAAGTCAAGGAACCCAAAAAAATGAACAAACAGAAAGAAAAAAAGTTTTAAGTCAACAGAAGGATTCAGATCATCTTTTACTTGAAAAAAGGGAAACTTTATATTTTCATTGTGAACAAACATTTTTTGTTGAGCATTCTAATAAAATGTCACCTCACATTTGACATTTATTAAATTATTTGGATAATTTTGTGATGAAATACTGAACAGACTTTTATAGTTATTATTTTGTGGGTTTGTTAAAATGAATGTGTGCATTTTTTTGAAGGATGGATTAAAAATGATCTTATTAAGGAGAATTATTCTAATATTTTTGGTGCTGCACTGCAAATGGGGCATGTTTGTCTGGCTCAACAGTTTTTTTTTTTTTTCAGATTCACTTTGTCCAGCTTGGTGGTGAAACTAAAAAGTGGTTTATTGCTGCTCCAAATGAAGGGAGTTTTCACCTGACAGCAGATTTGGGTATTGACCCAAAGAGGAGGGAGCTGAGACCGCGGTACAACCCTCGGAGGCCGTGATCCTGCACTGTCAGCTTCACACAGTCACCTGCAAGCACAAAAAAACATTACAAAACTGGGTAAACAACAAGACAGGTAGGTAATTCTATTATACTGTACTAAAAAAAAATCAGATAATGAAACTTTTTTGTATTTCTTAGCTGTTTGTTTAGGTAAAATGTACCTAAAAAAGTGGGGTATTTCTTACCTTTGCCTTAAAGCCCTTTATCATGCTTTTCTTAAGCCTTTCAGAGTAAACTATATCCATATGATAATATATTACCTTTTGCACACTAAAGAATGATTTGTTAAAATAAAATATTAGTTATTTTCACAGTTCTTTTTCCTACCATGAAGTAAGACGACTTGAGCCGGCCTTAGCAGCGTGTCTGCGTTTGGGGCTGGTGCTCAGAGCGCAGGCTTTTGGAGACATACTCAGAAATGCGTAAACGTATTCAAATTTCACCTTCCGGGTTTCTTTTCGTGAGAAATGAAAATTATGATACATTTAAAAACTAAAGAAAAGGTGATTTTTCATGATATAGGCCCTTAAGCTGATGAGTTAAGGTATTTTTAACTCTTATTTTTAAAACAAATTTGATCAAATAAACTATTTTAGTGTAATATCTATAGGTTGTTTTTCATAGAGACTGATGACAGCTGTCTGACATCACAGATGTGTATTTGGTGTTAGTTTAGCCTGATCTAGACCTCTTGAGGACCCCGTGACCTACCGATCCCTCTGTATCGGGGCGGGTTGGCTCTCTCATCCAGCTGCAACTGAGTCTTCACATACTCTGTGGGAAAGGTGATGCATATTTCTATTCCTCCTGCTATTCCACCTGCAGGAGGAAGAAAAGAACTCATTATGAATCTGGTTTATAGAGGATTTTGATCACAGTGTGTTAATTATTTCATGGGAAATGCTCCAAGGTGGATCTGAGGGTGGAACTGGGGCAAAGACAGATCTGAAAGCCAGTCTCTGCTGCCTCAGAGCGTTTTGACCCACTTCTGCGTGGACAGCCATGATGCGCGACAGATTGAGATTAGGTTGCAATGAGGCGAAAATCTACTAATCTCACAGAACTCACTAAAACAAACATATAAATAAACAATCCACCTGCAAGGATAGCCTTTCCGGGATGCGTGATTTTCCGTCCTCCCACCGCAGCGGCTGCCAGCCTCCTCCTCGCCGCGGCTGAGCTCTGGTGCGCCGCCGCCGGAGAGGCCGGCCCCGCCGCGGCGCCGCGCTGATGGCGCGCGGGGCTCGGGCCCAGCCTCCGGTCGCAGGGTCCCTCGCGGACGGAGAAGGGGCTCAGCAGCGAGGACATGGTGACCGTCGGGGTCGGTTTTTATTGGGGGGGGGGGGTGACGGTCAAACGCAGACAAAGCAGCAGGACAAAACAACACGGGGGGGCGGAGCAGCAATGTGGCGGCGCAGATCAGGTGATCGGAGCAGACCATGCTTCAATGTAAGCACACAGTCACGTGACAATGTCTGACTGCTACAGCCAATCCCGTAAAGGATGCTGCCGTGCCACTGATGCCCGACCCCAGTGTGACAACATAACAATGTTGTCAAATTTTGATCACACAATGACGTTTATATGCCTTTTTGTGGGTGATAGATAGGGGTGAATGCGCACGCGCGGACAAAGAAAAATGTGCCCCGTTCTGCAAGTGTCAGGATCCTTTATGAAGCTGGGAAAGATGAGGTCATCCCTGATTCTCCCTACTAAAAGGTGATAAACTCTTTACTAATGAAAGAAAACATCTAGATGGTCAAAAGAATCAAAACAAAAAATCCCAATGCCATTGCTTTTGGTTTGTTGGTCAACATAATCAATCCAATCCAGTGTTGCTGGAGCCTATGCTGCCCGTGGCTGGAATAGGCTAGACGGGTCACTAGTCCATCACAGGGCTCAGTATAATTCATCCATCCAGCCATTTTCCAATCCCCTCAATCCCTTTTTGGGTCGTGGTCTTAATGGAGCCTATTCCAACCTCTGTTAGACGAAGGTTGGGTACATTCTAGACGGGTCACAGGTCCATCACAGGGCTCAACATAATCCATCCATCCATCCATCCATCCATCCATCCATCCATCCATCCATCCATCCATCCATCCATCCATCCATCCATCCATCCATCTCTGCATTTTGCTGACAGCTCAATCCCTATCTATCCTATGTCTATCCTAGCCACTATTGGGTAAAATTCTGGAGGAGTCTCCGATCTATCACAGAGCTCAATATGGTCCAATTCTTTGAAATAACAAACTCATGAGACAGGTTGGGACAAAATGAATGATACCTGTTACTTCAGTTTTGTGTTACAACGTCATTGGAAGGATTTCTGTCGCAGTCAACAAGAGTTCTGCACCTGTCTGCAAGTATTTTTGCTGACCTCTCATGAACAAACTGCTCTAGTTGTTTTAGGTTTAAACGATGAACTTTTCAGATGACATTTTTCGGCTCCTTCCACAGACGTTTTATCAGGATTTAGATCAGGAAAACCCCTCCGGAAGAATCCACAATTTTTCTTGGTCCTTCTGTGTTTTTGAACTGCTTGTTATGTGCAACTCAGATAAAGTTTTCAACACATTTACTCCAATGTTTCAGCTGTTCCAACATTTAAAAAATGATCATAACCTCTAAATTTTAGCTCCTGTGTTCTTTTGTTGTAAGTGCTTCTGTCTTGTCTTTGAGGACATAATGTCACTGTTACTTTGACAACAGTGTCTTCCTTAATCGTAATTCCTAATACAGATGAGAAGATTAGACACTAATGCAACTTTGAAATTCACTTGAAAGGTTTCGGAGGTTGTTCTGGGCTCTATGATGACCATCAACAGCATTCCTTCCCTTCAATTTTTCATGAGGTCACACATCCAAGGAGGTTGTCTCCAGGTCTGCAAACCACTTTTTTCATGGAGATGATCCAATGTAATTTATTTTTTTATTTAACATGCTTGTCTATATTCCTAACGTTTCGCTCTTTCACTATAAGCTTTGTTGGTTTTCTAATAGTCTTAACACAGTTTATCCGTCGTTCTTTGACTTGCAGCTAATATACAAATTCCAGTTTTACATTTAACCGTTCCAAAATTCAAGTACTCTTCCCTTATTATTGTCCCTCTTCTCTGTCCTTGAAACACACCGACCTCCCTCTTCTCTTTCTTCAACGGTAATCCAATTTTCACTCATACTCTCTGGATCAACAGCGCGCAAAGAGGCTTTCATTAACCCAGACCACAACTATCCACTATACATATAATGTTTATCATTTTCAGATTAAAATTGGCATAAAATTTAGGATTTTACATAGTTATTAACACAATTATCTGTATTTCCTTTAGTCTGAAATGCAGGAAAAGGACGCAGGATTGCGCCCTCCTGTGGTTCAATTCTGTGATAAAATGAAACTCACCTTTTTTGGTTCTTCATGTAAAAGAGATAGAAGACAGTCTTTGTTAAATCCACTAAATGGTTCCCGAGCGGGACTGCGTCTGCAGCTCACCGCTCCCCCAGGGGATGGGTCAAATGCGGAGGGCAAATTTCACACACAGAGGTGTGTGACAGATAGTGTGATTTAATTAAATTAACTTGTTATATATCGATTTTACTCAAACTGCTGGATGTTGTTTAAAGTCAATGAATATGATTTTCATTACTAGTTTTGTGGCTTTGAAGCACATAATTTTTAAGAATGTAACTATTTACGTTTTTTTTTAAATTTTGTTTCTTTAAATATTTTCATTTCACGTGATTAAAAATAGGATATTTCTAAAGTTTAGTGACTGAACTGCAATATAATGCAAATAATACAGAACTGGTCAATTTTGTCCCTAAAAATGTACTAAAACCGAATTGAAATGATTTATTTTTGAATGTTCGACTTGTAAAGAAAAAAAACACTTAAGATAATCAGAAGTTTTTTTTCTTATGTACAAAAGTACAGAGAATAAATAAAAATTCAGAAATGTGTTAAATAGAAAATAAATTAGAGTTAATGTTTGCAGGTCCTTGACTTTCGGTGAGAAAGGTCAATAATTGAAAGGTAAAGCCCCATTTCTCAGATTATTTTTATTTATAACATATTAATTTAATATGAAAATACAATTTAGTTTAAAACAAAACAAAAACGCAAATAGTAGTATTTGACACATTCTGAATACTACTGAAGGCACAGCAAACAAGCCCATACGTGTGCTTCAAATGTAAAAACCACTCATGGGTATGGATGCCTGATGAGGAAAACAGCCTATTTATCATCACAATATACACCAATATGGTCTAAGATGCATGGTCTTTTCCCATGTCACTTAAAAATCATTCAGAAATATTTATGGCAAACAATAAAAATGCTGACTTTTTTAATTTTTAAAATTAAAATATATTAGAACATCATCTGCATATAGGTGTGTTTTTGATAACCAGGCAAAATGAAGTCCTGATAAGCATCTCTTTCACTTTGTAGTTGGTACTTTTTATCTTTAAGGTTCCCAGATCTTTCATCAAAGATCTCCCAGAGCTAGGACTTCCCAAAAAACGGTTTTCTTGCTACGTCTTCACTTCGTCTCTTAAGCATCAGCATGCAGAAGTCTGATATGGGTGCAGCGGGGGCTCAGTCATTTGTTCCATTAAAGAGGTGGAACAGTTGTGATGCAGCACAGTTGGGTTTTAGTCTGTTGATCTTCTTGAAAGTTTGTCTCTACCAAACTTGGAAATCCCCCCCTTCAGCACATGCCAGCAAATATGATTCACTTCTTATCTGTGGCAGATGAACCTGCAGGAGAAGAAAAAGTGAGATTTAAAAATCAACAACTTATAAAGTTGATCAAATGAGTTTAGTGGAGTGAGGATGCTTAAAGAAGATTTGTTAGAATTTCAAAAATAGTCTACTGAGGGTTTTCGCTGTCCAACCATCAATCCATCCTGGTATATTGTCCATGCAAAAAGGTCAAATTAACCTCTGTCGTGTGCTTGTTTTGGCTTTGGGTAAAATCAGTAATTTTGAATTAACGGCACACAGAAATGCAATTGGGATTTAACCACAGGGCCTTCTTCTATTGCCCTTTATTGAAATAATTGAACTTTAGAGGAACATGGGTTTTCCCAAAAATAAGAAAAAAGTCAGACTTTTTCTCTGGAGACAGGGGAAAAAAAGATTTTGATTTGTTAATTATCTGAATGCAAAACACATCAGAAATTGCAGCTGAACCCTCCATCTGTTCACATGTTTGCTGCAGGATTAACTTTTATGTTTACTGCTCTGCAACAGAGTTTAAATTAGTTCAATCAATGGCTGGCGCAGAACAAACATTTGATTTTATTTTTAAAAAGCTGACTCTTTGGACATGATTTTTTGTCTCTTTATCAGAAAGTGTATCCCTTTTCTCAAATTGTAAATTTATTAAGAAGCTTTTCAACAGTATTGTTTTCTAAAGGTTACATTTTTGCAGTTGTCAAGTGAATGAATGTGTTCTCAAATGTGTTTTTTTTTTTTACCCTACTTTACTCTCTTGAAATGTCAGCTCTCTTTAGTCTGCTTCAAACAGACAATATGTGCAAATATTCAGAAAAGGTTTAACCCTATCCTATGGGGTCCAGATGACCCCGTCCTTACATTGACATGTTATCCCTACCATGACAAAGGTGGATAAAGGTGGAGAGGATTTCATGTAATCCATGGACACCAGTGAAGATCACAAATCATTGAGGAAAAAAGGTTCAGCGCAATGTCTTGTGGGTCTAGATGACCCAACTTCCAATGTTAAAGTGCCCAGGATAGCACAAGGGTTAAGAATGTCAAATTTAGGACAATGTTCCCACTGCCCTTGGCAACACATGTTTAAGCAACCACTTCCAATGAAAAGTCTATGTAAATATGCATGAATGCAAAACTGTCGCGTTCTTCGTTTGTGTAGCTACATAATCATCTACAACCGTTTTCAGGCTTATTGAATATAAAGCATTTCAATCCTTAAAGTAACATATGAGTTTGTTTTTCATTTGTCCATTTTTCTCAGACTTTTATTTTTAAAAGTTATTTTTACAGACTTTTATTTGTTCAGATGGAAGGAGCATCCACTATTTGTTTTATTTTACTTAAATAACACTGCAGCAGTTTTTTTTCCCCTAAAAACACCAAAAAATGTTCTTCTAAAAACTGCAATTTATTCAAAAACAAAAGATTTTTCCCTAAAAAAATGCCAAGCTAAAGACCTAGCTAGATTGTTCTCAAAGCATAGTGATTTGTTTGATGTCAATACTCTCAGTTGAGTTGGGGGTTCCTACCCTGTGGAACAGAACTAGATGTCGGTGGATGTGAGTCACCAGGGGGTACTGACAGACTGGGGGTGACCTCTCCGTCTGTAAAACATTCAGGTTAAAGCATTGTATGATGTTCAAGATGAGTTGCAATGTTGAATGTCCTCAAATACAGCAGCAAATCTAGCCTTGACAACAAACACAGCAACTGCAAACATTCTACAGAGCCCTTTAAAAGTGGGACAGGTGCACATTCCATTTACATGTTGTGTTAGACAGAAAAAAAAGTGGTTTAGAGGTGAGCTTACATCCTCCGGTGAATCCAGACAGCGGGAAGACAGAGCAAGAGATGCTTGGCAGAAACACAGCTCTACGATCGGTAAAAAGAGAGGAGCATCAGCAAAGGTGTACTTGTGGTTAATTGGAAGCAAAAACACACAAACGGAAAAAATGTCTGTGATGATGAAGATGATGGTGGACTGTGTGAAAAGAGGGACAGACTGTGGAGAGACGATAATACAGAAGTCAACGTCTTTACTTCTGAGACAACAGAAGCATGATATTCTAGAGCATCAGAGGCTTTAAAATACTGATGACATCAATGATGAGCACCAAGGTTCATGCATACCAGGACTATTTTCAGAGAGATGCAGTGATTTACTGCTCTACTTCCAATATTACCAGAGGTAGCTGAGTTTGTGAGTCACTGTGGTCGACTAGTGGTCCCCAACCTTTTTCATGCCACGGCCCGGTATGACGTCACACAAACTTTCACGGACCGGTCTTTCAAATACAGGCAGACGATTATTATAGCAATACTAGGATGATGGAGGATCAAATACCTGACTAGATGAACCCTGTGCTTTTATTTTGACACGCTTAATAGTTGACATGGCACAGGTGTAATCATCCTCTCCCCTTCCCACACTCATGGTGCAAAAAAGAAGTACTGTCTATTAAATGTAGCTTTCTTTTTTTGGGAGTTGAAGGCTCCTCTTCTGTCCCCTGGCTGGGCCTTTTCCCCTTGGCAAAGAAAATCTCCAAATATGTTTTGTTTTTTTACTCATTTTGCTACTAAACTGCACAGTAACATTACACAAAAATACTTTAGTATTAACAGATGAGGCGTTTTATTACAAAGACAGAAAGCAGCGACTATCATTTGTCAGGATCTGTTGTAAACCGTGCAATGCGGGGAGCGTGGCATTTCAAAGGGGCTGCTGGCTCCGTACGAAGCGTGTCCCACGGAAAACACAGCTTCGTATTTATGAGCTCGTATTTATCGGGGGGAGAACCGCAAAACTGATAGCAGGAAGACACACGCGGGGCGGCTTCGATAAAACGGAGTGGTCTTCTCCCAGGGACTTGACGCGCTGCGGTCAGAAAGCGACTTTCTGATGACAGACAGAATTTGCCCTTAGTGAATTTAAACACGAATGTGCAGTGACGTATGTATTAAAAGATTTCCGATTGGCCGTTCTCCATGTCAATCAAGTCCCATACTTCTCTGTGAGGATTTTGAATGGCTGGTGGGTTGTTTAGAAGTACAGTTTTTTATTTATCTTTGCTGGCCTGCGATCTACCCTCATGTCCTTGAAGATTGACGTAATGAGCACCCCTGACATAGACTGATGTAACAGAGAATTGGGCCATTTTTTAAAATAAAACATCTTTCAGATTCCGAAATAAATAAAATGGAAGTAATGCAAGTTATTTATTCTTTCTGTGCGGCCCGGTACCAAATGACCCACGGACCGGCACCGGTCCGCGGCCCGGGGGTTGGGGACCACTGGACTAGAGGACATGCTTATGGAACTTCATTTTCCTCACAAACTGTTAACTAACTAAATGACCTTTACGCCTTAGTCACATGCAGTCGAATGGGTGACCCCGTATGGGGACTGCAGATTTTTTGGTTGTCTGGAGCTGTTTTGGGTCGTTGCCAGGGGCAGCTGCATCTTAAAGACAAGCAGGTTTGTCTTGCACACACTTATTGTCAAGAGTCAGAACTCTGTCTTCCCCTCTGGTCACAGACGAGAGCCGTCCTCAGAGTCAACACTACAGCTCCCAGCGCACACTTCCTGCATGCCGCAGCACCTGACTCTCATTCAATCAATAACAGCATACTTAAGCTCTGCACTGAGCCTCACTCAATGAGAAGTATTCTTTCACTCTGTCACTCTGCCTTCCTTACTGAGCGTTATATTTGGCCCTGATCCTCTGTCTCCTGTGTCTGACTCTTTTCCTGCCATCTGCCCCGACTCTCACCTGGACTCTGACTACCCCGTCTCTCCTCGGATGGTCTTATGCCTGCTATTGACCTCTGCCTGCCTGACCCTGATTTAGCTTTGTGGACTTTTAGCTGAGCTAATAAACCTGCTGCATTTGGATCCAGTCGCCTGCCTGTCCTTAATTGTGACAATTATGACGTGCAGGCGATGCTGTCGTACCGTGCCCTTATGTCGCTCTATAGTTGTTAGTAAGGTGCGAGTCTTTGCTCCTTACTGACTGAACATGCTGAAAATGCTGCATGCACTGGGTGTGCACGTAATACCTAAGTGCCAGTAGGACGCAAACACAAATTATGTTAGATTCTCTGAACGGCACTATGGGGTTAGTTCTTGCAGAGGACACAGAATCTGGGGGGAATGAAAAATCTGTACCATATGTCTGCTTTGCGCCTACTTCACCCTTACGATCTTTCACCCACAGCATGCTCGTAGAAAGGAAAACGTGCATGATCATTTTCCCGGTACCGGTTGACTGAACCGTCTGCGAGCTTGATGTTTTGTACGGACCAACTGTGTGCCTCGTACAGGTTTGCCCATATTTTGCCCGTATTCACCCGTAAGGGCAGATGTGACTAATGCAGCTGAGTAAAGCTTAAAGTGGCAGTAATTCTGTCTTCGAAAGTTAAACACCAGAGAAATGTATTTATGTTGAAGATTATCAGAGCATGATTGAAACTGTGAGGATCCTAGACGTACAGAGATTCTTAGTTTTGCCCTCAGACTTTTTTAAAAACGGGGCAAAAAAGCTGAAACTCCCCAAACATATCCAATTTAAAATGTTACCAGTCCTTCATTATAAAAAAAATATTATCTTTCTGGTTGTGATAATCAGATTTAGCTTTCTTAGACCATGAAACACCTCAAGGGTAATTCAATTATTATTTGTCAATTATTTGTTTATTCCCTTTTTACTGTAAAATAAGAAATTAGGGTTGTTTTCTAATCTAACTTAGATTTTCATGAGATATGTAGCAGCTAAATGTTTTTCAATCATTTTTTTCTGTCCATGAAGGTTCCTCAAAGACTCCAAAAAGTATTTTTAGCTAAATTAAATATTTTATACATGAACTATTTTAAAAACAGCTGTCAATCACAATTGAAACGAACAAATGAACTAAAATATTCTTATTAATTGTCTGCAGGTCTAAAATACAAAAAATATGAGATACAAAAATACAAAAGTAGATGGTAAAGTAAACATTTCTTTTTTTCTCATATTTGGTTAATTTTCATCATTTTTGATTTGACTGTACCCTTCTCAGCCATCCAGATGAGTCTCTCCTCTCTCAAACTTGCTGTCTCTTTTTCCAAATCGAGGCATCTTCTCTTTGCTTCGTTTAACTCTCTGTTGGGAAAAGAAAGATCTCGTCTTCAGCCAAGTAAAGTGATTCAAACTTTACTTTTCTATTGGAAGTTCAGGTTTTCTTGGATTATGGATCTCATTTTTATGGTAGAGGATTAGGGCCACAGATAAAAAAAATAAAGAATGAGCAAAAAAGACTTCTGACTCAGAATTCAGAGATTTAAGTCAGAATTCTGAGATTAAAATCAAAATTCCTAGAAAAAAAACTCATAATTATCTTTGGCCTTTTATTTATTTCTCCATGGCCCTAATCTACTTCCATACATTTTTATGTAATATAATTGTTAATTGTTTTATTATTCATTTCTTCTACTTTTAAATGAAAATTTCAAATATTGAATAAGGATAGCGGATACCTCTGCAGGCGTTTATTAAGTTCTGACACTTGGTCCACCTCCTCATTCTCCTCCTCAGAGATGTCTGTGGTGCAGCTTTGCTCCACCGTAGTTTGAAGCCCCGTTAGCATAGACGAGTTGTCAGGTAGATTGTGTCCCATCTGACTCTAAATTCACATCAGCTCATGAACTCAGAGTCGAACACACAGGCCTCCATCATTATGTAAAGTCCCAGTTGTTCACCCTTTACCAAACGGTAAAGACTCACCGTTTTCTCCAGTGTAAACTGTTTCTCACAGTTCCTGTGCATTTGGTCAGTCTGCATCATGGTGTCTTGTCCAGAGTCTCGGGTCTCTGCTTGGCTATAAAAAAAAAAAAATCATAATTAGAAATAACAATATCTGGAAATGATCTACCCATGCCTTGAAGAGTCATTTGACCTGATGGTGTTGTAGGAGTATCCAATGAAAGCCAGGTGTACTCCTATTGGGGCTGTGTTCATGACATCAGACAGCGTTTCCTGAGTAATGATGAATTACCAAAGGTGGGTATTAGTATGAGTGAGTATTAGAGAGTTGCATTTAGTTAAGTAACTTTACTCTGAACTCCTGAAAACAGATTAAGATTGATATACTTTTCACACATTTTTAGTATGTACTCAGCTACAATGAGCTGTTTCTGTTAAGTTACTTTTTGTAGTTCTTTTAAAGTATTTGTGTTGCTTTTTGGGATCCACTATAATATTGGTGCACAACAGAAATCAGGAGATTTTCAAACAGAGGGCTTATTAAAGACACACCCCGATGAAAAATGTGTTTTTGGCCTTTTAGCAAGTTCTTGTGGCATTTGTCTGATCATGGAGGGCATATATAAAGAAAATGAATGCTGAAAATTGCATTTCAGAGTATTTATTCAGTCCCGCCCACAACCCAGAGACAATTTTGAACTCCTGCTTCTCTGCAAAAACTATGTGCTAGAAGACGACAGGTTTTTAAATACGTTGGCTAAGAACAGGCAGAATAAGGTCACTGTGAACGCTTCAAAAATGTATTAAAAAATGGTGGGACTTTACATAATTTTAACATGATATGTGCGCTGTATATGTGATGTAAAAGTTAAACATTGGCAGTACATGCATGACAAGTCAGTTAGACATACGTCAAACGGTTCTAGAAAGCCAAAAAATGTGTGTATGCATGCGCCATTCCATAAGACTTATGTGATAGTTGCGTGTATACTACATAAAATATGCATAAATGGTGTCATTCTTATCCTCCCAGAAATTTTGAACAACTCAAAATCAAAAAGACCTGTCCGCCTAAACAACTTGAAGGACATCTGCGCACATCGACAAACACAAGAAACACTTGTGAATTACGTATATCACGTTTGTATCACGAAAGACCAAATTTCATACATGGAAAATACGCAAAATGTACATGGTGGCTGTGTGTGTCACAGCCTTTAGGTTTATACCATGTCAGAAAGACATTCTTCTACAAGGTCAAAGTTGGATGTGTCGGTTGGATTGGAGACTTCAGGCAGGAAGGGAGCAGGACGGTCATGCAGAGAGTCCCAGTCCACACCGTGGAAAAACAGGTGACTCTTGAAGTCCCTGGAGCCTTTTCGGCCCAAACGGGTCTCCCTCTCGCAGATCAATCCAGAGATCAGGGAGCAAGCTTTCTCTGAAATGGTGCCATTGGAAGGTGGAAACTCAAAATATTCCTGAAATACAGGAAATGAATCTGTCATGTTTATTGAACAGAAGAGCCTGTATTGACACCATGACAATGTGACTGCCTCAGTACTTCCTCCTTTATCTAGGTTTTCTCTGCTCTACTTCCTCTGAAAGGTTCACATATTTTCCATTATCATAGCTTACAATAATGTCATCTCTCAGTTTATGTACCTGAAAGTTGATAATCTTGGCGTAGGTTTCAGAGATGGACTCAGAATAAAATGGTGTTATCCCCAGCAGCATTTCATAAGCGCAGATGCCTAATGCCCACCAGTCACATTCCAGACCATAGCCTTCGCCTCTTTGCACCGTCCTTAAGATCTCTGGAGACAAATAGTCAGGAGTCCCAACTGCCACGGATGAGTGTATCTGTTAAAACAAATCAACAGTATTTAGTTTGTCATCATTTTTGGACATTATCATGTATGAATGTATCTGTTCTTAATGCCTTGATGCCTGAATTATATAAAAAAATCCTTATGATTTGGTTTTCTGTAAATGCTAAGTTAACCTATGAACCCAAACCAATTTTTCCTTAAAGGAAAGTGATCTGGGATGTGGAGACCATGTGGCCCACAGAACAGATTTATGATGTTTTTTCTGCTCTACTGATGTCTCCATGGGTTCTTATGGGTTAAGTTTGGAGCTGAAGTGGTTTGAGGTGAATTTGCATTGATAGTTGTTAAGTAGTTATGTTTTAAAAAATTTCTTTTTTTAACCACAAAAAGCCCTTACCATTCCATCCTCTTGGAGCCTCAGACAGGAGCCAAAGTCTCCCAGTCTAATATGGCCATTAGCTGCTAGTAAAATGTTGTCAGGTTTGATGTCTCTGTTTGAACAAAAGGGCAGTTTCAGTTATCAGCTTATCGTGGAGATCGGAGAAACGACGACATTCAATTACATAATTTAGCAAAATCATGTACCTGTGTACATAACCCAACCTGTGCACAGAATCAATAGCCAGAACCATCTGAGCCAGGTAGAACTGAGCCATGGCTTCAGGTATCCTATCTCCGAATTTACTGAGCAGAGTGAGGAGGTCTCCGCCTGGATAATAATCCATGGCCAAATACTGGCAGAGAGGTTTGAGAATAGGTGAGAAAAATACAAAAAAATGGAAGAATTTATGGACATGATGCAAACATTGTGACATTACCAAGTAGTTATCGTCTTGGAAAGCGTAGTGCAGTTCTGTGATCCAACGTTTGTCACCCCTCAGCAGAACCTCCCGTTCCTCCTGGTAACATGCTGTCTGTATACAACAAACAAAGACAACTGGAAAAAAGTTGAGTTCAAAGACAGGTGACTGGAAAGGTACAAAATGGAAACAACTGTTCTTTTTCCATAAATCTAATAACATAATCCTCATTTTGATTGTTTCTAAAAATATTTTCGACGTTAACAGTGATTAATGTTAAAATAATACCTCCCCTCGTCTCAATAAGTTCCATTTATTCATAATCTTCAGAGCGTACACTTGATTTGTCCTTTGCATCCTCGCTACAGCAACCTGTTCAAAGAAAGACAAGTTTTTTAGAAAACAAAATACTAAAAAATTGTCCTGCCACAAAGCAACAAACACAACCAAAACCAATCATTTAAATCGTACTGATAAAGAGTAACGCAAACATAAATGTCAGAGTTTGCTGTCATCAGAGGAAGCTGTTTTGAGGAATCAACATTTGAAATGTCCGTTTGATAACACAACTTCTGTTTCCCTAAATTGTTTTTTTTAATCTCTACTAATATATATATAATATTCAGATGAAAACATAAAACAGACATGAAAATAAACTCAGAAAAGAAGGAAAAAAGAAAATTATACCAGTAATGAGGTCAAAATTAAAGAAATATGTTTGATCTGGTTGGATACAGAAAAAAAAATTGCTTATGTTATATTAACTAACAAAAATGCTACTTTACATAAATAAAAAACAAAACTTCACTTTACTTAACATTTCTAATTTAAAAAAAAACTCCTTTTTCTCTGGTTAGCTCTAATATTGCTGGCCATTTTCGTTGCACAATGTTATGTTGGGGTTGTGAGGGTGTGTGTGTAAACAGCTCAGTAATAGGTAATGGGAAGGGGGCGTGGGGTTGCTCTGTGCCAAAAGTCCCGCCCACGACTCAGAGGTGAAATGAACTCCTGCCACTCTGCAGAAACTAAATGTCCTAGAAAACCATCGATTTTGTGATTTTCAGCTAAAATCAGTATAACAATAATCTTAAGACAACTGGGATCGCTTTTACAAAAGATCAAAAGATGATGGAAGTGATGCTTTAACATCCACAAAGTAACCACAGATGAAGGATTGAAAGCAAACATCTACAACTAAGAAGCACTTGGATTGAGCTGGTAAATCTCGTGAATAAAAATCTGGTGCAGCCAAATGCTTATCTTATAATTTGGTCCATAGATCCTCATATCTTTGTCTCTGTAAAGATTCTGTTGGGGTATTCAGCTAAATCTTTAGGAAAGAGCTCTTATTATCTATCCTTACTGACGAGAACACAATTTAGTAAAGATACACATCACTAGGAGCTTTTTACATTTTTTTTTTTTTTTTTTTTACAGAGCAAAGATCCTTTATTCCAAAATTAGAAGGGTGTATCATCACAACCAACCTGTCAGGAAAAGAGGATGATCACCAAAAGTACTCAACCGGTAATGGAAGATATTTATCACAGACGGCTGTGAGGCCATAGCAACCATTTAAATGTTTGCGTGAAGGACACGAATACGAAGGTAAGGAGTTAAAGACATCAAGGTAAGCAAAACGACCAACCAAAAAACGGAAGTAGGAAAGAAGAAGACAACAAATGACAGGAAGCTGAACAAAAAACACAAATGGCGGAACTTACAAAAACAATGTGAGATTAGTGGAGGCTTTTCCTAAATGTAACTGTTTGCACCTTGAATCACACAAACCATGTGTTTCTCTAGGCTTGTTTTAGAATGGTTCACTTTGGGATCTGAATCTATCACATGTTCTCCAAAAAATAAGGAAATCTCTGGAAATAAATAGAATTTTCACTAGTAATGATAAGAACTTGAGTAAAAAGTGAGATTTACACAGTAGGTGGACATAAAGCAGTTTGGTCATGTATTAACCCCCCCCCTTAAAAAAAAAAGCATGGTTTCCTAAAAATTAGCTTCACTTACTTCACTGAAAGTGCCTCGACCAATCACCTTCAGGATGTGGAAGTCCTCTCTTTTAAGGCTCATCCTTCTGACCCCCCTCACCAGAGGCTCAGCTGTGAGTGAGAGAGCGCAAAGAGACACATGGAGCTATAATACAGGAAGTACATGTCAAGAAAGTCAGAGAAAAAAAAAGAGGTTGAGGCCATTGACTAGACATGAGAACTGGACTAAGTGAGAGTCATGTGATCCGTAGAAAACGGCTTATTTCCAGCTCCAATAAAATGAATTCATTTTTCCCCCTAAATTCATGTTGGAGCCAGGCGATATCAGTAAGCAGTAATTGGTCCAAATCAGTCCGAGCCAGCGTTTCTTTGGTAACCAATCTCACTAATCAGGAATGAGCTTGTTGGAAGTCACTTGAAAGCGGGCTCAGGACAAGCTGTCAATCAAACGTTTCAAATGTTTGCCATTTGGGGCCAGTGGGCGCCACATACTTGTTTTGAGGCATCTAATTGGTCTGTTTTTAACTTGAATAACTTAAAAATGTCCTGGAAAAGAATTACGATTAGCAAGAATCTGTCAAAAAAGGTAGCAGAGCAAATACAACATAAAAAAATAACATGACACAGAAACAGCTGTTTGTCTGTGGGATTTTGGCTTCTATGAACTTCCTTTGTGGAACGCTCAGTCCACTTCTCCTATACAGGCAATGATTGGTGCTTTAATGAGATTAAAGGTGGAAGTCTGTAAAGACACCTAAATAGAATTACCTTTACATACTTTGTCACCTGTCTCATGTCTTGATTTTCCATTTTTTCCTATTATACACAGATTAAGTCACTTCACCCTCCACAGCTGTCATAATTATTTTCTAAGGGGGCGTTTATATTGTAGAGAATTACTTATTTAAAACCATTACTGTACCTTTGTGGAGAAAAGCTAATTAAAAACAATAAGAAGTAAAAATAAAGATACATCTCAAACAGAACCATTAGACACATTCCCATCATGGATCTTTTCTTTTTCGATCCTACAATTCTGCTTTATTTAAAGAGTAAAACATGGGATTCCATTGGGCACCATGGATGCTAACAAAGGTAAGAACAGTTACTGAAACACTCAAGTACATTTACACATGGAGAAAAAGCTCTTGAGTCCAACATAAACACCTGCACACTGGCTGTTTAAAATAGGGTCTGTCATTAAGTTTGGTTTGATATGCAATGAGGGATGGAGAGGCGGAAACTTTAAACGAGATTTACTGAGAGAAGAGAATTTACAGCTTTGGACAAAATATGCAGACTTAAAAGTTTGAGCTTTTCAGAATAATTGTCAGTTTAAACCGCATAGGGAGAAGACAAAAATATGTTATAAGCTTATATATTTTCAAAGACCCACTCCAATAAAAATTGTGTCTTTAATATGTTCTAGCAATTTTCCCATGATGGAGAACTTATATAAAAGAATTTAGGATTAAAATTCCATTTCTGAGTATTTCTTCATTCAAATTGTGGATCAAGAGCAGGAGCAGATAAAAAAAAAGCTCAGGTTTGTGATGCAGCAACTGCCATGGGCAGACCAGAGTCTCCCTGCTCCACTTCTATTGTAGATCCTCCACTTGCAGACAAATACAATCATTAAAATCTTTAATTTCCTTGTCTGGCTCAAAACTGCATAGCTAGATAGCTCTGACATTGCTCTGTGATGTTTTTCGACACAAGCTTGGGGTTGTGAGGAGCAGTGAGCTAGTGGGAGAGAGTCTATGTAAACACAGGAATGCTGGGATATCAACGTAGAGGTACGTCTGTGCCAACAGTCCTGCTGCTTTCTAATTAGCTCTTGTTGTGCTGCAGAAAATGTGTCTTAAAAGCAGCACAGGCTTTTTGATTTTTGCTAAAAACTGTTGGAGTGGGACTTTAACTGGTCAGACTTCTATAAAGGCAAGATAACAAAGCGGTAAATCTGGGGAATGTTGCTGGCAACAGCTTAGAAGAGAGCCAGGGCATTTAATAAGCCAAAGTGTACAAGAACACATGAAGGTTAAGTCTTATTCAGTTTGAACATTTTAAAGAACTGGTAGGCAAGAAATGTTTTATCGCACCCTGTAAAAACAGCCAGTTCAATTGTCTGTGTGTGGGTTGTGTTTTTTTAACCAGTTTCTCAGAGTTTTATCTCATCTTATATGAAATGGGTTTTCATGATTCACCTCAGACCTGTAATGTAGTCGCCATCGTCAGTCATTGATTGAAACTGACTAATAAGCCAAGAAGCTGATTTGCTCTCGTTTGAGGTGTAAAAATTAGGGATGCAGGATACTGGGTTGTTGGAAAAAGGCCAATAACTTAATTGACACTTTGCTTGTCTTTGCCTCTTCTCATTTTCTCCATTCATTATCTTCTAAACCTGCTTAATCACCTATGGGGTCCCAGGTTTGCTGGAGCCAATCCCAGGCACCGTTGGGTGAAGCTGGGGTCCAACCTGGATGGTTTGCCCAGTCCCTCGCAGGGTCACAACATACACACACTCCCATAGGGACAACTGATGCTACATACACTCCACCCTCAGCAATGCCCATTCAAGTGTCCACTTCCAATAAAACATCTATGGAAACGCAAGTTTACACGATTCAGGCTTTCCCTTCTTCAAGTATAGTAGGTTCTTACGACTGTTTTTAGGCTCCACATGCAAAACATCTGGCCATTGAACGCGCTACATAAGTGGAATATTGACCAATAAGGGATTTGGATTTGGATGACCAAACTCAGAGTGTATCTAGTTTATCTTGTAAACTCAGGACATGATGACGAGCCTGATGACGTTTGAGTCCTTTTTTAAATAAAGGTACACCAAGCCCACTCTCCTGATATGATGCTAATCCATATCCGTGATTGGAAGGATGTTAGCAATGGATCGAACCATTTCTGTTTTGTGGCCAAATCGTAAGATTTGCACAGTTTCAACATTTTGCACCAAACATTTTCAGACTTTAGGTGGCGGACATGCGCTGGTCAACAGAAAAAAAAAAAAGTGGAAGAAGCCCCTCCCTGCCCATTAAATGTGAACACCATGAGCTATAAGAGCGTGTTCTTGAATGTCCGTCAAATGCCCGTTTTGTACGAAACTTAAGAGTCATCAGTTAACCCAGTGGTTCCCAAACTTTTTCTGCAGGGCCCCCCTTTCTGAAGATTAGAATATTTTCGAGCCCCCCCACACTGACACAAATATACAAATCCTTTGTTTCTAAACTCCACCGCGCCCCCCCTGCAGTACCCCCGCGCCCCCCCTAGGGGGCGCGCCCCCCAGTTTGGGAACCACTGAGTTAACCTAAGAAGCATGTTTTGGACTGTGGGAGGAAGCCAGGATGCCTGAAATAACCCACACATACATGAGGAGAACATGCAAACTCCACACAGAAAAATCCAAGAGAGGATTCAAACCCTCACTGTGAAACAAGGGTGCTAACCACTCCTTCACCGTGCCGCTGTCATTTGCACATTATTATGTGTAATTAGTCACCATGCAGTATTTAATATAGTTCCATCAAAATATCTAAAAAATATATAGTTGGTCATTTTTTGTGTTATTGAATTCACATTTCATGTATTTTTTACCTTCTTTTGGCATTTAGAATAAAGACGGAATTTGAATTATAAAAAAAAAAGATAAAAAAAACACATATTGGATGATTTCTTTATATATTAACATTTCGCATGACTAAATGTGAAAGGAACAACTTACTGGACAGAGGAAAATTCAAAAATCCAGGAATATGAAAATTATCTAAGTGTTATTTAACTTAAAAAAAAAAGCCTCACAACAAACTTGAAATTAAATACAAAAGATGTGTTAAGCTAAAGGGAGAGTGGATCGAAACTGCTGAGTCATGTCTACCTTTTACTCTTTAATCTCTTTTCAGCAGCAGAGGACAGCTGTCTCGGTGACAAATTAAGCGGCCGTTGCTGACGTTGTTTTTCCTCTCTTGCAGCTGTTGTACAGTTAAACTCAGCATTAGCAACCCTGCAGATGCTAGCATGCACGCTATAATTGGAACAATACTTTGAACCAAGAATGCAGTAATGTGACTGAAGCTTCCAGCCGCTCAGACGACTAATATCAGACCAAACGGTAGAGGAAAACCACGCATTTAATATCATCTACTTTTTTTTGGTAATCATTAAAGTGATTGTTTGGTGATTGGATGCCACACTGTAAAATAAAAAAGAGTAAAAACATTTTTTAAACCTTGGTTGTATGATAGCTATGATGGAGTAATGTGGACAAAGGAAAAATGCCAGAAGAGTTGGCTGAGAGTTTACTGCTTTCTGCCACTTTGAGGGGCATATATTTGATCATTTTAAATTAACTGAGTCCATGCTGTCAAAAGTATTTAACAAATAAATTAAAATTACAGTTAATTTAAAAAACAATTTACAAAGTAGAGACATAATTAGTAAGTCAGAAAAGTTTGTAGTTTTTGAGAGTTTTGTGGAAAACTTTGAAATGAAACGAAATTCATGAGAAAAAAATTGTTTTTAAGAGGAGTTTATTGATTTTTTTTGTTTTCTACTAAGAGTTAGTGCAAAAATGGCAGTCAAATATGCTAATTTGCAGTTTTTTTCCTTTAAATTTTTCTCTCCAAAGTCGTGACAGCCCACACATAGACTAGTAGATATAAATATGTAAAACATGAAAAATTGATGATATCTTTGTTTTTTCGCCAACTGCAATAGGGATTGTTTGTTTGTGACGGATGGTAAACAAACCTCCCTTTTTTTGTGTCTTGTAAATGTGCTCTAACAGACAACTTGCTGTTGATATTTGCTGTTAAAAGTCAGTTTTGAGGCTGTACTACTGAAGAAATGAAAGGCGGGATTTATTTGTTAGGAGTTCCTCTAAATATTTACTCCTCCTCAGTACCTCTTACTGACTTCTCCTGCAAGCTGAACCATGTAAGGCCTGACCAGACCTCCAAGCAGTCCAGACACAGACAGGCATGGAGGGAATGCTACATGCAAAACACAGCAGGCAAATGCACAACCTGGCAGGACAGAATTTAGTGCAACTCATTTCAGTTCATTGTTAAAGCAGCATTTATGGATTGTTTACCACCAAAATAAATGCTTTAATGCAGCAATAAAATAATATTCTTTCAAATGTTGTTCTTAAAAAAAAAACTCTACGTATATTCAAGAATTTACTTAATTATTTACTTAATAAGTGAGAGCCCATCTCTGAGCAATAATATTTAAAAAACGTTTTACTTCGTGTGTACAAATGTTTTGGGGCCCATAGAGGCTATTGGCTGGATAGCTCAGTTGGTTAAGTGCAGGATTGGCACATGGGAAATTGGGGTTTGATTTCAAGGATGCAACGAGCTTCATCTGGTCGGGGTCCTTGGACAAGACCCTTCACTCTACTGCCTAACTGTGTAGCCACAATGGAGCCCAAGTCTGGGTAACCCTGTGCCAGTCCCCAGCCCAGATAAAATACAGAGTATAAAAGGGCATAAAATCTCCACCAAACCACCTGTTCAAATCAGTGAAAGCTGATTCACTGTGGTGCCAACTAAAGGTGAACAGCAAAAACGTTACTGATGTTGACAGCTGTTGAGTGAACTACCTTGAAATTAAGGATACACTCACAACAGGCTCTTTGTTATCATCTTTAAAGACAGACTCAGATGAAAATTGTGTTTTTAACATGTTCTTGTGGCATTTACTCATGATGGAGGACTTTTTTTAAAGAAAATTACGTTTAAAATTGCATTTCTGAGTAATTCTTTATTCATATTGTTGTGAGTCAGGATCAGATAAAAAACGGTCTTTAGGAAAAAGCTTGTAACAGTGAAGTAGTGGCTACATTGGACAAGCCACAAGCTCCCTGCTCCGCTCCATTCTGATGCATCCACTTGCAGACAAATAGATCCATGTATCTCTTTTTATCTCTTCATCTGAGCTGGAATCTGTGGAAGAGTGTGTGGAAGAGAGTGTAAACAGGTGGACAATGTGAAATGGATGTGGGTTTACTCAGCGGCCAACAGCTCTGCCAAAAACCCAGATGCAAATTTCTAATGAACTGCTGCCGCTTTGCAAAAACTATGTCCTAGAAAACAATCCGTTGTTTTGATTTAGCCTAAAAATGGCATAACTATTAAAACCACTTGGAACGCTTTTACAATAGATTTAAAGATGATCGGTTTGGGACTTTAAAGTACAAGACTTTTGAAAAAACCCTGGTTTTCTGTGCCTGAATTTACTCAAATGGCAAATGTTATAATTTCTTAAGGGACTTCTAGAAGCTGGTCTCAGAAGAAACTTTAACACAACTGCAAAGTCCAACTCTACATTAAAAATTGCCCATTTTTTAAACATAAGATGTATTCAAACTGCTGTCTACCGGAGATTTCTGTTTAAAACTACAGCTTGTAAAAAAAAAAGCACGTAACTAAAGACCTGTTCAGTCATTGGCCAGGAATTAATCAGGGCGGAGCAAAGCAACGACCAGAAGAAAACCCACACTCTCCAGCCTTTGTTAGGATAGTTCACTTATTCAATCTTTATACTTCACAGACCAGTTTTGAATGTCTATATCAACGTCAGGTACAACACTTTTTACTTGCTGCTTTTATACAACAGATGCATGTTGCAAGACAGTTACTGAGGAGACGACCACTTAGAAGGTCCACTGATAACTGTTTATGACATATAGATTGTCGGGAGAACAGTGTGAGAAGCAATGTGTGTCACGTTAATAGTTGTTTAAACAAGCCTGATGGGTTTGGTTTCATTGTTTGGCTCCGGGCACGGAGCCTACTCAGACTGAGAAATCTCAGAGCGAACCGAAGCTCGGTGCCGATTGGAAACAAACCGAGACCACTTCAAATATGGGTCAGAGAGCGGTTCCTGTTCCCAGAACCTGGGTCCATTCAGACTGAAGGTTTGTTCTGGATTACCGGGGGTAACGACCTCTGTTTCACTCTAAGCTAACAAAATGTGTCCAGTATGGTTGCAACTATAGAAAAGGTGTTACGGGTGGTCAGAGAGGATAAACCCTGAAGCAGGAAGACTCAAACAAATCCATCAAGTTTTAAGCTTTTACTTGAACCAAACAAGCCCCAAACAGGGAAGATGCTCCAACACAAAACACAGAGAGAACAGAACTTAAATAGGAAGCAACATGATTGCAGGCAGCTGTGATCAATTAGTGAGGGACCACAGCTAACCAGCCAGAAATGCAACCAAAAGAAACACCACTAGAGGGCAACCATAACAAAAGGTGGGTGGAGCGAATTACGCATGGTAGCACCACTTCAAATTTTCTTATTATTGTTCAGAATCCCACAGATGACATCAGAGATGACCAGTTCATCTAATTCATGTTCACGGTTTGACTTTAAAAGTCTTGTTCCATTTCTTCAACAGCTACCAGTAATCTGCTTCATCACCAGTGAAGATGTTCAGCCTGAAACTGTATACAACAATCCACATAAATGCTGCAGTTAAATTTAGAATTGTGCTATTTTTACAAGCATCTGCTCGCATGACACACAGAATACCTCCCTTAGTCACACAAACCAGTAATGCATACATTTCACATGAATGAGGGTAAACAGAGGAGATGACAAATGATAATTGTAAGAAATGGAGTGTTTGTGTTTAGAGTATTATTATGACTACTGATTCTACCTTTAAAGACTATATGAAGTGGGGCAAGTGCATTGCCTCGTTTGTCTAATATACCTCTGATTTCAGGAGATGGGGGTTATATTACCCTGTAGTTCAAATAACAGTAGAACTGCTGCTTTTTATGACCTCAGTTGTTTTTTTGTCACTTTCAGACGCACAAACTGTTCACATAAGCATATGGTGCAACCAGAGCCTATACTCTAAGCAATACCTGTTATGTTTTTGAGGCAAATATGCCAATGTTTAAATTTGGTTACTTGCTAATATAATTTAAACCTCCTAAAATAGGTTTATTTTGAACTGTACTGTTTCGTTGGGATAAAGTTCAATACTTCTTTTTTTTTTTTTGAACTTGTAATTTGTTGAGTTTTTATTCCTTGGTAAAACATCACAAACATGGGTACAATGTGAGCAGAGGTATTATTACCTATAAAGATGGCTTCTTCACATTAACCGAAATTATACAACAATCATAATCACAAGAAAAACAAGATAAACAAATTCCGTAAAATTAAATTAACTAGGATCCTCTACAGTGCAACCTTTATGTTTTAACAACCACTTTCTAGTCTCTAATGTATTTTGCAACAAAAGCCCATCTTTGGGTAAATTCGTCCATTTTCAGCTGTAAACTTGCTGTCATTCGCTCCATTAAGTATACTTGTTTAAGTTTTTGTATCCATTGATCTTTTGTTGGAGCCTCTTCCTTTTTCCAGTTTATTGTTATCATTTTTTTTGGCTATTAGAAGGAGTATCTTTAAGATGTATGACTGTTCCGAATTCAACTCTGCTTTTTTAGTAAATCCTAGTAGAAATAATAGTGGTTCAAAAGGGATATCTGTTTGTAACATTCTCTCTGTTTCTGTCTTTATACTCTTCCAGTAGTCTTGGATTACAGGGCAACCAGCAGGGTTGCAATGAGGGTGATTTCAAAAGTCTAGAAATGACCAGAGGGGTATTGAAATATCTCATCATTAATTTCCAGTTAAATTCTTTCCACATTTGACTGTTAAGTCCTTTATGGCATTTTCCACACAGATCTTCCCACACATCATCTTCTATAATAGTGTTTAGTTCCAGTTCCCACTTTTCTTTGAAATACAATGTGTTCTGCATATCCCTCATCACAAGTCTCTTATAGATATTTGAAACATGTTTCTTATGTGGTAATTCTTTTTCCTGAATACTTATAAAGTATTCTTCAATTGCGTTGGGCATTTTACTCATTAAACCTTTTTCTTTATGATACATGATATAATGTCTAATCTGTAAATATTTGTGGAGATCACTGGACGGGAGTGAGAACTGTTCCTTTAACTGTGAAAAAGATTTAATATCTGCTTCTTTAAATAATTGGTTAAGTGTGCAAAGGCCTTTGTCTTTCCAACGTTTAAAACCACTGTCCCATACCGAAGGAAGAAATTCTATATTGCCAGAAATTGGCATTGCTCTTGAAATTGACTGTGGTCATCCAAATTTTTTTCCAACTGTCGTCCAGATGTTCACAGTGTGACAAATCCATTCGTTTTTTATATTAATTTTTTAAATTATTTTTTGATTAAGGAATGGGAGAGTTGCCAGAGAGACTCCTTTAGAAGTACTTTGTTCGATCTGCTTCCATCCAGTTTCTCCCTCCCCTCTAATCCAAGTCACCACTGCAGTGAGTTGTGCCGCCAAGTAATAGGTTCTAAAACTTGGCAGGCCCAGTCCACCCCTATCCTTAGGAAGGAATAGGGTCTTTAGTCTGATTCTGGGTCATTTATTATGCCAAATAAAGTTAGAAGTCAGCCTATCAAGCATGTCAAATACATGTACTGGAACTTTCACTGGGAGAGCTTGAAACAAAAACATAAATCTAGGTTTCAACTCTTCCCAACAACGAGAGCGGGAGGACCTCCCATCTTTTCGTGTCACTTTTTATTTGACTAATCAGCTTACTATAATTAGCATCAAATAGTTGTGTGGGATTGGGTGTAATTGTCAGTCCCAGGTATCTGAAACCTTGCCTGGGCCATTGGAAGGATGTGATGTTGTTCAGTTCTGATGGCCAGGTTCCTGTAATCATCAAAGCCTCGGACTTACTTTCGTTTACTTTGTATCCTGATACTAGACTATATTTGTTCAGGGAATGTAGAAGTGCAGGTATAGATGACAGAGGCTCAGATATAAAGAGTAGTACGTCATCTGCAAAGTTCAATACTTCTGAAATCAGGAAATTCTTGACTTTGGCAAACCAAACATTCTGTGGTATTGCAAGCTTGGTTTGTCCTAGCTGACATGTCCAGGGTGTACCCTGCCTTTGTCCAACAGTAGCTGGGGTAGGCTTCAGCAACCCTGTGACCCCAAAAGGGATTTAGCGGATTTAGAACATGGATGTCTCAGCTTTCACCTGGTGAAATTCATAAAGTATCTCCTTTGCTGCTTTTGGGAAATACAGTATTCCCTCATTTATTGCAGGGGTTAAACTCTAAAAATAATTCATGAAAAGTGTGATCCGATAAATAAAATTAGAAATTATTTAAGGTTATATTTTTACACCTTTTTTTTCTGTTCAAACTTTAGAAGTTCAAAGCTTCGTAGAAAAATAAGCCCTGTGTTATAGAATGAAAACAAAGATCTGCTCGGGTTGAAGTCTTATGTAAGATCTGGAACACATTCCGTACAGGAGACAACAAGGAGGAGACTGAATGACAAAGTCAACAGCCAATCAGGACGCAGAACACAGTGCATTGTTAAAGAAAAAAAACATACAAAATTGCACTTAAAAAAAAATCAGCTAAACAGGGAAACCATCATTGGTGAACTGAGCGACAGCGAGGGAACACTGTAATGGCCTTATCAGGAAGTTTGCTTTTGTTCCGAAAAATGGCAGATTCATTTTAGATATGAAAGAGCATTGAATGCAGTTTATTTTCTACTTTGTAAAAAGACAACTTCTTTGTTTTCTTTGATCTGGAAGTGGCCTAATTGGTCACAAGAATTCTTTAATGACAGCCTGTGTGGTATCTGTGTTTATCGCAGTTTTCACAATTTTCTGTTAAACTATACGGTAAAAGATAAACCGGATTCATTTTTAGACAAAACAGAAATGCAGCAAATGTGTCTGTGTTTCCCCACTGTATTATATGGGTCAAACAACATGTTTGCTAGGGATGAACATAAATGCAGGCATTAGTAGAATGTGCATCTTCAACAAAAACAAAAAATATGTGTGTTTTTTGGAGGCAAAGAGCTACTTTAATAGGCATCAACATTCTGCAGTTATATCACACAATGTGTGATATAACTGCAGAAGACGGGATTATATCTGATAATCTGTGGCATACCACATAATCCTATAATCAAACAAAATCCATTAAAACTGAAAAGAATAAAGGCATAAATAGCTTATTTTGTCTTAAAATACTAATTTTGACATCAGCTTTGAAAATATTATTTAGAATCTAAATTGGCGTTTGTTTTTGATGTGAAACGGAGACACTTGTCAAATATGAAATTTTGTGTTTATTCACAACAAACAATTCTGTTGAAGTTTAAAAAAACAGAGAAAAAAATACATCAGCATCCCAAACAGTAGGGTAAACTCAAGTCAACACAGACAGCAACTGCCCCGACTAAAGCAGGGATGCTGGTTCTGTGAGGAATCTGCTGTTTAGTTTTCCATCATGTCCCCCATAAATCCCAGCAGGTTAGAGTTGATGATCATCCACATTTGTGTTCATTTCTGCTAATTACTCTCAGTCTATTTAAGTGTCTGTTTTTCAGTTCTTCCTTGTTTGGTTCTCTGCTTTGTCACCGTTTTTGTTTCTCTGTAGGTTTTGTCATGTTGCTCTATTAAATGTATACGTTTCTGCCACCATCTCCTCCATTTCCTGACAATTCAAAGCTGTAAAGCAGGTGATCAGGTGGACACAATCTGGACTAAATTCTTGCCCATTTATCATGCAAGGAAATGTAACCATTTCTGATTTCATTATAAGTTGCATTAAAAAGAATAGTCATTATGTACCATTGCAAATTTGTTGGAAAAATTAAGTGAATTTAGGTGCATTTTACATAATAGCAAAACATTTTAAAACATTTAATTTGGTATGTAAATGTGTGTAATAGGATTTGTGACAGAAAAGGTTTTTCAGAGTAAAATTGATCCATAAAAATACTCAAATCCTGTAGTCATTAAATTAGGTATTATATTAAAGTATAAATATGTGGGAGACAGGAAAAATACTCACCCCACTGCAGAAATCCAGAAACATAGTTCTCCCTTGAGAATGGTGATGAGCGGAACTCCTGATAGACACCAATGAGCAGGTCCAATAGTGTCTGGAGTCCCGCAGGTCCTGAAATCCTGGAACTCTTCACCAGGTCAGATGAACCATCATCAGGGTTTAGGGACATGATGCCAGGACTGTGCGTCTTTTCTGTTTGTTTTAGCTTAACGCCGGTGGTCCATAGTTTGCAAGAGTCCAAAACCAGTTTTTGTCCTCCCTCTGTGTCCTCACATGCCCCGTGCCATCCCAGCAGGCCTCATAGCTGCAACCACAGTCAGTGAGTGCCCACTTCACTTACCGCGTCCTTTTATTTGTCTGTTCCGCGAACATGAAGTTCTCTTTTACATCCCCTTTTGCTGTTAATGTTCTCTTTTCTTCCCCTTTCTACCCGCTATCTGCCCCCCTCCTACCTCTCCAGTGCTTCCATCTGTGGAGCCTGCTCCACTCTGGCCTCAATCTCGAGACCTTTTTTGGTGCTCGGGTCTCCCTCTGCCTCTGCTTTAAAACAGCCTCTGCTTAAAGCAGCTGCAACAGTGAAACCTGTTGGAGAAGCATCGTCAAAACATGTGTTTTTCCTTTTTGTGGTCCGTGTCTTCTCTTCTTTCCTTCATCATTTCTTCTGTTTTTTGACAAATAGAGAATGTTGCTTTAGTAAATCAGTTTTCTCAGTAAGTCTGCTTGCAGACTCTGTTTTGTAAATAATATCAACGCCATTGTTTGGGTTTTACTCAAGAAGCTCCAGAAGAACCACTTGTATTTTTAGTAATCCTTCACTTTCCTTTTCAAGATTTGACGCAAATTTGGTGAAGATAACAAACAAGAGAGGCTTATTTAAAAGGTGTTGAAATTCTCAACGACCACCATGTTAAAAGTCTGATTCGACTCCAAAATAAATGTATTAGTGTAGTTCTGGGCAGTTTCCTCACCAACCTCAAATGATCCTTTAGGTGGGATCTTCCGTTGAGCTCCAGATGGAGGAAGGTTATCAGCGGTCTTGTATTTCTTCCATTTTCTAATAAGTGCTTGAACAGTTGATCTCTTCTGAAGAAACTGTTGGCGTCTTGTTCAGGGGTACATTCCTGTCTCTGGTGTCATTCGACAGCTCTTTGGTCTTGGTGGAGAGGCTGCAGTCCGACTGTTCAAGGGTGTGGGCAGATGTCTTTCATACAGATAACCAGTTCAAACAGGTGACATGTATACAGGTAACAAGTGGAGGATAGAAGAGCTTCTTGAAGGAGAAGTAACAGGTTTGTGGGAGATTGAATTCACATTTTCTCCATCATCATACAAATAAATGATTAAAAAATCACAAATTTTCTGAAATCTTTTTTTACACTGTGTCTCTTACAATTGAAGTGTATCTATGACGAACAGACCTCTCATCTTTTATATCTGGACTTATAAAATCGGTGACAACACTATTTTGCCTCACTGCATTTGGCATTTGGAGATATTTTTGATTTTAGCTTAAGGTCAGTTAGTTTTTGGAACCAAATTATAGTCATTGTAAAAATGCACTGTATTATTAGGGTTTAAATACAAATGTATTTGTTTGATTATCTAGCCACCTAGTGGTTACACTGTGAATTGAGCTAACCTTAGCAAATATAAATCAAACTTGCTTCAATTCGGAAGTCAAAATTTTTCTTTCTGGATCTGCTCCTTTCAGTGAAAGCAGCAGCACTTCTACAATTATGTGACAGCCCCCCCCTGCTGGTTGGACAACAATGTGATTATTATTGTGTAAATGCAGTCGTATCTGTAATATTTTGGTGGCTTTTCCTCCTTTGCTGCTTATCTAAACTGTTCAGAAATATTTCTCTCATTCTCTGTTTGTTAATCCGACAAACAACTGCTGAATGATGAAGAGGCAGAGTTATTCTGAGAAAATCTCCTGGCATTAATCATGATACACTATTAATCACTAAACGATGATAAATGTGCGCAGGCAGCACACCTGCTAATCTGCGTCCACGAGGCCTCCATGATGCTGCACGCTCACATGTTACATCAAGCTTTTGTTTCTAACTGAGCCTGACAGTAAGCCTGTCTGCGGAAGGAGCTCCACTGCACGGTCAAGAGAATGGCCAGCGTGGCGTGCGTCACTAAATAGGGCTCTGTGGAAAAATGAAAGGAGGGGAGGAGAAAACACTGACCGGGGAGGTGGGCACTGAAAAAAGGAACCTGTGACCTGGACGAAGAGGAAGAGGGAGAAGCTGTGGTGTGTGCGGTCTCCGAGAAGGAATTATCAAGTTCATTTGGTGTTTTTTGGGTTCTTTTTTTTTGGGATCTTGAGTTTTTTTCGGGGATATGAGTTGTATTCCAGCTTCACACAGGTAAGCTAAAACATTTGAATACATCTTTTTAAAACCATTTTTAAAATTCCAAAATGCTTTTGGAACAACAGTAATGTTATTACATTGTTAATTCAATTGTGCAAAAATAGGGTGAACTCAAATTGACAAATTAGAAGCTGCAAAAACAGTAGTTTTTTTTTTTATTTAAAAAACTTAAACTTAAACTTTTTAGCATTTTATAACCAAAATCACAATTAATTGACCTCAATCTTCTTAATTCCACTTATGCATGCTAAACATGTCAGTGTCCAAAGCAAAATACAGTGTTGACATCACTGTCAGACGCTCAGGCGTAGCTTACTTTACTTTGACAGCATAATCAAATCCTTAATAAGTAAAATCAAATGTTCTCTTAATTTCTAACCCTTCCCCCATCATTGGGATTGTCGATAATGCCTGCTGTGTCATTACGGGCTTATCTGCAGATTATCTCTGCAACAGAGGCTCTTTCCTTAGCTTCAAACCCCCCCCCCACCACCACCACCACCTCCCCCAGCACCACCTTTCTTTTTATCGCTGCACTTGTGTCAGTGTTGCATACGTTTTTAAGGGTAGAAATGTGTCAGTGGGCTTTAGAATAATGGAATAATTCAAGGAGTTAGAGCCCTTTAGGCAAAGTAATGTTTAACGGAAAAAATGTATAGAAATCTAATATACCAAGAGGGTTGTTTGTGGTGTTAAAAGCCTTTCAAATAATCATAATTTTCAATGTTTAATTAGTAATAAAAAGATGAAGTTAAAAGACAAAAAATATTTATAAACAAATTTAAGAAATGTCTAAAAACTGAATGTGTATCTGAAGATATTTACATTAATGTTAAAAATAAGGTACTCTATTGTATGTGTATGTTAATATATAGGTGGATATATCTATAGATGTGAACATATATGTACCAAATATGCTTTATTTGTATTTATTGTTTGTCACAATCTGTTTTTTAAAAGCTCAATGAATTTAGCCAAATTATTCAAATGTTTCTGTTTTTGAAAAAAATTAAATGGTTAGAAGTAAATGCATTCTCTGAATCTGATGCAAAAAAAATCTTTTTTTTTTTTTTTTTTATGGGAGAAAAAGACAAGAGCCATAGGCTCACAAACGCCTAAACTGCTGGATCATTTATGGACTGGATGATGCTGGATAGTGCAGCTTTGTGAGCAGAAGGGAGCCACAGATGGACCATCTTCATTAGAACTCCTGCCTTAATCAACATTTGAAAACCCAAATCTCACATGAGCCAGCTGTCAAATAATCAGCACAATCTCTCCAGACTCGACTTAAAACTGCGTCAGAAATGCTGTCGGATCTAACCAGAAGGCTCCACCCCAGCAATTGTGAACAGCATTAAACTTGTAGATATCAAAAAGGTAACCAGAGAGAAAAAAAGAAGCAATAAACAATAAAAAATGTATAATTGGTGGCGAAGAGAGTAGTTTAATTAATTGACTTATTTATTTATTTTCCAATAAAAAGTACATTCTTCTGGTGGGGGTTTGATTTTATTTATTGGTTTAGTGCAAAGATAAACACCCAACAAAAATAACAGATTAATCAAACTCATTTCAGAAATACAGACATTTGTTAATTAAAAAAGCAAAAATTCTAAATGCTTTTATATGTTTTAAAAATAAACGTGTTTAAAATTGTAATGTAATAAAATAAGCCTTACTGAAAGTCTTTGTTTAATTGCAAATGCAGGTTTATGCTTTGAATTTTCAAGTCAATGATCTTAAAAATGTAAAAAACTAAAAATCTAACAAGTGGCAGAACATTCTTATTTGTTACGTGATACAAATGACCGGGTAAAACCAAACTTTTTTATATAAAAGGCAAATTCTTGCATTTTAAAGTATTTTTCTTAACTAGAGAAGCTCTACATACAGAGATGCTGGAGTCTAAACATTTTTACAGAAGTTTTGAATTAAAACATGTTGAGAACCACTGATGTCATGTGTTTATTTTGATTCTTTAAACGCTGAACCTTTTAAAACTGACCACACAGATGGAATAAGTTCTTTCGGCATCTCTTATATCGGATTAAGATTTTTTGGCTAAGTGTGGTTTGATTTCAATCTTACCACATGACTTTCATCATTTTTCACGGTTCATAAATGTGGAGACACTATATCAAAAGCTTTTCATGTCACTGAGTGTTGTTGCTGCCAGCAGTTTGAAGTCCCACTCCGATCATCTTGAGCGTCCCCAGTGGTCTTTTAACTGCAATAATGCATTTTTTTTTTTGCCAGAATCCATAGGATATAGTTTGTGCGGAGTGCCAGTAGTTCATTAAATGTTCACCTCTAGGTTGTGAGTGGGACCAATGCCAGAACCCCCCTTCCCCTCCCTAAGCAGGGGGCTTGTGGCCCGTCCGCCTTTTTTTCTATGTCACAAATACGCTCTTTTTCAAATTGTCATTTTTGTCTGCTCCTGATTTTGAAAACTAAATACTCAGAAATGCATATTTAAGTTGAATTTTCCTTATAGACGTCCTCTATTATCAGGAAATTGCTACAAGAATATGTTTAAAAAAACACAAAAAACATGACTTGGGGTCTTCAAAGTTTTGTTATCAGTTATTAAGTAAAATGGCTAAAATCAGGCACTTTTATGTAAGTTATCTCCTTACATGTTTTCTCTTTGACTTGTTTAAAGCATTCAAAAATATCATGAACAATTTTTGCAAAAAGTGGGAACTTCAACAAAAAAAGTTGGATTTTTGTTCAATCATTTGAGCCACTAAAGTTCATTGCTCTGACATTTTCCATCCTGTCACAGATAAAAGCTAATCTGGCATCCTCTTTACCATGACCAGTTCTGCTAGTTTGGATGAATTCTGTGTATCAAAAGATGCATTTTATTTTCTGTTCTGTTTTAAAGCTGTGTTGATTTTTTTTTAGTATGAACGCCATTCTCAGTCAAGTGGATTCACAGATGGACGAGGGCTCAGGCCAGAGAAGAGGCAGCAAAGCCTATCAGGTCACCGTCTAAATATTATATTAATGTCTTGTATTTTTTTTTTCCAAAGCTGAAAAAAATCCACATGTATTAAGGATGAAAATGAAAGTTCAGTGGGACTGACCTACTTACATTTTGTACACTGAGTATTTTGCTCCATTCAAGACTTTTTAGTACCATCTGTCTATGTTAAAGTCTCATTGGATTTGAACTCATAACCTTCCAATCTGAGGGCAGACACTCTACCACAAGGTCTATGAGCTAGTGTGTTCAATGACAATGTTTTATTCTAATCTGATTTTACATAAACGTATCAAACTAAAATTCTTTCTATCTGTTGACAATCCAGATTATGTTCTATTAAATTCATTAAGATGTTTGTACAAAAATGTTGTGATGTTTGTGATTTTACTGGGTGGATTTGCTTGTTAATGGGTTTCAGCCTGTCAGCAAAATTGATAAATAAGTAAAAGTTTGAAGGAGAATCAAGACGCACATTTTGTTTCTGCTTTAGATTTTTCCTGAAGTGGACATGGATGACAATGCTGATTATCCAGAAGATTTCCTGTACAGGCGGGAGCGCCTCCCCTCCATCGTTGTGGAGCCGACCGAGTGCTGTGAGCAGGAGAGCGAGGGGCCGCCCTGGCCTCTCTATCCACTGAGCAAGGACGAGGAGGGGGAGGACAGCGGCGCCGAACCCACAGAGGGGCCTGCAGATGGAGAGCATCAGGAGGACATGCAGGAAGGGTCAGAATCGTCCTTATAGTTAGGAATAAAACTCTTTCAGTTTAAATATTTATGGCAAATATGTGTCACATTTTTTCACTATGCAACGATATTTGATAAGCTTGACAAATTGCTCTGTTTTCTCTGTTGCAGCTCCAACAGTCGGAAGTCCTCCATTGTAACATCTCAAAGTCAACTGTCCCTGTCTCGACTGACCCCACCTGCATCCCCTGCTGCTCCCGAAGCGGCCCCACCCGGCTTGAGGAGCTGAATCAGTGTAAAGACAAACGGCTGCAATGAACTGTGCTGGCTGCCCCATCCATGATTTTTCTCCCCATCTGTCACCACCAGAACGAACGCACACATTCAGAAGTAACAAAATCTGTTTTATTCACATTTTTTTCTCCTTTCTAAAAATATATCAGGCCCGCTGCAGCTTTTAGATTAAGCCACTGCACACTCTTGTTATGATGCGTTCTGTTCGATTGGATTAAGAGGGACTACAAATGAGGATGCAGCCAGAGATTTCAGATTAAATTCAGATCCTTAATCCAGGTGTTGGACTTTTGTGTGACCATCCAAATGTGTTTCTCTCTTTAAAGTGACAGGATGTACTGCCCTGTTGTTGTTGTTTTTTATCTTAATTCTGCAGGATTGGTGAAAATAACATCTGCAACACAAATCGAAAAGTTAGAAAGTCGACCTATTTCTATTTTTGTATCCTGCCAACATTGTTTCTGCAGGAATGCATCTTGGGGGTCATCTCCAATGATCTGACCTCCACGATTCACGAGTTCATTTTGTGCCAGAGCTAAATGAAATGAAGTACTTTGCCAAAAAAAAAAAAAAAAAGGAACCCAGCAAATTGATCTATAATCCAATTAATTCACAGGATAAATGAAAGGTTAACAGGAATTATTTTATTTTTTATTTTTTGTAGATGGATACATCTGAAACATCTACATTTCCATCTTTTTCCTTAAAGTTGGATCATTTTTATTTCAATTTTTTTATTTTATTTTATTTGTATAGCCCAAATTCACAACAACAGTCGTCTAAACAGTGTAATAAACTGCAAATGCCATTTAACTTTTGCATATGTCCAGTTTGCAAGCTGGACAAGAAAAATGTTGATGTTGTACATACATATAGCTGATTTAATGCAACATTTCTTCCATAAATGCCTCTATTTTACTTATGTCTTCACGTCATCTTTGAGCTGACACGCTTTAGCCACAAGAGGGAAGTAGAGCAAGACATTTCCCTTGCATCAGGTCCAGTAACAGAACATTTGTGTTTGTTGTAACAATGCTCCTTGGTAATAAATCCTTCACTGTTTAAAAGTTTATTTGTTTCCCTTTTAAATCGACCATGTTTAAAGTACAGTCCTGTTACAGCTGCAGAATTGAGTGTCTGTGTTGCAAAAATGTAAACAATAATCTTTATAATTCTATATTGATGCTGCAAATAGAAAATAAAAGTATAATAGGCTCTACATTACTCTGAATTCCTACAGCAAAAATTCTAAAAACACAAAACGATTAAGAAACAGAGATGACGTTCTGTCTATTTTACTCCATGGCAGAAGACATTTGACATGGATGCTGTGCTGTTAATCAGAGCCTTTAATTAACCTTATATAAATATGTGTATCATATTTGATACATGCTATCTCATTAGCATGGTTTTAACCATTCCTTAAAAACTAATTGAACATAATTTAGTCCATGTTTTCCTTCATTCCTCTACTCTAGAGGCAATGGCAGAGCTTTTTCTGCTCATTGCAAACTGGCTGCAAAAACTGGCTCAAAAACACCGGGAAACAGTTTCGCTTATATTCAAAACTTTGGAGTGAGAAAAACTCTAGTTTTATTAGATTTTTTTTAAACAACTACTTGCAGTTTGAAAGAATGAAAACTTAGTTGATAATTCATTCTTTATAATACAGTTGCATCATTTAAAAAAGGTATCAACTTTGAGACTGTGGGTGTTTCTTTTTTCCTGAACACTTATGTCAATGTTTTTGCCCTTTAAATAAACAGTAATTCCAAAAGCATTTTCATTTTTTATCAATTATTTGATCTGGTGGGTTTTAGAGGGTTAAATATAAAGTGGTGTCAATTTTGGTGGAAAAAAAATTAACTACCCAAAGTGGATCTTTGTTGGTCCCAGCATGTGGAACGATACCACTACAGGTCTACACAATATTCATCTGCCTGTCAAACCACAGAGCTGGTTTGATAGGCAAGTAACAAGTTGGGTCATCATACACAATAGATTTTAGATCTAAAATTCAACTAAGCTTCTGAATTTTGGGGCTTTGGTTGGTAATTTTTGACCCGTAGAGCAAGGGGAGTAAACAGAATGTTAAGACCGCACACGGGCTGATTGAAGATTCTGAATTGCTCCTTGGTGTGCATACAAGTGTGTGGCCCTGCAACAGACTCAGGGTGTACAACACTGCTCTAGTACACCCATGCATCAGAAAATTTACATTTTATTCAAAAAAAGGGCAAAAAATCGTATTAAATACCTTAGTCATACATGACATAATTTATCCTATGATTAAACTTCAAATCCAGCAGTTAAGCCTTCATCTTGGTTAACAATTTCATTGCATACAACTAGTTAACACAACTGCTTAAATCTTTCTGAATTAAAAAAAAACTTTGCAGCAAACTCATGAAAGAGTAATTTTTTGTTCTTTTGTTGAAGGTGACCTAACTAGACCATGTGCTGATGCTATGTCATACTGCTGCCACATGGGGGCAGCCTATTGTATAATTTAAGCAATCTGCAGTGTTATGGTTGTTGTGCTGCAGTTGTACTAAGCAAAGAAATTGGTTCTGTTGCAAACTGAAACTAAAAACAAAGTTACTTTTAAGTATTTTATCACATTTTTTGTCTGTAATAGAAGTAAAAATGTTTTATTTTTTAAGAAAAAACAGTGTTGACTGCTTATGGCTTTATCCTTAGGGCCATCACCCTTGTAAAAGAGAAGATATAGGCTTGTCTGTCTGTGCTCACTGTTCTTTAATTTCTTTACATTTGTGTATGGATAGACGATGCAGAAACCCCTCCCTTTAAATTCTGTTCAAAAGAAGTGCTCCCCTGCTAATAAAATCTAAATGAACTGAGCTGAAGAAGGAAAATGAGGAAAGAACACAGGAAAAAAAAAGACAAGTCTCCCTCTTCACCCAAATAAAAGCGTCTCTGTTTTCCTTCTCTCACCATTACCCTCTGTGCCTGGCTAATCAAAGCCATATGTATGTGCAGAAGGCCCGCATTCAGCCTCCTACTCCTTTTCTCTTTTCCCTCTCCTCTCCCATCGTTTTTCTCTCTAAAAATGGGTTTCTTCTGCAAGCTCTATACCTCTGTGTTCTCCCCTCCTTCTCCTCCTGCTCCTCATCGTTTCTCTCTTCTCCCCTTGCTCTTTGGTGAAGCAGGAAATGCTCCAAGTTCCTGGCCCTGTTAGGGGCCATGTTTCTCCTAAGCACAGACAGATGGAGGGGATGAAGGAGGGATATTAGGGAGAAATACTGCCAGCTGAGAAAATGTTAGTAAACCTGAAATATATCAGGGGATTTTGAATGGAGATGAAAGAGTTTAACCGGTTTCCTATAAATAATTGGGCTTGAGCTCTGCCTCCTCCCCATTTCCATCTGCACAATGTTTTTACTAATAATGTGAGCGCTTGAACTCAGTCTCTGTGTCATGGAACAGTACTAGAAATCCTCCTGATCATAAACAATTTACATGAGTTTTGCACATTTATCCTTATTAGGATTTAACAAGAATAAAACATACATCAATGCTGGGAGACAAAAGTGCATTTAGAAGCTAGAATTCACACAAAACTCTGTGAGAGCCTTTGGGCTGACCTAAGAGAGCAAAGGCAGAGCCTCCTTGATGTTCCCAGAGATAAAAAGCTCAGCAGAGAAGGGATGATGGAAAAACAGCCTATACTTTTCAAGAAGCAAACAACCCTTAAAAATGGATTCACCACTTAAGAGGCTTTATTTTTTCTTTGTTTTTTTCAAAAAGAGAGTCTTTTCAAATAAGCACTGAAGGGACAATAGAAATGGCTTTAAAAACAGAAAGTACGAGGCTTAGGTAAAAGTTAGACTTTATAAATATTATGTTTAAACTAATGTGCTTGTATTCTGTCACTAACATTATGGGTGTAAACGTCTCTTTTTATTTATATTCTTATCTTCATGAAAATGGGGTTTTACACATGTTTTTGGGGCATTTGTCTGATGACGGAGGGCATATGTAAAGAAAATTAAGCTCACAGAGCATCATAGACAGAAAACAATTCACGTGAACAATTCAAGCAAATCGTATTTCTGAGTATTTCTTTGTAATTGTTGTAAATTAGAAGCAGACCAAGAAAACGTTGTTTGAAAAAGATCGCATTTGGGACATAAAAAATACATTGGGCGGACCACAGGCGGGTTCCCCGCTCAAACAGAGAGCTCTCAGCAATAGAGAACGGGGGGTGGGGGGTGGGGGGGTTCTCTGCACCAACAATTCCCGACCACAACTCTGAAAGAAATTTATGTTGAACTGCTGCCGCTCTGCAGAGACTGCATCCTAGGAAACATCACAGATTTTTTTTATTTTCTTTAGGCTAAAAATGACACAATCGTAACTAAAAGACCAATGGGAACACTTTTACAGTGGATTAAAAAATGATGGGAGTGGGTCTTGTTCTCTAGAAACTATGGCCATGAATAAAAGATAGAGCACAAGCTAACTTCCTTTTTATTTTGGAAAATAGGCTCATTCCGTTAAGTCCAATCTTCCTACCATTATAGCACTAATAACACTGCTAATCATCTCCATAATTAATACAGGGAATTACAGCAGAAATCCTTTCATTTAAACATGGCCATTTTGTTTGTTGGCATTAGTGAAATGCACTTCTAAAAATGTTGCCCTATAGGATATACTTAGACTAAAACATATTACTCTTATTTAAACTGATTTAAATTTGCATCAGCACTTTCTAAACAAACTGAAATTAGTTCACGAAGGTGCAGAGGTTTTTCTTCATCTCTGTCACCTCCTAGTTATGAGAAAACAATCCTTTTCAGACTGAGTAACATGCACAAATATATTTCATCTTCTCTCAAAAGGCGAGGAAGGTTAACGTAATTAGTTTTTTTAATGGAAAACTTAAAAAAATTCCTAATGTGAATAAGTAAACCACACGATAACAGTTTTTGCTGATACATATGATGCAATAATTGGAAAGTTGGGTATGAAAAGTTAATCCTACTTCAACATTATTAGGAATTAGAGAGTGTAACAGTTTTTTGACACACAAACATTGATACGTTGGTCCTTTGATACCTTATTCGCTAAGACTAACCCCAAACAACCAACTAATAATCTATAGTGGATGTGATCTTTATACAGTGGTCATTACTTTGAGTGAACCAGTGCGGAAGCGCAAGATCTTCTTCTTCAGAGCGTGGGAGGCTTTTATTTTGACAAATGCTTTGGGTTGCAGAGGTGCTCCAAGGGAGGAAGCAGGAGGGAGCGTGGGGGAGTGTTGGGGGGAAAACTGCTGGGGCCAAACCAAGCCCCCACTCTCATCTGAGTCACTTGATAAGGAGCTGGACTCTGTTGGGTCTGCCTCACTGGCTGTGGACTCAGACTCGCCCTGACCTGCTTGAAAATCGTCCTGACACAACCTTTTGTCCTTCTCAAACCGACTCTCCACAGCCTGATGATGGTAGGAGTACTGGTAGTGCGTAACAGATGAGTGCGTAGGGCGAGGTTTTCGTACGCGCCTTACAAAATGGTTTGACGGTACAGACTTGTGCGTGGGTGGTGGCATGGTGGCGTGATCAGCCCCGTCTTGGCTGAGCTCCTGGGTAGACTGGCAGCGCTTGTGGCCGTTGTCGCTCTGCTGCTGTCTCTTGATCCTGGATTGAGAGCTGCGGCTTCCCTTTCCAAAGCTTCCACTTCGTCCACCGTCTTTGTCCACAGAGCTGCACTTGCGATCGGAGACTCTTTGAAGGTTGCACTGTACCTGAGATCTGTATGCTTTCTTGACTACTTTCTTGCCAAAAGTACTTCTGTCTTCATTTGATCGGCATTTCTTTGGGCTCACATTGGACTTGGAGTGTTGGATTTGCGTATGGACAGACTGCTGTTCCTGATGGAAACATGGGTCTAAGGAATGGGCACTTTGGTTGGTTTTGGACCCCTCTGTATCCTTGTGAAGGCTCGGGACATGATGTGCTCGGGAGGAATTCTGACAGGGGTGAGCTGGAACATATTCTGCGCTGACCAGCTGTTCCTCCAGAGAAGATCTCTCATGAACTCTTGTCAAAGCTGGAGGGGATGGATAGTCCTTGAAATGCTGGGGTGAATCCGTCTTGCTTGAGTGCTGGTGTGTGTGCACTACTCTGCTGTGTGAATGGTCCAGTGAGACAGATTTCGAGGTGTTTATAATCGAAGCTTGTCTAGGCTTATGACAAAACCCCAGCTGATGCAGGACATTTAGCTGGTGATCGATTGTATCTTCGGAACATCCAATCCTTTGATGGTGGGCCTGATCTTGACCCTGCAGAAACGCTCTCTCTGAGCACTGAGATGTCTCTTTCAGGGAAACTTTTCTTGATGACAGCTGCTTGTCTTTGCAGGACGAGCTAACTTGTGTTAACACACTAACAACTCTAGCTTCATTTGTCAGGCTAGTGCGGGGCTTAGAGGGCCTCAAGGGAAGAGCCTGGCTCTGGATAAGCCCAAAGGTCTCTGTTTTGGGGGGCTGCTCATAACTCTGGTGACTGGCTTCTTGTATCGTATCCTCAGAAACCAGGGGTTGTCTTGCTGGCTCTGAAAGAAGCATTTTTTCCCTCTTTGTCATCCGGCTTCTCTGCGGGGTTGGGAGAGAACTCGGGATGACGAGGTGGTGATCTGGTTCAGGACATCTGTCTGGTTCACCTGAGAAACAGAAAACATGAAGAAAGTTACCAGCACTTTTTCCATTTATGATTATGATAAAGGAAATAAGCTCAAGAATCAGGTCCCTCAATGACAAAAAGACAATAAAGACACTTCATAAATACCAAGGAAACAACATGGTAAACCAGAACAGTTAAGAACCAGACGAGGAGACCTCACTTGACTTTTCCAGTAACACCTGGTCTGTATTTGTACAGGCTTTAAGTCACTCTCCCCTTTCCAGTATTTGAATAACTTCCAACAAGAACTACTGCCAACCCTGACAAATGAGAAAACATACATACTGTGTGTTTACGCTCAGTAATTTGCAAACTATTACCATTCTGCTTAACCCTGGAAAACCCAAGAACTTTTTTACTCTGGGCTTTTAGTGTTAATTCTCTGGGCTTTTCAAATTAAATGAGTCACGTGACCAACAACCAGATACCAATGACTGCCTAGGGCACTGCACAGCAGGCGCCACAAGGGGTCCCACAGCTCATCAAAAGTTTAGCGTGTCATGCAGAATTGTTGGATTCACAGCTCCTCTGTAAAATCACCAACCATGATTTCCCAAAATCGCTTTATCCGTAGCTGCTCCCACATGTAAGGAGATCACAACTTCAAGACCTGAAAGAGACGCCCATGTCTCCTTTGATAGATGATCATGAGCGCTAGTACATGGCAGAAATTTAAATATATTTGCTGTAAATCAAAGTATTGTTCACGTCCGTCGCAATGGTTTTGATTGACTTATTATGTGAATTATTTTGTGTTTATTATGATTTACAGTGAAATTGGGAAATTGAGTCTTTTGACATTTTTAGAATTTCAAGAAAGTTTGTGTAATGGAAACACAGCTAATGTCTCGTTGTTTGGTATCTGCTCTATTAACAGGATGAATGTTGAGATGAGCCAAAAGATTGGTAAAGGATTGGTAATGCTCTCAGAGGGGCTCCTAATCAGTGCAAAGTTACCCACAACACCTTGCTGATGGTCTGTTGGTCTGAACAGTATAAGTTCATCTGCAGCTGCTTACCAACAAAGGACTTACCCCGAATTTACACTGGTCTGTCTGTGGTGTGACTCCATTGCATTGCGTGAGGAATCTATCTTACGACTGTCAGTTAGTTTACATTAACTCTGTTGCGTCTCCGGCCCGTGCCCCCTCCCCCCAGTTCCCAAAGGAGTGGTTTGTCCTGTCACCCCGTGTCAAGTAGTTCATCCCACTCTCTTTGCTCACCCAATCACTTAAACGATCAAACCCTATGCCTTCTCCTTCCTGGGTCCTTGTAGAATACATGTTTTGTTTTTGAACCTCCACAATTAAACTCTAGTCGTCCATGGAGGTGTTAATCGCGGTGTAATTGTACGTTACCGCATAAGCACGTAACCGGAAATACAAAATTAAATCTTATAAAGTTTTATTTTTAAAGTACAATGGAATATTTTGTTTTGAAACCCAAACATGTTTCCAGTTCCCCGGCTTTTGGCCGCAAAATTGACACGTAAACAGACTGGATATAGAACTCCTGCATAAAGCTTGTGTTGTGGACAGCCAGACATGGACCGCAAACATGACGGAGACGATGTAAACATTCTGATTGATTAATAAACATTGCATTTTTTTGTGTCAACGCACTGCAATGGAGCCGCTCTGCAGACAGACCGGTGGAAATCAGCTTTAAGAGTCCTCTTAATGAAAGCCAGTAATGCAGCACATGTTTTACATAACACTTTAAATACTGTTTTCCTCTTTCTTTTGGACTAATTTGGTGTGTAAAGCCAATAACCAACTGTACAAACTGTTGCTCATTATTTACCAGCTGTTGTAATGATCACTTCCTCTTTTCCATCTCCTGCTGTTTCTCTACTGTAAGGTTGCTGTTAAAACCACATGTAAACAGACACCAATAACATCCTTCAACCTCTTCGTTATTTTTTACTGGTAGATGCAGAGTTGATTCATTTACCTGAAGTGAGTGGCTTGTCCTCCACTTTATCCGAATCGACCGACTTGACCTCAGTGTTGATCTTCAGTTCTGCTACGTGCTCTTCTAAAGATGACCTGGAGTCCACATGACTGAGCTGAAAACGGCTCTGAAACAGGAGAGGGAAATAAAGAGCTATTTATCCGACATTATATTAGTCAGAATAACCATTCTTGCTCTTCCACCTGTTTTTAACATCATAAATCCTTTTGCATGTTATTTTTCTGTAGTGTAAGTTATTCAAGTTATAAACTGGACAATCAGATGCCCCAATAAAAGTATGTCGAACGATGAAACATTTAATTGACAGATTCTCCAGAGCCTGCTTTCAAGTGGTAGGGGTGTGGCCTTCCAACAAGCTCACTTCTGATTGGTGAGAATGGTTGCCATAGAAAAGTTGATTCAGCCCAACACGGACCATCATCTTATATTATCTGGTTCCAGTATGGGGATGTCTGTTTTGCAAAAAATAAATCAAATTGATGAATTGAGCAGGAAGTGAGCCATTGTTAATGGGTGATATCACACTCACTCACTCCAGTTCTCTTATACAGTCAATGTTTTGAAACTGTCACCACGGCAGTCTTTTTCTTTATCAGGCTACCAGGGCAGATCGCTATCTCTTACAGTCCTTTTACTGTAGAGGGTAGAGATGTCAAAGAGATACGTAGTAAAAAATGACAATGAACAACATTAGGTTGATAAAAAGGCATGAAATTGAATCAAAATGCTTCCTGCAAACTTTGTCAGTTCCCCTTTTGGTTGTGTCTCTACTGCCTTTGTCTTTTATGTACATGTGAGGCAAGCATAGAGACGTCCAATCACAAGCTTGCTTCCACTAAGTCGGGAAATTACAGTTGGCTGACGGTGAAAGCCCAGAGAGAAATGTGTGTTGGGTGAACTGAATATGATTTTTTTTCACAGCACTTCAAACAATAATATAAAAGATTTTTTTTTTTAACCACAAAGAACAAAACAGTCAAAAAGACCCAAAATATCGGAATTTTTTGTTTGAAGCTGCCAAAGACATTATTTTGTGGCTTAAAATAAAAAATTCCAGTAAGAAAAAGACATTTAGATTTATAGTTTTAAATACCAATCATATGTACTGTAATACATCGCTGCAATGTTAGTTGATGCATACCTATCAATCAATCAGTCAGTCAGTCAGTCAGTCAGTCAGTCTGTCTGTTGTCTGTCTGTCTGTCTGTCTGTCTATCTATAAATATCATATAAATAAAAAAGAATTTAAAAGGTTTTTAAAGGAAAGTGATAAAACACTGTGTTTTAGCCAGGGGCGGAGCTATAGGGGAAACTGCCAACCCAGCAAAGAAGACCCCCCCCCCCCATTTTTGAGTCAATATTAGTATCACTATTGACAAAGATTAAGAAACAAGCTTCTGTAAAAATTGTACAAAGGTAAATATTGAGCCCCTCAAATCCTTCTCTACGCCCCTGTATTGTGAAAGACAGCCCGTGTGGGCCGTCAGCACCCTGACCTTAGCCAAAAATCCTCACTATTTCCCTGCTATGGAAACTCATTAATAACTCATCAATAATAAAACAGTTTGAAATATTTTGATCCTTTCATTTGTAACTGCCTTCCATTCTGCTGTTTTCACTTGCCCCCTCCTGCCCCTCATATAAAATTTTCTAGCTCCGCCCCTGGTTTAGTTCTAGTATTTTTAACCTTAGAATTTGGCTCCATTTCTTGTGGCCTTTCTCAGGTTCCAAAAGTGGAAGAGTTTAACTGTAGTAACATTTTGCTGAGTATTTTCTCTCGTTTTTCTAGTTTTATTTCTGTGATTGTCCATCACAAACGTTCACTTCCAAAGTTACAGAAATCTAATTTACATTTTTAATACAAAAAAATGCATTGCCACTATCTACATGTAAAAGTTAAGCACACCATGAGGTGCGTTGCACAAAGTTTGTCCTCCTGCGGGTTCATTTGTGACTCTTTCAGCAGATGACAGTTAAAACTTACTGTTTGGCGTGTGTGGCCCCCCGTGATGCCACTTGGTGCGTCTGGTCGTCCTGACAGAGGGGAGTCCCCAAGGAGCAGAGCTCCGAGGACCAGGGTCTCCTGCCTCTGTTTGAGAAGCTCCAGCTCATACAGACCAGACAGGCTGGCCTCCAGGCGCTCTTTATTCCGACTGCGCTCTGCTGCTGCCGGCAGAGGGAACGGCGCCAACACGACTCCCAGAGCGCCTGGGAGCTCCACAAAAGACATCCCAGTCCCTGTTCTTCTATTTTAGAAGACGATAAACCAAAAGGTTTGGGCTGAGAATCAGTAAGATGTTTACTTCTACTCTAGAATAAAGTTGACTGCAGCAGAAGTAGCTTAACGGAGTTCTGCGCTCTAGGACCTCCTTCTGCCCTGCAGTAACACGATGAGCCAGTAGGGGGAGCTCTGCGTGTTTATAAAGCAGCAGATGTGGGCAGAGCATCCAAAATGTTAGATGATGAAATACTAATTAAAATCATTCAATGACTTCAATAAGAGTAAAATAGTAATAATATTAAGAACTTATCAACATATAAACAAACAAATAACTAAATCTGCAAACTTTGAGAGAATTACTATATATATATATATATATATATATATATATATATATATATATATATATATATATATATATATATATATATATATATATATATATATATATATATATATAATTTAATTTAATTTAAAATCAGTGTGCAGGTTTTTCCACAATTTCATTTTTTTATATATATTTATGAAAAAATTTATTGGTTGATTGTTTATTTGCATGAGGTCATATTAATTTATTTAATTAAATATTTATTTATTTAATTATGAACAGTATAGGACTCCATAGAAAGTAACATTGCATCCCAAAGGAAACTGTAAGCAATTTGCAACTTTATAAATTTGATTTTTGTTTTTTGTTGACTGATTATAGTAACATTGTTCAGCCTGGATTTTCAAGCGTTTGCTCCTCCTGCTACATTTACATCATTTCTCACTGTAACTTTTACGGTTACAAAATCCCTGGATTTGTTTAGTATATTATGTTTAAAAGAAATAACTCAAACAGCTTTTTTCAATATTTGAAGCATATCATCTTATTCGGACCCTTCTCATGATTACTGCAGTAAATGACAACATTAATCACTTCTTCATGAAGGTCCATCAGCAATAAGAGAGCATGAGGATTGATAATGACAGATTAGATGGAAAACCTTCTGTCCTTTGGTGTTTTTGTCTGATCATCCGTACATCCATTCATCCTTGCTCTGTCTACCTGTTTATCCATCGGTCAGTCCCTCTGTATATTTGTTCATTCTCCCATGTATGCATCCAGTCATTCATTCCTCCACCCTCCATCCATCCTTTAATATTTGTAACTTTTTATTTATCCATCCATTTTTTTAAACCTGCTGAATCCCTTTTAGGATCACAGGACTGCTGGAGCCTGCCCCAGTTACTAACAGGGAAAATTGAGGATACATACTGAACAGGTCGTCAGTCTGTTGCGGGAAATGTATTATTCCATCTGTTTATTATTCCATTTTTCCACCCATATCATATAAGACCTCAATCCGTTTTTCTCTTGAATCTAAAATAATTCAGCGAAAATGTAGATGACTGCCCCCGTGTGGCCAATATTTGTCCTACAACTGCTCAAAATTTTCCTTAATGTTCTTGCACTGCTATTTGCTTAATTTTTTTTTTTTTACAATTATAAGTAAATTGAAATAAAAAATCCTTAAATGCTTTGAAAATATGCCTCATAAAAAGATTTTCAAAATTAAAGCACAGTGATGTAAGACAGACTCACAAACCAATAAAACAAAATTAAATAAATCAAAGATAACATGAAAGTCTAACTTTACATGCCATCAAATTCAAACCAATTGCTTTGTGTGTGTGTGTGTGTGTGTGTGTGTATGTGTTTTAAACCAAACAGCAATCTGGGACAGGAAGAAGAAAAACAAAACCATAATTCATTCTTGTTGAGCTGTGACTGATGTCCTTTTAGATGACAGATATATGTGTATATATATATATATATATATATATATATATAAAACCCTACGGTCAGGAGAGATGTAAATGCTCTGTTTTCTTAACACTTATAAGTGAATTCTGACATCACAAATCATATCTCCTTTAAAAAATATTATCCTGTGAATTATCTTGCGTTATGATCTAGTTTTGCAAAATAAATACATAATAACCAATTAGATTTACAGGCTCAGCTCTGAGCCAGCAAAGTTGAGTCTACCTGAAGTGGCTCCTGTGTCTTCTCAGCATCAGTTGACATGCTGTATCAGCCCAGTCCAGGACAACCTGCTTTAGCATGGCGAGTTTCAGAAAAAATCTCATTCCCGCCCAATGCTCTAACACCTATTAACTATTGCACACACATAAAAGAAGGTTAAATATGTCCCATGGTTGTGTCTTAACAGGAATTAGTGAATTTGTGAGGAAATGTGTCCCAAACTATGGCTTCAAACATACCCACTGCTTTTGGAAAAAGAGAGGTGGCCCACATGAGCCCATTCTCTGCAGAAAGATACCAGATCTCTGCTGCAACCAGAACCACATCCATCAAAGTGCAGCTCACCTGCAGCCAGCAACTACTGTAGCGCGAGTCTGAATGTAACGCCAGACGATGAGTGTTGGACAGCAGCAAATCCTGTGGTTCCTCAGTGTCATTCTTCTGGAACTGCTCACCCAGCCCTGCCTGTTAAGGTATCCGCTCAACACGTGTAGCAACAAAGCAGCACATAGATTACCCAGCACTTTAAAGTGAAGAAGTTATATTTATTCTTGTTTTCACAAAACAATGGCAACACACATGGTGACGGTCTGAGCAGGACTATACGGCTGCTCCAAGAACAAGGAGTCCAGGGCTTCCTCACACTTCAGCAGACAAAGGTAGAGATGCGGAACAGCATGTGTCTGTCAAAATAATGTGAGAATATATGATTCTAAACACTAACAGGATTTCTTGATGTTTTGTTTCTCAGTCAAAGTAATCAAATCACACTGCCCTGCGTGTAACCCTTGTGCTATCCTAGGCACTTTACCGTTGGGAGTTGGGTCAGCTAGATTCACTAGACAGAGCTCTGAACCTTTTTTTTTAATTTTTTGTGATCTTCACTGGTTCAATGGATTACATGAAATTTTTCCACCTTTATCCACCTTTGTCATGGTAGGGAGAACATGTCAAAGTAAGGGTGGGGTCATCCAAGATAGCACAAGGGTTAAACAAAAAAATCCAGATGCCCCTGCAAAGGCTTTATAGGGTTTAACAGCCGTCCGACTGAAAGTCTAAAACATGCAGAAAAACGAGTGCTAAGGACCTGGGGGCTTATTTATAAAACTGTCGGTAGATTTTGTGTACTCACAGAAAGAAAATTCAGTTTTATCAAACTGCCTACTGGAAACTTTTTGTTGCAGATTAAGCAAAAAGAAAATAGTTTTTATGGAGGGGAAAAAATAGGCATCAAAAGCAAAATGAAATTTCCACATTTTCCACTCATCTCCTGAACTTCTTTGTTCTAAGCAGCTTTTATATAAAAGTCCCCATCTGAGAAACTCTGGCTTCGTCCGTGCAAAAAGGATTGCGTGAACGATTTAATGGCATCATAAATACAGTGAACTTTAGACAATTCCTTCATTTGAAAAATGCCTTTTCAGTTATTAGCGTTTTAACACTACCTGGCGACAGCACTTATAGTGACTGGTGAAGGAATGTATACACTTCTAGAAATGCAAAGAAGGACTTCCACATGCATGTGAATATTTTATAACCCACATAAACTCTAATTCTAATAAATTATACCTATTTTAAGCCCATTTGTCTGATTTTCTTTCTGCAAAAACACAAAACTGCTTTTGCTGCAAAATGTGGAAAAGCCCTCAAGAGAAACCTTTTAATTATTTATGCTTGTATAAATAATTTGCATTTTTATTTATCTTTATATTTTTTCATTTAACTTAAAATATTGTTTGAGCTAGCATAAGGTTTCTTGTGGAGAAATTACTAAAACTCCCCACAGGGATTTGAGGCTGGTTCAAAAAATTACCTGGAGCCACATCAGTTCACCAGCTAACCACTAGGGGGCTTGTTATTCAGGCAACATTCAATCCTTCAAAAAAAAGACTCACATTTGAAACAGTGAGAAGTGTTCAAATAAAATAAAAATAAAGAAAAAAAGTTTTGTTTTACCAGCTGACGTGTGTTTTTTCCACGTAGTCTACTTTCAGAGCTACAGCCTTTGACGGGGGCCGCTGATGACCCTGAACTGATCAGTGGATAACATGACACACCCCCTTTGTCCATTTTGAACATGGTCTGGTGTAAATAATAGTAAACTAACAATTCTCACGCCTCTAGTTCCACAGATAAAACATTTACATACATATACATATGTTTACACAGTACAAAAATGAGCAGTTAATTTACATGGCTGACATTTACAAAATAACCAAGAGATGAAAAAATATTTCGATTATAAATAATGGTATTAGAGTATTTTATAGCTAATTTAAGGTGCAGGTCAACACTGTCCTGTTTACATAAAGCATGGTAACAGAAAGCACATAAAGAAGGTTTGAAACATCATCTGGCACAAACAGTGAATTATCCAGGATATTAAAATGCAAACTGGAAAACCCTTTTGGACTTCACTTTTGACCTGGATAAAGGCTTTATTATGAATATGGATCTTCATCAAAATACAGATTTGGGCCTTAAATTGAAAATTCGTTTACTTATGGTCTTTAGCACAAATACAGACTTTAATCTGATAATGATTGTTACTTTAAAATGTGGACATAATATAAATTTCCACTATGGACTATCTAGAAGGTTTTCTGAATACTGACTTTGATCTAAATATGGATTTTAACTAGACTATGGACCTTAATCTAATGACTTCAAATATAAAATGGATTTTATTTAGAATGTGCTGTACATATACTATAATCCTTTTCTTGTCGAAAAGAAATGAGGAACTATTGCACTTTAAGCATCTTTAAGCTATTAGGCTCATAAACAGATTTTCATATCAGCTATGAGAGGCATCCGTTGTTGAACTGTAGCTGTGGAGCAGGATGTATTTACATTTAGAGGTGTTGAGGCAGCAGAAAAAGGTCAATCAAAGAAGACAGATTGCAGAGAATCAATAATAAATCTAATATTAGAATTGGTGATGTTGCATTTGGTTCAAAACTTTATCATAAATGCCTTAAAAGGACTAATGAAAACAGTGCTTTCCTGCCTTTGCTCATTCAGAGACCATCACAGAAACCCTGTTTTCTAACGGTGACATTCAGGGTGGACAGCGGGGCAGGAGAGGATCGGCGGAAGACACATCCAATCAAATTCTCTTCTTCATGAGAACCTTTTCTTTTCTCTAATTTCTTGTCGTTTACTTTTTTATTTTGGAATTCCAAAACACTTCAGTTTATAATAAAAATGTCAACAATCATATCCTGTCATCTTTTCAGAAAAAACAACTAAAACATTTTCATCTAAAAACGATCAGACTGTGGGAGCTGAGAGCAAACAGAAAACACCCTTACATCATAAACTGGGTTGTCGATAGCTTTGTTTGGATTTCTTACTGTAATTAAGATAAAAATGATTTGCATAAAATTCGCTTAAATTTTATTTCTAATTGCTAGGAAAAAATATAATCTCCATAGTGTTTTTAATGGTGCATGAAAATACTTCAACAACACAATAAAGGAATCAATGTTAGTGTAAACCTTCAAGACTTTGGCACTTCCTTATTTAGGGCCTTTTGTTTCACCCCGAAACAATCTTCAAATGTATTAGTTGTCTGTTGTAGCCTCCGTCCAAAATGCCCCACGATAATAACAGTGATGACTAATATTTTTGGAATTTGACGAGAGGGCGGCGAGCATCGTTAACTGGAAAAGAGGCACCGAGCAAACCGACGACAATTTTTCAGACAACAAAGCAGATAGAATTGAAAAGTTATTTTTCTACTCGGTGAAAATGAACAGTACAGAAAAAAGTACTTGATGGGTTTGGTCACAGATGGAGGCGTGTGTCATGTATGAATGGTCTCAAGCTATTTGCAGAATTGAAAAGACTATGGAGCACATTTCAGTCACTCCTCTGTTATTCTTTTTTTTTTCAATGACCAAAGTGAATACCTGCCGTCAAATGTTGTCATTTCTTTGCAGTTCTGTGCCTTTCCAGTTTAACAATGAGACTCCAATGAACTTGATGAAATGAGCACGTGTCAACAAACAACACTAGAATTAATGTGCTTATAGTGTAAATGCAAATCTGTTCAAGCGTCCACTGGACCGAGAATGGCAAGAGTACAGGTATATCTAGATAACATATTTACTATTCTTCTCATTCGCAGCCTTGTGATGTAGATATTTTCCTCAGTATGACTTTACACAGTGTTAAAGGCCTGGGTTTGGATGGGGTCCATATTAGAAGTGGCCCCCATGTGGGTTGAGTTCACATGGCTTAGTTTTGGGGGAGGGCTGGGCTTGGAGTTGGAGGTGGACGAGGAGGTCGGTGTGGAACGGGATACCAGTGTCTTGGAGAGCACCTGATTGTAGACAGCTGAAGGCTGAGTAAAAGTGGGGGCGTGGCAGTTTTTCTTTCCAGGCGCCACAACAGAAACGCCGCCTTGTTGGATGCCGGTTCCCGTGTTGTGCACCATGGACTGGGTGGAGGAGGTGCCTGAGCGAGAGCTACTGGAATGAGATGAGGACAGGGAGTTGGGCTTCACTAGCTTGGCTTTCGGAGCTTCTGCATCCTCCCTGAAAGAAGCAAATGTGGTTGAGCGACAAGCAAAAACTACTGGTGCACCTACTGCCTTAGTCATAACTGCCCTTAAGGGTGGATACGGGTTGTCTGTGGGCCAAACGTGGGCAAACCTGTGGTCTGCAGGAAATTTCAAGGTTGTTGACTGGGCGGGGGGTAAAATTGTTCATTTTTCTATGGGTATGCTGCAGGCGACAGATTGTAGCAAACACTTAAGGTGCATTCAGACTGGACACATTTGGTTCACTTAAAGTGAATAAGAGTTCATTTTCCAGATAATCCGGATCATTTTTGCAGTCTGAATACACCCAAGTCTGGGACCAAGAACCACTCTCTGACCCAAATGGAGACAAACCTATTTTGGTTCGCTCTGAGGATTTCTCAGTCTGAATACGCTCCGTGCTTGGAACAGAACAACTGAACCGAAGGCCACCGCAGCCTGGCTTTAAGGGATGTAAACAGAGTAACGGAACAACAGTGAGACACAACACCTCATTGAAGTGTAGTCGGATGAATGCAGGCTCATTAAAACAAGTTTCAACGTGATACACATTACTTCTTACACTGTCTTCCCATCAATCTATATGTCATACACACTATACCAGATATCCTCTGGATCACTTTAAACGGACTCGGTTCGGACCAATGAATTTTTCAGTCTCAATGCACTCTTTAACAACACGTAAGGGAGACGTAGGTGGTAAAATGGTAAATGGCGTATACTTATATAGCGTTTTCTACCCTCTTACGAAGGCCCAAAGCGCTTTACAGTCACACTCCCATTCACCCAGACACACACACTTTCACACTCAGGTGGTGGCTCCGCTGCGCCATCCTCCCACCAGAGGCAAAGTGGGGTTCAGTGTCTTGCCCAAGGACACTTCAACATATGGGTGTGCATGACGGGAACCTGTAATCTTACGATCATGAGTTGACCGCCCTACCACTGCACCACGGCCGCCCGTGAGTTGCAGGCATGTCGTACAGATTTTTGATTTTCTTTTCAACTCTCTAAACCCTGTGCACTGCGTCAAAAAGCCTGTTATGTGTTGTTCAACTGATAAGCCTGACTGATATTAGGAAATTAGACAATCAGAGCGTAGTTTGTGTAGACATCTAACGGGAGTCCTACGGGCACCAACCTATCACCTACACACCCCGTCCATGCAGAATTTGTTCAGTCAGTAAGTAGGACTCGCACCTTAATGACGACTAAAGTGTGGCATAAAGGCCCAGTATGTCATCAGTGTGGGCAACTTATATTATCCTTACAAAACCTTCAAAACACCACACACATGATAATCATTTGTTCCATTTTCAACAACGTCTCTTATGGTGGACGCAAAAGCCTAAGGGGAACTACTACTGCTATTCTAGGCACTTTAACATTGGGAGTTGGGTCATCTAGACCCCACTAGACAGTGCGCTGAACCTTTGGTCTTCAAAGATTTGTGATCTTCACTGGTGTCCATGGATTACATGAAATCCTCTCCACCTTTATCCACCTTTGTCATGGTAGGGAGAACACGTCAATGTAAGGGTGGGATAATAGGATAGCACAAGGGTTAAGATGCAGTCGCCCCTGTCCATGACCCTCCTGGGCCCCTGACAACCCAAAAACCTGTATGGGTCAACCCGTGCATGGGACTTAGGCTTAAGCACCACACATATGAAGTTTCTGAACAAATATTTCATGTTCAGGTTCAGGTTCAGAGAGTTTACCTGATTTCATTTGGGGTTTCTTCTTCTTCATATTTCTTCATTTGCTTTTTGCAGAACGCCAACCAGATGATGAGGATGATGAGGAGGACGCCAAAGGACACACCAACTATGGCACCAGCAACCACGCCCATTCCCCTTACATCTACAAAAATGGCAGATGTTTGGAGTTAGAATGATAGGTTACTAAGTTGGAGGTATAAAAGTTACATTAACAAAAAATTAAGCCAGCTTGTGATGGCCTGGTGAGCAATTCCTTTGTTTAACAGTGGCTAGGATAGGCTCCAGCCTTCTCATGACCTAAAAGGGATCCAGCGGGTTTATAAAGTGATGAAAAAAAAATCACAAAATGTGACTATTTTAATATTAGTATGATTTACTCTTAGATTACTGATTGCAAACCTGGTGAAGACAGTAAATGCTTGACCTCTGTCCTTACCAACTTGCCACAAAATGACTTGCTTTTGACCAAAAACCTATTTTCTGCTCCAACATACAAATAAGTTACTTAAAAATCATACAATTTGATTTCCTGGATCCCTTTTTTTTAATTCTGTTTCTAACTGTTGAAGTGTTTCTGTGATAAACATTATCTTTTTAAGAATCAGTGAACGCCAAAAGAAAAATCCTTTCTGTATCTTTTCTTCACCATCTAATCTTTTTTGTCTCTGTGTACAATACTTTTAATTTTCTCTGTGTGAAAGGTGCTGTATAATAGAAGTCGCCTTGTGCTCATTAGGTGGTATCTGGCTGAATAAACGATTTCCCTTGAGGGTAGATCTTTATCACAAAAGGCTGAGAACCACTGCTTCATGCAAATGAAGCAGCAGGTTTTCCAACTCAACAGAAAAAAACATATTTTAGTCTTTTATTTTGTCCATGAATGGTTAGAATGCAAACTGCATCCTTGTTGCTAACAAGAGAGCCTTTTATTGCGTTCACTCCTGTCTCACATTCAATTGATCTAGTTCAAATGACATGACATTTACAATTCTAAAAGAAGACAAACTCCTCCACCCACAATGCATCTGAACCTCCACTGTGCAGCTTTCTTCTCCCACATCGTTGCTCGCTGTACATTTGTAGATACCAGCATTGTCCTTGGTCAGGTTCTTCAGCGTTACAGTTTCTGGGTTTTTTAAATCTAAAGTGCAGGGAAAAAATAGGCCCAGGTGTTAGTTCTTGTTCTCCACTAGCAATCAAAAAGCAAATCAAAATTAATAACAATTTAAAACCAGTATTGAAATATTCTTATTGCAGAGGAATTAGTTCAAATCGTACGATACATTTTGGTTACATCAATATAGTATTCCTTCTTTTTTTTTACTGTTATTCAAACCTTTGTTTTCTCAGATATTTTGACATTTTTAGAGAAAAAGTTGGATTTACACAAAGGGCTTTTAAAGCATGGTATTGTCTAAAGTACCTTAAATTTTCTAAAAATGTGCAGTTGAAAGAAGCTCATTCTAGACTGACCCACATTCTAGATAAAACCTCAGTTTTTAGTATTAGTTACTATTATTATTATTATAATAAATACAACTATTTTTACATTAAACTACCTTTTAGATGTGGTGGAAACCAACTGAAGTATTCTCTTTGTATAAATCTCACACATTTTACTCTGACAATGTCATAAAATGTATTTAAAAGCAATAATTCGAGGAAGACATACATAACAATAATAAAGAATAAATTATAAACTGCTATATTTCTGGCATGGTAAAAAGTCCTTTAGAGACTAGACATTTTGTAAGGTTTTACCTAAACTACATTTTTATTAAATTCATAATTTCAACAAAAATTGTTTCAACTTCTCTTACAACTTTATCACAGCACTTTTTGATTTTGTTTTACATTCATCACAACAGTTATCACATTTTATTTAAAATAATTTTGATGAGTAAATCTTTCGCACACTAATTTACAGATGAAGAAGTAGGCAACTGGTTACAATAAAACAAATAAATACTATACATTAATGATAAAAAAATGCTATAACTTTATCACATTCGTAAGCATATTAATCAAACTTTGCAAGTGTTTTCTTATTTCCATTTAAAAACTCATTTTTGTTTGTTGGAAACATTTTTTCAACTGACGACTCAAACTGAACTTTCATTTAAAAAGATTCCCCATTTAGAGACTAAATAAAAAGGTGACTGTTGCTGTAAAAACAAACTCGTACTGCTTTTAGAACGGTTTTTAAAAGGGGATTTGCTGAATCAATACAGCATTTTCTCAGAGGAGATTAAGTTCAACGATTACATTTTTTTAAAAACCAGCCCAACCGAAGGGTACAAACACTTGCTTACCGATCAGGGCCAGTGGAGGCAGCTTCCCAGCATACTTGCCCTTTTCCCCTAATCTCTCCCATTTGTAGTGAATGGGATTGGAGCCATCGGCAGACTTGCAGCTCATCTTCACCTCACCGCCCTCGAAGAATTTGCCCTCCATCCAGCATCGAGGCTTAGATGGCTTTACTATACAGACACAAACCCAAAGTTATGGTCTGTTTCTGAACCAATTGTGTTGTTGATGGTTTATACTGACTTTGCCTATTTATTATTAGAATTCCTCTGGTCTACAAAAAAAAACTGTTTAGTGAATTTGTCATTCCCAGTCCCACAATTTTATATTCTTTTTTATGTTTGGTGTAGCATGTTTTTCTAAACCAAAGCAGTTTTTCAATAACCTGGATACACATAAATCCTTGCTAAGCAAAAAAAACACGTGTTACGTTTTGCAATAAATTCCTAAATTACCCAGCATTGTGCTTTTTATGCACACACATAAAGACACTAGACCTTTAACAAGGAAATGTTTATACCAACCTTAGAGTTACCACCAGTCACACCCTGACGCTAAATAAGACAGTAGGAAGGTCAACCTGCTAAATTAGGATCATTGACTGTATATGAGAGCTGAGCAATATCCAAATTCCCTCTGTGCTCCCTAAATACGTACTAACAAACTATATAGTGTGGGACTATCTAGCTCAGGGGTGTCAAACTCATTTTCACTGAGGGTCACATCAGCATAGTGGTTATCCTAAATGTAATGAAAAATAAATGTATCTACTCCTCAATGGTAAATAACTTATTATTTATTTATTATAGCTTTTTAAAGTGACAACTGCAGTTGCATAAAAAAACATGTTTACTTGCATAGATCCTTTTAAATTTGATTCTGTCAGGTTAGTTTATATGGATAGTGTTTAAGCGCTAATGTATAGTTGCCCAATCCGATATTTCAGTCAGACAACTCTTGCAGAAGAATATTTATTTCACAACATCTTTAGGTTTTCACAACATCTTTAGGTTGGCAATCACAATTTGATTCACAACTTCGTTTTGGCATAAGGCTCCGTTCAATTCCTTGAGACAATTATTTTTTTCCATACACTTTTAGGTAACAAAACCCCCCGTAACGGAGCCCACAGGTGGAAGCCGGGGAGGAGGGAGGGGCAAATAATTAGCGCTGAAGGTAAGAGAGAATGAACAATTGTACACCTGACTTAAATAGGACGCTAAGCAGGTGAGTTAATTAACTGACCCGCCCTAGGGGAGTAACCTGTACTTCTGCAGAGTGTCGCCCGAAATGCGACGAGTCGCTATTTCAACTCCGATTCCCCCATGATATGAATAAAAACACACATTTCCTCCCTCAGGTTCCAAACAGGAAGTACCTGCTGGTTCCTGGAAGCCAAAATTCCTTCTATAGAGAAATAAACAGTAACTACTCAGTTATATCATTTATCAGAATAACCATTCTCGCTCTGATACCTCTTTCTAACATGTTCTTGCTAAACCTCATTTGTTATATTTTTTCTGTTGTCCAAATTATTTAATTTATAAACTGGTCAATCACATATCTCAATAAAAGTATGTTGTCTCACATCAAACGTTCAAAATGTTTGACAAATTCTCCCAAGCCCGCTTTCAAGTGGTAGGGGTGCAGACGTCCAACAAGCTCACTCCTGATTGGCGAGAGCTGTTGCCATAAAAATGTTGCCTCAGATCAACTCGAACCAACTAACGATTTCATAAAATTGCGACTGAATTGACCTAATTCAGTTAATGTGAAACACAGCTTATAATGCTGCTACATAAGATATTCTTACTTTTGTGCACAAAGGAGCCCACAAACACATTGAGCTTTTTTGAGGTATTTATTTACATATTTATTTATTTATTTATTTATTTATTTTCTTGTAAGGACTATTATTATCTCTGTTTCTAATATGCAATTCTTTTTATTGTTATTTTACCAATGATACTTAGGTTATGTTTTAATCACTGACGCATTTTATTTTTACATTTTTACTAACATACTTATATCTTATTTTATTTTTTATCTTTTCTATTTTTATTGTTGTTATTTTATGATCATTTTTATTTTTTATTCTGATGTTTTTTACTCCAGTGTTTCCTCTTGGGGATCCATCGTTCTTGGGCTACCACCAGCCTGACCTGTAGGGGGTGCCGTTGCTGTGGTGCCCGTTCTCATTGGGCGGGCTGGGGTCCCACTCTGTGGTCTAATAGCCATGGATGGGGCCCTGGGCTGCCCTGTGTTGGGCGGGCGCTGCGGTAATGGGCCCCTGTGGTCGGGCTGGGCCTTGGAATGAATGGATCCCCATGATATCGTTTCCTCACAGCAGTACCAAGCCAGACCTCCTTCAACTGCAGTTCTTTGTTCCTGTTCATGGTTCTACTGGGGTAACTGGGTGGGTGGGGGTGGGGGTGGGGGGTGGTGAGGGAGGGGTACCTTCTTTGTGTGATTGTCCTTTGTTTTCTGTTTTTAACAACTTTCATTTTTTATGACTGTTTTATCTGTTTTTATGTTAAGCGCTTTGTGTTTTTAACCAAAATGAAAGGCGCTATATAAATAAATAAAGTTTGAGTTTTTCCTGCTAACGCTAAAGATTTGTAACAGAACTGTATTATTTAGTACCCTGACATTTGTGAAAACCCAACAAATGATGTTGGGTTTTCCCTCAGTGCAGTGTTTTGTCTTTACTCTGGAACAGTCCGTGACCAGTCAGTATTCATTTTGTTCAGATGGCAGCTGGAATAATGACTTAAATCACACGTGGTTCATATTCCTCGGCTTCTTTCGAACAATTTCTTTCCTTCATTATCTCTTCTCGCAGCTGTCACTCACAAGAAAAAACAGATTTAAATCAAGTTATTGCAAACCAGCTGACAAGCTATGGAAATGAGCCAGCCTGAGAGCTGCGAAAGTGAGCCTTTTTAATATGCCGACAAGAGTTACCACTGTTATAATGATCCAAACAGATGTGAGCTGCTCATAATAAATCATGAATGACAGCTTGATTGTGAATTTAAAAGCAAGGTGAGCAGAGGACGGGCTAGAAGGATCCTGAGGCGGAGACATAAGGTTTAATCAGCAGTGAAAGCACGTCGTGGGGGAGGGAGTTATGTGAAGGGCTGACTCCAACCCAAACGCCGTTAATGTATGTGCATAAGAAACCCTCCATTCGAATGTAAAGAATCAACTGTGGTAAATTACCTTAAATGTCGATTTTATCACCTCATTTTAAACTGAAAAACTGAACCCAACACATCTGTTTTACACCCAACCTACAAAGTGCTTATTCAGCATTCAGACTTACATCATTGCCCCACATTCAATGTGTAATAATAGCAACAACATTGTAGCTAACAATCTGATTTCATGTGTGCAGCATTACTGAGTAAAGCTGCTGGACAAAAAAAAAAAAAAAAAAGAAACCTCATGGCTTGTTCTATTTCCTGCTTTAATGACAACAAGCTAAATCAATTTGATTAAGATTCACAAATTCAACAAACAACTAACAATTTCAACATAATCCATCAAAGACCTACTCCAATCACCGCTTGATTAATTTTAAAAACATTCCCAGTAATGCCAAAATAAAATTAAAAAAAACCCTATTGTTTTCGATAGTTTCTAAAGAGCGGCAGGAGTTCCTTATTCGCCTCTGAGTTGTGGGTGGTACTGTTGGAGGGGGGTAAGTCTGCCACCACTTTCCGTCACCCCTCTGCTTACATTCACTCCCGCTGGCCTAAAGCCCCTCACATCCTCAACCTAACATTACTGGTGCAACCAAAATGGCGAACAATATTGGAGCTATCCAGTCATACATTTTTTAACCAGATGCCAGCTCAAATGAGGAAAGCAAAGATGTAAATGGATCTATTAGTCTGCAAGTGAATGCATCAGAATGGAGCGGAGCAGGAAGCTTGAGGCCTGCCTATTGTATTTTCGATGTCACAAATACAGTCTTTCCCAAACTGCATTTTTTTCACCTCCTCCTAATTCACAAAAAATTGAATTAAAAAAAATCTGAATTGTAATTTTAATCTTAATTTTCTTTATAAATGATCATGAAAAGATGCCACAAGAACATGTTAAAAACACCAAAGCAGGATTTTCATCAGAGTGGGTCGTTAAGTCATTTAGTCAAATGTCATTTCGAAACTGATTTAGTTACAAAAACCTTTTTTCAAATATCTGTTCATTTACAGCTGTCAGAAGTCAGAACTCTGTCTCCCTCTGTTGTATTTGGACCTGATCTTCTGTCTGCTGACCTTGGTTCTGACTCTGTTCGCCTGCTGCCTGCCCCAATCCTCGCCTAGATCTTGACTACCCCGCCTCTCCTCTGATGATCTCATGTCCCTATTATTGACCCCTGCCTGTCTGACCCTAATTTAGCTTTGTGGACTTTTAGCTGAGCTAATAAACCTGCTGCATTTGGATCCAGCCGTCTGCCTGTTTTTGTGACAACAGCTAACTAAAAGTCCAACTGTTATTGACAAAATGATTTCCTACTAAAAAGTGAAAAGAACAGATGTTTTTTGGTTAAAAAAATGAGAAATTTCTTTAAAAGGAAACTGAATTAATCTGTACTGCAATTTCTGTTTTAAAAATGGATTTAATTCAATGAATTTTATTTTTTAATCTGGTGCTGAGAAGACAAAGAGTTAGAAATCATAAATATTTTGCTGCATCAGAGCCTGCGATACACAGGATAATAATAACATTCATTCACAACGGCTCACATGCTTGTCCTCTGGGAGGTAGTTGCTACTGAAAATAACTCCAGCTCTGCAAATATTTTAACCCCAACCGAGAATCGGTGATGGAACACACTTTTTCCAGGCTTATAAATATCTTTATACTTGCCATGAAATCCAAATGTGTTTTCTCCTTACCCAGAACTATGAGATGGATGGTGCTCCAGTGGTACTGAACACCTTTTTTGACTTTGCAGCTGTACTCTCCTGAGTCTATCAGTGACAAGTCCCTGATCAACAGAGACACGTCACCTTTTAAGAACTCTCCAGCAAAAGCCACGCGGCCACGCTCGGCTTCGTTGGGGTCAATGACACGCCCGGCAAAGTAGGTAATGATCTGGTGTGAGGAGAAGGTCAACATGACAAATACACAAACATACAGAAAGTTCTATGAAGCAACGAATCTGTCAATTGTTATATTCATGACTAAATATTAAAATGAGTAAATTCATTCATTTGCATTGAACAGAAATAATCTAAAGTACATATGTCTCTGTACCATATTTGCAGTATAAAGATTTATCAAGCAAAATTCATCTTTGGCTTTATTGTTTCAAATGTGAGGAAAATTCTTGAATATTTTGACCAAGAACACTTACCACCCTCTGCCTGTTGGTTGGCTTTAGAAGCAGCCACTCGATGTCCAGAGAGGGGTCATCGCCCACCCAGAATTGGTAATGGCAGGGCAGTGTAGCATTGTCTCCAACAACTCTCTTCATTTCGGTTTGGGCCCATGTCATCAGCACACCCAGCAGCACTATGCACAGACAAGTCATTCATGGTTAAAGATTACAGTAGTCAGCACAGTCCAGGTCAGTGGATCTGCAGCATCTACAAGACTGTGTTGAACCATCATCATCATTGTAAGAGTTAAACAAAGACAACATACAGTCCCATAGAACCTTTTGACGGAGAGATACCCAGAGCTGTAGCCCCTCAGCTACCCATTTCCTGTCCTTCATAACAGGCACTTTAACCGTTTACATAATTAACACATTTCTTAAGCAGAGAGAAGGCACCTTGTGCTGCTTTACACAATCGACATAGATTGATTCTGTTGCAGAGAGAAGCGGCTTTGCAACATTAACTATGTGTTGCATACCGCGGCTTTTCTCCGCATCAAAATCAGCTGATTCTTGTTGATTGTGTAAACGGTCGAAGAGTTACGAAGTGTCAAAGAGGGTGTGTTATTCAGGTGTCGCCAACAACATCTTTGGTGTTAAAAAGTCAAAGAATATAACAAATAGTTCTAGGTAATACACCATGCGCCAAGAAGCCTGTAAAGCAAATGGACTCAAAGATAAAACTTATTACTACTAAATTTCGCATTTCACTGGTACATTAATAAAACACCGGGTGTTTTGTCCTAGAGGACTTTTAAAGCATCATAAACTCAATAGGTGTCACCAACTTATCCTGTTTTTTTTTTAAGTGCCCTTCTAAGGTAATTTTGCCCTTAACATAGTTAAAAAGTTGACAGTCATATTTCTCCTATTGTTTGCAAATGAAACGTACAAAAGAACTTTTGATGGTAATGCTCCAATCTTTTTCCTGATATTTTCATTTTTTAGCAGCTTCAATGTGAGAGACAGCTCTGAGGACATTCCTATTCCTTTTGATTAATAAAGAAGCACATTTTAAATTAGCAATAGCACACTTTTTTTCTCCGACTGATTCCACTCAGCCTTTGAAAGCCCTCTGAGCTTCAGTGTGTATTTCTTCCCAACATTTTGTTCTCTCCTGGTTTAACTTTACTTTTGGTACAGTGTTTGCAAAGAAACTTCTTTGGTTATCAATTCTGCCATAAAAAGATCAAACTTACACCTCTCTAGATGTCCCTCCACCTGCTCTCTACACATCACAATGTCATCTGCAAACATAATGGTCCACAGAGATTTCTGTCTAACCTCATATGTCAGTCTGTCCATCACCACAGCAAACAACAAGTTGCTCAAAACTGGTTCTTGGTGCAGTCCCACCTCCACCCTGAACTCCTCTGACACATCACCACCATCTTAAAGTTCTCAAGATAAGGAAACATGTGAAGCGCGTTCAAGAACACGGTACAGCCAAGTCATGACCAGATAAGTGCGGAGCCAATTACTGATCTACCCACCTGAGTGCATTTAAGTTAGTCTAACGTACCTTCGGAAGGGGTCTTTGTGGGGGTGTGACTTAGCACTCTTCCTCTTTGTACATTCCATCATCCATCGCAGCAGAACACAATCATTTAACAGGTGTCAGCTCCCCTTTGCACACATAGTAAGCGTGATGGAATGATATGCCTGACGTGTTTGTTTGTATGCATAAGTATGTGCGTGTGAGCTGTAGTTGTATTCTGTACGTGTTGACATGTTTGTGAGTGGAGACTTTTAGAGCCAATAGGTATGTTTGCTACTTACAAGTGTGCCTGCGGACAGCCTCCCCCTTTTGACAAACATCTATTGTGTTTCTACTTCTTTAAACATCCTCCAAATTCTTGAACCCTTCCTTTTTATTTTCTGCCCTTTCTTTTGTACCTTAATCACCCATCTCTCATATCCCACTCTGTCCTTCTTTTTTGTTCTGTCCAGTCCAAAGGAAAATGTATACAAACATAATTTATAAAAATACAGTTTTGGCCTCAAATACAAGAGGGGTTTATACAAATATACACCTTGTGGGTCAGAGGATTAATAACCCCCTATTGTCACAGTAAAACCTGTCCAACACAAGAGGCCTTCAGCTCTTACCTGTTGCCCAACAGGACAAGTTAAGGGGAAAAAAAAGTTTCTATAGCATGATGCTGAAATTTTAGCAAGAGTGTTTACTCTGCTATGCCAGACTTGACTCTCGTATTTTCTTTAAAAAGAAAAAAAAAAACAATTTGCTCTTAAACAGAAAAAGACACAAAAACAATTGTTTTCCTTTTTGGATCTATTTGTCAAGCGTTTCAAAACCAGTGCACATTTGTTTCATAGTCTTTCAGTAGTGCCACAAATGTTTTTTTTATCTAATACTTTAAACATTTTAAGAATTTTTGTTCCATTTAACAGGAACTGGAAAGACACTTCAATGATGGGCAAACCTTAAGGCAATTTCCCAGCAACAGCTACCCCCCTTTTTTCAATAACACATGAATAAAAAAATATTTGATTTGAAGATTTGAAAAAATGGTAACTCTGCCATCATCCTTGCATTTGCTCCAGGAGTTATCCTGTTTATTCCATCAAGATTGAATTGTCTTCTTTTCTCAGACCTTCCCTGCTACTCCTCTGTTCCCCTGAATTCTGTGAGAGAAAGGAAGCTGCTGAGCACAGAGAAGCCCTGAACATTACCTGCTGATGGCAATAGGTCACACTAATGCAAGGTGTCACTTTTAGCTGGCAACAGTAGCACTGTGTATAGTAAAATGTCACAGCTGAGAAGCGACATTATATCTTATCCTGGCTTAGGTGGAAATAATCAGCTTACTCAGTTATTCTTAGGGTCAAACCTGCGTCTTAGAAAGATTTTCCAAAAAATAAAAGTCAGCATGAATTCACATTTTGTGTTCTTATATTGTCTAAATAATACAGACAAAAAACATAATCAAAGGTGAATTTAAACATAAAAAACTTTGTTTTAAACTATGTGACTGAATAACAAACACAGAAAAGGAAAGATGTTTTTTGTATCTGGGAAAATCATAAAATTTTAACACAAAAATTACTTAAATGTCTATTATTTTGTCGCAATAGAGTTCAAAGCCCTGTTTGTGCCTTTTTTGTGCAAAGTTTTACCCTTTGTGCTCCTAAACTTGTGATTTTTCATTATCAAATAAAAACTTAAATAAACCATAAGGTTTCAGGCAAACGCCAACTGTTCCTGTGTCATCCGTGGCTCACACACCTGCATGAATGCACATGACAACCACAAGCAAGAAATATTCAAAACTGCTTCTTCCTTCAGGCTCAGATTAGGTCTGAGAGGCATGCAGAGAAAAAAAACAGATTATTATTTACAGATTTAAAAACGTTTTGCTTCTCCCTGGTTATAGTTTTGTGCCCCGCTTTCTTCTGTGCCTCAGATGCACCATCACAAAAAAACACAAAAATATCATCTCAAATTTGCCAAACCCTAAATGAAACAACATGTAAAAAGTTTGTTTTGTTGAGGTTCTCTTTGGGAGTGATGAGGATGGATAGGATGGAGGAACAGCTTGGGTTGGATGTTTGGAGCAGACATCTGGGAAAGCAGATTGAGATGGTTTGGACACATTGAGAGGAGGGACCGAGATTGTGTTGAAAGATGCTGAGCTACAAGGAGAGAGGTGTAGAGGAAGAGAAAAGAGGAGGTATATAGGTGTAGTGTAGGATGACTGGAGTATGGTTGGTGTGAATGAGGAGGATGCAGAAGAGAAGGTTCAGGGCTAGCCAACCCTGGTCCTCAAGAGCCTCAACTAAACATAAACTGGTATCCGGCTCACTGCTCAATGCTGACCACCTAAACCAGGTGTGTTCAGTCAATCAGGATGTGGAATTACTTGAGGCAGAAAGATGGTCAAGGAGAGCTGGAACCCAGGCAAGATTGTGTTTCTTGATTACCAGGGTTGGCCAGCCCTGGGTTAAATAGAAGGTGGATGATTTGCTTTGGTGACCACTAGAGGGAGCAGCTGAACGGAAACTAGTGCTTCCGTTCACTACTCACTATATAGTACACTATATAGTGTGTTCGTCATTTTGCAGTGCTGTCCAAATCTACAATTCTAAAATCGAGCGCCCTAGAAATTTCCCAAAAGTCTCTGCAAAAAAAACACAGTGCATCGATGCTCACTAGATCTATGAATCTAGACCACAGTGCATTGCACCGGAACAAATTTTGCCCCAAAAATGTATTTAAATGTATTTTTAATTCAAAGTTTTTATCTTCAGAAGACAGTGGATTCATAAATAATCTTTGTAAAACGCTCATATCAATTAGATTTTCACTTTGTGAAATCATATCCGCCATTAAAAACAATGTAGTGAGCATGGTGTCCGAATTGCTTTTAAGCACTATATCTTTTTATAGTAGTTGGGCGTTTTGCTGAGAATTCGGACATAGCGTAAGATGAACCCCTTTAACACCAGAGCTATCGCCGGAGTCATCTAAATTGCACACGCTCTTCGAAACACTGTGACTCCTTGACCATTCACGCGATCAGCATCAACGTTCTGATTCTGATGTGGTCTTTGCTATGGGCTTTGCATCAATATACAACACATTAAAGCTGTGCATATTGGTGCAAAGCTTTATTTTTGGATAAAAAGAGTGATTGGAAAGTACAGAAAAATTACAATGTTTCCAAATCTTTTCTCTTAATTTATCAGGTTGGCAACCGTCTAAGTGAAGAACATCAGACCGTCTCTCAGGTAACGTCCTGTAAGAAAGTCCACAGTGGCTCTGAGTTTCTTTCAAGCATTTCTCACATACTGTAAAATCTCCAGCGGCTCAGTTGGCTAGATGCAGCACATGAGACACCAGGGTTTGTTTCCCAGGGGGTACGATAAGCTGAATCCACTGTGTGTCCTTGAGCAAGACACTTTGCGCTACTGCTTAGTTACAGTCAGCCCCAGAAATACTTGGACAGTGACATCTTTAATCTTTATGATTTGGCTTCTGTAGGCCACTGCATTGGATTTGGAATAAAACAACTACAACAAAATAGAAGTGCAGGCTTTAAGGTTTAACACAAAAATATGATAAAACATGAAGAAATTATAGCTATTCATGTGTAATTGCTCCTCATTTCAGGGACTCAAAAGTAACTGGACAAAAAATGTAACTGAGTAAATTGTTACTTGTCAATACTTTATTGAGAATCCTTTGCAGACAACAGAGCCATTCAGCGGCTACTCTGGAGATTTGACAGTAGAGGTCCAAGTCTGGGTCTCCCTGCACCGGTGTCCAGCCTGGATAAAAATATAGGGTTGTGTCTGGAAGGATATCCGGCGTTAAAATCCCGGACAAACCACATGTGCGGCTCAGTGAAAATTGATTCGTTGTGGAAACCCCAAAGGGGATGTGCTGAAAGGTGAACAAGAACAAACAAACTGTAAAATCTCCAGAAGCTACTATCTTCTAATGGGCATTGAAAGGAGGAACCCCAACTCCATCAAATGCCCTTCACTCGAGGACATTTTCACACTGAGCTGTTTGGTCTGCATCAGTGTTTGCTTCCTTGGCATAGTCTGCTCTTACTGTCAAGTGTGGAAGCATCTCTTAATTTTTGAATGTGGATGCCCGAAGCGCGCGTTAAGCACATTTACATCAACTTTTCATTGTACGTGGCCCTTTGAACGCGCGTTGCTGAGGCAGATGTGAACGTAGCTTGATGAAAAATACTGATGGAGCTTCTGTAACTGTGTGACGCTCCCAGGTGGTCAGACTCACTCTTGCAAACCAAATGAAAGTGTAACATTTGTCAGCCTTTCCCCACCCACTTCAGATGAGTTTATCCTGGGGTGACAGTATTCTCTAGGATCTCCATCACATTCATTGTGTAGACTTGTAGGCTTAGTGAACTTACAACTTTTTAGCTCCTCCGCTTGAGATGATAAATCTGATAACTGTGGGAATTCTATGTCAGGAAAAGAGTCAGAGGGCGGTCAATTGAAATTTTTTTTTCATGAAATCTAAAAAAGCCTAAAGTCTTAGACCACGGGATGTAATAACAGGTGACAAGGACAGATCATTAGAAATGTAATGAGCCATGAAGCAGAAGAGACTCTGCTGCGAGTCATTTTACATGCAGCTGGTGGGCGGCACTGTTATCACAACCTGCAGGCAGTGAAGACGCACAACATGCAGTTTGAGTCCTTGTAGTTTGTGAATGTTTTTGTTTTGCTTTTTTGCATTTACCAATTATCATTATTATGCACCACCTCATCTCCATAAACTGCTGAAGCTGTGCTTCATCTGGAACACATGTCACTCCTCTAGTTCTCCCAGGATTCATTGCAGTCTTTCACACTTTGCAGTCTGCTCCTTTTGGCTGTCAGCTTCTCCCCTCTTCCTAAATCAAACATCTGTTTGTACTTGTGACATTTTCGGGCATTTACTTTTCTTTTTGTAGTGTCATTTAAGATGAAAGAAGCAATGATTCATTCTTTGTTTAATTTGTGCAGACATGTTTGCTTATACATAATTGAAATTAGCATCAGAAAGAAAAGGACAGAAAACCACTGTCACAAGTCAAGTTCTTGTTCTTTGGTGTCTCATGAAATATTGAAAGTCTCCAGGAAAAAGTGGTGGGTGCTGAGGAGCCAGAGAAAGGTGAGAACTGTGGGATTCTTCTGACCTGTGCAGTATGAATCATTCTCCTGCAAACAGTCGGCATTCCATTTTTGTCAATGTTGCTGCATTTATCTGATCATCTGTAGTAAATAAGGGGGGTGGGGGGGGTGCAGCGGAGGCTCTGCTTAGAAATGAAAGAGCTTTAATGAGGACAGGCATGACAAGTGCAGCAGACTTAGTCACAGCCCTGTCACTGTCCTGTCACGGCGCTCTGTAAGAACGTGCCCTTGGTCAGAGGTCGTGCAGACTGTAGAGGGAGCCTTCAGTGACATGATGGAAATGATGAGCTTGCAGTCAGGTTTGATGGTAAACGTGAGGAATGCCAGTCTCACCACAGCATTCAAAGAGTGGTCTCCATTCCCCGAGTGTTTTTAGGTTTTCTTGACACTGACAAGACCTTTTTTAAAAAGGAAGAAAAAGTCAAGAATACCTGCTCCATCTGCACCCACTACATAAAACATCTGACTGTGCTTCAGTCCACTTTCTATGAAAGATGGCTTCATTCCATGTTTGTCTCAGAGCAGAGGACTTTAAAGAGCCACTCCGATGAGGTTTGGGCTGTTTTTAACATATTCTTGTGGCCTTTTTCTCATGTTGGAGGATATGTATGAAGAAAATTAAGCTTAAAATTTTTGAGTATTTCTTTTTAAAATTTGTTGCACTATTTTGCACTGTCAGACAAAAAGCTGCCTGTGGAAAAAGCTTCTAGGTGTGATGTAGAAGTTACTATGGAAAGGCAAAAGCTCTCTTTTCTTGTAGACAAATGGATCCGTCTTTGTTTTCCTCGTCTGAGCTGGGATCTGGATCAAAACTGTTCAGCTGGATGGCTCCAATATTGTTCACCATTTTTTTTGCACCGTTAATATTGGATTGGGGTTGTGAGGGGTTCTAAGCTAGTGTTAGAGTGTGTAACAGATGGATGATGTGAAGTAAGGTTGGGCTTACTTCTCCCCAACAGAATTTCTAATGAACTCCTGAAAATGTCGCAGAAAACAGCATCATCATAATAACAAGATGTTTTTAAAATAGATCAAAATATGTTTGGAATGGAACTTTGTTTTTGTAGTTTTTTTTTGTTTAAATATATATCTATATATGTTGGTCAAACTTGGAGATAGCAAGCAGCTTTTTGAGATTTGGAGGTAGATTTCTGTTGATTGTTCCAATGTAAAAAATAATTAACTATTGAAACATTTTCAAATGACTGACAGGTTCAAAAAAACAACAACAATAAAGTTTTTGCTTTAAAATCTATCCTCTACATTTTTTATTTTAATTTCCTGTTTCTTGTGATGTTTTGCATCAAAAAAGCAAAAATATGTGGGACATGTTCAGAAAACTGCATATCCTCGTCTTAAACATCACTCAAAGCTAAACTTTTCTTCTTCCCTTCACAAGCATTTGTGTTTCACTTTTGTGCATTTCTTTAACAATTGTGCAAAGCCAAGCAGACGAAAGCAGCTTTACTGTTTGCTAGTCACAACTTTAGACATGGTTTGATGGACAACTGTCTCAGGATGTGTGACTCATGATTATTTGACAAACTATGATGCATAATTATTTTTTAAAGGACATGGGCAGCACTAAGTGAGACTGGATGAAAACTTAATATAAAAATATTTTACAAACAATGGATAGATCAAATACAGATAATAATACATTCTATATTTTGTTCTTCCAGTCTTTTTGAAGTTTTTTTTTTAATATAAAAGCACACTCTTTGTGCAGATTTGAGACTTTAGTGGGTTTTATGGCCTTTCTTAAGCATTTTTATGTCCTGCTGCAGGACATATTGTTTTTGCAATTCTTCTCTCTTACTGCACCTTTGAGTGAATATTTCTCTCTTGGTCGCATAATCACAAACTCAAGCAAAATTTGAGAACCCAGAGAAAATTAACTTTGGGCATAGGAAACGACCCCCACCAAAAAAAAGATGGCAATATAGCGGGCAAAAGTGTCAAAAAAAAGAATGGGGGCAAAATATCTGAAAAAAATGTTTAACATTCACAAACAAAATCAAAACTCACATCTAAAGGAGGACCTACACCATTTTGTTGCAAAGAGTGAAATATGGAGATTTTTACATTTCAATATGAGAAAAGAACATTTTTGTTGAAGTGATTTTCACCAAATTTCACACACACATGCCTCCAGGTCAAGTCCACAACCTCAACCAAAGTTCAGTTGACCTTTGACGTTAAGAAGAGGACGCCATCTTGAATTAGAAAAAAAATAAACTTTAGGCCTTTATAATAATTTAAACTCCCCTTTCAGGATTTTGATCTACCGCCTCCTAAATCCTCCAGCATCATTAGGAAGCTACTTGGAAAAAAAATATTGGAATTAGATGTTGTAGATATGGGCAAGCTCGCACACTTGGCAGCTTTTATCAGAATATTGTGAAATTTAACAAATGATTTCCTGGCTAAAGCTGAACCAAAATGATTTAACATACAATATGACTATGTTAGACATGTGGGCGTGGTTAACAAAAACATATGTGTTGTCAAGGAGATCCAAAACTTTCCTTTTCCTGATTCTTCTAAAAATTACATAGAACTGTTTCTCACCCTCAGGCGACCCAAATATCAAGTGGTTGCTATGGAGATAAAACCAACAGAAAAGTGTGTAGCAGCCCTTTATTTTGTTTCTGGTTTTCACACAAATAGTGTCTGTGAAATCTCTTTTCAGTGTGTAATTTCCCCATTGAGAAAAAAAGGAAGCATTTCTTATTTTCATTCTTGCTGCCTTAGACCAAAATGATAACAGGCAGAGTAAAATTGGTTGCAGATCTATATTATCATGCTTACCAGAACCATTTTTGAATGAAAGAGATTTTGCGTTTTATGTTGAGGTTCTCATTATCTTTAGCAGGCTGTGAATAATTGTGTGATCAAGTTTTTACAGAGATTACATTTTTAATGCATCTAATAATGAATTCCCCAGGCTATTTTCTCAAGTGTCTGGCAGAGATTTTTAATTTAAAACAGCAGGAGGCAATTTTCTTTTGTATTGTTAAAGATCTCACTAATACACAGAGGTGTATTTTTGGCAAACCTGAACCACATGTTGGTCCTAAACATTTATTTCTTTGGATAAGTCGCCAAAAAGAGCTACATGTTTGCAATTATCCTATTGTAACTGAAAGATACTTTTCTTTTTAGGAGTTGGAAATATTTAAAAAATTAAATAAAAAAAAGCTGCAGAAAAGTATGAATAAAGTTTAAAAGCTTTGTTTGTTCCCATCTGCACTGTGTGATCTTCGTCCACCTGGAGAAGAGGAGGACAAGTCTTCTCTAGCTGCAGTTGTAGCTGTCAACATGAATAAAGTTCATGTTCAGTGAGCACTCTTGTGCTCAGGGAGTCATTTGACATTGGAGCAGTGGGTGGTGTGCTCATAAGCAGTCTGACATGAAGAGGAACAAACATGAAGAGATGGCTCTCTTCTCACAGCATCTTAACGATGTTCCCCTGAATTCTGTGCCAGCTAACGACACACGCTAGCTCCTGAAGTGAAAAATGAGCCTGGACAAAATAAACAGAGAAGGAGGATTTCTATTGATTTTTCATGAAACTCCATCAGTTTTCAACTGTAAATTGATGCTTTTTAAATAAATAAATAAAGTAAAGAATTTTATGCAAAAGAGCATAGCTTTGAAGACAAATCCTTTCTTTTCCTCATAACATTTAAAACATGAAAAGTCTGATAAAAAAAAAAAAACAAATGTAAACACAAGCACGAGTTTTTTTCTTCACATTTACACTTTTTAGCTCATAAAACTACAAAGCACAAACTGTTGCACATTGTGGTTCAGCGTAAGGCAATCCCAGATTCAGCTATTTACTGCAACTTTTAATAAAAATGATCCCCAAATTAGAATTTTACACTAAGCTGCATCAACCTGCAGTAATTATGTTGTTCTGTGGTGGTCAGTCAGGAGTATATCTGTTGGAAAAAAGCAAAATAAACAGGTTGTGTCCAAACTCCTTTACTACTCACTATGGTACATAGTGCACTATATCGTGCACATTTTGTAGTGCTCTCCGAACCTACAATTCCAAAATTGAGTGCTCTTCCCCAAAAGTTTCTGAGAAAAACCATATAGTGTGCATCGATGCTCAATAGATTGGCAAATATAGACCACAATGCATTGCTTTTGTTTAAATTGCTTTTAAAATCCAGGGCACTGGGTGGTCCCGGACTGCATTATTTTTTTGTAGTATTTTTGTCACTATCCATGGTTTCATCATAAGAACACAGTAGATTTACAGTCTTCATAAAATTATATTCTAACATATATTTAGTTTTTACTTTGTGAAATTGGTGAAGTCATATTGCCATTAAAAAAACAAAGCATGGTGAGCACGGTGTTCAAATTGCTTTTAAAATCCAGCACTACATCGTTTTTTTTAGTAGTTAGGGAGTAGGGAAGGAATTCGGACATAACATAAGCAAATCAGTGATAGCAAAACAAGATTAAATATTTAAGATTTAGAATCTGCCAAATAATGAAATCTAAACAAGTTGTGATGGTGTTAGAATCTAGATCATGCACAAATCAAGTTTTCTGAGCGCTTAAGTGTATCATCATTTTCATTCCTCACGAAAGACAACCCCAAAGAGGTATTTTGATCCCTTCACGCATTTCTGAGTATGCTTCTAAAAACTCGTTCTCTGAGCATTAGCCCCTCCCAACCCACCAAAATGTGTGGGTTCTCACATTGTGATGTCACAAAGTGAGGAACCGCCTCTTACAGGAAGAGTCTGCACTGCCAGCACCGCTAACCCCAGGCTAGCAAACACACACTTTCTCTGTGGAGTAAGTGGTGATCGGCAAAAACTTTTTCCTTTTATATGCATAGTATGCACATCCATCTTTGCAAAAGTTTGGGTGTTGTTTGTTTTCGTGGGAGAGACGCAGACACACTGCTGAGGCCGACCCTCGTTTAATGTTAATGTCCACACAGAGCGAAAGGCGGTGCCTCAGAGATCAAGTCTTCTCACTTATGTGTAGAAAAATGAACTGAAGCAATTCGTATTTCATTAAGACATTGTTCTTTAGTGTGCCAAGAATTAAATATGATCATATATAGGGATATATTTTACTCTAAAAGGCTTGTGAAAAACATGATATTGGCCCTTTAAAGGAAATTGCTTTAAAACTTGGCCTTTAAACATGTAAATGATGTGAAAAAAACAGACTAAAGCAAAAAACATCGATTTTTAATTTGCTTATTTAATTGTACTTTAAATTTCCCAATAACTTTTGATTCCCTAAAAAAACTTACACACAAGTGTATTTATTGGTTAGAAAGAGTGATTGCTGCTATTGCTGTTTTAAGAACTGCCAAATCCTGCAAATGTAGCCAGTTCAGTGTTTCATAGATCTCTTGTTTTCTTAGGTCTAACTTGCTTGGAAATTTCTAAAACTGTTTTCAGGCTTTCAGGCATAGATGCTCAAAAGTCAAATACGATGAGGAATCTAACAACAACCAGCAAGGAAAAACTATTTTTAGAGATAGTCATGCAGTGTACATGTAGAGTTTCTGCATAATCACAAGCACAACAATAGGAAAATATTGCACTGTTAGATCTGACAGGTGATGTCCTCCAAACAAAAATGAAATAAATAGGTTGAATCCCAATTTCAGAGTCAAATCCTTCAGTGCGACTCAAGTTCGAGTCTTCAACTCCAGTCTTTGCTGTAACCTCTGTTATTTGTTGCTTGTATGAAATACAAAGGGGTGATCTCAGCCGATTTGTTTTGAATTCATAAGTTAAGCTAAAGTTCAACTAAAATATTGATTCATTTAACTAAAAAATTCTTCACAGAACTGCAGACTAAATTTGAATCTTTTATCAATAAAACTGTAGATTTTTACCCAAAAAACTAAAAAGTATTTATTGGCCAAGAAAAAAGTGATGATCAATACATTTGATCTTTTTTTTTAAACCCAGCTCATAGCGGAGAGGGCTAAAAATGGTTCAGCCCATCATTTGTTTGGTTTGTCCAAACGCTGCCCTCTGGACAGCCAATCAAACCACTGGTAAATGTCAAGCTGTGAAAACATTTAGGAGCAGTTATGTCTGGGATGAGCATCCCACTATCAGGGAGAAACATGCAAATACACACAACAACAACAACAACAACAAAATGTGTGACTATTAATAATGAAGGAAAAAGGACAAAAATAATAATATTCCAAAAAAAAAAACTAAGATGCCCAAAACCTTTCTGCAATCTGAAAAGTCGGGATTGCCAAATACAAGCTGGTTTGACCAACTCGTACACTTGAGAGTATGATTGACTAAACACAGCTGCCTAAAACTGACACAAACATGACCAGAAACAAACAGAATAAGGACAAAGCCAGCAGAGCGAGCTGCAAAAATCCTCCCTCACAGCCAGTGGGAGAGCTGCAGGTAGAGAGCTTCACAGAACAGAGGGGAGCAGACGTGCCGCTCAGCTTTGAAATCGAGGAGTGATGGGTTATTCATCGCAGCTTACACATCACATTTACTGCTCAGCATGTACTTTCGCACTGCTAACTTATCTTTGCTTCAATTGCACGTCGTTTTTTGTTTGGACTTGATTGATAACTCTTCTCTACAAAATATTTTACATGGTTTTAAGTTTATCTTTGCTCTTCACCTTTTCACATCCAGTCAAGAATTTTTTCTCATTAAGAGTTAGGATAAGGAAATTGTTAACCAAATGAGTCAAACTCTTGTTAGTAGAAAAAGGTAACTTATGACTTAAAAAAATTCTCTGTTATGTTTTGTTCAATTTGAAGAATTTTATTTTAAAGATCAATACATGTTGGCAAGTTAGACTGACAATCATTGCAAGTATTTTGGAAATAAAATTTTTGATTTATGTTTCAGGAATAATTGTTAGTTTTAGATTTTATGAGTTTTTGTTAAGATGGGTCAAATTGTACTAACACCATATTCTCACTTTATTCATATCTATTCTAAAATGAGTCATTTCCACTTTGTGCACCAGTTTTTTTTCACTCTAATTATAATAAATTACAATTACGTACATACAAACTCAAAAAATACTACATTTGCTGAGAGCTAGCAAAAAAGTACTTATTATTGGGCTGTAAAACATTCAATCTAATATTTGAATCTTTTTAGCTTATTTTTCCCTTTTTTGAATGCTAGCGTGGAACTACATTTTTCTAGGTTTTGGTATTTTGTCATATGATTTATTTTTAGGTTAAAATGACTTCCTTTTTTTCTTAAGATTATTGGGTTTTTTTTCTCTTTTTTTAGGCTACCTCTTTCTTTCCGTAGTGTATATGACAAATTCCTTATTAGGAAACTTAACCAAAAATGTCCAACAAAGTGGTGGAAGCCACATTTTTAGGAAACACCATCAGTATTTATTTTTTTTAGGGGAAAAGCTACAAAAGACATGGTGACTTATGCTGCATGAATGCAGAAATTACTTGTGACACGGTTTCCATGGTTTCAGACAATACAGCAGCCAAAACAAAACACAAAAAGCGACCAACAAAGGATAAAGAATGGCATGTAAAGAGGCAGACAATAATTTAAGTGACCTTCTTTTCTTTCCTTGTTTGACTGAATGTAACATGTGAGAATGGTTGTCTGGAAAAAAGGGGTTTTCCAAGTCGGGAAGTGTTAAAAGGTTTTGAAAACTATAAATATTTAGCTCTCGCTCTTGAAGATGCTTTTTATTCATCTGACAGCAGCGGAACATGTCAGTTTATGACAACATCTATGTTTTTTAGCTGCTCTTTCCTCCAACCTTATGTGCAGAACAATGCAGTAAGTGACTCTTTTTAAATGTAAACAGTTTTTAAAATTTACATTCATTATGGTTTAAGTTACCATCTGTTTTTAATTTATTGCTAACATCTTCTTTTTTATTCCTATTTGAATCTTTCTCATTACCTCCTTTGTTACCAGTGATGAATTCAGGATAAGCCAGTTTTGCCACTAAAAAGAATTATTAAATATTTGATTGTCATTTCAATTATTACTAAAGAAAAGTTATATATTAATCATCTGAGTGTTTAAACTTAAATTAATCAATGTATTTCTGCTTTATATATTTTTTTAATATACTCTTTTTTTTTCAAGGTTAAACCTTAAGTCATCCTTTGAGCAAATTACATTTTACTTAATAAATGTCCAATAATGAATTATTATAGGAGTTAAGTCTTGAATTTATAATAATTTTATGATACATCACTCAAAGCTTTCCCCTAAAACTAACATGTTAGTTTCTTCACCAATAGTAGCTGAAGTTCCATCATTACTTGGTGTTAATTTTAGGAAATTAACTTTTTTTTATGAGATTCACATCATTTAGGTTGTTTTGAGGTTCAAGCTGGTTGCCAAAGCTTATATTTAAATGTAGCTGCATCAGAAAAAAATACAAAATAGTTAGAGAAAAACCAACCAAAAACTGTCGTCTAATTTGAGTCCTGATTTTCCAGAACATGAGCATAACTTAGATGTCAGTTAATGGGCAAGTAAATGCTGCATTCATGTGCAGTTGAAGATGGCTTGATGGCATGCCGTACCTTTGCCTGTCAGAGAGTGTTTTCTTTTGCTGATGTTTCTGCTTGTTACTGCTGCAATGACAGATCATTGTTGTTCTGTCTTTTCCCATAGCTGTACTGAGCTGAAGTTTGAAGAGCACGACAGGAAGTGATGAGAGAGCCTTTACCTTTAAATAGCCCTCAAAGGGACAAACCTAACTATTAAAACCCTCTTTGAATCACTAAAACCCAATGAGCTTGGACGCTTATAGACCTACTTCAACAAAAGTTGCATTTTGGCTGTTTTTAACGTGTTCTTGTGTCATTTTTCTGCTGATGGAGGACATATGGAAAAAAAATTAAGCTCAAACTTGCATTTCTTAGTATTGCTTTATTGAAATCTTTGTAAATCAGTAGCAGATGAAAAAATGCCATTTGAAAAGGAGCCTATTTGTGACGTAGACGGGGAGAGGAAGGGGGGGCGGGGTTTCTCTGCACCAACACACCCGCCATTGACTGTAAAAACAATGAACAGCTCAACCCCTTCCTTCTCGCTTTCCCAAATAGGAAGTACCATTGCTTCCTGATACGGGCGCCGGCATGTTGAAACCAGTCGACAGTGATTGGTCTGAGTTGCTCTGTCATTGTATCAATGACCATTGCCATAGATACACTGGCCAATACAATACGATGACCACTCACTGTCCACTGGTTTCAACAGTCGACAATGCCCATATCAGAAGGTAATGGTGAGGAATTTTGCCTCATTTCGCTAGAGCCAGAGGTAAGGCATTTTCTATGGGGGACGTCCCACCTTGATTCGTCCATCGTTTTTACAGTCAATGAGTCCCGCCCTACAACTCAGAGGTGAATTTCTAATGAACTCCTGCTGCTCTGCAGGAAGTCCTAGAAAACACCACTGTTCTTTTTTTGTTTGTTTTTTGACTAAAAAAAACCCCATAAAAGCGTAAGTAAAAGACCACTGTGAACGCTTTTACAATAGATTTAAATATGATCGGAGTGGGACTTTGAGGCTTTTTGGGACAAACTGCAACTCTTCCTGTGCTTCGGTTTCTGAAATGTCGCTTCCAAACCATGAAACAGAAAGGATGTTGTCTTGAAGCCTCTTCACTGTCATCCTTTGTGAACACAAGTGTAGAAAGTCCAGGAATGGACGTGAACGATTCCTGACTAGAAACAGTAGCTGCACTGACAGATGTTGTTATTGTTTTTTTTGGATGCACATGCAGAATCTGCCTTTTTTCATGAGAAACATGCGAGCACAAGCATTAAAAAGGAGGATGTGTCTATTTCAGTCAAAGTTTAGGGACAAAACTTGAAGGATCAAGGTAAGAGACTGCAGTGTTTGAATCAAATGTTGACAGAACAACTGAGTTCTTGTTTTTTTTTTTTTTGCCATAGGTGCTCCATGCTCTCACAGTTGCTCTCCTGTGTACAGACAAAAACAACATTTGACAATCAAAGTTAAACAAGTTGACGCATCGCTCTGGTTTGAGTCATCAACTGTATGAACTGTAGTGTTGCTTTTGTGGTCATTTGAAGAAAGAAAAATGAAATTAAGATAGATAAACAGAGTAATCTGGATTTGGAAATGATTTATTTCAATCAAGCAAACTCACATAAACCCAAGCTAAGCAAACAGCAGAAATATACATCTTTACACAGATATTTTAAACTTAGGATCATTAGTGTGACATTGTTTGAAAACATGCACATCCACATACACTTGTGAATGATTCCATTGTTATTTTAATCGTATAAAGTACACATTAAGTCTTATCCATACAGGATATCACACATAAGATTTGAAAATACTAATACTAATACTACAAATTTATAATCCTACCGTTGTTTTGTTTTTGTTGTTGTTTCCTTCTTATTTGTAAACTGTTGTTATTGCTGCTTTATAATGTAGCGCTTTGAGATTTTTTTTCAAAATGTAAAGCTTATTCTTTCTAAATAAAATGTAATATTATTATTATTACTATAGTATTTACAAAAACTTTCATGCTATTGGATTGTTTGTCTATGAAAAACTGTAACGATCAGTATTCGGGGTGTTTCCTTGATCAGCTTATCAAGACTTGCGCCATTTAGGGAAAAACTGAAAATGATGATGTCCGAAGCCTCGCTGCCCGGATGTAACATGTGACTGATTGAGGAAGGGTTTCGGATTGTGCTGCAAGTTTTGACAGTCGATATGAATCCCTCAGGCTCCCTTCAAAATGCATCAAATGTCCCTGTTATGCTGTCCTGATTGTCACACAAGCACAGTGACGTTACACCTCCAAAGTATTACTACTATTTCTTCTAACCCAACCATTGTATCATGAAAATACCCTCCGTATCAATACAGTTACAGTTTTATTTATTTTTGGTGCTCTGAAAAGCACAAATCTTTTTCAAAAAACAACACTGTGCCTAATAATCCAGAGCCCCTTATATATGGCCATGTTTAATTGAATTTAAACACAGCCTTAAATTGCATAACAATTAGCACTGAGAGCATCTAAAATCCAGGGTATTAAGTATTTCAATCAAATAGGTATCTAAACGGTCACTTTAAATCTTCCTAAAAATAATAAATCACTTTATCTTGTTTGCTTTCCACCTCCATCATTATAGCTCCGGTGTTTATTATTGGCACACAGTTAAGCCAGCCTCACATCAGTGCAGCATTCAGAGCTTCATGCAGACCCAGGCTCATTAATCATCTGGTTTTTCTATAGTTTGTTTTTTCATTTCATTATACAGGGCAATTTATTAGTCTGACAATGCTCATTTAAGTGGTTTTTATTCAGCTAGAGTGGAGGTGCTGGTTAAAAAAATAATATTTGACATCAATAATTCTTTAACTGGCTGTAGTAAGTTTATAAATTCCTCCCTTCATTATTTTTTTGAAGCTATGACCTCTCGTTGCTTCTTTCTGTCTCATAAGGAAATAATTTCAGACCATTTTCACACCAAATAGCTGATTTCTGGGATCAGATGTGCAAACTTTACATCAACCTTCAAAACAGAAAATAACTTTCTGTTCTTTTCTTCTCCCTCCACAACTACAACATGCCAGATTGTCAGATTGTTATCTCATTTTTGAGGCAAAAAAAAAAAAGTCACAATCATAATGCGCACAACCATCATCAAATTCCCCGATTGCCAAAGGCTCCACAGTGATTTAAATAAGAGTTAATGAGCAAGACAGCAAATTTCTGAGTGCCACCAGCAGGAGTTCTGCTTTCATGAGTGTTTACCTCTGGTAAACAATCATGTCATTATCTGCAAAATGCTGGATTTCTGCAGAGAAGTTTACCACAGAATTTCTTAAGAAGCACAAGTGCACACATTTGTCTGCTGGGATTGTTTAATTCATTCAAACAAGGGAAGTACTGCTGAAGAATAACTTGTGAGTGTTTTTTGGCAAAATAAGTGCAACACTTTGTCTCTATTATAGTTAGAGTTTAAGAAAAGTTTGACTGTTATTCACACAGGGCTCCTTCCAGCAGTCACTTCCAGTGAGAAGTCCATGTAAATGTGCATCTTGGGCTTCCGTGTTCAAAACTCTATCGTTCACGCAAGTATTTTCGCCAGTTTTCGGGGGCTTTACATACAAAATGTGCGATCATTGAACGCATGTTGAAAGTTAAACCAGCTGAACTTTGCACAATCAGGTGGCTACACACCGTTAAAGTGTAACGCCTTCAAGAATGTGTACTACGCGGTTTTATGAAAGCACATTTAGCCCGTGGTGTTTACACCGGAAAAGTAGCGAGCAGCAGGGAGGGAGCTTCTTCTTTTTTTTTTTTTTTTACGTTTACTTGTCACCTACAGTGGCATGAGGCTTGATGTGAAATGTTACAACTGTGAAAATTTTGCTCCAGGCTTTTTCTTTCACAGCTGTATTCTGAAAGACACATAGCTACCAAACCCGGTTGAATTTCTAGCCTGATCAATGAATGTAGAGCTCACGATCGAACATAATAACTGGAGTTGTAAGGCACGTTCTGAACGTGGAAGCCTGAAATTCAGATCTACGTGCATTTATTTAGACTTTTCTTTAAAAGTGGCTGCTGGAACGTGAGTGAACACTGTCGGTGTGACCATAGCTACGTACGGACCGCGCTTTTAGCAGGTGGTGTTCACTAGGGATAGCTATTGATAAGGTTTTAACGATACTACTACTCTTATTGATACTGCTTATCGATCCGGTGTTTTAACGATACTCTTATTGATACTTTTTGAGGATAAAAAATAAATAAGTAAATACAAATTAAGAACATAAAATGTGTTATTTCCTCATTATGCAACAACATTGTTTTTTAACAAAACATTTTACTTTATACATTTTCAAACTTGAAAAGTAAAATACATGAAAAAATAAGAAAGAAGAAAAAAACGAAAAATAAACAGCAATGTTTTGACATATTGCTGTCATGATGTAAATATAAATCAAATTAAATAAATGTTTGAGTTCATAAGATCATCCCAGACAAAGTGTCTGCTTCAGCTCCCGCAGTGAAAGCTGCGTCTTCATCTGACGCCTGTGTTTCAATCTCTCTGACAGTTTGAAGCCAAAGTCCCTCCCCCGCCTCTCTACCTGCTTTTCCTCTTCACCTGTTCACATCCTTTGCAGCAGCGAGTCGTTTTGTCTCGCGTCCCTCTAGTGTTTTCTACACAGAGAGAGCAAATACGGTTATCATAGCAGCAGGTTGACACGATAGTCGGGGTGCTCTAGCGCAGATTTAATTAACAATAGCCCCGCCCCCCGTGCACACAAATAGCCAGACAGACCCCTCCTCTTCAGCGAGAATAGCAAAATTAATATCATCATTAATTAACGGAAAATTGACTGACTTGGTGAATTAAATATGGCAGATAACGTTTATATCTTGTGGGACACAAAAAAAAGCGACTTTTCCAGTACCGATAGAACCGTTGAGGGTCAGATCTTAACGATACTGCGGTTTTGAAGAATATTGCCCCGGGGCTCGTTCAATACCGGGGCTCGTTACCCATCCCTAGTGTTCACACTGGACCCAATACTCACTGCGCGAAAAGAGCCAGAATCTGTAAATATCTGTTGGGGATACTTTCTTAAATATCTGAAGAATCTGGACCATTTCTGATGCATATCCAGACATGCAGCATATCTGAAGATATCCGGGCAGAAGATACTGGTTGTGTCTTATTTTGGTCATATCCAAGTTCCGAATATGACCTGAAGTCAAATCTGGAAATATCTGGAGTAAAGATACTGAAGAAGGTATAAATCATGTAGTATCTGTAGTGTATACTTATCTAAGTGTTGAAGCATTTCTGGTGCATATCCAGACATGCAGCATATCTGAAGATATCCGGGCAGAAGATACTGGTTGTGTCTTATTTTGGTCATATCTAAGTTCCGAATATGACCTGAAGTCAAATCTGGAAATATCTGGAGTAAAGATACTGAACAAGGTAAATATCCTGTAGTATCTGTAGTGTATACTTATCTAAGTGTTGAAGCATTTCTGGTGCATATCCAGACATGCAGCATATCTGAAGATATCCGGGCAGAAGATACTGGTTGTGTCTTATTTTGGTCATGTCCAAGTTCCGAATATGACCTGAAGTCAAATCTGGAAATATCTGGAGTAAAGATACTGAAGAAGGTAAATATCCTGTAGTATCTGTAGTGTATACTTATCTAAGTGTTGAAGCATTTCTGGTGCATATCCAGACATGCAGCATATCTGAAGATATCCGGGCAGAAGATACTGGTTGTGTCTTATTTTGGTCATGTCCAAGTTCCGAATATGACTTGAAGTCAAATCTGGAAATATCTGGAGTAAAGATACTGAACAAGGTAAATATCCTGTAGTATCTGTAGTGTATACCTATCTAAGTGTTGAAGCATTTCTGGTGCATATCCAGACATGCAGCATATCTGAAGATATTCGGGCAGAAGATACTGGTTGTGTCTTATTTTGGTCATGTCCAAGTACCGAATATGACTTGAAGTCAAATCTGGAAATATCTGGAGTAAAGATACTGAAGAAGGTATAAATCATGTAGTATCTGTAGTGTATACTTATCTAAGTGTTGAAGCATTTCTGGTGCATATCCAGACATGCAGCATATCTGAAGATATCCGGGCAGAAGATACTGGTTGTGTCTTATTTTGGTCATGTCCAAGTTCCGAATATGACCTGAAGTCAAATCTGGAAATATCTGGAGTAAAGATACTGAACAAGGTAAATATCCTGTAGTATCTGTAGTGTATACTTATCTAAGTGTTGAAGCATTTCTGGTGCATATCCAGACATGCAGCATATCTGAAGATATTCGGGCAGAAGATACTGGTTGTGTCTTATTTTGGTCATGTCCAAGTACCGAATATGACTTGAAGTCAAATCTGGAAATATCTGGAGTAAAGATACTGAAGAAGGTATAAATTATGTAGTATCTGTAGTGTATTCTTATCTAAGTGTTGAAGCATTTCTGGTGCATATCCAGACATGCAGCATATCTGAAGATATTCGGGCAGAAGATACTGGTTGTGTCTTATTTTGGTCATGTCCAAGTACCGAATATGACTTGAAGTCAAATCTGGAAATATCTGGAGTAAAGATACTGAAGAAGGTATAAATTATGTAGTATCTGTAGTGTATTCTTATCTAAGTGTTGAAGCATTTCTGGTGCATATCCAGACATGCAGCACATCTGAAGATATCCGGGCAGAAGATACTGGTTGTGTCTTATTTTGGTCATGTCCAAGTTCCGAATATGACCTGAAGTCAAATCTGGAAATATCTGGAGTAAAGATACTGAAGAAGGTAAATATCTTTTAGTATCTGTAGTGTATACTTATCTAAGTGTTGAAGCATCTCTGGTGCATATCCAGACATGCAGCATATCTGAAGATATCCGGGCAGAAGATACTGGTTGTGTCTTATTTTGGTCATGTCCAAGTACCGAATATGACTTGAAGTCAAATCTGGAAATATCTGGAGTAAAGATACTGAAGAAGGTATATATCATGTAGTATCTGTAGTGTATACTTATCTAAGTGTTGAAGCATTTCTGCTGCATATCCAGACAGGCAGCATATCTGAAGATATCTGGGCAGAAGATACTGGTTGTGTCTTATTTTGGTCTTGTCCAAGTTCCGAATATGACCTGAAGTCAAATCTGGAAATATCTGGAGTAAAGATACTGAAGAAGGCAAATATCCTGTAGTATCTGTAGTGTATACTTATCTAAGTGTTGAAGCATTTCTGGTGCATATCCTTCGTAATTACCATTGCCGCTGTAGGTACCATAACCGTTCGGCCTGGAACTTCTGTTCGTGGTCCTTCAACTAGTGCTGACGTCACATTTTGTGATTGGCTGTATGTTGGTCTGATGACATGTCAGACAGTGATTGGTCTGGACAATTTTATACTACCATAGAAGAAAATATTATGACGTCTGTTGTAAATGAACAGAGCTGCGAGATAGAGCGAGATTGTATTCGAAACGTGCCTTTATTATTATGATTATTATTGAATTCATGTTCTCTCATAGTTCTTTTAATCCGTGCACCCATTGCTTTATTATTGACAGAACGTACCCGGAAGGGCAACATTTAGCCGTGCTGACAAAATTTTCAGCCACGGCTGAACTTAAACTGGAATAATGAGCAGATTGTGACAACATGTCTTTACAAAAATAACAAAGAATATTGTCAGACACAATTTATGAGGGAAAACTCCTTTAGGTTACAAAAGGGAACGTGAAATGAAAATACATAGAGCCCAGGCAGATGTCATAGTGTGACGTCATACTCAATCGAAAGGACCCGAATGGAAGTTCCAGGCCGAACGGTTTTGGTACCTACACCGTATTTTGTGATACAGCGGGGAAAATAAGTATTGAACACGTCAACATTTCTCTCAAAAAACATATTTCTAATCAGCTATTGACACGAAATTTTCACCAGATGTCGGCATCAACCCAAGTAATGCACACATAGAAAGAAATCCAAACATTTATGTCCATAAATGAAGTTATGTGTAATAAAGTGGAATGGCACAGGGAATAAGTATTGAACACATGAAGAAAAGGAGGGGTGAAAAGGTCTGGCAAGCCAAGAAAGCAGCTGGAGTTTGTCAGTATTCAGAAGGTTAACCTGCCCCCTATTAGTGCAAAGTAATATCAGCTGGTATAGTCCTGATTGATGCCTTTTAACAAGGTTTCTCACCAGCAAGGTGTTAGACAAGAAGCATTGCATGATGGGTAAAAGCAAAGAGCTGTCCAAAGACTTACGCAACCTTATTGTTGCAAAACACACTGAAGGCATTGGTTACAGGCGCATTTCTAAACTTCTGAAAGTTCCAGTGAGTACCATTGGGGCCATCATCCGGAAGTAGAAAGAACACGGGATTACCATAAACCAGCCACGGCCAGGTGCTCCCCGCAAGATTTCAGACAGAGGAGTCAGAACAATCATCAGAGGGTTCTCCAACAGCCCAGGACCACTCGTGGAGAGCTTCAGAAAGACCTGGAATCAGCAGGTACCGTTGTTTCAAAGAAAACAATAAGTAATGCACTCAACCGCCATGGCCTCCATGCACGCACACCACGCAAGACTCCATTTTTGAAGAAGAAGCATGTTGAAGCTCGTTTGGAGTTTGCGACACAACGTGTGGATAAACCCATGACATTCTGGGAGAAGATACTCTGGTCAGATGAGACCAAAATTGAACTCTTCGGATGTCATAAGACACAACATGTTTGGAGGAAAAATGGCACCGCACATCACCCCCAAAACACCATACCAACAGTCAAGTTTGGAGGTGGGAGCATCATGGCATGGGGCTGTTTTTCAGCATGTGGTACTGGTAGACTTCATATCATTGAAGGAATAATGACTGGAGAAAAGAGAGAAAAGTATCAAGACATTCTTGATCAGAATCTGCTGTCATCTGTCAGGCTGCTGAAGATGAAAAGAGGGTGGATCTTTCAGCAAGACAACGATCCCAAACACACAGCCAAGGTAACACTCAACTGGTTGAAGAAAAAGAAAAGAAAGCTGCTAGAATGGCCCAGTCAATCACCAGACTTGAATCCAATTGAAAATCTTTGGAAAGAACTGAAGATCCGGGTGCACAGAAGAGACCCCCGGAACCTTGAAGATTTGAAGGCAGTTTGTGTGGATGAATGGGCCAGAATCACACCTGAGCAATGTATTCGACTGGTTTCTCCATACAGGAGGAGTCTTGAGGCTGTAATCACCAACAAAGGTTTTTGCACTAAGTATTAAATACATTTCAGGAATAGAAGATGAATAAAATTTGCATTTATGAATATACTATTTGCCAAATATAATAATAAGATTAATTATTAGTTTTTATTTGAGTCCAAGTTTTTATTATACAAGCCAACAATTATATATTCAAATTTCAGAGTGAAGCTGGGGTGAATATGATTTCTGATAAATTGTAAACACAAAAAATTCTAATTTCAGTACAATTCCAAAAAAGATGGTTAATTGCTTTTGGATGTTCTTTACAAAAAGGACAGTTAGGATCAATTTTTAATGTATCTTAGCATGAATTGATTAGTGGGGTAAATTTTGTGAATGATTTTAAAGAAACTTCTTTCATTTTTTTTTATTTATCATAGATTGTTGGGTCACACTCCAGCCTTTTCTCCAAATACTGCCAGGATCAAAATGTCTTCAGTAGTTTCGAAGCCGCAATATTTTTATTTTATTTTTTTTATTGAACAAATGCAACATACAAAACAAAAAAATGCTCGAAGCCGCTATAAAACACGAGGAGAACCAACAACCGTGACGTGTTACCCGAGCTCCAGTAAAGTGAAATTTGATTGGTCACGTTCTGCAACGCGACCAATCAGCTGTCGAGTTACAGCGCTCCGCGCCGCCATGACGCAACCTGTTTGAAAACAATGGCGGCAGAAGCGGTAGGTCTGAAGATGAAGACGGAGAATAAGAATAGAAGTTGACCGTTGGAGACATGGAGGACCGTGTTGCGCGCACCCCCTCTAGTAAGCGAGGCCGACCGCGTCCTCACAGCGACCAGACCTCAGAGGATCCGGCGGCAGTGACCCGGCCGAGCCTATAAGTTCAGGTAAAACTTTTGATCTAAATTAATGGGCATGTTTATATTCGGTGCTTGGAGGCTACGGGGTTATATTTAAACAATTCCGGGGGCTATTTTAAATAGCAAAAATAACCCACATCCTTCCCTTTTTCAGGAAAGGAGTATTCATCTGAAGCGATATGAACAGAATCACAGAGGCTGGACGACGTGGAAAAAACCAAGAAGAAGCTACAAGGACACCGGATACGACCCCCCCCTCGAAGTCTCCGTACGTATCTTCAGTGTGTATAAATATTTTGTGCTGAAAACTTCGCTTTTGTATAAAACTTCAAATAACCCAAAACATGTCATCACGTCGAGCAGCGACTTTAACGCGGTAAACAGCAGAGGACGTGACCGTACAGATTCAATGAAGTGCGTGGAGGGGGGGATCCGCAGCACACGTCTGTGCAGAACCGGGGCCTGTGATCCGTATGGATCATGGATCATCCGCGCAGCCTAGTAGCTCTTCCTGGGATTCGGTGTCAGACCGTAAAACCGCATCATCACCCGCGGAACGTCATCACCGCGGACCCACACTTTGATGTATTTATTTAATGTTCCAGGACTGCATATGGTGATTTGAACTATAAACATATTCATCTTTGCTAATAATTATTGTGCATTCTCGTGCGGTTATGGACTAATGTGGGACACCCTGGGCACCATGTCAATTTAGGTTTCTTTTAGGTGTTGGGGGCGGCCGCGGCGTCACTCCCTCGCGATTCCCTCCCGTTTCCCCCGCTGCAGCGGCAGACGTCGCCCCCCACCGCCGTGGGGCCTGTGTATCGCGGGCAGCACGGAGACATGGGGGTCCAGCGGCAGCTGCGCCCGAACCGCACAGGCCAGGGTCCAAACGTCTCGCTACAGGGCGCCGGAGGGGGGAGGAGCCTGCGGGGCGAGGGGGGAGCGCAGGTGTCCCGATGTCTCTGCACTTCTGTCAAAAGTGGCAGGAAAATCTACGTCTATATCTGCGCAACGAGCTCTCCATGGGAGCGGGAATTCAGCGCGGCAGGAAGCATTGTCCCCCCCGTTAAGATCCTCACTGAAAGCTGACACGGTAAACGTGTTGTGTTCCGGTCACGCAACACGAAGACACACAAATAAAAGCAGCAGCAGGAGTCACTAAAGCAGCCAAACAGACAAACACGTGTTCACTTTTTTTTGCACTTTAAAAAAGGTTGTTCATGTTTAGCCTATGTTGAACCTTTCCTGAGATGACTTTTCTCTTTCTGACCGTCGTCGGAAAACGTTGGCGGATCTTCCTTTGGGGTTCACTTCCCCGTTCGGACCCTCAGCGTGGGTTCATAAAGAATCAGCGTTCTTCTGGGGGACACTTATACACTCGACCTGCTGACACACCAGGGTTTCAGCACATACACATATTCACTCTACAACAACTATTTAGTTAGTTAGTTGTTCTTTGTTTATGTGTTTAATAAAAAATACTGTGTTCTGATTATTAATTTCCATTGTATTCATTTCCATTATAAGCTACATGCATCTTGAGTTTGCCACTCGGCCGCTGGGGGGTTTTGTGTTGGGCAGGTGCCTGTATTCTAGAACATTGGCCAGAACAGCAATGTTACTGTAACCTAACAGACTTCTTCTTTCTTTCAGATTCTTGTCCATCACATACACAAGAACCTCGCAGAGCAGCTCTAGTGGAAGGTCTGGGCAGATGACAAGTATGTTTCTTTCTCACTGTTGTTTTAGGAAACTTGACAAGAACTCCAGTCAGTTATAAGATATTGTCTTTTTTTTTTTAGCCTCAGAACACCACACAATGAGGAGATGACGGCAGCAGTGAAAGATGTGGAACCAAATTGGAGTTTCCACCAAGTTAGAAGTAAGCAAGCACCAACATGAAGTTGGATTTACACAACTCACCATAAGTTAGTGATAATGTGAGAGACTCAATGTCAAGTATTCAGTGTTACTTTCTTTTCAGAGATTTTTGGGATAGGATGGCAATTGTATTAGTGTGATAGACAGCTCATTTAGTGTTTCCATGTCTTAAGATCAAACACTAAGTTACAATAACGATGTAGCATTGATAATGGATAATTAAGATAAGCGTCTGTGACAGTCTGCATGGCACATTTTGAATATTTCACTTTGGAAACATGTTTGCAATATGTTGACCTCATCTTCTGTACATTTCATATTTCCATCCACTAGGAGCTTGTAATCGAGCTATTGACAGTCTCAAGTGCAAAGAGAGAGAATGGAGATGGAAGCAAGGAGGTCAAAAGGAGGACCAGTCAGCACGATCAGGTGAGTTGTCCTATTTGTGACCTTGTTTCATTTACTCAGGTCATGCATGGTCCAGTTGAACTGTGTATGTGTGTGTGTATATGTATGTATGTTATTTCCTCTAATTAAAACAATATTTTCCTTTCCTGTTGGTCCACAGCTCTTCAAAAAGAGGGTCAAAATTGCTGAGAAGATTCTCAATCAAGAGGATCTGTCATATATAAAAGGAGCCAATGCAAACTATGTCAGCGACGAGGAAAGTGAGGACAAACCATCTTATCAATTCTCGCCAAAGTGGCGCTCCACTAGGCTAACCAGGGTGATGCTGAAATGCCAAAAAGCCTTGGATGAAAACCGGAAGAGTGGAATTGACCCAAAATTACGCATTAGACACTCAGCTGGCTTTACTGAAAGAAACCCACCCACTGCTTTCTGGCAGAAGAGAAAAAAAGGATGCATGTTTGTCTGTGGTGTTTGAGTTATTTATTTATTTTGTAATAAAATATTTTTGAGTAATTCCGGTTTTCTGTCACCTTTAATTTTTATATATATTTTTGAGATGACTGGTATCTTGAAATATCCTGACCTCGGATATCACTGGTGTTTGTTCTTCAGATATGTCTGCTGGCCATATGTTCCAAATCCTAACTTCAGATATGACTAGTATACGGACATCAGATATGACATGGATAGAATCTGGAAATATCCTGACCTTGGATATCACTAGTGACGCATCTCATATCTGGAGAGAATCTCATCTCCAGATTCTATCAGAATAAAAGTGTCCCATACTCGGAGTTGATATGCCCAGATATGACTAGTATATGAACATCAGATATTAACAGATATGACATGGATAGAATCTGGAAATATCCTGACCTTGGATATCACTAGTGACGCATCTCATTTCTGGAGAGAATCTCATCTCCAGATTCTATCAGAATAAAAGTGTCCCATACTCGGAGTTGATATGCTCAGATATGACTAGTATATGAACATCAGATATTAACAGATATGACATGGATAGAATCTGGAAATATCCTGACCTTGGATATCACTAGTGACGCATCTCATATCTGGAGAGAATCTCATCTCCAGATTCTATCAGAATAAAAGTGTCCCATACTCGGAGTTGATATGCTCAGATATGACTAGTATACGGACATCAGATATTAACAGATATGACATGTATAGAATCTGGAAATATCATGACCTTGGATATCACTAGTGACGCATCTCATATCTGGAGAGAATCTCATCTCCAGATTCTATCAGAATAAAAGTGTCCCATACTCGGAGTTGATATACTCAGATATGACTAGTATATGGACATCAGATATTAACAGATATGACATGGATAGAATCTGGAAATATCCTGACCTTGGATATCACTAGTGACGCATCTCATATCTGGAGAGAATCTCATCTCCAGATTCTATCAGAATAAAAGTGTCCCATACTCGGAGTTGATATGCTCAGGACATGAACTTAGAAACAGTCATGTCCGGAGAGTATCCACCGTAGATATCACCAGGTATGGGGTATTTCTGAGGATATCCAGACAAATATATCTCCTGATTCTGGGGGTTTTTGCGCAGTGTACTAGAGCATGTACTCACACTTGGAAGAAGCTTGGTGAGAAATGTTGAAGCGGTGTAAATCTTATGAATCTCGCTCCAGACTTTTTCTTTCACAGCTCTATTCTGATATATGAAACATTTGGTGTCATAAAATTCCAGCCGGGCACAAACAGCTATTATTAGTTTCTCCTCCATGGTGAATTTTCAATTTGTACTTCTGTGATTTAAAAGGGACACCATCCATACAAGTGGGAAGTGGTCGTTTGAAAAAGCGTTTCCGAGGGCAGTGTGAACAAAGCATTAGACGCAGAAGTCACTGTTAATTCACTGTTTGACACCCTGAACTCAGTTTTAAAGATTTGTTAGTTTGTTTTTACTGAAAGGTATTATGCAAAGGGATCTCTTTTTTTCCATTTCATGAAAAAAAAATGTTATTGGTCATTGATAAAAGTTGGCCCAACTTGAGGAAAACTATTTTTTGATATGAGGACAACTCTAAGATTGCCCATTAAAAAGAAATTCTTTAAATAGTAGTCCATTTCAATATCTACAAAAATTATGAATAAATAAACTTTACTATTGCTTTAAATTTTTCTCATCGTGGTTAAACAGCACAGGGGACATATAATTCTCCACATCAGCACTGGAAGGCTCTCACATCAGACAAAAATAACCCCTGCAGGTGCCTCCGAGATTTATTTGAAGTGGTGAAACGGATTAAGAAAATTCCATGCTTCCCAATCGTCGTATATAAATAACCTTTTTTAGGTTTCGCTGCATTTCTCTGTGCAAGTGTAAAGCACTCCAGTTGCGGTGTTTGAAATGTGGCTTGTCTTCCATCTGCCTCCACTTAGGCTTTGGAAGATTGACAGACTGTGAGCAGGAAGCGGGAAGAGGTGAGAGACAGACGAAGATGTGAAAGGGTTGCAGGGAGGGAAGGAGGTGATGCAGGGTGAGTTCCTTGTCAGCTGCTGCACTCAACTAATTAAAACTCCCTCTTCACCCAGAGATGCTGCCTAAATGACTTCCACTTGATCACATCACACACTTGCTGTCAGAGAAAAAATCAATACTAGAAATTGTTTTGCACCATACTTTGTGTCTTTGGTAATGATATAGATGTATATTAGAGACCTACTCTGATGAAATTTGTGTTTTTGGTGTTTGGCGTTTATTCTCTAAAAGATGTCAATTTAAAAAGCAGAAATAGGGCTAACATGCATATTACAGTTGTGTAAAATATAAACACACAAAGCTAACCTGATATCGCCCTCAACAACATATATTAAAATTCCAATGAAAGGTCTATGTAAAGCTGTGTTTCCACGTTCAAAATTCTCACCTTCACATGTAGCTACGCAAGTTTCTATGACTATTTTTGAGCGCTACGTACAAACCATGCGGCCTTTGAATGTAAATTGAAAGTTAAACCAGGTTGAACTTTGACCAGTCAAGGACTTGGATTTGGTAGTGATGTATAAATGGTGTCCATTTTAAGTCACCAAAGTTCAAACCGATAAAAAATTGATCACAGAGGAGAAATTAATAATTGCAGTTTGTATCCAGACGGATTTCTATGACACCAAGTCTTTTATATATCGAAGATTAGCACCGCTTTGACATTTCGCACCAAGTCTCTTCCAACTGTAGGTGGCGGACATGCACCAGTAAACAATAGAAAAAGTTACAGAAGAAGCCCCTCCCTGCTTGTCCAATGTGAACACCATGGGCTTAACTGAGTTGAGCGCGTTCTTGAACATGCGTCACATGCACGGTATGTCCGTAGCTTTGGAGAGAAAACATCAGGGGAAACTATAACAGTTTAAATATCTTCCCAACATGCTTTGTTTACTGTATTCAATTTTTATGAAGTTACAAAGTACATTATGGCAGGTTGATTGGCTCTTAAGGTATTTTGTGGTCTGCAGAAAAAGACTAAACATAACAACATTTAAAAGATGAACTATTTGATATCTGGGCAGTTTGGGATTCAGTAGATGTACTTTGTTTTTTTACACACTGCTGTTTCATCTTCTCTTTTTTTCCTAAAACATTGTTCCTCGTGTGAATCCTAAAAAGAACAGGATCGTTTCTCCTCTTGCTTGCATGTAAAACAACACAAATGAAGGTGTTTCTCATCCTCAAAGGGACTACTGCACTTCTGCTTGAGTGAAAGTATTTGCGTGTTGCACAAAGGTTTTGCTCTGGCAAAATGGAAGAATGTGATATGACAGGAATCTGAGTGAGATGCTGACAAGCTTTTGTGGAGAGGCCTAAGGTAAACCTAGACTGATACGAAGAAATTATGGCATGGGGGGGGGGGGGGGGTCTGCGGACATTAGTTCTACAGTGCACAGAGTGACAACTCGACAGCTATCTTCCCTTCCATGTGACAGGTTTACTTACAAAAACAACAATAATAAACGAATTTCAAGGCACACTTCAGGAGGTAGAAAGTCGAGAGGGAGAAAAAAAGTGGGAGAGGAGGTTGAGGGGGAAATAAGAGGGGGCAGCTGCCAGAGATTTAAGACCAGAGTGCGACAAGATGTCACATCCTAACCCCTGGCACCGGAGATTCACCAATCTCGCCACGCATGAAGGATCCTTTGGCCTGCCACTGATGATCTACTCTAAATATAGAGGCGAGGTGACAGACACATCTCAGATGATCGTTTGTGTGATCAGCTCAGAGGAGACACTGACACCTCCTCTGACTCTGTGAAGTATCATAGGAAAACTTTATCACAGATGTCACGGAAAGTGTCTTAAAAGAGAGTGTGGATGGAGGAAGGAGACGAATGCAAGAGACTCTTCAGAGAATTGAGCACCAATGGAACAAAAAAAAATTATGTTCATATACCATTCTTTCAGTTTACTTTTGTCAACCATTAAGGCAACATGTGGACAGAGAGACAAAAAAGTATATATATTACAAACCCAGCAACTGTTTGGTGAAGGCAGATTGCTAGTATGTTGCAGGGCCACACACTCACATCTAAGGGCAATTTAGAAACGTCAGTTAATCTGTGAAGCATGTTTTTGAACTGTGGGAGGGAGCCAGTGTACCTGGAGAAAACCCATGCATGCAAACTTCACACTGAAAGGTTGCAACCGGGATTTGAACCTTCCCACAGGTTAGCAACAGGGCCAACCATTACACCACCATTTTACAATTATCTGTAAATCACATAGTCACACTTTTTTATGCATTTAGGATGAAAAAATAAAATAAGTTCTCAGTTCTGAGAAAATATAATCACCCTGTAAGTTTTCTAAAAACATAACATTCAGTCATCGAAGCAAGTCTTGCTTTTGTAAACTGTAAGTATGTTTATTTCTGTTGTAAATCTGGACTGTTTTACTTTGGAATGAGTACGGATTGCATTACTTGTGTAAAAAAAATGCCTAGTAGTTACCAGGTAAATTGACCCAAGTTCCAATTTTCATTCAAAAAAGGGCTTCAATCAGGAAGTCAAGGAAAGGATTTGAAAGAAGCATTTGAACCATAACCTTAGAACCAGCAAAGACGTATTTCCCTGATGATCCTGATCATTACATCTCATAAAAATCCAGCTTGCAAGCACAAAAGTAATAATTTCCTATTAACGCATGCATTTTGAACACATAGCTGGAATCTGCTGAATGATTATGAACAGCGTGTCACAGAGAGCAGCCCATTAAATGTGTTTTCAGTCGGTGAGCTTTGGACTTCACCACAGTACACAATCACATCTAAGTCTGAATCTTGGCCTCGTTCAGTTTGTTCAGCAGCATTTAATTAGTAGCCAAAGACACGTACTAAACCACAAGAAAAGCCGTGAGGTAGAACATGCTGTTTTTTTCATGGACCACTGAACTTCCCATGAAGCGTCTAATGAACGCTCCCATCTTCCCATCAACAACTGGACCGCTGTTGATACTTTCAGGACTCTGTACTGCTATGGGAATAGATGTATTCTATCACACAAGCAGCGCAAAAAGAATAAAAATGAGTTTTTGTAAAACATATTGATTCATGAATATACCCCTCATTTGACCCTAAAGTAGCTGGGATAGGCTCCAGCAACCCCGTGACCCTGCACAGGACAAAACAGGAGTAGAAGACAGGTGTTATGTCATGATCTTTCTTCAATTATTATGAAAAAGTTGTTTATATATATGTCATGGATATGATGATTTAAAAACTAAATATGTAAAAATTTAATATGTACAAAAAATGCACATTCCTTTTTTTCTCCAAATTGGCTAATGTCTATTGTACTCCCCATATTTTCAACATAAAATTGTTCTGAAGAGTTTTCAAAATAATGCCAGTTTTTAAACGTCAACTGACAAAGGAATGTTTAAAATAACAAGTATTCGGTCCATAAAAGAAAACCTATTCACATTGAATATACTGTATGTTTAGTAAATATAAGGTCATTTTATAGATCCACTAAAAAAATGTGTTTTGGTGTTTTACAAGGCAATGTAAGGCAAAAGTGTAGTCAGAGACTCTTCTCCATGTATCAGCTTCTCTCCAATCAATTCCTGACACGCCTTCATCTTATCCAATCACCTTCAAGCTGACACCTTTACATTTCTTATCCTATCTTCACTCATCCAGCTGCCAGATTTGTAAAGTAACTCCAAGTCGTGGATATTTTATTTACTTTTCAGGTTTTCAGGCTCCTTCAAAGCTCATTTTTTTAATGTACAAAGATTTTTTCCCCCAGGTTTCAACAACATTTCCCAATAAATTGACGTTGCAGTTGGTATTCCTGTTTTTTCCAATCTCTTCTGTTAACATTGGCCTAAAAAATGCAACACAAAAAACACACAATCGTGTGTGATATCTAGGAAATAAGAATGCACAAGGTCAAGTGAAAACCAAAACATAAAAGGTATTTCAATTCATTTTTATGTTTTTTCATATTTTTACTAGTAGTCTGAGTCTTATCTGCAATAGAGATAGCTGCTATTAGCTATGGTTAAAAAAAGAGAGATGGGAATCACAAACATCTACAGAGAAAAAGGTTTGGAGATCTACAAATAGCTAAAACCTTCAAACTATTGCAACAGCTAAAGCAAAAGCATTCAAATTATTTTTTGCACAGCATTACTGCATGTGTGGAGGCATTGAGTCATCTTAACACCTTCCTTTGGGGAATAAACATGCTTTCACATTGGGATAGTCCCTTGACTTTGTTCAAATTGGTGGAAAAATGTCAAAACAGCTTCTTTTGGTTTGCTTTCTCTTCCTACAATTGTCCAAAATGAGCACTGACTGAATAGTGCTCAGGTTATCATAAGTCCCTCACCACACCCGACCAAAGAGGCATATATCTAACTCTTTGATTCTTTCTTACTCAGAATGTGGTTGTTTATTTTTTATGCATAACGTGTATGAGGCTTCTGTATCTCTTGCATCAGAATTTATTTCTTCTGACTGGTGTGAAATTAATAAACAAACCCTGTTCCACTCAGTTCCTGTCAAACTCGGTTCAGTTGATATCATACTCTGGTGTGGTTCACTTTACTGTAATGCAGATCAACTTTATCCAGACTGAAGAGCTGAAACAAACCAAAGGGAGTAAACTGCAACATTAAACATCCACTTTTCTTCCTGCATATTTTCTGAATATTTTCATTCAAAATTCACCTCAGAGTTTTGGACGAGACCTTGCTGGCAGAGCAAGCCCACCCCCTTCCCCTTTTGCTAAGAGTTATCTATTTACATTCTCTCCTGCTAGCTTACAGCCCCTCACACCCCCAACCCAACACTCTTGGTGTAGAACAATAATGGTGAGTCTTATTGAGCTGTCCAGACGTACCGTTTTGAGCCAGATGCCAGCTCAGACGAGGAAAACAAAGACGTTGGTGGATCTAGTCGTATACGATGCATCAGAGTAGAGTGGAGCAGGGAGCTTGTGGCCCACCCACACATTTTCTTTGTAACAAATAAGCTATTTTATTTACGTTCTTCATCATGAGAAAAATACTACAAGAACATGCTAAAAACACATAAAAACGTGATTTTCATCAGAGTCTTTGACTTGAAAAAATAAATAAATAAATAAAACAAAACCACAGTCGACTGTGAGAATTTATGAAAAAGTTCAAAAATATCTGGTCTCAGATTAGTGAGACCAGTTTGTTTTCTTCTTTCTTCTTTGTTTTTTGCTCAGGGCTTCTTTGAGGCTATGTTTCCCCCAAGAGAGCATTTGTTGGATCTATGGAATTTTCCGGCCTACTTCAGTCTTTGGTTCAAGCTTATGCTACGTTCACATCGAGCACATGACGCTCGTTCTTGAACGTCTGTTTGGCTCATGGTGTTCACACTGGACAAGCAGGGAGGGGCTTCTTCTTCTTCTTCTGTTTCTGCTATTAACAAGCGCATGTCCACCACTTACAGTTGGAAGAGGCTTGGTGAGAAATCCTGCAGTGGTGCAAATCTCACTAATCTTGCTCCAGGCTTTTCCTTTCACAGTTCTTTCAAATATATGAAAGACTTGGTGTCTCATAGAATTTTGAGCGGGCACAAATTGCAAATCAATTTCCCCTTTGTGATCACTTTTTAAATGGTTGGTACTTACATGAATTAAAGGGGTGTCATCCATACATCACTACAAGATAAAAATCCTTGATTGGTCAAAGCTTGACCTGGTTTAACTTTCAACGCAGCTACCAACAGGTAAATGTGCTAATATCAGGTAACCACAGTCCAGTGTGAACACCATATGCAAAAATGCGTTTAAGGATACCTGTTTAGCCCGTTCTGTAATGCACATCATGCGTACGTAGAATAAATGGTCAAAGTTGAACTGGTTTAACCTTCAATGCACGTTCCATGGTTGCGCCTTTTGTACCTAAAGCCCCAAAATCCAACCTAAAAATGTGCTTGAATGCAAAATCCCGAAACGCATGTTTACATAGACTTTTTGTTGTAAATGGCTGCTTGAACTCGCGTTGCAGAGGGCAGTCTGATTGTAGCTTTAAATCACCATGAATGAAAGCAGTGAGTGAGACGAGTATTTCCCTCCAATTCAACCCAAATCCCTCGGTTTATTAAAGAGTTAAAGCAATCTTTGTTCTGCTAAATTGTCCATCTGCAAACCAGAGTTCAGAGAAGCTTTTACAACCAAATGAAAAGAAATTTCCAGAGAAATTAACCCTGGCGTGAACAGACCAGCCTTTCCTCCGACATACCCCATTTTCACAGTGGTTACATGCAAAAGCACAAAGCATCCCCGCAACTCTAAACCTTCTGTGCACAACGCCTTCGTCTCAGAGGCCGTCATGCCTTATATCATAGTTATATCAAGAAAGGTCACTCAGGTCAGATGGTCATGCGTTTAATGCCATGAACATTTAACAGCCATGGCTTCATTGATAGAGTAATCATCATCCATTAAAAACACCTCAACCCCCATCCCCTCTGCATGCCAAAGTGTCCTTGGCTGAGACACTGCACCACACTTTACTTCAGATGTTTTTATTTCAAAGACAGAAAATCTGTGAAACCATGATCCAAGATCTATTCAACGACTTCTTATTCTATGTTGTGGTTTGACTTAACCTCATATGACAAAAATAAACTATTTTAAATAAGCAAAAACACACGTTTGTTTTATCAACTTCAATTTCAAGCTATAATTCAATTTCTTTGAAAGTTAAGGGTGTTAGTCAATTTCCATGTTGGTAAAGCATTGATTTTTTGCAAAAGGTTCCTTTAAAATGTTCCTTAACAGTAATAATATTAATTCATTGGCAATTACATGTGGTGTTGAATGTACCGTAAATGCCACAATCTTTACTATCTGCTGGGGAGGGATCCCCCACAGGAAGGCTTCCTGTTTCTTTGCTTTACCTAGAGGGACTGATGGGTGCAGGACGGAGAGACGTGTCGCCTTGTTTTATTTACAACTTGTCCAGTGAGTCAGTCAGAGTTTGTGGTACAGACAAACAAAGCAAACAGCACAGGAAACGCAAGCAGGAGGTCATTCGTACTGGAAATAAGAACAAAAAAGAAAAGAAAAAGAGGGATTTGACAGATTCATCTGTCAGCATGATTTTCGAGCTCTGGTGTATTCAAATAGGAGTATATAAAAACATTCAATTAAGTAAAAAGTAGACATCCTTTTTTCATTTATTTACGTGTTTTATTTTTTTATTCTGGTGTCCAGCACTTTGTGTTATTAAAAAGCTATACAAATAAAGTTTGATTTGATTTGAAACACTCAATCAATAAGATTCTTAGCTGTGAAAATAAAGCTAAAGTGTTACGGACACTTGAGCAGAGATGGCTCCGCCCACCTCAACAATGTGCTGAAAATGGTTGATAGGGTGGGACAAAGTAAAGGGAAAGGTCGGTTACGTCCAACGTTTAACCACCTGGTAATCAAATAAACGCACCTTGAATATCCCTCAAATGTAGATCTAACAAAATAAAAATGTAATTTAAACCCTGTGATCCCCCACTTCCACAGACACAGTTGTAAACAAAATAAAGCATGCTGTAAATATGTTTATGTTTAGAGTTAAATCAACTTCTTAACCTGTGATTCAATTGGAAATCGTTTTTATTTGATACCATTTGAGGAACTACTGTTGATATTTTAGTTTATTTCAAGTTAGGGACAAGTGGGGGCTTGGTCTGAACATCTTGATTCAAGTATCCTGTGTGCATGATTATTTTTAAAAAGGGAAAATTCTAGTATACACAATATTTTAGAGTAAAATTTAAAATAACAAAAAAAAAAAAAAAATCAGTGGTTTGACAAAAAATAAAGACCTTCCCTGATGGGAAAAATAAAATGCAGATGGAGGGGTTGTTACTGACATTCTATACACCAATAATTAAAAGGCATTGTGGTTGGTGCTGATAACCCTGATGAAGATAAGATAAACATCATGACTCTTTTTTTTTTTTTTTTGAGTGCATTTTTGGGTGAAAAGTGCTGTATTACCCAGCCATGCATCACTGCTTCTTCACAAGTTTTTTTTATGTCTCAGTCTCTTGCTCACGGAGGAGTTCATCATAATCATAGCAGAATGCTGGCAGATTGTTACATTTTTAGGCATTCTGCTATGCTTAACACCAATATTGTATTGCTTTTGCTGTGCATCCTTAGAATAAATGATACCCACACAAAAAAGTAACCAGATGAAGGCAGCTCATTGCAGTTGAGAGTTTTCTCATCCCTAATAAGTAAAAGAACAAAGCAGGATGCAGAAAAGCTGCTCTTTGGATAAGGATTTTCCCAAAAGTTAACAAATAAAATGTAACAGAGTCGTTACTACCCACCTCTGTGTGTTGCGGAGCTCCAGACTGAGCAGCATCGCTGACAGAATTAGGACTGAGATCCTTATGCGTTTCTCAGTGAGGACAATCAGACCAAATGATATCAAACATGCAGAAACTCACGCAGGAGCGCAGGGATGAGAGGAGAAGCCGGCATCCCAGCGTCCAGCAAGGACAAATTCCAGCAGTGGGGTCGGCCTCAGCGGGCGACTGTGAAGGTTGTTCCTGTCACAGGCTGGATGGAGTGATCCGGAACTCCGGATGGTGGAACAAAGCGTGGCGCACGAGCCCAGCACGCGCCGCGGCTCACGGAGTCAGCGCCCTTATTCCAGGAGCGCGCGGCAGCATCTCGCGCTCTGCTCGCCAACCAAAAGAAGCCACTTTTGTCCTCTGAGATGCAATAAAACCTCCCTGCTGCTGTCGGGTGGTCCGCTGCAAGGAGAGGCGGTGCAGCGCAGGGGCGTGTGCAGCTGCAGGAGGATGGGGACCTCTACAGTTAAAATTTGTCCCAACACAGACATCCTTAGGGGAAGAACAGCCCCACAACCCTTTTCTGCAGCCTTACAGCTCATGTAGATGTATCCCAATATATGCATCTCTCACAAAAAAAAAAAGGATTTTTCAAATAATATTTGATTTTAAGCATTTTAATATTATTTCCTAGTCTCTGTCTCAGCTCTAGGAGCAAAGCACAATTTGTCCCATCATCTTCATTCCTTAATAGCAATAATCTAGATGCCTGCTGTGAGGATTAAAGGTCAAATCCAAGGATTGATATTGGTTGTGTGGTTAACTCTTTAGCATACTGCTTACAAATATGCTTCCCTTCAACTTTTTCATGACCTCTGTTTGTCAATCACTGGAGCACATTTTTCATTTTGAAGACCCAGTCCAATAAAAACTGTGTTTTTATCATGTTCTTGTCGCATTTTTTGGATGATGGAGGACATATATAAAGAAAATGAAGCATAAAATTTCAGTTCTGAGTTTTTCCTTATTGAGCTCTTTGTGAATCAGGAGCAGATGCAAAAATGCTGTTTGAAAAAGCCTGTAGCTGTGACTTAGAAGCTATTCCAAGCTCCCTGCTTGGCTTCATTCTGATGCTTCCACTTGCAAACAAACAGATCCATGTACGTCTTTGTTTTCCTCGTCCGATCTGGACATCTGGTTCAAAACTGTACAGCTGGATTCCTCCAATATTACTCGCCATTTTTGCTGCACCATTAATGTTAAGTTGTGAGGGGCTCTACCTTAGCGGGAGAGAGGGTAAACAGGTGGATATCAGGTAAGTGAGGGTAGGCTTACTCCATGCCAACAGTCCCGCCCACAATTAAGAGGCAAATTTTTTAGTATTACCTTTGTGCAGAAATTGCGTCCTTATTTATTTATTTGTTGGCTAAAAACTGCATAATTATAATTAAAGGACCACTGGGAACACTTTAAAGATAAATCAAAAGATGATTGGATTGAGTATTTGAGCTCAGAACTGTACGCATCAAGGCAGTCGCTATGACTGAATTTTCAGCCCTATCATATGAGCACTAGTTTGATTCTTCTTATGGATTTCAGAAATCTAGCTTTGGTCACTATAGGAAAGCAGTTGCACACTAATCATAAGATCAGCAGCTATTCTGCTCTTTATTTTTGCTCCGTGCCCCACATTTCTGCTAATCAGTGCTGCGTGAGAACTCAGCAGGAGGAGCACAGCGTGTGTGGCTGATTCATTAAAATATAAATTGCAAATGTGGGAGTGGAATAATAAAAAACTATAGGTAATATTTATGTGAAGAACATGTGCATAACACCCTAGAATACTTACAATTAAATGATTCAACCATAGGCTTCTGGTTTTCTTTTAAAATAATCTGCTGCACATTATTAAAATGTATATGCGTTGCTGTCATAGTGTGCTGCCAAAACTGTACAGCTTTTAACACTGGACATGGAAAAATAAATATTAAATGTCATATTTACTCAACTTTGATAAAAATCATATGAATCCAATGAGTAAAACTATTTTCCAAAAAAGCAGACAGAAAAAGGTTTGAAGCAAAGATGAGAAGTGAAAGGAACGAAATATTACTTTGACAGAGAGAAACACAATTTTGGGAAAGAGCCAACAAAGAAAAAGTGGAGATTAAGCCTAGCCAAGAGAGAAATCAAATCGCGTCATAGAAAAATGCATGAAAGATGGACTTTACGATGTTACAGGTAAAAACATTGAAAAGCAGTTCTGTCACATATGTATTGTATTTATCAGAAATTAAAAAAAAGCACATGTGGATCTCATAAATGTGAATAAAATACATGTTCATTTCCCGTTTTTAGTTACAGCATAATGCACATTTTTATCTATTATTTATTATTTTTAGTCATAGGTTTTTTGGTTGCATTGTACCTGTGACAATGACTAATAAAAATCTATTCTATTCTACTCTAGTCTAGTCTTGCCTATTCTAAATCTCTAACTTAATTTAACATCTAATTTAAAGTATAAACATCTGTGATTTTTCATAGTTGGAAATAAATTCAGATATCAAGGAGTTAACCTTCCACACACCCACTCTCTTTTACAATTTTCATCCCTAAAACAAAATAAGAAGGCGTTGGAGTAGGCTGACGAGCATAGTCAATAAGAGAACATTATTTTATTCTCATCCCAGAATCGTAAAATGACTGTTTTCCATGTAAACACATGCGGTTTGTTTCCAGCAGGTGGCGCTAAAGCGCCCCAAACAGTGAACGCCAGCTCCCATTGAACACGCGAAAAAGACGGAAGCGGAAGTGTGCATGCAGCATGACGGCGTGTTGGCGTGGTCCATCACGTTTCGTCTTTGCTTCTCTTGGCTCTGGATGCTTTAGAAAGTTCCCCGGGGCTCTTCTCGCACGCGGACATTCACGCTGTGTCAGAGTTCTCCTCGGCAACCAGTTTAAACGAGAAGTTTGTCCACGTCACGCGGCCTTGAGTTTAGTCTCCAGGTGTTTTGTTTCGGACTCCGGCGGAGTCGACATGTCGTCCTCGGAGATGTCCCACAGAATGGTGTGGGTTGACCTGGAGGCAAGTCCAATGGAGAAACTTGCTGCAGCTGTTTTCATGTTGTACCGTTAGGAAACGTTGGAATATCACTTTGGTGAAAATGGGTTTTTACATGAAAATTATCACAAGCTAATATTTAATTCTAAAATATAAACATTTACTAAAGTCAAAAATATTTTTAGTTGAACTCTAAATTCCCACTATAAATATTACAAATCACATTTATTTGTAGAGACCTGCTCAAATGTTTTATCCTAAAACCTTCTCAAATAAAGAAACTTAAACACTTTTAAACTGATGCTGCTAGCTTAGCTGGGATGCTACTTTGATTTATTTTTTTAAGTCAACTTATCTTTCGTTTAAAAAAAATCATCGTGTTTGTGGTTAATCTCGTTGGGTTTTTATTTTCGCAAGACCGTTTTTTTTTTTACTAGACCTGACATTTGTTTGTGAAAATTGTCAATTTAAAAAATGTAAAATCTCGTTTTTGCAAAAATGCAGGGGCTTTGGTTTACTGTTGTGTCTGTTTGGGTTATTATTTCATTATTAGTATTTACTTTACCTTTAGGGAAGATCAGAAGTCTTTGAAATGCTATTTTATTTAGTCGTTCTCATATTTTACTTACATAATGGGATGCATCTTCAAAGAATAACAGTTATCAAAGCGGTTTGTTGTGACGAGAACATTCATCCTTCTTTACTGCACAGTTTAATGGGCGTACTGCAAGTAGAGAGACTAAGTTTCATCAAGTGAAAAGAAGTGAAAGATTCCAGAAAGATCCGCTTTGACATTTTAGCTTTAAAGAGATGAGCAGCAGACTTCCTGGCTCCAAACAGACAGACTTCCTGTAGTCAGCTTAGCTGTCAGAGGCAGAGAGGACTTTGCAGTGGATGGTAGTGGTACTCCGCCCTAATGCTTTGAAATCAATATCATTAAAGATAAAATATTTATTTTATACTGATTAATTTTTTTCTTTAATGGCTGTATATGTGTGCTGGATGAACATGTTTGTGGCATCATGATACTGCCCCCCGGTGTTGGATTTGTCCAGACCTACAATGTGTTAAATGAAAGCAAAATTTAGTGCAGTCTTTTTATTTATTTATTTATTTATTTATTTATTTATTTATTTATTTATTTATTGTGTTTTTAAAGATGACTGGTCTTGATGTTGAAAAGGACCAAATCATCGAAATGGCGTGCATCATCACAGACTCTGACCTGAACATTTTGGCTGAGGTAATGCTGATCAGCAGGAGTGATCGATGGCTGTCGCCCGTCTGTTTTCCTATGAAGAAATTCTTTTTTCTGTCTCTGGAAAGGGGCCCAACCTGATCATTAAGCAACCAGATAAACTCCTGGATGAGATGTCAGACTGGTGCAAGGAGCATCATGGGAAGGTGAGACACTTCTGTTGTAACAGGAGGTTAGACACCCACTCTGATCAATTTTTAATGTTCTTATAGCATTTTTCACGATTAAGAACATATTCAAAGAAAATTTAGTTTAAAATTCGATTTCTGAATATTTCTTTATTCAAATTGTTGTTAATCAGGAGCTGAAAAAAAAAGCAGTTTGGAAAAGCTTGTAGATGTGATGTAGGTACTAGAATGGGGGGGCCACAGGCTCCCTGCCCTGCTCCATTCTGATGCATCCACTTACAGGCAAATACATCCATGTACGTCTTTGTTTTCCTCGTCTGAGCTGGCATCCGACTCAAAGCTTTATGGCTGGATAGCTCCAATATTTCTCACCATTTTTGTTGCACCGCTAACGTTAGCGTGGGGTTTTGAGGTAAGGATTGGCAATATGTCAGTGCCAGCAACTTATCGGCCAATATTTGCACAACATGAGTTTACCAGTATCAGTCTGATTAAAAAAAAATACAGATTGTTCTGACTGTTAGATACACTTGATTTTATAAAAGTATACTATAATAGATTGAAAAGCTTATGTTTACAGTCATAGTCAGCATTGTTCTGACTTTTTTCAGGTATGTTTTATTTTTGATGGGGTTACATGTTGTTCCTAATAGATCTCTGGCAATGGGGTGCTTTAGCTTAATAAATGGTCTGAATGCTCAGATATATTTTTTAATTTTTAAAGTAATACTTGTTACTATGAGATCACTTGCTATATGTTAAAAAGGTCATATACAATGTGATTGTTCAGTAAAAGAAAAGTTCTAATAAAGAAACGAGAAAGGAAATCTAAACTTTGTGTTACTGTCAACACTTGACTATCGGTATCTGCAAATATGGGCTATCAGCCAGAGTTTCAGTGGAAGTATCTGTTATCGGTAATAAAATAATATCGGCTTATCTCTAGTTTAAGGGGCAGTAAGCTAGCAGGAGAGCGTGTAAACAGATGGGTGACAGGAAGTGAGGATTACTCCTTGGCAACAGTGCCGCCCTCGACCCAGAGGGGAAATTCTAATGAACTAAAATGAGCCGCTCTCCAGAAATGATGTCCTAGAAAACGACACAAGCTTTTTGGTTTGGGCTAAAAATGGCATAATCATAATTAAAAGACCACTTGAACGCTTTTATAATAGATCAGAAACTGATCGGAGTGGGTCTCTTAGGAGTTTTTGCACTGGTCTGTCTCTGCTACGACTCCAATTCAAATGTCCGGGGTTGACAGCTGATTCAGCAGAGGACAGTTCAACATGCACCTCAGACATGGAAGTCCTGCTCCAAAGAAGATCTAAAACTTACCTTTTCCAAACAAATGCTTTTCATTTCTGTCAGGCCATCACACATCTGTGCTCAAACATTAACAGACCCCATCTTGTGCAATATTTATGAAAGTTGGACAATGGTTGTTTCATTGTTTTCTGTTGTCTTAGTCAGGGCTGACCCAGGCTGTACGAGAGAGTAAAATCAGCCTTCAGCAAGCGGAATACGAGTTCCTGTCCTTCATCCGACAGCACACCCCACCCGGACAGTGTCCTCTTGCTGGTGAGTTTTGCTAAAGTCTGAAACGAGCTGCTCAGCTTTATGGTGGTGTCTCACAATCGGCTGTTTTCCAGGGAACTCCGTTCATGCAGACAAGAAGTTCCTGGAGAAGTACATGCCACAGTTAATGCAACACCTTCACTACAGAATAATTGATGTGAGCACCGTCAAGGAGCTCTGCAGGCAAGTATTTGTGTGACTGCAGATCTGATTCACAACGATTTGAGGAAAGAAAAACTCAAATGCAATTTTAAGCTTCATTTTCTCAATCATCAGAGAAACGCCACAGGGATGTAAAAGACCCACTCCAACTATTGTAAAATCGTTCCCCGTGGTCTTTTAGTTACAATTGTGCAGTTTTAAGCAAAAATCTTAAAGCTGCTCATTTTTTTAATAAATGTTTTCTGCATCTCGGCAGTAGCTAATTAGACATTTGCTTTTGGGTTGTAGGCGGGACTGTTGGCGAGGAAGTTAGCCTTGCTACTTTCGTAACACGCCTTTGTTTTCACTCAAGGTAACATTAGCCTTGCAAAAAAACGTCAGGTGTCCAGCTGCACAGTTTAGAGCAGGACTGCAGCTCAGACGAGGAAATTAAGACGTACACAGGTCTGTTTGTCTGCAAGTGGATGATTTAGAATATGATTGAAGAAAGTGAGACTTTTGCCCGCCCACAGTAGCAGCTCCATCTTCTCCCGATCCAATTCAATTTGAATAAAGACATTCTCAGAATTCTCAGAAACGCATTTTTAAGCTTAAATTCCTTTAGACAAGTCCTCCATTGTCTGAAAAAAGTCATGTAAGTTTATTTTTTCTGTGCGGCCCGGTACCAAATGACCCAAGGACCGGTACCGGTCCGCGGCCCGGGGGTTGGGCAGCGGACATTTCAAAAACAAACACAAGGACCCTGAAGGGCTGGGGTTAGACATCCTCACTGTTAAAGCTCTGCACTTCAGTAAAATAAGCAATTATAAGGATGTTTCCTTTAACATAGTTTGAGGGAAAAATAGAAGGGGAAGTTGAAGTTCATTCTTTTTTTCTGCAAACAATTTTAGACGGTGGTTTCCAGAAGAATACAAAATGGTGCCTTATAAGAAAGCCTCCCACAGGTAAGTGAGAACAAACACAAACTGATTGATTTCCATTCAAAGGAAAATATATGTATAAAGCTGGGACCTCTGGGAGATTTCTTCTATGATAGTTTAGGCTCACGAGAACTTAAACATTTTTCAAAATATAATAAAAAAGCTGTAATGAAATGTACAACACCACCTTAATGTTCTGCAGAAATTAGAAATGCGTGGTCTTTGGAATGTATCACTTCTTTTTCTCTTCCTATGACGTTTGGGCACATTCTGACTAAAATGTGTCATATCCTGTTTCAGTCATTAGTTTAAAAAGTGGATTAGGGCAGATTACTGTACTCAGATTACTGGTACTTTTGAAGGTCAGGATTTGTCTACCTTTTATCCTCAAGGAAAGCGTAGAGTTTTGTGATTGATTCTTTTCAAGCAGCAAAGGATGATGCACAGTGAATTACAGCAGATAGCAGGCTTCTTCCGATGTTCATGTAACCTAATATGAATTGCTCTCAATTTATACATCTATTGTAAATCAGTTATACATGTATACACATATTTGTATCAGATATAGTCCAGTCAATGGCTAATTACTTGGCAATAATTTGATCCAGCTCCTGCCAGTCACTGGGGTAGCCAAATTTACAGAAACTGCAGCAACATTACAGGTGGAGTATAAACACAAAGTGGGCGGTTCCTCCATGGGAACGGGAAATCAGGAGACACACCATTCATCCCTCGGGAGTGCTGTCTTCTAATGTTCATGCTCAGCAGTTCCTTATGGCATCTACACTGCAGCCGTTGACTGTAGATGAAAGCTGGACCGAGTGAGTGACGTCACCCAACGGACATTTCATCAAAGCTAAATCCATTCAGTTGGCATTTTTTCACAATACGGACGCCGCCATGTTGAAGCCAGATGACGTCAATAAGCAGTTACCGTTTCCAGTTGTTCTAAGTCATCATTTCTATGTCAACCACTCTAGCCAATCAGGAGGGATCTTGTTAGAAGGCCACACCCCTACCATCTGAAATCGAACTCTGGAGAATCTGTCAAATGTTTTAAGGTTTGATGTGAGATTGTATGCTTTTATTGAGGCGCCTGATTGGCCAGTTTATAACTTAAATAACTTGGACTTCAGAAAGAATATTTTAAAAATTAGGATTAATGAGAACAAGTAAAAAAAAAAAAGTTTCACAGCTAGAACGGTTGTTCTGACAAATGGAATGACTGAGTCATTACTGTTTGTTTCTCTATTGAAGTCTATGGGATTTCTGCTTCTTGGAGCCAGCAGGTACTTCCTGTTTGGAACGCGAGGGGGGAGGGGTCACTCAGTCCAGTTCTCATATACAATGATTGCAGCTGATGGAAGAACTTCCCCCTTTCATATTCATGACAGCTACAGAATTACTAACGATCCATAAAGAACCTTTTACTTTTGAAGTTCTTGTGAAGTACAAAGGTAAACATGAGCACCTCACTTTCTAGAGAACAGAATAATCTGCTACAACGAGGAAAAGTTTGACTCTGACACATCCACAAGAAAGTATGACCTCACCTTTCAGTTACTTTTTTTTTTCTGTTTGCTTCTCATTTCCCCCAAACATTTCCACATGAGTTCAAGCTGTCCAAAACAATGACATGTTTAATTCCTGTCAGTCTCCCAAATCCAGTCATGCGTGTTGCTACTTGATCTACTCTGTCACAAGCGTGAACGTGAGATTTCAGGACTTTGTCGTTTAAATTCAGTCTAGCATTTCACAGTCTGTCTGACCTCATGCTGAACCTGCAGATCTGATCGCTCACTCACAGAGGCTCACAGCTCTCCTAAATATTTCAACCTGAGAAAACTTTTTGTCACCTTTAGACATTGTGGTGGACAGAAACAGGGGTTTCCTGTTTTTGGTGATAGAACATGTTCATGTAGTATTTTTCTGACATAAAGAAATTATACTCAAAACTACATTTGTGAGTATTTCTTTACTCGAGTTTTTGTGAATAAGGAGTAGAAAAAAAAAGCTGTGTTTAAAAAACAGCACATTTGTGATGAAGGAAACACTCCCTGCTCCGCTCCACTCTGATGCAAACAGATCCATGTACGTCTTGGTTTTCCTCGTCCGAGCTGGCATCTGGCTAAAAACTGTACGGCTGGATAACTCCAAATGTTAGGTCAGGGGTGTGAGGAACTGTAAGCTAGTGGGACGGCCTGTGAATAGGGAGCTCACAGTTATGTAGAAAACAACACAGTTTTTTTAATTAGACTAAAATAGACGTAATGATAGTTAAAATTGATTGAAGTTGACTCCTCCCACCTCAACATCTCTAATAATCAATTTATCTTTGGCCCTAATACATTCAAAACGGCAGATTTTATAAACAGCAGTCATAATTTGCTCCCATTTGAGACAACCCTCCAGTGGCCAAATGAGGAATTGCAACACCTGGAACCTCAGTTTCCTTCAAATTAAAGAAAAGAAGGCGGAGCTTTGTAAAAGTGCACCAGAAGGAAACTGGCTACATTTAATCCCTTCTCCATGACCCTCCATTTTGGAGCATTCTCACATTGATAGCTTTGATTCCCATCATGGTTTGTGTGAAAGGCCTTCTTCTTTTGGACCGGACGCTGCTATGGACCAATCAAAGAATCGATCCGTTCCCCAGACATTTCTTAAATCAAAAGATTTAAGAAATGTCTGGGGATTTTTTTCGTTGTGGTTTTTGTCCTGATCAGCCAATACTGCCCCAAGTGTCTAGTATTTGGAACTGCATAAATTGTTTTTTCAGGCAGTTCAGTTTTTAACATATTCTTAGAGTTCCTTGTGTAAAATAATTTGCATTCTCTGTCCTTTTCATGCCAATCCTTTTATTCTATGCTCTTTACAACATTTGCAATAAAAAACAATTTTTGCATTGTTCTTCAATAAATTCTTCCCCACTATGATTTTTGTATTAAAATAGAGCAGGGGAATCACCTCTGAATGGATAACTTGTTGAAACGTATATGTTTTTTTTACAATAGTGGTAAATCATCTGTCAAATTAAAGAACACCACGAGCAGATTTTAATCTCCGGTTGTATTTCACTGCAGACTTTATTGATGGGATCTTTAAGTAAAAATGTTTTGCTTTTCTTTCCCTCCAGAGCTTTAGACGACATCCAGGAGAGCATTAAGGAGCTCCAGTTCTACAGAGCCAACATCTTTAAAGCTTCAAAGGAGGAGAATAAATGCAAAGTAGTTGAAAATGGAGAGAACAACAAGCCCTAACACATAAAAAGGAAAAAAGATTTGCATTTAACTCTCCGGAAACCTCAGCTAGAGTTTAAATGTCAAAGGTTTAATCACACAAAGATTCTTCAAAAGCTTCATTAAGGCTAAATTTATTTTAGAATAAAGGATTGTAGTTGACATTTTCTTGTGGCCAGTTCTGTTGATTTGAATGTTAAATGTTTTAATATTTATACATGGGACTTTTTTTTTTCTTTAAACATCTGTGGATGCTCCATTCATGAAAATGCTGGTGTAACTCTGACTTGCAATATTAAACATTTCAACAGACTTGCAGCAGTCTCAAACAAATGCCTCCTGTGTCCGCTGTTAGGCTGTTAACTGTAAAAATGTGAAACATGTTTCCCTTTTTTTGTTTCTATGCTGTAAAATGGACATTACTTTATTTAAAAATCAGAAAATGTGTGTATATTTCTGCTCTAACCTGAGTTGTTGCAACCTGTAGATGTTTTTGAATTAGCTGGATTTCCAAAACATTTGGTTCTGGGTTGAATATTGTTCTTATTGTCGTGGAAATGATTCAAGACATCGCTACAGAAAGTTGTGACGAAAAACTTTGGTTTGTTTATGTTGTATATTCCTTTAAAGTTTAATAAAGCTAAGTTTGAATAAACTGAAGAAGCTGCTGTGTTTATGAAGGGAACTAAAAAACTCCACCAAAAAAATAAAAACAGGGTAACGGGAAAAGAGAGGGTTTAAATTTGAAATAAAGATCAGAACAGCTGTAACCTGCAGGTTTCTTTGGAAAAATCTGTGAAGACTCAATTCATCCAGGATTGTTCCATGACAAAAACTTTTGAAGAAGTCATCTGGGCTTTTTTTATTTTTTTATATAACGTTCTGCCTCTTATCCAGAAGGTTTTTGCGATTCTGATAAATAGAATTGGACAAAAATGGTTAGTTCTCACATGTTTTTTACACAAACGCTAAATTTATATTTCCTGGGGTGTGAAATAAAAACCAGCCTTCCAATAGAAAGTCAGACTTTTCTTCATCAATATGTCTTAACTTGAATCCAGCCTTATGGCACTGAAAGGTGAATCTCCAGTAAAGGAGGCCACAAGGACGATGACTCACAAGAAGCTTGTGATACGTCTACAAGGAGAAACTAAATGAGTTTAACCCTGGAGGACCTACACACTGCTGATTGTATTTGCTTTGTAGTTTTTTTATTTGATTTTTTTTGCTGCCGTTAAGTGCTGCTCAAAACAAAGAAACGCACACGAAAATGAGTCAAGTTAACTTCAAAAGCTTAGTAAAGAATTGTTCTTGGGTTCTCCAGGGGTCTAACTCAACATTGCAGGTTTCTTTTAGCCTTTTATTGAACAAATTGCAAGTCAAAATGGCTTTCTACACCAGTTTTTTTTATTTTTTTATATATATATTTGATTGTTCTACCTGTATTGTTCTACATGTATTTCAATACAGATGGCTTCTCAGTTCACCTTCCTGTCTCCTCTCAAGGTTTTTTTTAAACCTTGAAAGCATTCTAAAAAAAAAAAAAAAAAAACCCCCACAAAGCATTTTGCAGATACTTTAATTAGTGGCACTTCTGCAGAAAGTCTAGGTATAAAAATATCTCACTGGGCTACTTGTGCATAGAAATGTGACCTTTTAAATATAGGCTGCTCATGTTGAAGTTAGACACACTTGTGTTTCTTTACTGGTTTAAAGTCCTGCATCGATCGTCTTTTGATCTACTGTAGAAGTGTTCCCAGTAGTCTTTTAATTATGATTATGCAGTTGTTGTTTTTACCAAAATACAAAAAAATATATATATTTTTGGGACAGTTTCTGCAGAGTGGCAGGAGTTCTTTGGAAATGTTGACACGCAGCAACCCCACCCCTTTTCCCTCCTGAGAGCTCTCTGTTTACACCTAGCTTACAGCCCCTCCCTTCCCCAACCTAACATTACCGGCACAGGAAAAAAGCAGTGTTTTATGTTTAACTCAAGCAGATTTGTAAAATATTCGGGCACATGGATAATGGCAACACAGACAATAAACCAGCCGTCCTGCATCTTTCATACTTTTTGAAACTGACCAATCACAAGAGGCTGTCAGCAGGGGTCAACTGAAACATTTTGTTACAGATGCTGTTAAGATGCAAGAGGATCAATCAAGGATCAATCCACCCACTGGGTGGAGGCCAGGATACACTGGAAAGACTATGTTTCTCGGCTGGCCTGGGAACGGCTCGGGGTCCGCCCAGAGGAGCTGGAGAAGGTGGCCAGGGAAAGGAAAGTCTTTTTTCCTTTTTTAAACGTCTCCACATTCTGCCCTGCAGCTGGTCTTCTTGATACGTTTATATTTGATGAGCTTGTGGCTCAGTGAACCTAAGCAATCCCTAAAATTATGCTTCTGTTATGTGTAGACTGCTCTCAGCACATCAGTGACACACAGCACCTTTTTCCTCTCTGCTCCTTTTACTCTTGATGAAGGTTTTGCATCATTGCAGACACTCCAACTTTTCATAATTCCACCACAGACAGAGATAAGTACCGTTATTCTCCTCTGATGACCTGTATATCAGCTGGACTCAAGCTTCAATTTCCACTGTAGTGTTTCGAGCTTTGAAGCCAAATTTAAACTGTGTGAGTAAACCTAAATAAGTGAAATATGGACAACTGTCCTTTTGCACACATATAGTTTGTGGAATGGCTGCAAAGTGCAAACACCACACTATGTTAAAACACTTACCCTGTTGTGGTCTTTTGACTGTCATGAGCATTCAAGCAGTGGTTTACTGGTGGATTAACTTGCATGCAACGATGTTTCTTCAACTTCTTTTATTTTTTTGTGTTTTTGTCCCGTATTTAGGTTAAAAAAAATGCACCAAACTTAATTAAAAGTAAAATACTTCAAATATTTTGTTGTTGTTCGATACCTTATTTAGAGTTATACAACAAAAAATTTTAAGTGATGAACTATCAGCGTCAGAAAAGCCTCCACAGTGAGTTTTACATGCTTACTTTGTAAAAAAAAAAAAAAAAAGAGAAGATATCTTGTGCTAATTTAGCTGCTGTAGATTTCTGTCAGCCTGTGAGGACACAGAAGGAGGAGGAACTGAAGAGATGGTGAAAGCTAAGAGGAAATTAGCAACACTCACTGAAGACGAGCCATTCGCACATATGTTTATCAGTTGTACAAACGGTACTTACCACACAGAAGTTAAGAGTAAAATGTGTTGAAAAGCACACTTTTTTTCCATTTATCTGACACTTGTCTGCATTTTGTTCTCACATTAAACAGCAGTTTCTATGTCAAGATGACAAATGAAAATTAGTCCATTAGTTAATAAGACATAAAAAAGCAAGATAGAAAGCTGAATCATATCACAAGGTTTTTTAATGAGATCCAGTAAAAAAGAAGTGAAAAAACTTCTAGATAAACCTTTAAAGTCCAGTTGCTCTGAAAAACCAGAATCCAACATGACCTAGATGAATCTTTACAGTCAAGGACCACATATGAGCATCCAGAAATATAGACACATTCATTTAAAAATAGGATGGAAAAGCAGGGCAAAAATATAGTATCGTTTATATAACTACAGGATCTGCTAACCTATGTGAAGAAGAAGCAGATGGTATTTCTGCAATCTTCCGCCAGAGACAATAAAGCAAATCTGAATGCAGAAAGACAAATGCTGGTCTAAAAATATTAAATCTCATAAGGAGCTACATTTATTCTATGTAGGAGAGCATTAAAAAGTGCTCAAATAACATTAAAGGCTGGTTGTTTTTATGTTGTTTTATTAAAAAATGACAGAGAAATTAGCTGAATTATTTGAGCAATGTAGCAATTGTAGCCAATGTTTTTTTTAAAATTAGCAATGAATGAAGGAAACGTTTTTTTCTCTTACATAAAAGTTATTGTGGGTTTAAAGAAACACAATAAAGAAATTATAACAACACAAATAATAATGATATATAAATAAAAACAAAAATACACTGAAATGCTGCAAAACTCAATACAAATACACTATAAAATACACAAATAACACTAATATGTATTAAATAAAATATTTTCATTTGTCAAATTAAATAATATACAAAATACCTGTTAAAATTCATTAAATCTGAGGTCAATTTTAATGAGATTAACATTAAATTTAATAAGTATTTGACCAAATTTAAATATTTATTATGGGAGACTGCTCCATTGACGGGTGCCTTAGAAACTTTTTTTTTTTCTTTACTATTTATCTTAAGGAATATCTACAACAAATCAACGGTTTTAGTTGAACCCTATTATCTGTGTCTGAGCTCAAGTGAAGCATTGGCACAATTTGAATAAGGAAGAACTGCGTCAAGTCCAGATACGTTGTCTCTCTACACGCCATAGTAAATTAGGATTTGATAATGGTTAAAAGCCTGCCTTTTTTTTCTCAGCCAATTACAATCTTTCCGCCATTAAATTCATGAATGATGCTCGCTCTCCAATCTAGATGGTTCTCCTCCTCGCCGTTCTCCATTTGGAACGATGCTCTGACATGCTCAACTCTTAGAGTCTGGAGTTTCGTCATGGGTCGTCTGTTTTAAACCCACACGCAACGTATCATCATCAGTTCAAACTGCCAAAGATTGTTGACTTATTTCTGCATCTTTCTGTATTATGCAGCTTTCCCCCTATTCTTAAGATCTCTATTTATAGATATCCGTTGATCTTTTTTTGCATTCTTTTTTTTGCTTCCTATCCAGCATCTCCATTTTTCTCATTCGTCTACCAAACCATAGCGTCCCCCTCTTTGCACAAACCCAAACTCCCAATATTTAAGCTCTGTTTTTAGAAGGTTTATCTGGACCACAACTGGGTAGCCGGTTAAGCTCGGGCTGGTTTGCGGCGCCTTCCGTCCGTGAAACCAGGGTTCAAATGCGGGCTGCTCCCTGTTTCCTTCTCTACCTCTGTGCCGGTCCCAAGCCCGGTTGCTTTGAGAGGGTTGCGTCAGGAAGGGCATCCGGCGTAAAACATTGCCAGGCTTACCATGCGACTCGTTCGCTGTGGCGACCCCTGATTGGAAAAGCCGAAAGTGAAAGAAGAAGATCTGGACCACAACTATTATCTGCTTTACTTCAATATGATCTTTTCTTGTGGAACCTGAGCATCTTTTTTCCAGAGCCATCCTCCCTAAGGCCTGCAGCAATGCTGCTCTCACCACTTTTTAAAATATTCTCATTAATTCTCTTTTGTATCATTTCTCGTGACACCTCTCTGCACCGGATCACCTCTTCAGCTCGGTTTCACACTCTGACAGTGAACACATGCGTGGTCTTCCCCTCTCCTCTTTTGCAGCTCCACAGCCCCTGTGTTTTCTCTCCTGCTGTGACTCACATTCATCTCACTCCTTTCCAGAGCCTGTCTCCACCTCTTAAGGTTTTTTCTTCAACTCAGCCATTTTCTCCTTTAAGAAGGGATTTCTGCCTCAGAGTGGATATCTTAGATGAGTCCCGTCTTATATTATGTGACATTTTATCAAACATTAATTCAGAAGAAATCTCAATTTAGAACTAACGTTAGTAAGACATGTGTTTTAATTCAGAGTATTAGGTTATGAAATGATCTACAACCACAAATCAATGAAGCTAAATCAGTGAAACATAAATGTTTTTTAAGTAAAATGTAATATGTCAAAAAAAATGAACAAAATTGTTGGTTGTTTTGTCCATATTTTATAGTTTTTATTATGTGTTTAAAATAAGAAATCCACATTTGTTGGTGTAACTTTTCTTTTTTTATTGTTTAGTAGCAATTAAATAATAACATAAAAACACAGAAATAAAATCTATCAAACAACAATTTCAAAGGACAAGGACCCTGAAAAACAATGTCTGCAGACATTACAGCACAGAGAACCTATTAACGCTGTTAAAGCCAGAAGGACAGCTGTCAATCAGGCAGCAGAAGAAGGAATATTGAACTTTATATTTCACAGCATTACCATATGTTTATAACAATAAAATTACTTAATCAATTATTGAAGATGGTTGAAGTGATTGATCTCTATTCATATCACTTCCCTTGGTTTCCCAAAAGTTATTTACATTCATGATTTTTCCAATGAAAGATAATCTGCACATATATTTGATTGTTGATGCTTGATCTGCATGTGCTATGATGAATTCTGAAATAGTGTTGTTTTTATTTTACATAATTATTAAGTACTTCATTTTTGTCATGTGCAATATTGATACTTAAGGATTCTTAATTACCTGAATTTATGTTGGTAAGGTATAAATACCTGATTAGAAGTTATGAACCGGACAATGATGATTCATGCCAATAAAATAGTACGGTAGAACAGGATTGGGATTATATAAATTTGCTTCCTTCCACTCCCTTTCAAGCAATCTATGATTTAATGACTAATAATCCTATGCTTGATATCTTTGTATGGTTGTAAAACTCATTACGCATTATTCTTGCTTTGATTGCTTGAAATAAACCATTTCCAAATCCAAATGTCATTAGACTTCTCAGAAAATATATGTTAAAATAACACAACAACGATGAAGATGTTTTTGCCTGTGATTGGTTTTACATACTGTATAACACTATGAACATTTTTTATGCAATGTTTTTGTTCAGAGCTGTGTAAATGCTATTTCTGGAAGACTAAAAATGATGATGCATAGCCATTAAGGATTGGTCACTTTTCAAGTTTTTATGGTGTGCACAGTGGCGTAGTGGTTAGCGCTCTTGCCTCACAGCGAGAGTTTAAATCCCAACAGGACGTTTCTGTGTGCAGCTTGCATGTTCTACTCATGCATGTATGTGTTGTCTCTTACATTCCAAAAAACGCCCGCCGTAGGTTAACTGGTTACTCCAAAAGTAAGTGGGAGTGACAATGTGCCCAGACACAGACTGACAGCAGTTGGGACAGGTTCTGGTGACCCCAGAGGGGATATAGTGGGTAAAGAAAGTGGATGGATCAAGATATTATTAGTCATATTTTGTGTTTCAACCATGTTCTGTTTCCTCCTGTCACTAACACTTGATTGGTTAGCAATTATTCAGCTGCATGTGTTGATGACCCTCAGTTAATGCTTTTTCAGTTTGGATTAACCAGATCTTCTGTCATCACCTGTTTTGTTTCTCCTCTGCTCATAGTTTTGTGTCATGTTTCAGTTTAGCTGTTAATGGCAAAATTATCCCTTAAAGTTTTAGTTCTGCCACTAAGCCCAGTCTTTTGTAAATTGGGTGCAACCCTGACAATTTGTGACCTGGCATTCAGCTCCAGAACGTGTTCTGGAATGAAATCAGAATAAGAATGAGAATACCGGTTACTTTTATTGTCCTTACGATATGAAAATGTAACAAAATTAGAGCAGCTCAAAACTGGGAGGTACAACAAGGAAACCAAAAGACTGTGCAAAATGATAAGTAATATCTGTGCAAAGATGCAAAATCTAAACAAAAATAAATTTGAATAAAAAGGAGTTTAAAATGAGTATGACGTAAATCTGAATAAAAGGAAAAATTGAGAGGGGGTAACTGAAACCAGGTGTGAGCACTTCAAAAGACTCAATTATAAAATACAAGAGACCCTATAAAATAGCAGCACAACTATCTAAACTAAATGAGATCACCATGACTGTACTTGAAACCAAGAAAGCACAACTAAACAAAGAAAAGAGATCTTAAGTGGTAAAGAATGTGTGCTGTCTGTCTCTCTTTCCTTTCTTAACCTTGTTTAATAGGCTTCTTTGGATCTGATTTTTTTACTTTAATGGTGATTTGTGCTCGGCTCATAAGGCGATGGAGTTTTATCTCCACAGATATGGACAGAAGCTTCACAAAAACACAAAAGGTTTTGGCAACTTTAAAAGTAAAACATATAGAGAGAAAAAGAGGTATTAAAAGCTGCTTCATACTGGTTGGTTTTTCCATAATGTTCTACTGGCCGACTATTTCTTCAGATCTCAGGGTCTTGCTGGGGTTGTGTGCCATTAGCAGATCTGACTAGTATTTGGGTCCCAGACCACTAAATGATTTATACCCCAGCAGCAGCACTTTAAAATCAATTCTATATTTAACTGGATGCCAGTGTAAAGACATCGGAACAGAAGTGATGTAACCAATGAAGTGTTCTACAGCATGAAAGTTTTTGAACCCTGAGATACTGCATGTGTATGATACAGGCTGGCTACACTCTTGCATGTTGTACAATATTAATACACCAGCAAAATGCCTCTTCTTGGCTAGTCAGCTTCTATCGCCTAACAAAGTTTGATGTCTCCGACGTTTTCAGTTGCCTGTGGAGCCACCCGTGTGAACAAGCATGCAGCTGAGCCCTGGTTATGGAGGATCTGCCCTACAGAGCAACCATCTGAGTTTTCTATAGCACACAGAGTAGAGAGCCAGGGGTATGGAACGGGCTTTGAAATGTTCCAAACATTTTGCCCTGATAACACAAAAATATAAATAAAAATCAGAAATTGATGGAGGAAAAGTAGCTTAAGAAACATCTGAAGGCTACCTCACATTTAAGAAGAGGAAGAGGATGTGATGTAAATTTCGCAGTTTCTTAAATTACCACCAGGGGCCGGTTTCCAAATTGAGCAGAATCCCATTGATTCCAATATTAAAAGTCGAACTTAAACTAAAGATATGGAAATTATTAAAATGAATTTCTATTTTCTCATTGGGTCAAATTTAGGAACAGAGATTGGAGGCTTGACTCCAAAACACTTCAAACTTTTTTTTATTTATTTTAGACAACATTTTTAGTAAATAAATGACAGTATAGTAAGATATTTAAAGTCCCACTCTAATAATCTGTTGATCCATTTTAAAGGGATTTGTTTGTAGTGGTTTCTTAGTTATGATTATGCCAGTTTTAGCCAAAAAATTTTTTTTACTGTGGTCTTCTACAACATAGTTTATTAGAAATTCACCTCTGAGTTGTGGACAAACCATTGGCATGGAGCACCCCGCTCCCCCATCCCCTGCCTGTTACTGAGAGCTCTCTGTTTACAGGCTCTTCTGCTCGCTTACAGCCCTTCACACCTCCAACCTAACAACAACAAAAAGGACACGCAACACTGTCCAATGAATGCTATCCAGCCGTACAGTTTTTAGCCAGATGTCAACTCACAGGAGGAAAACAAAGGCGTACATGGATCTAGTCATCTACTTGTGGATGCATTAATGGGGGAGCAAGCAGGGAGTTTGTGGCCTGCCAAGTGTGTTTTCTACGTCACAAATACGATTCTTTTGCAAACTGCTTTTTTTTTGTCTTCCGCTGACTGACAACACAAATAAATACTCAGAAATGCCATTTTAAGCTTAATTTTCTTAACATTTATCCTTCAACATCAGAAAACTGCCACAAGAACATCTTAGAAATACCAAAAACACAATTTTAATCAGAGTGGGTCTTTAATACAAATGAAAAGGTCATGATGCACCTGGATTTATGTAATGACTCAAGTTAAGTTCATGCAAAAAAATAAATTCTATTTTTGATAGTCATTGGTTTCTCAAGTACCCATGCATGATTCTGCATAACTCACAACATATATTTACAAAATCAGAGCTTTAACTGTGTGCCCACCGTGAATTACATGAATTACATGAATTACATTACAAGTTGATGCCCAAAAAAGAGAAAGGAACTGTGACATAAACTGTTGAACTTTTCTATTAGTTTGACAGGTTCCTTTTTACAGCATGACTCAGAAAAGTCAGATGTAACTTCCGCACGCTGTCAATTGAGCTTCACTATTTAAACTGCAACACAAGAGCTTGCAAAAAATAGCTTTATCTAACTTATTTTTTATTTTTTTGGATAAAACAGTCTAATATTGTTCATGAGTGAGATAATAACAAATGTTGGTTTGACTGAAGAGGATGGGCAGGTACAGACTGAGCCACACAAGAACTTTATCTGCAATAGTCTAAATATTGCTGTTTTTAGACACACAGCCAACACAAGTGCTGTTGTCCTTCACCATCACTTTACAAACACTTTGGTTGCCTACTCAATAAATCCTTCAACATGGACTGAAAAAAAAAAGCAGACATAAATCTGAACTTTGCCATTGGGAATCAGAAACCAGGGAGGGGTGTGAAAATGAGAATCTAGAAAAATGAGTAAAAGGAGGCGAGAACAGGAAGAGAGAAAAAAAATGTGTAGGAAATGAGAACAGAGGCAGAAGTGCAAGTGCAACCACTTGGCAGACACGGCAGTGGAGGTGTTCAAGCACGGATGACAGCAGGTTCGACAGAACAGGCAGCAGATGTGACGGAGAGGAGAAAAGAAACAGTTTGAAAGCAAGTGAGACTGTGGACTGCACAGCTGCAACATGGGGTGAGTCATTGTCTATTAGCACTTACATTGTTGCTCCATTTAGGCTGATGTTTTTTTAATTTAAAGAAATCCAGCGGCACATGCAGAAGAGGTCAAGACAAGTGAAGGCCTGCGTGTAGTTGAGACACTGGGCCTTTAAAAAAGTCGTCTTTTGATCTATCCAGTCATTTAAATTTGTCCTACTAGAGCATTTGTCTTTTTAGAGGACTTTAAAAAGGAATAAATCCAACTGTTACTCAGCACAGACTGCACTTCCTGCTGTTTGCTGCATCTGCAGCTTGCAGCAGCTGTCCTACTTTTACCTCTGTCACAATGAAGGAAACTGTTGTCCCGAGAAGCTTTTTACTTTATGAAATCTCAAACAACACACATTTGCACAGAAAAGTTTGTATTTTCAAACAGAAAAAGAACAAAATTCAAAGGCACCGTGCCGTATACAGGAAGTGGTCAACTCATGAAAAGCTTTTCGGCAGGAAGCCAAGATTTCCCACACGGTTGAAGTTGCAAAAAACAATGCAACTGAAAAGAATGCAAACAAATTCTGCAACATATAACAACAACATGAGTAGTTAAACGTTATTCTTAAGATTTTTGAACAAAAATCTTAAGTGTGATTGGAAAAAAATCCTCAGAGAAGCACAAGGTCTCAGCATCATTGAGGTTTTGGACCTTCAGCAGTTGGGCTCCAACTTGAAGGCTGCGTGTGAAACTGTGCTTGAGGTTACAACAATTCAGATTTGGCAAAAGATGCAGGTTGACATAGAATGTGAGATGCAATCCAATAACTCATCAACAGTGACATTAACATGTTGCTGCACAATTCTAACATAATTTTAAAATGTATTTATATTTTTTCATGACACATTTGTGATTATGCATTGCTCTGAATACAAAAGACAGCTCAGGTTTGCAAGCCTCTCAAGAACATCTGAGTATTTCTTTAGTTCTGTAGGTCCTTGACAACATGAAGTTAGGTTTTCTGTAAAAGTTAAGGTGGAAAATGCCAAGCAGAGCACAAATGCAGGCGGTGAGGGTTGGGTTCTTGGTGTTGTTTAACATCATATATATAAAATTAAGCTTAAAATTGAATTTCTGATAACTTTTTTATTTAAATAAAATTTCATTTGAAAAAGAGCTTATTAGGGTTGTGGAAAATGCAATCAGCGGGCCACAAAGCTCCCTGCCCTGAGCTCTCAGCAACGGGGAGGGTAGGAGAGGGTGGGCCTGCCCTCCGCCAACGGTCTCACCCACAAGTCAGAGGCAAATTTCTAACTACTGCTGCTCTGCAGAAATTATGTCCTAGAAAACGACTCAGGTTTGCTGATTTTGGCTAAAAACTGCATACTCCTCATTTAAAGACCGCTAATCAAAAGATGATCGTAGTGGGACTTAAGGATGAAGACCAAAAGTTGACCTGATCAAATTCAAAATCTTCAATTCCTGCAAACATTTTTTATTTTCAGTCAACCTTCCGACCCCCTTTATTATTTTATTGGGTCAGTGTCTTGAAAATAAAAGACTGAAATGATCAGAACTTTAAAGGTCAAGTTCTGATTCAAAACTATTCTTGTGACACGCAGCAATGTTTTCTTTAAAGGCATAAATGTGTGTAAAAAGCATGTGGGTGGCTAAACTAAAAATACTCTTGGAAATGAATAAGATGATCTGTGAATTTACTATCACATGTATACACATTTGACATTTAAAAGCTATTCAGACTGTCCAGAAGGGTTTGGATTTTTCAATATAGTCTATAACATTTACAGACGTAAAAGTACTTCTCACGTATATTTAAGTAGGGGTTTAATTTACATTCAAAATATATGAACCATTTTGCTGAGAAATGGCAAACTGAATCAATGCTGGAGCGCAAATTTTTGATCTTTTGGACATTTAAAGTTCAAGTCTCAAAATTTGGCAAAACTTAGCTCAGAAAAAGCAAAAAAAGCTAAATAAATAAAAGCTTAAAGCAGCTTTAATATATAAAAAAAAGATAAAACAAACAAGCTTTACTGACATTTATTTAAAAAAAAAAATAGGGAAGAAACTCTCTGCCTTTTATGTAAAATGTGATGACAAATGAAGCCGTCACCCGGTTCACTGACTGACACTTTTAGAGAGGGTTGCAAGAAAAAAACTCCTGCTAACAAAAACTGTAGCACGACCAAAAGCAGAACTTGTGCATCAAAATCAAAATGAAGACATGTTTGTTTTGAGCCACATGGCAGTAGCTCATCAGCAGAAAAGCGTGAAGTTGAGGTGTGAAACCTTAGAAGTCATGCTGATGTGCTCTCAAAAATGTTCATAACGTCTCACATATCGTTGTATGTGAATTTAGAAGTAAACGTTTAAAAGCAGAACCTACCTTTTTTGTGTAGTTTGCATGCTTATGTTCACTAGATTCCTCTTTTACTCTTTAATCTTTTTCATGTGGCTTTTTGAAGTTAACTTCTTTCTATTTAGACATGTTAAGACCACTATTTCAAATGAATGGATGTAATTTCACCAATTTTTTTAATTCCCTAATATCAATGTATTTCCACAAGCATGTCTTTATCCATCAGGACCCACACGGGTAATCTTCTTCATGCTGTAAGTTGTCTTATGTATTGTTTCCTGCAGTGAGTCCAGCATTTGTCAAGTGAAAGCGACGGTCATGATGTACGATGACAGCAACAAACGCTGGGTGCCGGTAGGATCCGATGTTCCTCACTTCAGCCGTGTCCAGATTTATAACAACCCAACAACAAAAACCTTCAGAGTGGTGGGCCGCAAACTGCAGCCTGACCAGCAGGTAAAAGTCGCTCAGATCAGGATTTTTCTGTAGATTCTGTTTAAGTAGAAATGCCAGAAAATTCCACACTCCGATTTGGTTTGGTTTGGTAAGTTTTCTTTCATACTGCAGTCTTGACTGGTGCACATTTTGGGGGCATGTTGCATAAAACTAGGTGTTATCTAGAAACAAAAAAGGTTTCTGGCTATCATTTATCCAAATCATCTTCACCTCATGTCCATCTAGAACATTTCCAAAACGTTTTTTTAATTCACCCCGACACTTTTTTTCCTCTTGCTAAAAGTAGAGTGTGCGTTGACTTCTCTGTTGATTTTGTTATCTTTAAACAGGGGGGGTTGGAAAACTCCACCAGAGTTCAGTTTTATTTATATAGCCCAATATTACAGCACAGTTCTCCTCATTGAGTTCTCTACCATGAGGACCAAGTTCTACTTTCGGTGGACAATAAGCTTTATTGGTTCAGATCTTTCAAAGCTGACTATCCAAAACATCAATAACCCTTGAAAGCTCACTTAGACTAAAAGGAAAAAAAATCGCATCCCTGCCAATAATAATTATCCCCATTGAAATGCTAATGGTCTATCATAGAATTAATATTTTTGTTGGGCCTTTAAAGAGCCATGCAGGTCAATTTCTCACTGACCACAACAGTAGGAGCCACAAAGTCTTACTTCCCCCTTTAGAAAAATAAGACACTGATTTGCATTTATGTCAGTGTTACTGCTAAATACTGTTTGCAGAAATAAAAAATAATCATAAATATTAAATCATTTTAAAGCTTTGCAGTTTCATATGAATTCCTTTCAAAATAACAGACACTCTGTGTCACATAGGGGCATCTCAATGCAGCAATTGTAGCATTAGGTAGGGTTATCTGCTGTCTTAAAAAAAACTATGCACAATTTATTTTATTGTTGTTGGTTGCATCTCTGTCAGAAATTCATAAATCTAAGAAATTAAAATTATATCAGAGACCCTTGTTGCATTTTTTGACCTAACGCGCACTTAAAATCCTTGACTGTTGACCTTGCGCCTTAAGTATTATTTGTGGTTGTGCTCACTGACCTTAAAAAATATTTTCTGCGGTACACATCCGTTAAAATATCTGTCAAAATGTTCGACTTTGATAAACCAAGACGGCGTACCGAGTGAAGGATATTTGGAGCATCGGGTCTCCTGTCATCAGGAGCATAACAGTGTGATACGTATTTAGTGCTTGAACTGTTTGTGAATGAGTTAAATAAAGTTTGACTTATCCGACTGTTTTGTTTTGCTTTATGCGTAACATAGTTAAAAAAACATGTCACTTTTTATATCTAAATTTCATATTAGCATTTCAACTAAAGAGCTACAAAGAAGGGGTCAAAGAGCCACATGTGGGTCTGGAGCCTCAGGTTGTAGACCCCTGGGATCAATGAACATTCTTAACATTTATCTACGTTGTCCTCCATCTGCAACATAGACTCATAAGCGTACATAGCTTTAACTTGTGAATCTTTTACAACCACCTGCACTGTAAGTCATTCCTCGTCTTTCCTCTGCTTTCTGCTCGTGTCAGGTGGTGATCAACTGTCCCATCGTCAAGGGGATGAAGTATAACCAAGCCACACCCACCTTCCATCAGTGGCGGGATCCCAAGCAAGTGTGGGGGTTAAACTTTGGCTCCAAAGAGGAAGCTTCTCAATTTGCCAGCTCCATGATGCATGCGTTAGAGACTCTCAATGCATCTCCGAGTGCAGGTAACCACAGCCCCTGTAGGAGAGCGAAGGAACCAAAGTAAAAAGAAATAAATAGCTGGAGAGGTTTTTTAGTATTTTTGCATGACCGTAAATTGAGAACATAGTCGAGACTAATGTGAGAAATGAACTTTAGAAGCTGTTTGACTGATAAATGCTAAAAGAAGCACTCTGTGCTGTGTGAATGCAACCTTCTTGCTTTGGGTTGCAGCTTTCTATTTCCGTTTGTTTATTTCAGAACACAGACAAGTCTTCTTTGTTTATGCACATTTTTTTTTCTCAAGTTTCACCTCTGTCTTTTTAAAGCTCTCATATTTATTACTATGCTCTTTGTATGTTAAAACATAAAGAAAATTAAAGTAGCCATTGGTGTTTTATGGCCCACAGGCTCTCCCCACCCCTGCCCTCGCCGCCCTGCTTTGTCCTCACTGGCTGCGCAACGGCTACATGTGATACCAAATACCCTTTTGTTTCTAAATGGCAGCTTTTCTATTTCCATAACAAACATTTTAGTTATTTGCCCCGGGGTGGGGGGTGACGAACATGTCTATGTAATTTTTAAAGGAATCAACAAAAGTCAATTTTTGAATTTTCATTGGCAACGGAGTTTCTTTTTTTAACCACGACCACATTGCTTACATTTTCTTAATTCAAAATGGTGGCCACTTCCCATTGTCAAAGGTCAACTAAACTTCTGTTGTGGTTGTAAAATTAACCTTGCTTGGACAAAAGTTTTCTATTCCTATATATTAAACAAAATGTAAAAACAGCTAAATCTCACACTTTGCCACAAAATAACCGCCAAGCTGTAGGTCCTACGGCCATACTTCAAGCATTTTAAAACTTCCTTTGGATATCACCGACACGAGTGTTTTGGTTGTTTCTTAGCAGATTTTGAAATATGTTTTTTGAGTCCCATTAGAGAATTTGGTTCCGCATATTTTTTGGGCTGTTTCTCCCGCTATGATGTCATCATGGATATTTTTAGGGGGGGTTAACATACCCAAAATTCCTTTTTAAGCAGGTACTAGGTATATGCCAATTTTGATGAGATTTTGAGTTTGTGGCTGGGGCAACATTTTTACTCAAAGGTGCAATAAGAAAGGAGAGTTACCACAGTCCAGGACTGCCATAAAAGGCTTTATTGTCAATAATTCTGAAAAACAATGTTTTATTGGCCCTTGTGATGATGTTAATTGAATTAATTGAATTGATTCCACTTTAAACTCACTTTTAAAGAAAATATTTTAAATGTATTTTTGTTGTATGTTTGTTGAGAGGGGATGCTAAGGGACATTTGTATACATTTTTACAGGTCCACCACAAAACGGGCCGTCTCCACAACAGCTGGAACAGCAGAGAAGGTACAACTCATTTGTCATGTTAGGAGAAAACTTCAAATTTCTGTCAGAATTTTGTCACCATTTTTGTTTAGAAACATCAAAAACTGGAATGAGGCTGATGATGGACACCTACACGTTTCAGAAAGGAGCTGACTTAATGCTTTGTCTTCTCAGGCTGGAGCAACAGAAGCAGGAGCAGCAAGAGAAGGAGCGACTGGAAAGAGCCTCACAGGGGCCTCCCAACCCTCCTGCAGCCCCTGCTCCACCCGCTGCTCCTCCTGCTCCACCAGCACCTCCGCCACCTCCAGGCCCACCCCCTCCATCCTCTGGGTCCTGTCCACCTGCACCCCCTCCACCACCTTCAGGTGGCATCCCACCTCCACCACCACCCCCTCCTGCAGGAGGAGGAGGAGGAGGTGGGGGAGGTGGAGGTAGAGGAGGTGGAGCCAATGATCTCGCTGCAGCACTGGCTGGAGCCAAACTGCGAAAAACACCAAAAGTAAGTCTGAAAGTGAAAAATTTTACGTCAAGCTGATGTTGATCCGCCTTATCAGTAAAAGCTTGAAGATTCCCTCATTTTCAGCAGATGTTACTGTTTCCGTTGGTCCACCTGTATGGACATTAAATGTATGTTTTACTGTAAAGATTAATAGAATGATTGGCTTCAGCTAACTGGAGGTGTTTTTGTGTGAAAAGGATGATGGGGGAGCAGCGCAGGCCCCAAAGCAGTCTTCATCTGGTGGGGGTGGAGGAGGAGGAGGTGGAGGAGGAGGAGGAGGAGGTGGCTTGATGGGAGAAATGAGCGCCATTCTTGCAAGGAGGCAAGTTGCCACAAATATTACCCCAAATTTCAAATGTGCTCATTAGAGCATAAAAGTACAAATGTTTTGTAAACTTTAACAGAAAGAAAGCTGCAGACAAGCCGGCTGTGAAAAAGGAAGAAACAGTAAGTTTTTTTTTCTCTGTGTTTTAAATAATGATCAGTCTTTGTTTCCTATTTTGGTGCTGCTGCTAGAATGTCGAATGAAACATTAAGCTGGGTGATAAATGTCCTTATCTGTAGGATGAATGCGACTCTTCAGTTTTAAAATCCCCAGTCCAAGCAGGTGAGTAAACCTTCCCAACTCACTCCAAAGTCAAGCAGTTCCAAAGAGAAACTTCCTTTATTTTATATGATAATTCAATAAATAAATACACATACTGTTTCACCAGAACTCAAACCTACTAGGGATAAATCTGCCACCATGCCCAGGTATGAAACCCATCTTTACATAATATCACAGGTCTCAAACTCCAGGCCTTGACGGCCAGTGTCCTGCATGTTTCCAGACAAACCTGCCATTGAAACTCCTTATTGGCTAAACTCACTTGATCCAGGTAATCAGCATCAGATAAGGCAGGATTTCTTAAAAACCAGGAGGATGCAGGCCCTCGAGGCCTGGAGCCTGAGAGCCCCTGCTGCCATGAATCACAATGTCTTCTTTTGAGATGTCCAAAGAACAACTTCATGCTTAATGACAGGCTCAAGTCTTCAATCAATACTCAAAGAGATTCAGGCCCAAACTCCAGCTCCACCACAAGCCATTCCCCTACCACTGCTGCCACTCCCGCATGCAGGTACCAGCAAAGCCTCCGCTGATGTATGGGTGGCCGCTGCTTTAGATGCTCGCGGATTCTTCAGTCCGGACACATAGCAGGCCTCTTGCTTCTCTGATGCAGGCCTCAGTCATCTTTGCATATGGCGCTCTCTACACTTGATTGCTTTGCTTGTCATTTGGGGAACAAGTTCAAGCTGTCTGCTTCTCAGCCGCACGCCGCCACCTCAGTGCCTAGACACCAACGTTAAGTTTTCTCGATGACTTGAACCGGATGGTTACCGCTCGTGAAGTCTGGCTGTAAGCTAACAATGGCCTCTCTGATAAGCCACTGCATATCAAAGCAGAAGTATGTCTTTTTGAAGGTAGTTAAATGATACTCAAAGCAGGAACTTGAATTGAGGAAGTGGTTACTTTTGCTGAAACACAAGTTATCACCTGGATATAACCTATTCAGAGAACTGAGCATGCTCACTGTGCCTGCTCTTATTCTGTTCGAATTTAGTTCACACTAAATGTGCTTCTGATGCTGCATCCTCTGGCCAGCTCCTCCTGCCAAAAACCTTCCCTTGGCTGAAAATACGTTTTTTTGTGTGTGCAGACCTAAGGTGGGGAATAAGACATCTGAGAGTGCAGACAATAGTGGCGATATGGAGCGTTTCAAACAGGTTGGAGCCCTAATTTCTCTACAGCAGTTACAAAGAAAATCTGTTTAGGTTTTGTGTGTTTTTTACTTAAGGAAACACTGTGTTGTGGCAGAATTTGATGCAAACTCAGACTTCCCCTTGCTGTGATGGGTTACATATATATCATGTAGACCTTTAAAAATATCTAACTTCAGTTTCTGTTGAAAGTTGAAAAACCTGATGTAACTTGTTTTATTTATAGGAAATCATTGAAGAAGTGAGAAAAGAATTCCAAAAAATGAAGGAAGAGATTATAACTGGTGAGTTCTGTCATAGATGGTCCAGTAGTTGCCTAATCAAATACATGAAGACCATTTTTTTAAATGCATTTACTACTTATTGTCTCTTGCAGCACTGATCCAGGAGATGCAGAAAGCAAATCTGGAGGGTGAACTCTGTTGACAGGCTCATGAACTGCCTCACAGAGGGAATTGAGGTCATACCGGTGTTGTGTCACTCCAAAGCTAGGGCACGTTTTGCTTTTTTCACTTTCAGTTTAGCAGTTTTTGTCCTTCGAGAAGGAATCTTGAAGGCGAGAAAAACTCCTCTCCTTTTAAACATGGGACTGTCTAGAACTCGGCTAATTTTCTTCTCTTGAAACGCACCCCTCAGTGTAATCCTTGTTCTTCCTGTGTATTCATCATAAGGCATAAGGGTCATCTCACTGTCAGGTTTTTGATGAGTTAAAAGCCATGTACAGTCACATCATCAGGAAGTGCTTGCTGACTAAAAAAAGTTTTGCAACAGTGTCAATATGTTTCACATATGTGGGACAGAACTTCAACTTTGTGCAAAAGTAGATTCTGTTGTAAAATGGGCCTTTTACGAAAATAAAACATATTAAAGCCATTAAAACAAAAGAAAGTAGTGATTATCTGTAACCTGCATAGCCAAAAAAAAAGCAACAAATACATGAATAAAAAGTGTGTCTCGTGAATTGCTGGATATCTTTTTTTTTCCGCTTTGACTGCTATATGCATCACAGTCACTTATCTTTTTCCAAAGTTGCAAAAAAGTATTTCCAAATTCCCTTAAAATCTTGAGATAACTGTTCTGTAACATCTTTGTTTTTCTTTTCTTTTTTGTTTTTGTTTTATAAAAACCTTTCTGAACCACTTTTACAACCTAATGCAGATGAGTCCAGATGGATGATCCTGCAAGTTCATTGATAGTTGGTTTAAAAAGTTGCTGTTTTAACAAACTTTGTAACTTTTTTTTCAGCTTTTGCTGTACAAATAATTGAGATGAAAAATGATGAACAAAATAAAAGTTTGTTCTGTCTGTGAACCACTAGTGTTTTCTGTTCACCCTTTGCAACACCTCCAGTTCTTTCCACATGTTCAGAAGTGTGTTTTGGGGATTTTCTGGACATTTGGAGTTGTTACAGATTTTGGCGGAAAAGGCCTGGCTTGGAATCCTCACTCTGATTCATTCCAAATGCGTTCTAGGATGAGATCAGGATTCTATGGAGTACGCCCACACCAAACTTGCTCATCCCTGTCTTTATGGACTTTGTTTTGTTCACTGGTGTGCAGTTCTGTTGGAACCTGAAGGAACCATTGCTAAATTGTTAACTCAAAGTTGGGAGCATAGAAATGTCTAAAAATTTTTGGGTTCTTGAGTGTCTTTCTAAAAACTAAGGGCCCAAAGCTCCTTAAAAACAACTAGGCACAATAATGTCAGGTTATGGTTCCCCTGGCAACCACCAAGCTTGGATTTATGGATTGGATTAGAAATGTGACATTACTTGCATCTCCACTGCTCTAGAGTCCAGTGGTGGTGTGCTTTACACCACTGCATTCAACATTTTTCAGTACACTTGGCAAGGTGGATGCAGCTTGGCAATGGCAGCCAATTACAAAAAAACTTTTTCCACTATTGAGCTCATTTAGGCCCACATGAAGTTTGGAGGTCTGTAATGATTGATTAGAAAGTTGGTGACTTGTGTGCATTCCAGTGTCCGCTGACCCTGATTTGTCAAAACCAACCACTTCCACTTTGTCGAAACACCAAGGAGAGTTGCCTGTGGAATATCTTGTAGCTTGGAATTTTTTCTTGATTGGAATTGTTTGATTAGAGGCATCTTATCACAGTACCACGCAGCGTTGGGTAAGCTCCTGAGAGCAGCCCATTCTTTTGGTATTGCTTACTGAATATGTGTGTTTATCTGTATGTTCGATTTATGGTCTATGAAAGCAATACCGGAATTTAATTATTTAGATTAGTGGGTCCCGTCGCCGGGGGCGCTCCTGGCCTGGGGGTCTCTCCCCCCATCTCCTGGTCTGGCTGGTCGGGCTGGAGAGGATCTGGTTCCCCTTATGAACACACGGTTCCCTTCGCTCATCTTCGTGTCTGAATTTCACCTTTGGATGTAATATTTGTCTTTCCAGCAGATCTTGTATAATTGTTACACAGCTTAAAATAATAACTTCTTCAGATCAGCGCTTGTATCCCCCACATTCTGCACCTCTCTTCCTTTTATGCTCCCCCCACCTCACAGTCTTCCCTACACACACTACATGTAACAAATAAATAAAAAATAATAAAAACAAAAAGGGGTTTATTCAAATTTACACTCTGGTTTTTTCGAAGTTATATAACCTCTTTTTGTGATAGTAAAACCTGTCCAACACAAAAGGCCGTCAGCTCTACTCTGTTTGCTCAGTTGTTGGACAGAACAAGTAAAAGAAAAACAGAAAAAAGACAAAAGATTAGTAAGTGATTACTTTTAGACCAGGTGCATTAGGCAAATGTAGGCGATTGCCTCGAGCTGAACATTTAAAATCTTTCTAAAATAATTTCCAAACCCATTAATACTTAACTTTACCATAAGAAAGTTTCCAAACCACTGAAATTGCATAAGAATGGCCATGTGAAAGTGTCTCATCCCCCCCTTTCCTCTGCAGCAATGGACTATTCCATCAACAGCATCAGCAAGTTACACACAGAGACTCTTCAAGAGATTAAAAAAAGTAAACAAGCAGAAAAAAGCAGGAATAAAAGACAAAACAGGAATCAACAGAAGAAAAAAGAAAATATAAAAAGTCAAGAAAGGGAAAAGTGACAAATAAAGTAAGTATTTTGTTTCTTTTCCCTTCTTTTGTAAAACCTGATAAGAAAAGACAGAAGACCATTGTTTGTTCTTACCAGAAAGTGAGTGGGAAACAAAGTATGACATTTTAAGAAATTCACTGTTTTATGTCCAAGAATAATAATGTGGGCTATACAAATTACATTTCTTTCATATTTAATTGTGATTTCAGTTTTTAGATGCTTAGCAAAACATTTGGATTCTTTACATTGGTGTTGATGTACGTTTTACCTTATAGTTAAGTTTTTTGTTTATTACTATTTTATTTTTTATGAATACAACAGGAGGGGGGGGGATGTTATTTTTTGCCTGAGGTTCGCAAAACTGCCAAGTCCGCCACTGGTTTTGTCAATAAAGTGTATCTTTCAACACACCGGACCGTCTTTCTTCATTCACCTTTTTCGAATTGAAAGTCCGTTTCCCGCCTGCAGATGGCGCACTACGTCAACAGAACAGCGAACATTGACCCGACCCAGCATGAAGAAGAGTGCAGTGAACTTTCCTGTGTGGACGGCCTGTTCCGAACCGAACCTGGCACACGACTGCGCTGGAAGGGAGAACAACGCGGGAAAAAGTCAGTGAAATGTGCGTGAAACCGGGTTATTCCGATATACGTGCACGTGATTTGTGAACTTTTAAACCGGGTTTGTTAGTTTTTGTTTAACTGTCTTCTAATCTAAAAACTACTTCTGTGTAACTCGGTCCATGATCTTCTAGGTGGCTAAAATGATGAGACAGTTGTTTACCAGTTAGAACGCTTGGATTCCAAGCAGTGCCAGGCGGGGTTAACGGAGCGGAAAATGACGTAGAAAAGACAAGTTTGGTTTAATGCTTTCGATAATGAATTTCGCACGATTCAAACTGCTACAAAACGAAATTTAGAGGACGCGTGTAGTGCTTTGAACGTCATAACTCTGTGTGTTAATAATAGCTCCCAAAAAAACCATCAATAAAAAGTTTAAGGAACTACAAAGTCAGCTAGTTTACTAACTTTGTTTAGCCACTGGCTTGTTGGGGTTGGAAGTGTTAGCATAACGCTAACGGCTGCCTGCCTGCGTTGAGTGGCAGACGGTCAAAGGCAGCAGAGTGGAAACCTGAGTGGGTCGCGGTGGAGTGGGTCTCTGCGCTCTTTGGAAGTGTGGGCCATGAACCCACGTCGTTGACACTCGTGAACTCTCGGTCACGTCTTAAGTGTGGCGGGGGGGGGGGGGGGGGTATTCTGCAGCCTATTCGAGCTCTCAATAACTGTGCTAGCAGCACAAAACAGGACGACATCGTTTCTCTGACATAAACTGACAATAGGGGGACAAAAACCGTCAGGTTTTAAACTTTTATAAAAGGCAATGTCACTCAAGTAGAGTTACCTCTTGCCTCTAATACAATTTCATTTTATTATGAGGTTTAAAATCTCTTAAATATTGCTTTAACAAATACTGTAAAAATGCTGTAAAAAATTACTCCCATACGCTTCTAATGGGCATGTATTATTACATCACAAGCCAAGTCTTTGTCATTTGAATAACACATTTATAACATATTAAAATATTAATTGTGCTGAAGTCTCCGCCTTCTTCTTGAAAGAGGCGGAGCTTCATTGCCATTATTTTGAAAGCACTTTGCTCAGCGTTCCTTTTGCTCATTTGTTTTCATTTCATAGGTTCGGTTCAGAATTTCTACATTTGACGGAGACTTAAGGAAATAGAAGAAAGAAAGTTTACAACCTCCCCCTCCCCAACTTCCTGCCCCTTCTTTGACCCCCCCCCCCCTCCTCCTCCTCCAGCCATGACTGAGGTTACTGTCGTCAGAGAGGGCTGGCTCCACAAGAGGGGTAACCGATAACATAAAGCATTATTGATTGGTTTGACAACATAATCAGACCACTAAAATTAAACTTTGTGTCATAAGATCAATAAGTCCTTTATTTTAGCTACATACGCTCATATATGTGTCTTGCTGTAACTCCAGGTGAATATATTAAGACATGGAGGCCACGGTATTTCATCTTGAAAAGCGATGGTTCCTTTATTGGTTACAAAGAGAAGCCGGATCTTGGAGAATCGACTTCCCCCCCACTCAACAACTTTTCAGTGGCAGGTGAGACTCCATGTGGATGCCTCAGTATTGACAATTGACTGTATGTGACATCTGGACTGAGTGACCCCTCCCCACTCACGTTCCAAACAGGAAGTACCAACAGGCTTCCAAGTAGCCAAAATCCCATAGATCTCCATTGACAATAAACTGCTATTACTCAGGCGTTATATTCGTCAGAAAAATCGTTCTTGTTCTGACTCCTTTTTTTTACATGTGATTGCTAATCCTAATTTTTTTCTATATATATATATATATATATATATATATATTGTAGGTTATTTACATTATAAACTGGCCTTATCAGATGCCTTGATAAAAGGACCCCATGTTGAACATTTGAAACGTTTGATTGACAGATTCTCACAAAGTGGAAGGGGTGTGGGCTTCCAACAAATTCACTCCTGATTGATAAGAGTGGTTGCCATAGAAATGTTGACGTCTGTATTGCAAAAAGCTGGCAACTGAATTGACTTCATTTGGTTGGAGCCAGAAGTAAACCATTTTCTGTGGGTGACGTCACACTCACCTGGTCCAGTTCTCATA